>OZ018357.1:2795681-3995681 GCA_963969515.1 Yponomeuta evonymella
ATGATTCACCAAGCGTACCTACCGCAAATTAGCGACTATTCAAGTGCTAAGGTATGAGAACACCTCAGGGACTCAGGTAGCGAGTGATATTGCTAATACAAATTCACAAATGTACGTAGCTTACAAAACACAGTCTTTGGTACATGCAGACATGTCGGGGTTCGAACCCACAACCTCTTGATAGTGAGGCAAGCGTTCCACTAAGCGCGCCATGTATGTTTCCCACTGTAAGGCCAAGGCCTCCCCTTTAGATTTCCGTTCCTCCTGGTCTTTGGCCAACTCTTGGCACCCAGGTAATCGGTGTGACGACTTGACCAAATAATAACTTATTGCACAAAAAAAAAATGTAACGAGAGTTTCCTTGGCTCGATTGCCGTCGCGTCTTACTTGCATCGTTCACCCGTACGCGCGCAAAACTTTCATCCAGCCAGAACATTCCGGACGCATTCCGCTCTGCCCTGCCGCGCTATGTCAACAGGAATTTTATGTGGCAACTTTAAATAAAATATAGACTCTAGGTGCTTTATGTTGCTAGTTAACGCGCTGCAGAGAGGATAGAAGCTTCGCGATGTACAATGAAGTATGGCACAAAGCAGGGCATATTTTCAAACTATTTTCATAGTACATCTATTTATCTACCCAGCCCAATACAGACACCGCAAGCACAGTACTTACGTGCCGCCAGTACGCGTAAACGTAGGGGTAGCGTGCCATATTTTTCGTACCTACAATGTCATCACATCACGCAGCAACGCAGCTTTCATTATCATCATCATCAGCCATTTGAAGCCCACTGCAGGACATAGGCCTCCTTCGTGGTTTTCATAACCATGAGGGGTTTGCCATAATCGCCACGCTTGGCAGGCGGGTTGGCGATCGCAGTATGCGGTTGGAATCTCAGGAAGACGCTGCTGCCCGTCTCCTGGTAATTGATTTTCTTAGTCGCCTTCTACGACATCCACGGAAGGAAACGGAGTGACGCTATTCTTAATCCGGCGCCACACGCAGCGCAGCTTTAGTGATGAGAAATTGGAAATCCCTTTTCCCGCCCATCGATTCCAAAGCGCTCACACCATGTACTGTAAGTTACTTTCCTGTATTCTTTAGGGTTCCAAGGAACCATTTACAGTTATAGCATTTCTGCCCGTCACTGTCTATTTGTCAAACAGCTCAGAGACTCAGTACTAGAAGTCGCTTGTCACGTTGACTTGAAGCTGATCAAACCTTAATATGAATGATATGAATAAATAACTTCCACATAACTAACACGAGCTCTTGTTCAGCTAGGGGAGCGCAAGGTCAAGATTAAAGTTGTATCACACTATCGCGTAGCGGCATCTCGCTTTACGCGGTGGAGTAAAACAAGATGGCGCTAGCCGATAATGAGATAAAACTTTTATCGTGACGTTATGCTCCCCTAGCTGGTCTCAAACTAGGACAGGCTACGGTAACCAAGGAAGGACGTCACAAACATAATACACTGGAAATACACCGTAAGAAAAATGTCACGCCCAGCGATCTGTCAATTCACTAACAGAATCGAGGCTCTGCTTAAGTGGCAGGAACAAACTACCTAATTGCGAAAAGCCGAAGACCTGACCTAATGGAATGTTGAAAGGAATCTTAAAAGAAATGCTCGCACGACCTCTTTGCCTGTTCAATAACTTTAAAGTCCGTTTTACACAGTAATGGGTGTTTATTGAAGAAGAGGTTTTTATGACAAGACTGAAAGAAAAAAAGAACGCAAATCACAGACAAACAAAAGCCAAAAGTGGCGACTGCACCGCAGAACATTAGATACGTTCAGCGGTAACGTAGCACGTATTAAATTGGGCAGTCGCAGGAAGGAAGTGGTAAAAGTGCGCTGCGGCTGCGAGCATTTCTTTTGAGATTCCTCCGGTTTTTCTCTTTCGGTTTGCTGTTTTTATTCCAATCAGCACACGGATGGACGGTTTCACATTTTAGTTTATTTATTTATTTATTTAGGAATGCCAACAGGCTAGATATCAACTAATACACTAATAAAACAGTTTGGGTTTTATTATTTCTGGATAATCTAATATGGTGTGTACATTGTGTGACCATAACCGTAACTTCACGTTTCAATTTCGTTTATTGTGCAATCATGATTCCATCCGTGTGTATCAGAAAGGCAGATGATAAGGATCGAAACATGAGAACCAGTCGGAATGAAATGCAAGTGGAGGCGTGCCAAAAGTAATTATTTTTGAACGCTTTCATAGACGAAATGTGCAGGGAAAATAGACTTGTTTTGCTTAGGACGTTTTGCGAAAACGGTGTTAAATTAACTGCAGCTTACAGCTGTATGAAAAAGATTATATTTAAAGGATGAAACATACCAACGCGGTGGCGGCGGTTCAAATGTACGTCATTTACGGCAGTAATATTTTGTATGGACCGCCACCGCGTCGGTGTGTTTTGTCCTTAACTCTGCCTAATAGCATGGTCCATGGGTGTCGCGTAACCTGAATATCAGAGGTGTTCACAAACCTCAGCGCTTGAAATTGACAATCCGTGGTGAGCACTTATTGTGATTAAGCCCATACTCTCTCTCTCTAAGAGAGCCCTGTGCCCTACAGTGGGACGTATAGGCTACATTATTATGAGCAAAGCTAATATTTCAGCGTCAAAAAATATTGCTACGTCACGCAGTTCAGGTTTTTGTGATTTTGGGTGTGAATAATATGAAAACCATGAGGGAGGCCTATGTCCTGCAGTGGGCGTCAAATGGCTGATGATGAATTGTGTTTTATTTTTGTGTCACGAATAAATAATAAAAAAAAAAAATTAAAAACTCAGCGTGATGTAGGTTATGTCGGGAGTCTCTTGATGGATTAAATCAGAAATTAGACAATCCGATCACATTAGACAATACATTAACTTCTGGAGAAAGAGGAGGAGTTCGACTAGGTTACTCGTAGCAACCGACGACGCGAGCTCCGTCTCTACTCACCATGATTAAGCTCTGCGAATCAGAGCAAAACCAGGTCGGACTCTTCCGACAAAATTGGAAGTAATTGAATCCGGAATTAAATTAATAATGTGCAGTGCTTACGAAAGTTTTAGTCTGAAAACAGTCAATAGTTTTTTGTTTAAAAGGAAACTGCTGTAATTAATACCGACAGGAAAATAAACTGCATTGGCAGAATAATGCCGAGAACGCTCTCTTATCCACTCTTTAGCCACATTTTCCCCCGTAACGTCGGGGTACCGGCGCGGATTCGCGGTGGATAAAAATCATCTATATTTCCGTATCCGCTGCGGACCAATTAACCGGTTGAGCCACAAGTGGCCGGGTCGATAAGCTCTCCTCTCGATGTATGCACATTGTTTTTGTTTTAAAATCATAGTGACTAGCGGCAGGCGGGGTAAAATTGAAAAAAAAAGCAAGAATCTTATGTTATTGCTTTAAATTAGCAATTTTTGTAACTACTACATGTGTTTAATTTCGTTTCATATAGTAAATATGTATATTTTTTTAGATATATGTCAGTTTCGGTGATGATAAATTAATCTAGCTAGGTTTAATGTTTAGTTAAACTTGTTTTCCCCGTGTTTTATCTCGACACTGTATTTTGTCACCTCTGACTGCCTCGTTGGTTTACCATGACAGAGATCGTGGGTGCGATTCCCACTGGGCGTCGCCATACAGTTGTACAAAGGGCCTCAGTCTCGGTGTATAAATCTACGTTTGTAATGTATTTGCCTGGTTATCATACAACAGGGTATCTTACTCGTAGTTTGGGACCAGAACAAGCGATTGTTTTGTGTGTAAGTTATTTATTTTGATTAATGATGCGTAGCAATTTTCGTAGAAGCTGTGAACATTAGTCAATTCCATACAACTCAGCGAAAGAAATCTAATGTCATACATACATAAGCAGCCTATATACGTCCCACTGTAGGGCACAGGCCTTCTCTCAGAGAGAGAGTATGGGCTTAATCACCACGCGTGCCCACCGCGGACTGGCGATTTCAAGCGCTGAGGTATGTGAATAGCTCAGACTCTCAGGTTTCCTCACGATGTTTTTCCTTCACCGTTAGCGAGTGGTATTGCTACTATAACCTCCTCAGTCCTGACCTTGAAAATAACAATGTCTTTCAATTGTTATTTTCAAGGTCAGGACTGAGGAGGTTAACTTCACAAATGTACATAACTTAGAAAACAATGTCATTCCGAGTCCAGTGTTCTACCCACAAGGGTATCACCGGAATCTAATGTCGGTAGGCACATATTGAGTATAAGAAACGAACAGAAGTGGCCTAGCACTGTGTTTAGCACTTTTTTAGAACTCGTAGCACATGCCTACGTTCGTATCAGTTTTTGTAGTACCTTTTGTAACACTACTACACGCTGAAGGTCTGCGATGTGAGGAAACCTGCTTAGTTGAACTTATTTCTTTCTACGCCTATCAATCTTTCTCTCTATTCTTCCAATCTTTAATGAGCATTGTCCTAAATATTGGCAAATATTGGTTACAAATGATACCTGATTTTAAAGGCATAAGGTTAGTGAATACAATGCTACAATAATAAATTAACTGATTTCTTGTATTTTTGTGAATAAGTGTGTGACTAATTCGACCTTCTAACGTTCGTTTCACAAGTGAATGAAAGTATGTTTAATATTTTTGAATAAAAAGCGATATTGACAAAAGATATGGACATCTCAGTATTCCGTAAAAAACAGATATGATATATCTTTTACGTTTGCACAGATTAGGAGTCTTTTTAATTTTGTTTATTTAAATAGATATTGTAGCGAGTCATGGTATCACTAGAAACTGACAGCTCGTAGGATGTTAGTTGATGACGGACTTCCGTGCATGACGCATTTCCAGTTTCGTAGACTTTGTTTTTTTTTTTCTCGAATCGAATTATTTAGCCCAGGCTTTCAAAATTACCTATTTTCTCATTTTTTTCTTATTAAAACAGGACTATTTTTTTAATGTAAGGTAAGGGACGACCCAGGCGGACATACTTCAACCAAATAGGGGATGTATTAGCCAAGGGCAAGTAAAAAAGTACCCGTAACCGGCGTGCGTGCATGCAACGATTATTGAATGTTGAGGAGGCGAAAGTGATCTGTTAGGATCGTGGCAAGTGGCAGTCCCTGGATTCTGCCTACCCCTCTGGGATACAGGCGTGAGTTTATGTATGTATGTATTTATGTATTTTTTTAGGACAGCGCCCATTGTTTCTTAGTGAATCTTAGCTCTTACTGCTTACTACACAAGTTCGAGTATAGAACAGTGTAGCTTAGCATTACCGACTAAAAACAAAGCTCGCTTCGCAGTACAGGATTATAATTTAGGCAAAGTGCAAGCAAACGCCCGGGAGACCATAACGTGAACGCCATTTTGATGCTACCGGAGTCACAAGACGAAATTCAACGCTAAATAAATTAATTTTACAACGACATGCCTGGAGTGGCGTCGCCGGCGGCCACAAAGTGAAGGAAATAGAAGGACAAAATAAAAAAAAATAACACACACTCACGCGTGTATCCCGGAGGGGTAGGCAGAGACTTGCCACTGCCACTTACCATGATCCTGACAAACATTAGCCACTGCATATACGCACGACCGTTTCGGATACTTTTTATCTCGCCTTTCTCTGATACATCCCCTATTTTGGTCAAAGTATGTCCGCCGTCCTTTACCGGCCCTTCATTCACACAAATTACTGTAATATGCCACCGTTGCTTCTGACAAATTTGAGAAGTCGTGGGTTCAAATCTCCTCATTTACCAATTATATAAAGATGTATTTCCGTAAATTTCAGGTTATATTTAAACTTTTGCTTGTTTGAGTACTTAATAGAATAGAAATTCTTTACTCTACATTTGCAAATTTTTATTAACAATATGACTCGTTATCTATGAAACAAACATCGTGACGCGGTATTATAGTATTATAAACGGCCCTGAAATTAAATGAAATGAAATAAGATGAGGTGAGATGAAATGGAAGTGAAGTGAATGATAAGATAACATAAAGATAAAGATATTTATTTGTGAAACATGAGTATGCATAGATGGTACAATGAAATGAAACTTTATTGAAATGCAATTGTTTGCGCCTGCTAAAAAGTAACCTCTTTGCTATTTTTAATTTATTCTTTTTCTGTAATTTTTGTTTTGTTTCTGTTCCTGTGAAACTATTAGTGCAAACAACACGTGAATGCCTTAAACTCTATTAAAAACCCTTTGATTATATTGAAATCCAACTGCGCGTCTGCATTCCCAACACTAATCCTGGCTGTGCCTAGACCACTCACCAGTTTCGCACTGGACGATAATCGTAAATTGCAAACACCATCGGATTGGTAGTTTTATACATTTACTAAAACCGTTACGCGAACGTTGTGTTAATTTGGTATGAATACTAGCCCAAGTTATGATCATCGTCCAAAGTGTAATCGGCCATTCAGGCTTCCTTAATTAAGAAAACTTTTGAAGTATACGCTTCAAGTTGAGCTGTCCTTCCGACATACCGCCTCAGTGGCGGGGTTTATTGCCGTTAAGACACAAGGTGGTATTCAGGCATCTAGAGTAAATCTTGTGAGTGGGCGGGTCCGGAATGCGGGCACGCCGCGGCCATGACAGTTTCGTAATTAGGTCCCAAAATGGCGGAACAAAGGAACGGGAACAGAAGGTTAGTTCGGCTCTTTTCTTGGGGTTTTCAAGCTTCCGCTCTCGCTAGCACATTCTATAATTGTCATAGTGAGCCATAAATTGTAATTTTACTAAATTTCTTAGTAAACACAAATGAGTGTTCTCCAAATTTTGTAAGAATAGATGACTATTCATTATTGCAATCAAGGACATGCAATAATAAACCTTACCTTCAGAATCAAATGTATTTTTTATGTAGCCCACTGCAAGGCACAGGCCTTTTCTCAGAGAGAGAAAGAGAGAGAGAGAGAAAGAGAGAGAGAGAGAGAGAGAGAGAGTATGGGCTTAATTACCACGAGTTTCAAGCGCTGTGGCATGTGAAGACCACCTCAGACACTCAGGTTTGCTCAACATCAGTTCCTTCACAGTAAGCGAGTGGTATTGCTACTAAAGCTTCACAAATGTATTATACTACTGCATTTGAGAAAAGATGGTCAGAGAGGAGTTTATTTTCGCTGTCGTTTCCACGACTACTACTTGACCCGAAATTGTAAATTCTTTATGGAGAAATAATTGTTTTATGTCTGATTGAATCGAGTAGAGTATACACTTCAAATAACTAGTACGGCAACGCTTGACTTCTGTGGCTAATGTTTTGTGACCGTGGCGACTAAGAATTTTAGCGACTAGCGGTGCATGACACCGTTTTTAGGTTAGTGACTCGCTGTAAAACATTGTGCTGTGGAATGTTTTAATGGGTTTCGCTCCGTATTAGCTTTGTTTCCATGCTGGGTTGTATTAGGGCGCCGGGGAGATTTTCTCAGTCAGATATTGATTGCTGTTTGCTCACAACAATTTAACTTTTTCATTCCATTCATTAAAACATTTTTTGTATGCACGAACGCCGGTTTCAGGCATTTTTATCTTACCCTATGGTAATACATCTCATATTCGGTCGAAGTATGCTATATTAATTAGCCGTATGTACTACCCGTCTATCTTTCTCCTTCGGAAACCTCTCCGTCACAAGGTTGTCTGGAAGAAATTGCTGTTAGCAATAAGGCCGCCCATTGTACTTTTTCATTGTAATTTTCATATTTTATGTCTCGCTTCTTGTGTGCAATAAAGAACATTCTTATCTTATCTTACTTACAGTTTACGACTCGATTACATGGGTAATCGAGTCGTAAGTAATTAATTATTAAAAATATCTTAATTTTTGGGTTATTCCGTCACTCGTATAATACAATGTCACTAACCACATGCCGTGGACATTTTCGAATTCAATTTTACCAACAGGCAAAGGGGGTGAATCGGGTGAAGTGGTCGTTTTGCCAGAGGTTAATTGGGGAGATTTTGTCTACATTATTTCATGACCGCAGTGAGCCATCCCTTTCAAGGTTCGTGTCACCTTTCCTCACAATTTGTAAAAGGTGTACCGCAAGCAAGGCAAGGCACGGCAGCGTATACACAATGGAATACAATTGTTGAGCATTTTTCTACAGTTCGTAGTTAAAATAGTACCTAATTTATACTTTTAGATTGATATAGATATCTGGTTTTAAGTATTATTTAGTTATTTTACAAGTTAATTAATTAGTGAAATTTTATGAATATGATATAAATGCAAATAGATTTATTATTAAGATACATTTCATCCTTATTATCTAAAGATAGTATGGATTGTGAAGATTGTGAGCGCTGTATAAAAATATTACCAGCTCGTATTTTTGAGTTAATTGACATAATGTGGACGCTTTTTTATTTAAAAATTATTAAATTAAATTATTCCAAAGTAAATTATAATTATTTAAAATCTAACTAACTGTTGCCCATGACTTCGTTCGGGTGGTAATTTTGATTTTGTATTTTTCCGGGATTAAAGCTATTTTAGCCTATGTGCTAATTCAGACTATAATCTATCTCTGTGCAAAGTTTCGTCCGGATCCGTTCAGCCGTTTTTGCGTGACAGAGGCCATCCATACAAACAAACTTTCGCGTTTATAATATTAGTAAGGATTATTCGAAAACAATCCAAAAAATTGTTAAATTAAATCATTTAAAGATTGAATTCAACACGTCCATGTGTTGTAATTGTAACAAACAACATACTTTATACTTTATTGCACACATAAAATTACATGAATAAAACAAAACATTTACAGAATTAAAAAGTGTACATGGCGAGCTTATTTCAGCAGAAATCTCTTCCAGCCAACCCTTGATGTGGTGATACGAACATTATAAACAATATACGTTAATGATACTGTTACAATTTCTTTGTTTTTGAAAGTTTCCCATATAAAAATTATGCTTTAATTAAAATAATATTGTTGAGCTTCGTTAAGCTATTCTAATTTAATAGATTGCACAAAAAACATTTTTTGTTGGCGGTAAGGAAACCTTGGTTTTATCACTACTACGAAATTAAGAACTTCGCAGGACAAATCCCTATAAAATCTACTAAGCGTTCGTGGAATGCTTCGAAGCTCCGAAGGCCACTTACATCGTTAAATATCGAGTAGGTTTCCCGACTGAATCGCGGATATATGCAATGACCGACCGAAAGCGCGTCGGAATCGCGTACCGAGGGTTCCGTATAAAATCTTAGTAAAAATAGGTTTTGTATTTTTTTTTTGTTGCACTAACCCGTGCTGAGGACAATTTTAAAAACCTATTTAGAGACTAAAAAATCCACCCATGAACCCGCGACCTCTGGCTAAACGTGCCAGCGCTCTCCCAACTGAGCTAATGGGCAAGTGAAGTAATGTATGTGCCTGTATGCAAATGTTTATGTTTATGTTATTGCCATTCACAATCTAGCTTAGAGTAAGTACTTAATACATTATGTTACATACAACTAGTTTAGTGAGGCAAAAGGGAATGAATCAGCTGGTGCTATCACGCTTGCTATAGTGTGTAGCGCTGATTTTCAGTCATTATCTACTCCCAGAGCTGTTGTGTGGGAGTGTCTGTAGTTAGAACATGTCTATACTTTGAAGTGAAATAAATAAAATTATATTAAACTCTGATAAAAGAAAGTAGTGGTGGTGGTAGCCTAGTGGGTAGAACATTAGACTCGGAAGCGGGAGACCTAGGTTCGATTCCCAGTGCGGGCATGTACCTATGACTTTGTTTTCTAAGTTATGTACATTTGTGAAGTTATAGTAGCAATACCACTCGCTAACCGTGAAGGAAAACATCGTGAGGAAACCCGAGTGTCTGAGCTATTCATATACCTCAGCGCTTGAAATCGCCAATCCGCGGTGGGCACGCGTGGTGATCTCCCTGAGAGAAGGCCTGTGCCCTACAGTGGGACGTATAATAGGCTGCTTATGCTGATAAAAGAAACAAGGCGGTGATTGATCAAACATCAATTAATAAAACAATCAATCTTGAGGTCAATTATACTGTGTGTGTGTGTGTGTATGTGTGTGAGAGCGTGTGTGTGTGTGTGTGTGTGTGTGTGTGTGTGTGTGTGTGTGTGTGTGTGTGTGTGTGTGTGTGTTATAATTATTTGTTAAGACAAGGCATATCATATTTTGTAAAATCAATTAGATCTTTATAGCTTAGAGAAACAGACAGACACACATCGATGCACAGTTATACGGTCCAGTTTGGTATTCCTGGAGTACGGAACCCTAGAAATGCAGAATCCTTATTTGATGAGATTCTCAAATCTACATTACGAAAGAACCGGGAATGTAGAAAAGTTGGAATAAAACGAGAAATATTCACATGAACGTGACTAGGATGTAGTCGTATTTGTTTAAGTTTTATCATAAAAATCAACTTTATTCCCTATTTGAAATAAAATACACAATGACATACGTAATGTTCTTAAAATCAAGAAGAAATGATGAAAAGACCTATTTAGTGAAAGAGAAACAGCAGTTTAAGTCCTTGTTTTGCAATGACATCATCACCTAATGGTTGCATACCTACCTACCTTCTCGTATAATGTTGACCTGGGGCATGTTTCACAGAACTACATTTCATTGTTTACTATGACTATCGATGTACATCGCGAAGTCGATTACAACTACGCAATGTACCTACATCAAATTGTCATCATAAACTACGAATTGTAGTTTCATGATGACTCGGTCTAGCGCATAATAGGTAATAATAATAATAACTTCCACACAACACAATCACTTGTCCTGGTACCAAACTTAGGATACCTATTGACATCGCGTACTTGGAAATATACCCAGACTGAGGCCATTTTTATGAATGTACGGCGGCCCCCAATGGGAAAAGAACCCACCACCTCCGGCATGGTAAGCAGACGTTTTACCGCTAGACCAACGAGGCAGACAGAAACAGGACGGACGCGAGTCGCGCGTTTTGACGTCAAAAGTCGCGACTTCCTAATTGTCAACTTCGACATTTTAGCCTGTGGTTTAGCGCCGACTCGCGCCGTCGTCATGCTACCTGTGCAGGTGATTGAGTTTTGCAGAAATTATTAATAATATTTTATAGCAAGAAAAGTTTTTACATGCTAATAATCTCGTTACCAGACCCAACGGCCAAAATCCACATTTGATGGGCAGTAATCAAAAAACTTAATTGCCGAAAATACACAGGTAATATCAATAAACTCTGAGAAATTTACGAGGTACAGTATTAATAGGTGATTCGGGTAGTATTTACGGCTATCTGAAGGGTGTCATAAAACCTGTCCTTGGTCACAAAATAAGAACAGCCAGAAGTGTATAGTCACTGAAGTTCTAGCGCTAAAGTAGCTTGCTATGGTTTGCTTTGAAATCTTACTTCCTACGAAAGATGTTTGGATTTATGTTACTCAATCACGCAATAACGGCTGAACGGATTTACATTAAATTTGGCGTACAGATAGACAAAGACCTGAGTTGAGACATAGCATATCCCAGTAATGAGTTCCCGTGGGATAATATATATTTTAAAATCAAAATAGATGGCGTTGTGCAAGCGAACGTTGTGTTTTAAAAATAGATGGCGTTGTGCAAGAATCGTATAAACCGCTAGAATTTGATTAATTTAAACGACTCCCACACAACATAATCACTAAGCACAATAGACATATCCGATAGAGCTACTAGAAATGTGCACATCGTGCTATTATTTCCAAGTTACCGACTAACTAAAACTATAGAGTATTCCTTACTTGGCTAAAGTAGTAAATTAACATATGGATGTTACAAGATACAAGATATTTATTTGCGTCAAATATGGTACATTTCTGATGTTGATTAATGGTTATTAATGGTAATAAAATGTGACATTTCATAGTATCGTTGGTCGTTGACAACGAAAGTCTAGGCTTAAAGTTTGTCAGAGAGCGATGGAGCGCAGTATGTTGGGCTTGAGGATAGTAGACCGTGTCCGAAATACCACATTGCGCACAAAAATACGAATAATTCACGTGGGCGTCCAGACGCCGAAATTAAAGTGGAGCTGGGTCGGTCCTCCTACGCTGCGGTCTCTAGTCGAGAACTTTTCGGCTCCATCGGCCATCAGTTTTCTGTGCTACACAGCCCCACCCACTGCCACTTCAACTTACTAATCCACAAAGCGTAGGATGACCAGCCACAGGATGGACAGAAGACCTCATCCAAGTGGCAGGAAGACGCTGGATGCAAGCCGCTTCCAACCGGTCTTTTTGAAAATCCACGGAGGAGGCCTATGTCCAGCAGTGGACTTATTGAATAATGATGATGATGATGGGTCGGTCATGTCAGTCGAATGCACCCGGGTAGGTGGGCAAGACTCACCACCGAGTTGGTGCCTCAAGACGAACATCGAAATCGAGGCCGGCCTAGAAGACGGTGGAGTGGCGATGTCGATCAACATCTGCCGGCGTGGTCTGTGGTGGTCCAGGACCGAAAACTCTGGACTGAATTTGGGGAGGCCTTTGCCCAACAGTGGGACACAAACATAGAGGCTAGATGTATTTACTGTTAACAGCTGTTATTTGGCTAAAGTGCTCACAAAAGAGATTTCTTCTGTAATAATGTTTATGACGTCCTTTCCTGGTTACCATAGCACAGGGTATCCTAGTTTGGGACCAGGTCAAGTGATTGTATTGTGTGGAAGTTATTATTATTATTAATAAAAAACTTACGAAAGGTTGTCTGGAAGAAATTATAAGGCCACCCATTGTACTTTTTCATTTTAACTTTCATTATTTGTTTTGTTTCTTGCGTGCAATAAAGTATATTTTTATCTTATTACATATACTTTCTTCTTTTAATTCTAAACGTTTTCTAATAAGGGCATATTGTCATGAAAACATTTTTTTACGGGATAACTTAAATATTGATAAACGCTTCATACATTATAAGGTAGTTTTTGCATGTAGCGTTTTTCTACCGCGTGACTAGAATAACTTTTTGACAGGTTATATTATGATACTAACACTGTTTTCTAAGTTATGTACATTTCATCATCATCATCATCAGCCATTTGGTGCCCTCTGCAGGACATAGGCCTCCTTCATGGTTTTCCTAACCATGAAGGGTTTTGCCATAATCCCCACGCTTGGCAGGCGGGTTGGCGATCGCAGTATGCTGTTGAAATCTCAGGAAGACGCTGCTGCCCCTCTCCTGGTAATGTATTTCCTTAGTCGCCATCTACGACATCCACGGAAGGAAATGGAGTGATGCTATTCTTACACACACGGAAGGTGCATTTGTGAAGCCAATGTACATTTGCGAAGTTATAATAGCAATACCACTCGCTAACTGTGAAGGAAAACATCGTGAGGAAATCTTACTGTCTGAGTTATTCACATACCTCAGATCTTAAAATCGCCAATCCGCGTTGGACGCGCATGGTGATTAAGCCCATACTTTCTCTCTGAGAGAAGGCCTGTGCCCTACAGTGGGAGGTATATAGGCTGCTTATGAAGACAGTTGTAGAGAAAAATCTTTTTCATTATTATTTATCTTCTAACATGGTATCTCCAAAATGATCCAAATGGTTTTTGTAAGTTCTCCATTTTCTGGCGGATAGTTGGATTTCATACACTTATTTACATTTTTTTTATTGCAGATTAACACTCCCAAGTTGTTCCAGAGTCGGCCTTCTGAGATAATCTCGTCACCAACTCTGCTATTATTTGTCTGTAGGACTGCTAAATGAGGTAGGCAGAAGCAATAAAATCGCTATTGAATTTGCTTAGTTATAGTCTATTGAGGAAGTTTCTAAACGATTAACTGTGACTAATATGCTTTTATGACCGTATCCTACTTTATGATTGATATGAATCTGATAATTGAAAATTAAGAAGGTTTATAGTGGACAATTTTACGAATCATTATGTCCGGGAAAAATATGATAAAGAAGTGGTCTAAGAGTGTACTTTATCTCTGGGTTTGAGATTGCGTTTACTTCTGGCATCCCTTTTCTTTGCACATTAGAACAATGTTAATTATTGTAAAATAACGAGTGTACCTTTTAAACTTAAGGGGTTTTCCCATCCAATCTTTTCTGATATCAGAAATCAAAAAGTTGTTCCAACGTTAAGAATTTACATTCTGTTCGCTGAATATCAATGGACAATGTTAGCCGCTGTCTTCGGGCCGAATATTGTAGTAGAGAAACAGACAGCGGGAAGAACTCTCAAACATATTAATATACATATTACCTAAGGCGGTAACTTAACTAAGAAACGACTAATGAATGTTGAGGAAGCGAAAGAGATCTGTCGGGATCGTAGCAAGTGGCAGTCCCTGGTCTCTGCCTACCCCTCTGGTATACAGGCGTGAGTCTATGATATGTTATGTTTATTACCTAATACATCGGGTGTTACCTTTCCTGCTAGTTTTCCAGCGACTGATAAAAAATACTCCACCTGTGAACTGTAGCTGACATATGCTGTAGCCCTCATCGAAGACCCAGGGCCTTTATAACATATCCCTGGCTGCGGTCCCGAGCGGCCACTACGAGGTCTCCCCAATCCAGCCCTAGTATTAATAATTGTCGCCTCTAACGTCACTGACACCGGCGACATGTGGTTTTTGGACGTCTTCTGTTTCTCCTTCCTGGAGGTTTCCACGGTTGTCTTAAGATTTTTCCCTGTGCCGATGACCTTGAGCGTTTGACACAGGTGTGCAGCACTTCAACATTTCACCGCTAGATGACACGACTGAATTAATTCCTAGTAGTAATCTCCATAGAAAGACGCTCGCGCTGCCGCACACACACAGTCTCATTCCCTTCGCGTAAGCACACGCCGCCAAACGCACACATATATAGCCGAATTTCGAACGCGTCGAGCGAGCCGAGCGGTTTCTACTTTTCTAGCCGGCTCGCCAGCCCGCCCGCGTACGCGTATATTGAATAGACTTCAATCTAATGCCTTCTTGTATAGCATGCGTCATTACAAACAAAAAAGATAAAGGTAGGTACATCTCTTCAAAACTTATCTATGCTTTGTAGAAAGAATAGCTTTCAAACAAAAATCACATGTTTAGTAAGTAGGTACGTATTTATTTACCTACCTACTTATGAAATAGTACATGTTTTTGCACAACAACAGGTTTTTATGTCAAAAAGTGAAAAAAAAAACATCTTATCTTTTTTCAATAAAGTGAATTTGACTTTGATTTCACATGGATGTATTTCGGGACTCAGTGGCAGAATTGGAACGTAGGAAGCGACTTCCCCATATGAAAAAAAATATATATTTCAAATGCAAATTCCATGGAAAGTAGAAATTACGACCATTTTAATTGTTATCCGGATTTTACGTCGTTAGGGTTGTCACGCTCTCAGATAGTAATTTATAATCCGGATCTGGTGCCGTTATTATTGATATTAATTAAAATAGTAACATGACATACATCGCATATAACAACTTTATGTACACGGTGTGACGTGAAGAATGTATATAGATACATAAAAGTTGATCAGCGAAAAACACCTAGATAAAATTGTTGTCCCATTTTGATGTTACTAACTTGAAATTTTCTATACGATTAGTTTTTTTGCTAAAACCGACGGAGAAAATCGAAAACTTGGAGAAGCTGGTCTCCATGAGTTTCTTTTTTTCAACGGCTTGGGATAATGGTAACACTTAGGGGTGGTCTTTTAAAACAACATAAACTCGTTGCATAAACCCTAGATAGGACGGTGACGTAAATTAATTTTTATGGCAAATTTAATATAGCCGATTGAAAAGTAAAATTGCTTAAATTTTCAACCAACACCTAATGCAGGTTTTGCCACCGGGCCCCGCTGGTCTAGCGGCTGGACTAATATGGTATCAACTTTATAGTCACACAGCGTTTGAATGCTAAAATAACTATACGTGTGAAAATTCTTGAATTTTTGGTTGTTCTAATTTCGGTCTTATCAGGTGCTAAAAGATTTCCAAGTTCCACATATGGTGTAAACTTGGAATTTTCCATCCTTACAGGGTGATCCCTCAAACCGATAAGAAAAATCTGACTTGGAAAATCCGGTCTCTACAGCTTTTTTGTCAAAGCCTGAGAAAACGGTAACATTACGGGGTAGTCTTGTCGAACAAATGTTGAATAAGACCTTGGGTTGGATGACAACGTTAACTTACTTTTTACAAAATGGCGTAAGTCAAATTTCAAGCTGGCTCCTAAAAATTTTAAAATTCTGATTTATATCTCTGGCTCCGTTTTTCTATGAAAATTAGTATTGGAGGTTTTTGTGGTCGCTGATGACTACTCTGCGCCATGTATTGAACGCAGGTTTGATGACTTCCAGCCTCCCAAACAAGCCGGTTTCCGAAAGGGCTTTAGTACCATTAGACCACATCCACACGTTGCGGCAAATTATACAGAAGACTGAGGAGTATAATTTGTCATTATGCTTTGCGTTTGTGGACTTTGAGAAAGCCTTCGATTCGATCGAGTTATGGACAGTGCTCGAGTCTCTCCAGCGTTGCCGTATTGACTATCGGTATATCCACTATGACCACAGAACCACTGTGTCGGTCCGAGTACAGGAACAGAATTCGGAGGCAATTCCATTGAAAAAGGGCGTAAGACAGGGTGACCTTATCTCTCCAAAAATGTTCACAAACGGACTGGAAGATACCTTCAAGCTTCTGGAATGTCAGGGACGCGGCATCAATATCAATGGCGAGTACATCACTCACCTTCGATTTGCCGACGATATAGTAGTCATGGCAGAAACGATGGAAGACCTCGGCATAATGCTCGAAGACCTTAGTCGAGTTTCCCAACGGGTGGGCCTTGAAATGAACATGGACAAAACGAAGGTCATATCGAATGCTCGTTTTGTGCCCACCCCAATAACATTGGGGAACTCGACTCTCGAAGTTGTAGACGAATACGTCTACTCAGGACAAACAGTCCAACTAGGCCGGTCCAACTTTGTGAAAGAGGTCGAATCCAACTTGGCTGGGCAGCATTCGGGAAACTTAGAAAAGTCCTTTCGTCTAATATACCTCAATCGCTCAAGACAAAATTATACAACCAGTGATGACTTAAGGCACTGAAACGTGGCCTCTCACTATGGGCCTCCTAAGAAAGCTCAAGGTCACGCAAATAGCTATGGAAAGGTCTATGCTTTCTCTACGATATCGAATCAGAAATGATGAGATTCGTAGAGGAACGAAAGTCACCTTAGCCCAGCGGATTACTAAGTTGAAGTGACAGTGGGCGGGGCACATAGCAAGCAGAACTAATGGCCGATGGGGCCGAAAAGTTCTCGAATGGAGACCACATATCGGCAAGCGCTGCGTAGGACGACCAGCCGACAGATGACCTCATCCAAGTGCCAGGAAGACGCTGGATGAAATCCGCTTCCAACTGGTCTTTTTGGAAATGCATGGAGGAGGCCTATATCCAGCAGTGGACTTCTTGTGTTTCCATGACTCGAGAGGTTTCTTTACAAAAGCTGCTGAAAACTTAAAATAATGTGTAAAAATACAGAGGTTTTTATAAACATTTTAAAAGAGTGGAAATTTTGATAAATTTGAAGCTTGGATTAAGATTTTGGCTCAAAATCTTTGAATTTAAATCATCGACTTTACGCATTTTTTTATTTTATTTTACACTACGCGCATTCACTAAAGCGGTCTCAAAAGGGTGAATATGTGTCATCGCTATCGTGCCTGTGTGGCCAATAGTCCATTGAGCAAATCTGACTGGATAATTTTTTTTCTATGGTATAACACAAACAAAATTATAAAAATTTTAAGAACAAAAGCAAAATAATTAATTTTTTACAGAAGAAAAAAAAACATTTTAAAATGGATATTGACCAAAGAAATAAAACAAAAATTATGAAAATGGAAAAAGACTTCGTTGCTAAGGATGTTGGCAAAAGAGCTACAAATGGATTTGAGTGCTTATTTGGCCTGCATCCTTGTTTCAGCACAAAGACTGATAAATATAATTATTAATCAACAGTGCCTCCTCGTCTTAACTTATATTGGTATATTATAACAGATTAATCTGTTGATAATCGTATTAATAGTGTAATTCATACCATTTCTATTATTTCATTCCAATAGCACAGGAAACATACAGCATTTAAGTGATTTTTGGCGTTAAAGCTGATAGTTAAAAACTATCTATACTGTAGTGCAGGGAATTCTAGTTTGATTGCGTTGTATGGACGTTATTATTATTATAATTTTGGAACTCCCCGCACCAACGAATATTTTCAAGATACATTAAACTATTCATTGTGACACTTAAATAAAAATATGTAATATCGGTAAACCAGGAACGCAGATTTTTGTTTAATCTACTGTGTGATACAGTACTTCTATTTCTATTTGGTTACTTTTTGTTACACTTTTCCTTTTTGTTAAGGTTTCAGTTGTTTTTTTTTTGTGTACAAAAAACTTACCTACTTTCTTTTGTTGTCATTATAATTACGGAACCCAAAAAATATTATGCGCGTTAAATTATATATTTAAATTACGTTGTACTTAAAAATGAGCACCGAATAAATCTTGAATAAAAAAAACCCGGATTTTGTGCCAACCCTAGCAAAAACAATTGAATAGGATCAACTTATACATGTCATGGAAGTGTGATTTATATTACATGTAGGGAAGGTAAAGAGCATAATTATTGCAGTGTAGATAACTTATCCCAATACAGCGGAATTTCGAGAAAATAAAAAAACTAAAAACAAGTACCTACACACGTATATAAATTATAATTCCTACAAAATTTTTAGCATTACGCCATTGATTCTTCTAACAATACTTCCGCATGTACAATAAAATGCGTGATAAAAATATACAGCGTTTTATTTTATTTAAAACAGAAAAACATGTCAGGCAGATAGAAAAAAAATTCAGAGACGAAATCTACACAGATTCGTTTTGTATGTTTAGAAAAGGTTCTAAACATAACATTATTGACACAATTCATATAACTACATATGTAAAATATTTTTCTATATAATATCCGGATGGGAACGACCGAGCCGAGTTCGATAGCGCTATCTTCTTCTGTCGCTACGGAAGTGAGCGGTGCGGAAATACTAAGTACTGTAATTCGGCTTGGTTCACTCAAAGGTTATGAATCAAGTATTATTCGTAACGCCCCAATCGAAATTATTATTTACCAACACATTATTTACCGCCTATGTACCCTACAATCTAACGAGGAGGCGAAGTGCGAGCGCAAGGAGTGAAACAAAACTCAATCAAACTAAAATGAACCTTAAATGCTAGTAATTAGAGACTACAAGGCTCGAGCAACAAGTCTGGCCGCGTGCGGCCGACCTAATCGCGACAATAAATGGATTATAATATATAGGTAGTTAGGTTTAATTTTTAATGAACCTCACTTTTATCGTGATTTAGGCACAAATAGTAAAACGATGTTTCGCTTAGGTTGGTAATGTTACAATAGCTCGGATGGGAAGAGGCGTCCCTTGAACGGCAGAGAGCTCTTGGTTCGAATACTAGTAAATGATCGGTTTCCTTTTTACTTTTCTTTTTTAGTTATTTACTTAAATAAAAAAATACAAGAATTGGGATTTTATATTGTATGTTTTTCTAACGATTGAAGCTCGATCACTACTACAAAAATCAGTTGCCGTGCGTTGGTCTTGCAAACACTCGAAAATGTCTCCACCGATTGGACTAATAGCTATATAATATTTTTTTGTTTTGTTCGGACATGGGACGTGGGGCGAGGGCGCGGAAAAGACCCATCCCTTCAGGATCCTGTTTCATAGAACTACAATTCATTGTGACTATGACCGAAAGCCGATTAACCCACAGATTAACAAATAGACTCTGCTGCGCAGTGTACCTCGAATTGTCATAATAAACTACGAAATTATAGTTTTATGAAACTTGACCCAGTACATTTTGTACGAAAGTGAATTGGAAAGATGCGGCGTCTTTTTCGGTCCCTCACCCCACGTCCTTGGCCTACAATCGGTAATTTTGTATGAGAATTGCTACTTTGAATTAATTTCACTATATGGCGCTCGAGGTGAACTTTGGAAGGTTGATTTATGATTGATGAATCGCTTATGAAAAGTTACAATCAAATCAATGGTGATGCGAAGAGCGCCTGGTCACAGACAACATGCAACGAGTAGCTGGGCTTTTCCTCGTAAGGCGTAATGTGATAAATTGATGAAAACGTTTTTTCTGAATGAGTAACTATTGTTCCTGTTAGTTTTAAACGTGAACATACAATATTTTGATATTGCCCGTAAGACTGTATAAGCTTAAACGTAATTCACTGCGCATTTAAAATGGCACATAAATTCTTAGGTTTGTTTTAAGCATTCTTACGGAATATATTTACTCATAGAAGGCGTAAGGTTATGACAGTTGTCATACATGCCATAGGGAATCGAGGAGTTAAATTATATCATATATTAATTTCAAAGGTCTGCCATCTTCCTAGAGGATGTCACAAGCGATTCAAAAGCGTCTTCCAGCCAGTTCCAGCACACTGTAGCCCCTTAAGGAACGTGTCTCGGAGCCGCAACTTTCTGGCTAAGGATTTCTACATTGATGGGTCTCTGATTTTTCATTCACGCTTGATATAATATGTTCACACCTACGAGACTATCCACATTACAACGGACCGGCTATGTGTGGACGCAATGTTACACACTAAAATAAACCTTAAATACTTTTGAGGTTAGAGTTTAAAATAGCGCATAAAGCAAAGCCGACGGGTGGCCGACGAGCATGACATGGGGTTTTTTTGCACCTGAATTAGTATCTAAATTCGTAAGTATTTAATATATTGATATAAGTGTCTGTTAATAGATTGAAATTGAGCCACCCGCCCATGGCCGGCCCGTTGTAAAGTAATTCACGCCAAGTAATCCAAAATAGGCAAACGCACCATTCAAATAAGCCAATCATTTTTTTAGATTTCACAAATTTGCAGTCACACCACGTGTCTGCATTAAACATCAAACTCTATTGTTGCAGTATGAAGCCTCATTTTCCTGAATCGAAGGGAGCCTTAAAATGCCTTTATCTCAAGCCCCAATATTGAGAATACCTTGCTATGAGCTTTTCTTTCCAAGCCCATTTCAAAACCCAAGAGTTACACACATTATGTTAAATACACGGAAAAGTGCGAGCAGTACGTACGAACCGAGGTTCCGTATCAAAATACAATATTAAGTATTTACAAATACAAATATGTTAAAAAACCTATTTAGAGGCTAAAAATTTCGCCGATGCCTGCACTTGCTCATTAGCTCAGTTGGGAGATCGCTGGCACGGTTAGCCAGAGGTCGCGGGTTCAAGTCGGCATAGGTGGATAACCTCTAAATAGGTTTTTAAAATTGTCCTCAGCACGGATTAGTGCAACAAAAAGAATATAACAAATATCTTTATTGAGAAATGCAATTTGCCACAGTGAATTTTGAAGCCCTTTCTCTCGAACTAGGAAAACCTGGAGGAGCAAGTGTCTTCCCGTAATTATGTGTGACAATTGATTGCAAATTATTGCTAAACAGCGTACCAGACAAAAAGTTAAATAAAAGTAAATATTAAAGAGGGCAAAAATAGAAAAGCTCGAGTTGAAGCATTTCCAAGGAACAATAAATAATTTTCGTTTGTGCTGTATGCAAGTGGATGTGTGTGTGTGTAGGGTGTGAGAGTGTGGGTAGGTGCAAGTGTGTGGATGTGTCTAAATGTGTGTGTGTTGGTGAGGCTCTTTTTACAATATATTATTTTAATTTAAGAATAATGATATTTTGGAAATTATTGTTGTTATTAGTATGTGGCGAGCACATGTCGACTCTGCGCACACACTATAAACTCCGACATTCCTGCATCGCGCAAGCAAAATGACATACCACAAATATAACGTCCGACTAACATCAACCAGACCGGCCGTCCCCAGGCATACGGCCTGGCGCGAAATTTCCCTTTATAGTGGGAGAGCACGATCACCCGCTCTTCCCTATAAGTAATATAGGGAAGAACGGGTGACCCTCTTTTTATGTTGTGTTATAGTAAGTAGTATTTTGTGTGTCTATTAAGGCTAGTTTATAAATGGATTAAGTCACTTTAAGTTAACATAACATAAACTCACGCCCGTATCCCAGAGGGGTAGGCAGAGACCAGGGACTGCCACTTGCTACGATCGTGCATGCGTGAGTGCATGCAACGACTAATGTTTAAGTTAATTAGAATAATTAATTCTAGAACTTGTTTACGCAATAGGGATTCCCTGTAATGTTAGCTTTAAGTTTATTAGCAATAAATAAATAAAATAAAAAAAAAAAATATTATTTATTATTTATTTTTGTATACGAGGTAATGTAAAGAGTTAGAATTTTTATTTTAGAGTGAGCAAATGTTCTTCTCTATCCTCATAATTAAGTGGATATAGCCAATCCTTAATTATATTCTTGATTTAAAAATTAGTATGTTTCTTTATTGGGTATAAAGCAGAGAGTTGTAAAATCTAGGTGCCAAAAAGTATATTGTCGTTATGCAAATGCGGTTTTGGTAGAAGAAAACTGGCAACGATCAACCTTTTTGTATGTTTTTGCGAGGAATGGAACTACGGTCTTATGATACCTTTTGACGCATTGATAAATAAAAAGTTTTCGCATTGTTAGAACTCTAGCCTTCTCATAAACATCCTTGGTAGGATGTTGAAACAGCATGGACCGCCGATTCTGCTTCAATAAGATAGGATTTCGAGGTTCAATACATCCGCATTCGTGCCTTGTAGGTCTGTATCAAAAGTTTGAGGCTTGCAACTTGTCGTAAGTCTTCAAAAACATAAATTAACTTCCTTACTCGCTTAGTGACTGCAGAGATGGGAGGACCGCAACTAAGTTTGTCACCTATAGTAACTCCAAGATACATAACGTTCTACGTCCTGGTGAGAGTTTCACAGTGACATTTGTCTGACTGTGGGTTACATAAGCTATTACACGCAATTCAAAATTATCAGGGTTGATTGCGCTAGGTATACTGAAACACAAGTATTTTGTTTAATTGACATTCAACGACAAGAGAATGTTCTCTAGCCAGGCCGAAACAGTACATATCACTTTCGGCTTGTTGGTGCACACTATCCCAGGTTGTAGCGTGGAACAGAATGATAGTGTTTTCTACAAACATCTGAATATCGGCGTTCCGCAGTTCAGTATTGCATAGTTCATTAGTGTAGATTAATAATTATGTCAGGCCAAGTGTACTACTCTGCGGGACACCGTATGAGCAGATCGTGTTGTTACTTAAATTATCATCTACGCGGACACGATGATTATTATTATTAATACGTTTATTGCACATAAGTAAAAAATACAATGGCAATGTGGCGGACTTAATGCTATAAGCATTTTCTACCAGTCAATCACAGGTGGTGCAAGAAATTAACATGTCTGTCAGTTAAGTAGTCCTGGAACCACATAAGTGCGATTCCTCTTATTCCAACTTTTTCGAGGCGAGTAAGTAGAATTAGAATGCAAACTGTATCACATGCCTTGTGTAAGTCCAGAAAGACTCAAATTCTTTACCAAATTCTGTTGTGGATTCTTAGCGAGAGTTCGACTGACAATTGGTCGAATTTTACTATTATTTATAAGGCCGACTTGCACCACTTAAAGTGTTGCCAGTCGGCCTTCGACTATAGAGTAGATACTACAATCTAAAATCACAGCAATTTTATCAAAACAGTTAAACAACATGTTTCTTGTTCGTTCCTTATTTTTTGCATAAAATTTGTTATTGTTTGTTAACAATCCGCCGGAATAAAACGTATTCTCTAAAAATTACAACCGAGTTACGAGTAAACTGTACGGACGACTTATTGCTTATAGCAATTTCTTCCAGACAACCTTCGGACGGAGTGGATTGCATGAAGAATATAGTCGATAGGTGGGTGTATGTACAATGTACATAAAGTATCAGTATGGACCTTAAATAGGGATTGGGGCTCAAAAATTCTCGGAAACACGTATCGCTGTAAAATTGGCACCCTTTGGGCACGGTACCCTAAAATGATACCAGATGTAAATAAGACACGAAACGCCAAAATGCCTCGTTTCGCAATACCTTGTGGTTCTACCAAAAAGCGCCTTGTATGAGGACAAACGGTTTTTACGTGGCGAGGCTTTGGACAGGACGTGCGAAGGGGTGGAGTAGGCAACTAATTCCAGAAGGCTATACTTCCAATTCTATCTCAACCTATCTATCTTTCTCATCACCCCATAGAATGTAGAGTAGAACAAAGGATAAACAGAGACCACTGTTGGGCATAGGCCTCTTTCACGCCCATCCCATCCGGTCCATGCAAGATCTACAAAGAATGGTGACCAGAAACACTACGACCATTTCAGTGCTAAAAAAAGCTACAAGCTAAGCGAAAAAAATTTATTAGAAAAACAAAAAAACCAACTGCCAAAAGTCTTATGGACTAGATGAGTCTCTGCAGGCGGGACGTCATATTGTAAATTGGTCCCACCTACTATTAATGGAAATTCAACAGAACGGACGATTTTAATATTGTCCTACTCAAAACTTAAGTGTTCCCCCGTATCAAGCTATATTTTGAAAAGTGTAAAGTGCCTAATTCAAAGGAAGTCTAAACAAGGGAGTCTTGTTACCAGTACGCTAATTTAACGCCTGTTACAACCTCACTTATTTCCTTAATCTGTGGTCTCACGTATCAAGCTATCTTTTGAGAACTGCAAAGTGCCTAATCCAAAACATGAAAAACTTAACAACAACTGAATGTAGCATAAAACAAGTGACAGGCGCAGTTGCAAGTAGACGTTCGCGAGCGCGGATGCCCAGACAAATGGTAAAATATGGCTGGCAATAAACATTTAATTTTTAGAAGCATACATTTTTATTACAAACTTTCGTCTGCAATTGTCTTAGGTATCGTCGTTTGCTATTCTTACTTAACTTTATTTGGGTTTATATATAATTTATGTAGAATAAGCGAGGCGTCAGTTACGTTGCTGTAATAGCTTATTCAACGTGTCGTTTCTCAGGGACGCACGTTTCGCACGTTTATTTAAATTTTTTTGTTTTTGTGATTTCAGGGATTTTTTAATTCGTTGTTGCATTTATGCTTATTTCATATAGCCTTCGACACTCCCGCATGCATGACGAATCGATTGAGATCTTATTTGTCAAAATCTGATCATTGGTTAAGGAGTAAGAAGGGAACATAGAATCGGAAATACTTACATACATACCATACATACGATCCAAACACAGTATCCTCCTTTTGGGCTCCGCCGTAGTCGGGTAATTAATTATATCAACACGCTCATGCAAATTGTCTATGCAAAATTCTGGTCACCGCTGCCCCTTGCGCCGACCTGATAACAAACACTATACCTACCTATGGAGGTGTATTCAAAGGTGCACTAGAACTGAGCTCGCCCAGGCAAACTAATTATCTAACTACTCAATTTAAATCAGTTCATCTCGCAATGTGAGCGACAACATGACAATAGTGTCTGTCTCCCCTGACCTACATGACACGACGTAGAACAGAAGAACCGACTCAACACCGTCACTTTGTATCACGCAGTTTGTTTCATTCATATTTTAACATTTCTGTTACATATCTGCGTAAGTTCATAATATATTATATTAGTAGAGTCGTGTAAGAAGAAGAGAAAGGGAAAGACACATGGTGTTTATTGCCGGTATAAAACAACATAAGAAGATTAAAACTAATGTGTATATCTAGGTATGCGTGAAATAAAGTAACATACACTTTTCAAAGCAACAAAACTTAAAATTAAAGGCTCTGGCAAAAGGTACCTCGCTCAGCGTAATGCCTCTTGAATGTTATTATGCACAAAGCATTCAAAAGGCGCTGATTTTCAGCGAGGCCCTTGTAATTTGAAAAACTAAACTAGAAATTTAAATAAATAAACTGAAAAACAAATATTAAAATGTAAACAGATAAATAATAATAATAATATAATGCATGCCTGTCGACGGTGGAAAGGAAAATCACCCGAAGCGTGTACCTACACGATGTACCTACCTAGGTAAGTATTGCTCTTAAGAAAAAGAATAAGAAAAAAATATAAGCTCTCAACTGAAAATCTGTTTTACTGGTGCTGTGTTCACAGCATACACCAACAATGCATGCTGAGTTGGTGGCCCTTTTTAGGGTTCTGTACCTTAAAAAGAAAAAAACGGAACGCTTCTAGGATCACTACGTTATCCGTCCGTGCGTCCATCTGTCTGTCAAGACCCTTTATCTCGGGAACGCGAAGAGGTATCAAGTTGAAATTAAAGCCATGTACTCAGATCTACAATGCCTTGAAGCTGTGAAAACATCAGACTTCTAGTAAACGTGAGAAAAAGATACGGCCGTTTATGCCGCAAAAAAACGTATATTTTGACACTCAAGGGAATCAACATTTATAGTGTACTTTCTGTTGAAATTTGGCAAGTAATATACTACAAGTACAGGAAACAATCTAAAAACTATATACCTATTTGTAATTAAATCAGTAAAAAAAATGTTTTTGAAAACTTATTTACAAGCTAAAAATTCCACCCATGCCGGGGATTTGAACCGATTCCTGAACTATTTATTCCTACAGATTTGTACGGATCACCGAGGGCTCCGTGTGCGAGTCCGACTCGCACTTGTCCGGTTTTTCTTGTTGCCACGGAGGTACAATGTCCTCATTGTCTCATTTTTGTTGTCCTTATGTTCATAATCATAAGCAGCCCATATACGTCCCACTGTAAGGCACAGGCCTTCTCTCAGAGAGAGAGTATGGGCTTAAACACCACGCGTGCCCACCGCGGATTGGCGACTTCAATAGCTCAAACACTTTGATTTCCTCGCGATGTTTTCCTTCACCGTTAGCGAGTGGTATTGCTACTATAACGTCACAAATGTACATAACTTAGAAAACCAAGTCACAGGTACATGCCTGCACTGGGAATCGAACCTGGGTCTCTCGCTTCCGAGTCCAATGTTCTACCCACTAGGCTACCACCGCTCTCTCCTTATGTAAATTGTGTTATTTTTTACGTGTATGCTTTTGCGGCAATTTAAATAAATGTGTTCTTTCTTTCTTATTTTCTCTTGAGTGCGTTGTCTAGTCGGTGTTTTCATCAGCAACGGAAGCAACAGCTTAAAATGGGCACTCAATAGCGATGGCAAAGCTAAGAGCCCTTTGCTTATACGATCCTTAATTCCGATCTTCCGATCGTAAAAGAATATTTTCTACGGTATTATTTTAACAATAATTCCGTGTACTTAAGAAGGACATCAAATCCTTATTACATCTCTGCTATATCTAGCTTTAAGAAATTAAACTACCGCCTGTCGATGTGTTCCGTCAGCTGCTGATTTACTCCGATTACTCTACTACTTGTATCTCAGAGTGGTAGGCAGAGACCACGGTTTGTCGTCTACAACAACCTAGAGATATACTCGTATCTTTAATTGTCAAAATAAATGAGAGACGAAAAATAATTCCTAAGGCATAATAAGGTCAATTATCCATTATTACATAAATACAATAAAAAACTCGCGCACTAAGGGTTCCGTACCATTATCTATACAACATTTGAATATTTCAAGTGTCTACCGCCGTTATTAAGATCGAGCAAAAGACGGCAAAAAAATCACGTTGGTCGTATGGGAACCCCCGTTTTTAGTATTTGTCGTTATAGCGGCAACAAAAATACATCATCTGTGAAAATTTTAACTGTCTAACTATCACGGTTCACGAGATGCAGCCTGGTGACAGATGGACGGACGGACGGACGGACGGACAGCGGAGTCTTAGTAATAGGGTACCCTTACCATTTGGGTACGGAACCCTAAAAAGGAGCGTACAATGTGTCGTGTGTTAAAATTGTTTTTAAAACGCAGCTAATCGAGTGTTGGGCCGAGGATGTGACCCCTCAGGGCTGATTACAGTGCTTACAAGTGGCTTGTGAGTGAACGAGAGGGTACTACTACGTGTCAATCAATGCCGATAATTCACATTAATAACAATAATAATGTTAATAACAATCATGATAATCATAATAACTTCCTCATAATACCTACAATCACTTGACCCAGTCCCAAACTAGGATACCCTGTGCTATGGTAACCAGGCAAGGACGTTACAAACATGAAAGTACACCGAGAATGAGGCCATTTGTACAAATGCACGGCGTCCCCCAGTGAGAATCGAACCCACGACTTCTGTTTTGGTAGCTAAGTGCCTTAAGGGCTAGACCAACGAGGCAGACATTGACCATCAAAAAGAAGAAGATAAGTTACTTGGGGCATGTGCTTCGAAGCGCGCGGTACATACTTCTTCAAGTTACCACGATGAGAAAAATTGAGAAGTAGCGCGCTGGTGGAAAATGCATTTCGTGGCTCCGTGGCATCAGAGAATGGACTAGAGGAATATCCAGAGCTGACGGCCAACCTCCAGCAGTGGAGAGGTACTCGAAGAAGAAGATAAGTGGCTGATAAGTGTTACTGTCTGAGCCTTCTGTACTGGAAACTCTAGTATCTGCACGACATCGTATAATATTCACAGCATCTAATATTTACCATGTCTGTGCTAGCCGGACTGGCAGAGATCCCCTGAGGCATTAAGTCACCCTTTGAATAAGGAATTCAAGGAAACGGACGACGCATCGTATCCAAAAGCTTTCTGGAATCTTCTGGGCAATGTTATGTCAAGAGAAGCTGGGCATTTTCAGTTCCGTAATTGGATTAAGATATCTTTAGTACCAATGAGAGAGTTTCAAGAGACAGTTTAAAGAATTGTATCGATTATAGCCATGACAAAATCAAGACGCTAAGATGCGTCATGGAGGATCCGTATAGACTAATAAAAAGGTACCATTTTGTATCCCAAATGTTGCAGCTAGTTGGTTGCAAGTCTTTTTGTCTATAACGAGGGCATGCATGATTTTTTTTTCAAATATATCGTTTCAGGTATTTAGTCAGGCGTTTAGTCCGTGTGGCGCCGGATTAAGAATAGCGTCACTCCCTTTCCCTCCGTGGATGTTGTAGAAAGCGACTAAGGAAATAAATTAGCAGGCAGCAGCGTCTTCCTGAGATTCCAACCGCATACTGCGATCGCCAACCCGCCTGCCAAGCGTGGCGATTATGGCAAAACCCTTCATGGTTAGGGAAAACCATGAGGGAGGCCTTTGTCCTGCAGTGGGCGTAAAATGGCTGATAATGATGATGATGAATATGCCAAGTTACAATTGTATGTAATACCTAAGTATTTCAATTATGAAGTACTCAGCTGATATACAATTATATTACAATTACAATGCTGGTTTGACTCTGAGAATAGTATATATGTACTAGCTCAACCGGCAAACGTGGTTTTGCCATATTAATTAGCCTGTGACCTATTCTCAGACCTGCCAAACATATATAAAAAATAAAATCGGTGAAGCCGTTTGGGAGGTGTTCGATATCAAACACTGTGACACGAGATTTTTATGTATTAGAAGATTTGACAGTTCAGAGTGGATTAAATCGGTCGAGTCCGTACAGTGAAGAGGTTACGTAATCACGTCCCTGGTAGACGTATAGAGGACGGAAGCGCAGGGCAGTAAAACTTGGGGCTTATTGGGTGCGGAGCCCAAGTTTTGCTTTGGGTCGCTGAGCCGCCGAGAATGATTGAAAGATTAACATCATAGGTTCTATTGAACGCACTCGGCACGCTACATGGAATTGATAAGTTAGGAAACCTACCGACCAACCTACCTAACCAAACCAACCTACCTAATTAAATTAAATTCAGTTTATTCAGTGTATAACATAGCGCTGCGTAGGTATGTAGGTACAGATCTTCAGTATTAGATGTAAGTTCACTATGCTATGCTCTTGCGCGTACAAGATTGCATAATATTTTATGATATTAATAATTACAGCATGCATTAATGTATTGAAATAAATGTATTGAAGAACCTTGTAAAGAATAAAAGAATATTATATTTTTTGTTCATGCGGCGTGCGCTGCTCTTTGTGGTATAGGCAGCCTATATACGTGCCACTGTAGGGCACAGGCCTTCTCTCAGGGAGAGAGTATGGGCTTAATCACCACGCGTTCCCACCGTGGATTGGCGATTTCAAGCACTGAGGTATGTGAATAGCTCAGACACTCAGGTTTCCTCACGATGTTTTCCTTCACAGTTAGCGAGGCTCTTTGTGGAGCTCCTTGTGTAAATATAGTAAATTGTGATCAAGTCTGGTTGTGGTAAGAAGTAAAGGAAGGTAATTTACTGTCTACATTTTGAGTATCAAAATGAATTTAGCTAAATTGGGCAAAGTTGTACTGAATTGTACCTGCCGTATCCTTCATAATAGGTATACATAAAAATACCTCTCTATCCACGATACAGTAAGTTTTACCATTTACGGTACATTACTCACGTTGTCGTAAATCGAAGTAGCGTCGGTCGCGGTTTAAAAAAAGAATATAGGTAGGTAGGTACTTCCATGATACAAATAGGTCAGGAATCGAGTCTCGCAGTTTTTTCCGAGCTTTCCCGAACTTTAAAGACAATTTTTAAATGATTTAATTACAAATGTATAGTTTTAGATTTTTCACCGTCTTTGTAGAATAAGACGATATTACTTGCCAAATTTTATAGTTTTAGGTCAACGGAAAGTACCCTATAAATTTTGATTCCGTTGAGAGTCGAAATATACGTTTTTTTTGCGGCATAAACGACCGTAACTTTTTTGTACGTTAACTTAGAAGTTTGATTTCTTCACAGCTTCAAGGGCAATCCCTTCACGCGCTCCCGATATAAAGGGTCTTGACAGACAGACGGACAGACGGTGGGACGGACGGACGGACAAAAAAGTGATCCTATAAGGGTTCCGTTTTTCCTTTTGAGGTACGGAACCCTAAAAATAACTTTACTTTATTAAATTTCAATTTTATTTATTCAGATACTTAGGCAGGGCCACACAAATAAGGTACAAATTTAAAGTGTTACGGTCGGTTTAAGTCTGCGGTGCACCAAAAGGAGTGTACATCATTCGACTTTTACAGCAACACTATTAGGTACTTAAAACTGAAAAACACAAACTAAAAACAATTAAGCTTTAGTACATACATACATACATAAACTCACGCCTGTATCCCAGAGGGGTAGGCAGAGACCAGGGAGTGCCACTTGCTACGATCCTGACAGATCACTTTCGCTTCCTCAACATTCATTAGTCGTTGCATGCACGCACGCCGGTTTCGGGTACTTTTTATCTTGCCCTTTGTTAATACATCCTCTATTTGGTAAAAATAATTTAAAACAAAAATAAAGTTTTTAAACGAAAACAAATTAAAAGTTTACTTTACTATTCTTATTTTAACTTCAATAAACAACTATAATAAAAAAACCCGACACCGGCGGCGGTGCATGCCGTGCATGCAAGGGATACCGCCGTTTAGCCAAAGTATTTTTCGCCAAATTTTACTTCCCAATAAACTTATGGCATCAGTTTCATTTCCCAAATGAAACTTTAGCAAGTTTTCATTTCGCATTTTATTCATTTGGTCAAATTATCATTTCGCATAATTTTACTGCGTCAAGTTTTATTAAGACAAACGTTTATTATGCTAACGTTTTATTTTGGCAAGTGTTATATAGCAAACAATTGTTTGATTAAAAAATAGGTTCGAAGTTCCAGGATGGAGCGGAGCGCAGCGACGCTCCATCCCGAAACTTCGGGTGTTAGTTTTTTTTTTTTATATAAAAGCGAAAAAAAATATTTCACTAAAAAACTTGAGTCAAACAAAAAAATTTTTGTTCTAGTTTACATTTCGCATTTTATTCATTTGGTCAAATTATACTTTTGACTGAATAATGCTTGGTAAAATGAATTTTGACCAAGTATTTATTTGGTAAACAATAACTTGCCATAATAACTTTTGCTAACTGTTTATTTGCTTTAAGTTGTTTTGAGAAATGTTTTTTTGCCAATTGATAATTTGCGGAAAATAGTTTGGGAAGTAATACTTTGGGAAACGATTTTTGGCAATACATTAGTAAACCTGCATGCAACGACTAGGTAATGAATGTTGACAAAGCGAAAGAGGTCTGTCAGATCGTGGCAAGTGCCAAACGTTGGTCTCTGCCTACTCCTCCGGGATACATGCGTGAGTTTATGTAATGTAACTATCATAAATCAATCACAAAAAAATGCTCTAGGCAATTTTGTCTATGGACGAGTGACTGGTGTCACTCACTTACTTTTCCTGTGTCAGATAGAAAATACATACATTTGCTGATTATTTGATACTTTAGTATTGTTTGCTTTAGTGAACTATTATTCAGTACCCAAGTACCCAACCAATTTAGTACAAGATAATCTGTCAAACTGCGCTGAAATTACTGTTACATACACGTATCTTATTTCGAAACATAACCATATCATGTGTAGTATTTTGGCAGCAGCGGCTACGTTGAATGGAAATGAGACACTATGCATATTAACAACACATTGGTCTTAACTGCCGAAGTAATAGGGCTGTTAAACCATTAGAATGGCGTAGGAGGGGCTGTGAGTTGTGAGGCGCTTTGTGTTGCCAAGTATTAACAAATATACAGGGTTAATTTAAAAATGCTCGAATCCTGAAACACCCTAATTATTGCTTGTGTTTCAAAGAAACTTTTTTGGCAGATTTATATTTAAAAAAAAATAATCAAAAATTAGCATTTACTTGTATGTAAACAAAGTATAGAAGGGGTCTACTCAAGATAGATTATAATATTTAGCGCCTTTCTGAAAATTAATTGACCAATGAAAATAGTCGTGATCGTCTAGTTATTTAGTAAAGGAGACCCATAAGTCATGTTGTGAATTAATAGACAGGAAAAATCGAACAAAGATAAAGGTATCAAATAGTCATTCGCGATTAAACTATCCGTACACTTAATCGATAATAACGTAAACATGCAACTTAGCTTCGGTTAGTAATCATGAGCGCCACGGAGAGATAAGCATCGAGACTCCGTCAGCCTCAATGCACGCAACTGGCAAGAGAGTGTTCACTGCAATCCTTCTGTAACACTTCACTATGCATTATCGACGCATTACATGCTTCTCTAGGAAGACTTTTGACATCGCGCCTAGTTAGTTTTACTCGCGAATAAGGAATCAAAATTATATCACGTACAATAAATTTAGATGTGCATATAAAATATGAATAAAATTTTAGTGTTAAAATATCAGAAAGCAAGGGACAATTAACGTAGCATGCAATCATCAACTGTCCTTCGCGTGAAATTGGAGGCATTATAGATCTTTAGGAGAATCTAGAAGAATGTCTACGATATGATGATAGGCTCCCTTCCAACGCATCAAACATCCGACAAGTCCGACAGAATCCATCGGGACAAAACGTTTCACCCAAAGACACTCAAACCTTCTCGCAAAATTCAACATTCACCAACAAACGGTTCTACCATCGAAGCTATAAAACGCAAAATACGCTACCCAGTTTTCGCAAGTATATTTCCCATTGACCTCCGGACTATGAAACAGGCTCCTTTTCTATGCACGTCATTTAAGACAGGAATTCCGGCTAGCTGTAGAGGACCAGTACACCCATCCAGCCGAGCTGTACACCCGCGAAAACTTTCATCGCAAAACTAAACAACAAAGCAGAAAATTGGTTTTCACAGGTGTATTTCCCATTGACCTCCGGGCTATGGAACAGGCTCCCTTCCTACACGCGTCATTTAAGACAGGGATTCCGGCTAGCCGATAGCCGTAGAGGACACCCATCCAGCCGAGCATCGGTGAAGATCTTAAAGCTACTAAAACTCAGACGACGGCAATATACAAAATGTCTCTACAAATTCGAATACGACGCCAGCTAAAGTTAAGAATAGAAACATTAAGCTGTGAGGAAATTGTTCCTGATGAAGTAGATTTAGATGATGATGATAATCCTGTGATATTGAAGATAATCCTGGGATGATGTTGATGATCCTGTGATGTCGAAGACGATGCTAGGATGATGATGATGATCTGATGCGCCGCTCTGGTTGGCCACTAATGGTTCTGACTGATAGATTCGAGTTTGTGTCGAGATATTTTAGAAAAGTACGTTTTCTAAAATCAAACTAGCCTATTCGATAGCTAATGGCAGGCACGTTCAGTTTGCTATGCCCTCCAAACCACCCAAAATTAATGCAGTATTATATGATAATAGTCGTCCAAAATCGCGCCAGAAACAGCCATTGCTATGTATATATCAGTTTATCGAGCAACGATAACTTCAGTAGACTTAAGACCCTTTAATATGCCTCTAATAGCCCAGAAGTGCCCGCACTACAATCGATGCCCAATCCCGCCGGTTAATAGCAACAAAAGAAACGGCCGGAAGTTTCCGCTAGAAAATAACTTTCCGTAATTAGAGCCGAATGAATTGCCGGTATCCCGGGCGTCGCAACTCTACAGATTTAGTACTTTGAAAGAACACAGAAACAGTAATTTTCTAGTCTTAATAATTTTCCCCATAACTCTTCTTGCACTGCCCCATCCACTATACCCATCACGAAAGGTTAGCTGGAAGAAAATACTTTTTAGTATTAAGCTCGCCTGTGTACAATTTTTTTATTGTGCAATAGGCATATAATATATATAATTATTATATTAAAGGGCGTTGGTAGCCTAGTGGGTAGAACATTGGACTTGGAAGCGGGAGACCTGTTTTCCGAACAATGTTTTCCTTCACAGTTAGCGACTATAACTTCACAAATGTACATAACTTAGAAAAAAAGTCATAGGTACACGCCTGCACTGGGAATCGAACCTGGGTCTTTCGCTTCCGAGTCCAATGTTCTGCCAACTAGGCTACCACCGTCCTGGTAGCCTAGTGGGTAGAACATTGGACAATAAAGAATATTTGAATCTGATTATATTTGTGGGAGTGGTAGGTAGACCAGGGCTGTGTTTCATAAAACTTCACTTCATAGTTTATTACATCAATTCGATGTACATTGCGAAGCCAGTAAGTCGATTAGTCTTCCTACTGGCCAAACCGTGGGTTAATCAGCTATGCAATGACGAATCGTCATAGTAAACCAAGAATTAATTGTCTATGAAATGGGACCCAGCGTGCGAACGAAGGCACTAAAATTGTGGCGTTAAAATGTCAGAATTTGACAGTTAATGTCCTGGAAAGTCGCGACTTTTGACACTTACCCAGGCAGGGTCTGCCTCATAGAGTATCTTTTTTTATACGTCTGCCTCTTGCCACGATCCTGACAACCCTCAATGTACGGTTTTATTTATGTACAGTTGAACTGTAACTATAATATACACCGAAGCTGTATTTCTGCGTTTTCAGTGTAGTGTCGGCGACTAGCAGATGCAAAGTGGCGAAGTAATTAAAAGTGGCCAATTTAAATCCAAACTGGGCACTGAAGAAAACGCTCCGATAATGAAACTGTGGATTCGATACCTACTTGCAGTGGCGAGCGATGATCGTTTTTGCATTTTTGCCCTCTAATTGCTGCATGCTATGAGACCTCGTCTCTTCATAAAAGGTACCGAGCATTGCTCGTTTACTTTTTTGTATAACACCTACTTGTTTTAATAAAATCTACATACTTATATCACAGACTTATATGCTAGAACGCTACTTGCTCTCACGATAATAATGTCGTGTAGCACCATCTGTTGGAGGACTTTCGGACTACGAAAAAATATAATAGAAATTCCCATGCCTCTGTCAGTTTTGTATTTAGATAACTAAAACCAAAGGAATAAAAAAGCAAATAATAAATAATAACAAAAAACATTTAAAAGACAAAAATTTTGTTATTTATCGACTGTAGACTTCTTGTTTCCAAGACTTGCGAGTATTATAAGGTTATCGGTAGTGGCAAAATTACTATTCTATTCCAAAGATATTGATACCATTAGAAAGACACGATTATTGCCAAAATGCGAAACTTTGAACTGAAATTCAAAGCCTCTCAATGCGCAAGAATCCCGTCTATTATTTTCGCCCGTCCAAAGCGATTCGTCGATTCACTCGCGCTCGCATTCATATCTTTATTTACCTTTTAAAGGACCGAGGCCATCAATAGGATAGCGAAAATTGAATGAAACCACTCGCCTGGCCCTATAGCGCAACATAATCTTGTTTCAGCGGAGAAAGGCCGCCTTTTTGAGCGAAACAGTCGCGTCAATAAGTGAATTTTATTCAGTTAGACCCTTTTGCCGGGAAGACGAACGAGCGAGGTTCGCGCGTTCGCAGTAAGTGGCCTCTTCGACCCCATGATGCCCTGGTACAGTCGACAGATAAAAAGTTTATCTATCTATGTGTCAACTGTACCAGGGTATCTATTTATCTATCCGTCGACAGCAGCCCCGCCTTCGTTCGTTTGAAACAAAGACGCTCTTCGCATAGCGGAATACAGTGCACGTATCCTGAAAATAGAGAGACAAAGAAAGATTTCTTTGACGTTTTTTTTCGGAAGCTGATCAAATTTTAATTTTCTGCTGATGAGTATGGAATTTTGCGTACATAATTCAAATGAACGGAATTTTCTGCTGAAAAATAGAGATTAGTTTGCTGCTCAAGTTTTTATGCTATGCGCGCCGTGACGAAGACTCCAGTAAATTATTATCCTATATTGAATAATGTCCTGGTTTTAAGCATTTATCTATCAAAACAGTCCCACTATAAAATTGTTGGTTTTTTTTTCAGCAATTGCGCATTTTTGTGCAACTCTGTATATAACTTGATGATCATTTATCAATTTTGGTGAGGATTTATTTATTTATTTATTAGGAAGCCTATTGTATTTTGGGAATTTATTTAGAGTCAACTTATTTGACTTCACTCTTTGTTATTACATAGGGCACAGAAGAATATTATGGTGAGCATTTAAAATTAAACCCCTAAGAGGCTCCATAGAGCCAACAAGAAAAAAAGCACTTTTTTTGCAGATCAAATTTTCACAACGTGTCTGTACAAAAGTGTCTCTTACCTGTTCTTATTTCAGAAGCATCAACGATGATCATATAGATAATTTGGAGTGTTTACGTCAGCGGCACATTTTCGTTCCATTTTCGCACTTACGCTTACTGAGGTAAGACTTACACTTACGGAACTGTGCCGGCGGTCACTGAGTGTACAGTCGCTGGTTATGTTGACCAACTCAGAGGTCAAGTCAATTTGGCCGTGTTCGAATGGTATAAATTCGATTATTCGGTACTATTATTCGTGTTCTTAAGTTGGTAGTGGAGGAAGCGGTCAGCCGGGGCCAGGCGAGGTTTTGTTGCGGGATTTTCGCTAATGGGAATCCAATTTTGTACTCCCCTCGTCGGCGATTGGTGCTAGACAAACTTAAGTATCAGCTTTGATAGAGTTCCAGTGGGTGTAAGCTGTATCGATATTGTACGGAAGGGCATAGGTAAAGTCTTCTTAAGCTAGGCCTACCATTCAGCCAGGAGGCACCAAATCCGTACCGACCGACCTGACTCCGGACTTTTCCTTCATATGTCTTGCATTCTGTAGGACTTGCCGCTCTCAAATCGGACTTTTTAGTCATTCGAAGAACTGTCAAACTCTTAGGCACTGCTCAAATCGCCCGTAACGGACGCAAAGCCCTGTGCTGATGATCATTCAGCTACGTATCTCTATACATCTATTTTTAAAACACAACGTTCGCTAGCACAACGCCATCAATTTTAAACTCAAAATAAATAGTATCCCATGGGAACGCATTACCGGGATATCGAGTAACGCTATGTCTCAAATCAGGTCTTAGCCTATCTGTACGCCAAGTTTCATGTAAATCCGTTCAGCCGTTATTGCGTGATTGAGTAACAAACATCAAAACATCCAAACATCTTCACAAACTTTCACATTTATAATATTAAATAGAATTGGATTACTAATCTGCATTACGGACGCGTACGTGGTGATTAATCCCAATCTGTCTGTCGGCACAGAAGGCCTGTGCCATGCCGTTCGATGTAAGTGTACCTATAGGCTGCATTGCATACGCATGACATTACAGAAAGTATACTAGATCGACTTTCAACACTTATTGAATCTCTCTTAAGTAGCATTTAAATTGAATTTTGTAAGAAGAATTTTATTTAGGTAAGATGGCTGCCGCGTTGGTCTCGCCATTAAGGCGCTTAGCTACCAAAACAGTGGCCGTGGGTTCGGTTCCCACTGGGGGCCGCCGTAAATTTTATGTTTGTAACGTCCTTGCCTGGTTAACACAGCACAGGGTATTGTTACAACCCCTTTCACACGGTGACAGTGCTGGGCAAAGCTGCAACAGTCAGCATGAGAACGTCTTCCAATTTCATGAGCCGTGTGACCGTTGGTCTACGTGTATGACGTCGTTGCGAGCGCTGCCCAGTACTTTCAGCCGGTTGCTGGTCAGACCGGTTTTGCCAGTCCCAGAGGACGCATCGCGCGCAAATTGTATATCTATTATTTCCAATAAATATTTTCGTGTATTAAAAAATTGTTTTTTAAAAACCAACTCGCGAACCCACTCGTAATAGTATCCTGGTTTGGGACCAGGTCGAGTGATTGTGTTATGTGGAAGTTATTGTTAATGTTATTATTTAAATGCTACTTAAGCCACATTTACAATAGTGTTCTACGTCGGCCTTAGAATCATTGATGGTGAGATTAATTTAATTCAAACACGGATGAAGACGAGGTTCAAAGAAACGCTGAATGTTTTCGCAAAGTTACGAGAGCTCCTCGGGATCTCCTGTTGCTCTGGATGTACCCGGCACGTACAAAGCGGAGCCTGAGTGGTCCGGGAGTGGTTAGTGTCACAATAGTAACACTGGACGAGCTCCCGTCTTGCTCTTAATGTCAGTTGCAATGAGAAAGTTGTACATTGTAGACGCCTCTCGGAGTCCTTCCGGCTTTGAGCGAATAAAATAAGGGATTGTGTTTTTGTCAATAAGGGAGGGTGTTAGTGGGGCATAGCAGAAGTTGGGGAGCGGTTTTATTTATGCACTTATTTATACTTTTACACTCTCCGTGTGGCACCGGAAACAGAATAGCGTCATTCCATTTCCTTCCGTGGATGTCGTAGAAAGCGACTAAGGAAAACAATTAGCAGGAGACGGGTAGCAGTGTCTTCCTGAGATTTCAACCGCATACTGCGATCGCCAGCCCGCCTGCCAAGCGTGGCGATTATGGCAAAATCCCTCATGGTTATGAAAACCACGAAGGAGGCCTATGTCCTGCAGTGGGCGTCCAATGGCTGATGATGATGATGACACGTACAATACGGTGGACTTAATACCGCAGGAATTTTCTACCAGCCAAACGCAGGAGGTGGAAGAAAGATTGGTAGGTGTGCAAAAAAAATACATAGGTATGTCTTTTATTTAGAAATACAATTGAAATTATACTAACATGTATAAGGCAAGATTGTATAAGGCAAGGTATGGTTTTCCGTCTCTCTTAAATATATTTACTTTCCACAGAACATACTTACCTCAATTTTAATTTACGAATTACCCGTATTAATGAATTTTCCGCATCACAGAGTAGGCTTAGTGGAAAACCAATCACCTTACCCACAGCTATTACAGTCACATCAGCGATTAACCTCGAAATGAGAGATGATAATAAGCTGAATTTTCGTATATAACTTCATTTTCGCGTTCTAAAAGTTGTCTCATAAAATTTCGTGTCTGCGTCGTAAGTTATGCAAGGTGAAAGCCAAAATAAAACAGTTTTTCGTAATTACCTCGGTTTCTACTGCTCTAATGATGTTAACATCCTTACTAATATAATAAACGCGAAAGTTTGTATGTATGGATGGATGTTTTTTACTCTTTCACGCAAAAATGGCAGAACGAATCCGGATGAAATTTTGCACAGAGATAAATTATAGTCTGCACTAGCACATAGGCTATTTTTTATCCCGGAAAAATACATATCACAATTACCATGCGAACAAAGTCGCGGGGAACAGCTAGTCTGTTATAAAATTGTGGATAATAAAATTCGCCACGCCAAGTTTGTTTGAACCATTTTTTATGCACTCAGCCGTTTTTGAGATAGAGGACGGTGAGTGCGCAGTGCTCAGCAATTTTTTACCTTTTGCCTTGTATAACTTACGACGCAGACACGAAATACGAGACTTTTGTGACAACGCCTGGTACACCAAAATGAAGCTATATACAAAAATGAAGCTTATTATCTCTCCTTTCAAGGTTGACCCCTTTTTAGGGTTACGTACCGCAATCCTTATAAGAACACTTTGTTGTCCGTCCGTCCGTACGTCTGTCTGTCAAGCCCTTTATCTCGGGAAGGCGTGAAGGTATCGAGTTGAAATTAAAACCATATACTCAAATCTAATTTTTTTTGAAGCTGTGAAAAAATCAAATTTTTGACTTAACGTAAAAAAAGATACGGCCGTTTATGCCGCAAAAAACGCAGATTTCGGCACTGAATGAATCAAAATTTGAAGGGTACTTTCCGTTTACAATATTACTTGCCAAATTTCATAAATCTAACTATGAAATTTTGCCAAGTAATATCGTCTTATACTGCAAGTGCAGAGAAAAATTTGAAAAATATATATTTATAATTAAATAAAAAAAATTGTCTTTGAAGTTCGGGAAAAGCTTGGAAAAAACTGCGAGACTCGATTCCTGAACTGTTTATAACATGAAAGTACCTATGAATTTGTACCGAACCCTCGGTGTGTTTTTTTATGTTAAAGTTTATAATAACGTATTTTATAATAAGTACCATCAATCAATCAGCTCCTATTCATATTTTTTTGCCACTTCTTTTTGTCTTCGGTCATACTTACCAGCTGCTGCCAGCAATCTGCCAATAAGTACCTACGACAATATGTTTTAATTTCTTTTTATTTTAAAATTCCACACTGGTTACCATAGCACGGGGCACCCTAGTTTGGGACCAGGTCGAGTGAATGTATTGTGTCGAAGTTACTATTATTATTCTGTAAGTAAGTTATTAATTTAATTCATTAATTAAATTAATAACTGGTAATTTTTGTACCTCTAGTTTTAAGTTTTTAATAATAAATATGACCCATATATATATATATGGATATTATATGGGTCAGATATAGTAAAAAATTTGGTAAGCCGTATTTCTAATTTGAAGGGCATCTCCGTAAAGTAAGAAAATAACTTGTCATTTCTTTTGTTACACTGTATATTCCGCAACTAAGATTTGTACAGAGGCCGTGGTACGGGGGCCAGACTAAGACTAAACAAGCCTTCAGAGCTGTAATAAAAGCAGTACGTTTCCTTTGTCCAAGTGCAACTTAAATCAAGACCCTGTCGCGACCACGCAGCGGCGGATGCGCTCTTACCGTTCAGTCCTACATTTTGAACCTATCTTTTATGTCTGAAGGATGACACACAGCAACAAGGTGGCGGTGGCGGTGGAGGTGGCGGTCTATACATATGTAAATAATTTACGATAGAAGTATTTTGCATGGACCGCCACACCCACCGCCACCGCGTTGGTGTGTTTTATCCTTTAATGCTCTGAAATTAATAATAGACTATATATAACAGACTAATAGAAAATAGAAAATAAATAACAGACTATCGGTAAGATATGTAAGTGTATTGTTATTAAGTATAGGTATGTGTCAACATTCAAATTTGCACCGTCTTTTTAATTTCGTTCAGTAACTTTCCACCGCAAGGTTGTCTGGAAGAAATTGCTTTTAGCAATAAGTAAAGATACTATAAACCTTTGTAAATATTTTGTGTTTGTTGTTTTTTACGGTGATAAATAATATTCTTAGCGCAAAAAAACGCCATTTTTCACATTTGAATACATGTTCCAAGTTCCAACTAAGTTCAACATATAGGGTTGATTAACTAGTGTCGTCCACTGATTTCGATTGTTGTAAGCAATTCACTACGATCGTGGTGCCAAATTAGTTAAATATTGGTATTAAATTAGTAGTAGTTGCATTACTGATGGTAGGTATATCAGACAGAGACCCACCGTCAAGCTATTGGTAGTATTCCAACATGATGTCCAGTTCCGTTACACCTAACAGTTCCACCTTCAGTTGAGGCAGAGGCCCAGCGCCAGTGTTAAATAAAAACAATGTCTCGAATTATGTGGGTGCGAAAACTGAATGACCGAAATAAAACATATAGATATAGCTCGTTTATGAGCTTAGACCGAGCTGTTTATTTTCTAAATGTGACTAAAGGCTGGGTTCTCCAAGCACACGGATTTGTATGGGACTTATTGCGATGCAGGACCGAAAAGTTAGGGGACAAGTAGGAATTTTTGAAATTACAGAAATACAAATCCTATCAATAGAATTTCGACGTCCGACGTCACTAACACAATCAGTGATAAATATTTTGGTATATTTTTACTATCCAAAACTCAGTACGCAATTGTTTTTGATGCTATAAAGTTTAAAAAATTATAAAAATAATGACTGTCGTGGGCCCTAGATAGGACATTGTAGTAAAGTAATAATTTCTTTTTCAGATTTTAAGTAATAGCCATTAAAGAGTAAAATTTATCTTAAAACACCTGATTTAGGGGTAATTTCGGAGAACCCAGCCTTAAGATTTTTTTTATCAATTTCAGAATGAGATCAGAATATGAGACGTAAAAGCAGTAGCGTGGCTCGCGTTGAATGCGCCCGCCTTGGATATTATTAAACCAGCAGTTTTGGAAAGTTGAGGCCGATTGGGTTTGGAAATATTTTTTTCTTTTATTTGGTTTCTGCGTTCCCGGTACATCGACGATTTTAATCATTTATTTCATTTTTATAAACGTATTATCAGAAAAATAAATTTAAGCAGTAAAGGTTTAACCCTTTTGCCATAAATGATAGAATTTCTTTGAAGTCTTGACCTGACAGAACTTAAATGTTCTAGCGAAATTGAATTTCTTCGAAATCTTGACAGAACTCGAAGGCTATGTCTACCTGTGTGTCTACCCACCAGTCAACGCTCAGAGATGGTATCTTGAAGGACTACAGCCTAAAAACAGTTTGTAGGCTAATAGTCCTTATTCCAAATTTTAATTGAGAATTTTAAATGACAGAAGGATCTCATAAATAAGTTTTTTCGGTATACCTTTGTACGTAAGCAATTTATTTGATCAAAAAGTGGTCTATATCCATTATTCACAAACTTGTACTAGTTACACTTACTAGTTACGGTACTCAAAAAAACTGACTCTAAAGTGAAGTATATTTTGGTTAAAAATACAATGAATCACATAGCCGGGGCTCAAGGTTTTCTGCGAAACTGCAATCGAGTTGAGATTCAGTAGAAAGTTTTCCAAGAAATCATATCTATCGGGGTACTTGTAATATTTACTACAGAAGCTAGACACATATCTCCGGCAGTTGACTGGTAAAAACTGGTTATAGCATTAAGACCGGGAAGCTTGGAAAACCACGAGGGAGGCCTATGTCTTGCAGCGGGCCTCAAATGGTTAATGATGATGATAGCATTAAGGCCGCCGCACTGCCATAGTAATGTTCTTAATTATGTGCAATAAACGTATTAATAATAATAATAGATTTACCAACATAACTATTTTTCCACTACCTGTTAAAAAAGCACCAAAATCACCATTACACTGTTATCACAGAGTACTTTTTATATACTGTTATGTAACCTAACGAAATAAGTGAAGTATTCGACAGACTGCAAGATTTGAAAGTTCGTAAAGAAAAAACTACACACCTCTACGTGATTACTCCTTTTTTTTCATTTTACAGAGACGCCTCTACGTGATTACTCCTGCTTTTTCATTTTAAGGAGTCTTAAACGGTGATCCTAATAAAATTACTTAGCATACACTCCACCGCTTGAGATGAAAGTACTACACATTGAGTTGAGCTTTTGTAGTAAATGTTTTGTGCCGAATACTTACTTAAGACATTGTGGGTAGAGGACGGAGTCTAAATTTTAAATTGTATCTCATTGAAAATGGCCCTCTTGCAAATCGAAAACTTCGCCCTGGACAAATTGAATTCTTGTTTGTGTTATTCGTATTGATCAAAAAAGTTTATCCTTGGTATTGATACAGAAGTAACGTACAAAAATATGTACAATCCTTTTTTGGTCCACTTTTACCTTAATTTCAGTGGCGCACCTTGTTTTAAGACAAATGTGTATAACCAATATGTGTAGCCAGTGATGACTTATGGATGTAAGACCTGGTCGCTGACTATGGGCCTCATAAGAAGGCTCAAGGTCGCCCAACGAGCAATGGAGAGAGCTATGTTAGGAGTTTCTCTGCGTGATCAAATCAGGAATGAGGAGATTCGCCAAATGACCCGAGTTACAATTATAGCTCGAGGAATTGCTCAGTTGAAGTGGCAGTGGGCGGGGTACATAGCTCGGAGAAATGATGGCCGTTGGGGCGGAAAAGTTCTGACCTGGCGACCGCGGACCGGACGACGCAGAGTGGGTAGACCCCCATCAGATGATTACGGTGGTAGGGAGTCGCTGGATGCTGGCGGCACAAGACCGGGAAGCTGGCGTCAAATGGCTGATCGTGATGATGAGAGAAGAATTTTGTACCAGTCGAACGCTCTGCTCTCCTTATTGCAAACGCAGTACTTGCAACATGGCAGTTTAGAGATAAAAGCGGGAAACATATTTTTTGATATCTAAACAACAAGGTCTATGTTATCTAAGATTTATAGTCAACTTAAAAAGTAAAAAAAAATCAAGCTATCTATTGACATATGTTTTCTTTTACTTTAACTGTATCATCTAAATAAAATGCGGAATACTGCATTTTCATCAACCATTTTGGGATTGTGCAGGCCAAATGCAGTATCTGTGTTTATTACTGCAATATTAATTACCTAGCTGGTGTTCAGTACTGCGTTTCTAGTTAGCTATTATGTGTTATTTTCATGCATGGTACTAGTTAAAAATGTTGGCCTCAGATATTTAAGTAGATGAAGTAAGAAACGAAATAAAACAATGTTTTGGTAGGTAAACAAAAGAAAACAAAGGATTACTAGAAAAGCAGTTTTATATTTCTACATTAAACTTATTTTTACAAATAATTAATTGTTGTAATCAGTCTACAGAATTCACTTTAGGAACGTCTTTTATCAGTCTACCTTCAATCACCTCTCTTCTGAACAATAGTTGTTCTACGACTTTGCTAACTTCTGCGAGATAAAAAATAAACCGTGAAAAGCCATAGAGCAAACATTCATCAGTTGGATGTGTAAGACACATGGTTCAAATTATTGTCATAATGTCTTGTCTTAATTAATAAAATTATACATAATATTTTTATCAAAAATAACAATACTTAAATGTAGCCAACTTTCAAAAATTGTTAGTCTACAGTAAATTCTTTATTACTAACATCGCAACAAAAAATAATTCTTCGAAAACCAAACAACAATTATTCCTTGTAAAATATAAAAAAAAAAACCATGATGGGAGGCCTATGTCAAAATAAATAATCTATCGGACCTCTATATAGGCTACATAAAAAATAAAAACAGAAAACATTCGGCAGAAGGTCGACATTTTTGTTGCAAACTCATCCGTTGATGTGCTGGCGTCGTACTTCTTTGTAACCAAATAAATGGGGAAAACAACCTAATGTGCAAAATTACCTAATTAACATAGAGAGGCAAATTACAGAATACGGATTTAGTCATTCGACTTCGGGAATAGGGTAGCCACAGTTACCGATCGCAAATTATTTGGAATATCTAATAAAGACATTCCTTAGATTGATTGTGATGCTATTCGAATCTGGATTCTGACGGAATCCGTGTAGTGCCGGATTAAGAATAGCGTCACTCCATTTCCTCCCGTGGATGTCGTAGAAGGCGACTAAGGAAATAAATTACCAGGAGATGGTCAGCAGCGTCTTCCTGAGATTCCAATCGCTTACTGCGATCGCCAACCCACCTGCCAAGCGGGTCGATTATTGCAAACCCCTTCATGGTTAGAAAACCATGAGGGAGGCCTAAGTCCTGCAGTGGGCGTCAAATGGCTGATGATGATGATTCTAGTGGTGTGTATATAAAAAAGGCGCAATCACAAAAAGGTTGACTAATTTGCTAATATATTTTGGCGTTGGTATCATGATAAACATTTATAAATAGACCTAAAATATAGAGAGCATTGTATAATAATTCTTTGACAATCTTACTCGAAAAATGTGCAATTATATTTTTGAATGAAATTTATATGGACAATGACATCCAGTCTTGCATTTTCCTGTTTCATGGACACCCTACACTTCAGTTCAAGTCTCAAAGGAAGTCAGATGGCACACTAGCTTTTGGATCCTCGGTTAGTGTAAAGATTTCAGGTATCTTCTTCCAGATACGAATTAAATATGTCTAAATTACGTTATTTTCATTACAAAGTTCGGTTGCGCTAGGTTTCATTACCTCGAAAGGACTTTACAGTAATGTAGTTAGTGCGAAACATTTTCGTTGTGAAATGGTAATTTTTAATCTAGATCGGTATTTATAGAATACCTTAAGTATGTTGACATGCGAGTATCCTTCATACATAACAAATTATGTCAAGTTGTTTTTTTTTAAACAGCAGCTACTTGAAATGGAAACTGTGCATCGATCTAAAAGATGAGAGTTCTCAGATCTAGGGTAATCTGGGAGTACTGTTTGTTTTTATAAATATACCCCTAGGAAAGAAATAAATGTAATGGTGTTCACACATGATTCCTTATAATAGTGGTTGTAGTCGGTGCCTAGTTTCATGACCAGCATACATATTTTGGGCACCGACTCCAAATTATACTTCTACAATACCTACATGTAAACATGCTTCTAATTATTTAAATTGTTATTAAAATTATTAAATTGTTTCTAACTTTTTAGTACTGTAGGGTTTCGAAGTCGGTTTTTATATTTTATTTAAAATATATTTGTAGACCAAATACCATTTTGAACAATTGTGACTTTTTAGATTTTGCAGATTGCGAGTTTAGACGGATAAATGTTTACTACTCAATGACGCCATATCGGTTGAACGGATATGGATGAAACTTGGCACAGAGTTCTAGTTCTAGTTAGACCTGGAATTCCGCACTTAGTCTCATAGTTGGGCCATTGAAAAGTAGACATTAGGGTTTTCCCACCATGTTTTCTTTCACAGTTAGCGTGTGGTATTGCTACTACAACTTCGCAAATCTACGTAACAGGATTCGAACCCACGACCTCCCGAATGAGAAGCCGGCGTTCTACCGCTCCGATACAGATTGTACTTGCTAGTATCTAATACAGGTCTAAGTAATCTCCCGCTCATGGCACAGAGATAGGTCATAGTCTGGAATAAACGGTTGCCATGCCAACCAGTGCCAGTGACGTATCCTCGGTGTCACATTCGGAGGAGCGCCCCATGACCTCACCCCGTTCTAATCTGCCGGCGGCGAGCAAGTTGCGCCGCTGTTTACATACCGCTTAGGAGCTTGATAAGAGTACAATGCCACTATTGGAATCTAATAAACTTCGCCGGCGCGAGTTCCTGACACCAGCCGCGGCAGACGAGCAAGGGGTAGAAAGTTTACTTCTTTCTGTACCGAATAAACTCAACATAATGTAAAAAATTGATTGTCTCGTAACATATCGCACCTTCGGTAGTACAAGGGTACAACTTACCAAAAATGGTAAAATGAGTTAAGTATGTATGCAGAAATGCCTTGAAAACACTCCTCTATCTGGTGGGATACAGACTCCCATTAGGATAATTTAAAAAGCGACTTTTTAACTGAATATAATCGGAGTCTGTATCCCACCAGATAGAGGAGTGTTTTTAAGGCATTTCTGCATACTTAACTCATTTTACCATTTTTTGTAAGTTGTGCCCTTGTACTACCGAAGGTGCGATATGGAGGGTTTGATTCTCGTACGGCACTGATTGTATTTAGAATAGAATAGAAAAAATTATTAAAATCAGCTTGTACAAAAGTTTACAAAAATACTGTTTACAAAACAAAGGAGGGACTTATATGATTGCAACACATTGGCTGTTAACAATTCTGATGTAACTGTGGTCCCCACAGTAGGCCGAGCGCGTAACGTGGGGGCAAATATTTTGGAAATATTTTTCTTCAGTATCGATACTGCGACCGATTAGTAACACTTTAAAATACTCGTTTTAATTTTTGAGACAAATTAACCGGACATGCATGAAGATTAAACAGTTTTCAGGTTCTGACCAATCTAAATAACACGTCGTACGCTTTTCAGAAGCTAAAGGACGTGTCGAAATTTGACGGTTTTGACATTTTTATGCCATTAGGTGCAGATTTTAAGCGCGAATCGATCAACCTATGGGTAGAATTCAAGCATTTAGACTAACCAGCGGGCATTATTTAAAAAATTGAAACACCGCGCAAATATTTTGTCTATGGGTGTTCCATACAGTAACTGTTTACGAAATTACAAAGTTTATGTAAAGTAGGGATAAATTACTTGTGCGGTATTGTTTGCTAAGCAACTATAATGTCAAGAAAAATCAAGAAAAACTACAAAGCATTATTATTGGAGAGAACAGTGCCTGAACATGGTGAAAAAAAGAAGAAGAGAAGAAGAAGAAGAGAAGAAGAAGAAGAAGAAAGACAATGATTATACCAGCAAGATACATTACAGAACAAAATAAGCAGATAAGTAACATAATATGCACAACAACAGAAAGAAAACTAAATACACAACAGGCAAAATGAATAAATAAAACAGGACCGTAGATATAGCCTGTGGTGTATCTAAGTTGCCCAAAGGTGTGTTGCCCAGGTTGCCACAGAACATGGGTTGTGTAATGCGAAGTTGAAGCGAAACCCCAACACCTTCCAAAATACTTCTCAAGTGGAAACCACAAAGCGGCCCATTGGGCCGATGATCGACATCGGTACAATTCACCGTCGTAATCTAATAAACTTCATTGGCTCCAGTTTCTGACACCAAGATACCATGGATACAAAAAAGAAAGGTCTAGAAAGACCACTCCTCACTAAACGTGTGTAGCGGAGCAATGAAAATAAAACCTATGAAAATATACTAGAGCTCGTGCTCCAGCGTTACGATGTTTTAATTTAAACCGCACGCCCTCCACGAGGTTGCGGTAAGTCCCCGCAAGTGCGTTCAGTTCAGAATAGCCTCAGTCTGGGTGGATTTCCAAGTTTGTGATAAGACATGTATGGCACAGGGTGACCTACTCTGGGACCAAGTCAAGTGATTATGTTTTGTTTTAGTCATTACTAGTTATTTATAACCTAATGTAATATTTTCTATTATCAGTGATTTTTCGAAGTAATTTTTCGTATAGATTTAATTTTGAGTCAATTATCAATGAAAGGGTTATTTTGAAAGCATCTTCGAAGAATATTAACCCCGGTTTCTCGTATACTAACAATGTGTTAATCTAGTGTTAACAACTATGTACGTCCCACTGCAGGACATTGGCCTTCTCTCAGAGAGAAAATATGGCCTTAATCACCACGCGTGCCCACCGCGGATAGGCAATTTTAAGCGCTGAGGTATGTGGACACCTCAAAACAGTTTGTTAACAACTGTCGGTTTATTTTTGCAATTTGGCCAACGAACAGCTGTTATCAGTAGATTATCAGATTGGTAGCGTACGAGAAATCGCAGGATAGTTTTACAATGTTACTCAGAGTAGAGAAAACTTTATTGCACACAAAAGGAAAATACAAAAACATGTGCAAAATAAATACAATGCCAAGGCTAACCGAACTTAATTTCCACTAACTTATAGTTAGGGATCGTGAGTGAACTTCTGTGCGTTTGTATTCTGTTACAGAGGATGTTATGTTATTGGGCGGTGTATGTCTGATATACTGATATAGGATCGAACGTAGAACCGAAAGTTTGTGAAACCAAATTCTATAAGTTGAGGCTACACGATATACAGCTACGTAAAACAGGCGTTTCAACGTCATATTAAACACAATCTAGAAGCAGATATTAGGCCAACGAGTAATTGGACACCGGAGAGACACTCACCATTTTAGAGAACCATAATGGAGATCTAAAGCGACCACTTGACATTTAAATGTTCTCCAAAACTACTTAAGCCATAATTCTGGAATTACATCCAATAAAAAGTCTTCTACTTAACCTACTCAGGCTAGTTACATTCCGTTTCAGTTGGAATTTCTTCACAATCTCACAATAGTCTTTATAGCAAATAGCACAAAGGAGAGTATTAAACAACCAAGGTACACTGGCAAACTGTACCAACTTACTTTCATTTCAGTCACTTTACATTATTCAAAACAAAAAGCTTTCATAGAAAAGAGGGCGTCGAAAAAAACGGCTAACAACGTTAAGTCGCTCCAAAAACGCTTCCAGTTTCAAATTAACGAGTTTTGAGCAGAATTATGACGTCACCTGACGCGGCCGTCCAATCAGAAAAGGCCTTGTGAAAAATGGATGACCCCGCGACACTGAATAAGAAGTCGGGAAAGGTTTCTCCTTCTTTACCGATACGTGTAAAAGAGTATGAGAGAGTCACACGATGCGCTTCTTACTTTAAAATTTTCAATATTGATTATAATATCAAATGCCACTATTATGTTCGCGTGATAAACGGAACAGCATATAGCCCTAAGGGGCCAATTTAAATATTGGTGAATTAATTTTTAAATCGGATAAGTACTTTCGGACATTACCCCCTACATACAAACATATACATTTTCAGAAACAGGGTTAACAAAGTTCATTAACAGAGTTTACATATTATTTCAAAACCTAGAACTCATCGCATTGAACTGGCTTTAATTCTAGACATCTTTGTCATCTACACAATATTTAATATTAAAGTAGCCCTTTTAGCACGAAGTGTGCTTCATATCTTTTGAACCGTTCTGCCCCTATATTACGCGCAGCAAAACCTGAGCGATTCCAATCGTCTGTCAAATTAGTATGGAATTTGACAGTTAAGCGATTGGAATCGCTCAGCATTTGGTGCGCGTAATTAGGCCCCTGAATGGACATGATAACCATGCGTGAACGTCACCGAACCACAGACGGAATGGTTATTTTTATTTATAATATGAGGTCCACAAAACAGAATGCAGTAAATTTTACAAAAGAATATTCGAAACTTGTAATTTTAGATGCTTTTCTTTCTTCTTGAGCTTTATTTGCCATCCCGCCCTCTGTTTTATTATTCAGAATCTCTCTTAGGCTGGCTGGAACAAATTTCTTTTGAGATAAGTCCACCTTTGTATATGTATACTTACTTGTTATTAAAGTTACCTTTTTTGTAAATTAAGAACATGAAGATCCTTCACATCGTCCGCATTGCCTCATTTATGGACAGGGTTGCCACGTGTGGAAACTCAATAATTAGAGAGTTATCTGACAGGCTCTTTTTGACGGATACATCCAAGTGCTGGACAAAAGTAGCTTGTAATCTAAGTACTAATGTACACTCTGTTGTACAAGTACTTTGATGTACAAGTAGTTTTAAAAAACGTTTTCTTAAATTTAATTTCAACAATTTAAATTTATTTTTTGTACCGCCTGCCTGTATGGACATATGATCTGAAATAAAGTTTTATTATTATTATTATTAAACCGCGACAAATTTATTTTGTTCTGGACGGGAAATTTTCATAATGTCAGTGGGACAATGCAATAGTCTAAAAATATGAACAATAAAAAATAAAATAAGGTAATTATTAATAGGATAGGATTTCAAGTGCCGAGATATGTTAACCCCCCAGGTACTCAGGTTTCCTTGCAATGTTTTCCTTCACAGCTAGCGATTACCGGTATTGCTACTACAAATTCACAAATATACGTAACTTAGAAAATAAACTGTACATGGTAATTAGAAGTAAACCGACCTCTCGGTTGAGAGGAAACAGTTTTACCGATGCGCTATAATTGCGCTGTAGACGGTCTTCGAATACTTATACAATGAAAAACCTGAAAAACGTTTCCAGGTATGGATAATTCAAATATTGGTACATCATAAGCAGCCTATATACGTCCCACTGTAGGGCACAGGCCTTCTCTCAGAGAAAGAGATTATGGGCTTAATCACCAGGCATGTCCACCGAGGTTTCCTCGCGGTGTTTTCCTTCACCGTTAACGAGTGGTATTGCTACTATAACTTCACAAATGTACATAACTTAGAAAACAAAGTCATAGGTACATGCCCATACTGGGAATCGAACCTGGGTCTCTCGCTTCCGAGTCCAATGTTTTACCCACTAGGCTACCACTGCAAATATTGGTAAAAATTAGTTCAAATAGGTACATTGAGTTAAAACAATATTTTTTCCGGAAGAATTGTCAATGCCAACCCAGGTGCTCTATAAGCAAGCTGTAAACAGTCTTGAAACGGTATTCCAAAGCACATAAGCCTCTGTGTCTATTAATCTCGCGCCCGGGCGTTAACTGCGCAAAGTTTCTTATAGGCGCTGATAAATGATGACGAGATAGGAAACAAAATTGGGCGCGAGTACTTCGGTGGACTATCGGATTATGTGCCCCCTAGCACAAAGATCCATATTAAGCTCGATATCATTATACTTATGTATGGTAGCGAGGCTTGGATATATCACAAGAATCAAGAAAGTAGGATCGATTTAGTAGAAATGAGGTCCTTGAGAAGTATGTGTGGTGATACTTTGAATGACAGGATACACAGTAGTTTGATTAAAGGACATTGTAGGCTGAAAAAGGATGTAGTGAAGGATGTAGAATTGAGAAAAGAATGTTGCCTTGGTACAAAGGAACACATCGAGTGACTATGAGTGGAAGGGCCGGTTAGGGACGTCCCAGGCGGACATAGTTCAACCAAATAGGGCATTCACCTATTTGCAAATGGCAAGATAAAAAGTCTCGAAACCGGCGTGCGTGCACGCAACGACTGTTGATGAAGCGAAAGAGATCTGTCAGGATCGTGGCAAGTAGCAGACCCTGGTCTCTGCCTATCCCTCCGGGATACAGGCGTAACTTTATGTAATGTTATGTGTTACTGGATGCATCAACATTTACGAGGGTGGCTAAAGGGATTTTATTGAACGCGACGGCTTTATTCTAAGCTTCTATACGCACAAATTGTACTTAAAAATCTCACAATCATATTAACAGTGCTTTTTAGGATCCACGCCGACGAGCCTAGGATCATGAACCTGGGACTAGATACGTATCTAACTAGATAGCGTTAACGCCAAAAACGTTTTTGGCGTTAATGCTATCTGGTACTAGGTTTTTTGCCTTAGGTTCATGGCCGTGGGTGTTAAAAAACCCTATTAACATAACTGAGAGATTGAACAGACACCTTCGATCAAATTCGAATTCGATCTGTTAAAAAGGTATGATTGTTTTTCGTCGGTGGCGCTAGTGTGTGCTACTCCCTGGAGCGCCTTAATGGAAAAATGCACAAATGTTTTAATCTCATCGTTGAGGCTATGTTGAAAGATAAATAATCGGGGTTATTTTTTTTCTCTACAACTAATACTTTTCATAATAGAAGCTGGCGAAAAGTCATTCTAGTCACATGGTACAAAAATGCGCCATACAAATCAGGCTCAAACTATGACGTCACAACTTGAAATAAAGCCTTATAATGTATGAAGCGTTTATGAATTCAATTCAATTCAAATATTTTTATTAATTATAAAAACAGAATGTTTACTTAATGAACGTCAAAGTTGTTAGTTTCACAATTAATGGATTATGTGGATTATGAGTTACAATACATGAGTTATCTCGTAAAATAATAATGACAGGAATACATGAGTTATCTCGTAAAATAATGTTTTTATGTATCTACACCCTTTCTAGGAAATGTTTAGAGTTCAAGAATGCAAAATATTATCTATGTATTTTATTATTAGAGAAGTAAAAAATTAAATTATTTTTTATTAACTTCATTTTTCGCATTTTTGGGATCCCGAAAACACCGAATATTTGTATGGTTGTGTTTTTAAAGGAGTTGTTTCATGATTGTATGGAGCCGGCCAAGACAGTGAGTCACTAATTTAGATACACTCCGAGAATTGTAAAACAACTTCCACGCGCCAATTTCTCTGTATCTTCAATAATTGATTAGCAATTCAACGTTTTCAGTTAGCTTTATTGCAACACTGATAAAATAGCGAATCCACCACAGCTGTCAAATAAAGTACATAGATAACAAATGTCAAAACAAACAAAACAAACAAACGACACCAACCAACGACACAGAACTCGTATTTTTTACCTCCTAAATGGACGAAAGCACATTCAAAAACCACTCAGAACGACAAGTTAAAAATAAATAAATGTGTAAAAACAGGTTTCTGAACGATTTAATGAACGCCAAAACTAACAGTTTCAGAGTATGTGGAAAAGAAGCTAACAATAAAATACCAAATTTTTTTTATTTTTTTACGTAGCCTATATGTATACGTCCCACTGCTGGGCCTTCTCTCAGAGAGAGAGTATGGGCTTAATCACCACGTGTGCCCACAGCGGATTGGCAATTTCAAGGGCTGAGGTGTGTGAACATCTCAGACACTCAGGTTTCCTCGCGATGTTTTCCTTCGCAGTTAGCGAGTGGTATTACTACTAGAAATTCACAGATGTACGTAGCTTTGCAAACATAGTCATTGGTACATGCCGTGTTTCGAACCCACGACCTCCTGAATACCACATTTTATTCTTTAAAAAACGTTTTAACTTAAATAACAGCGTTTTCAACTTAAAGTTAGAATTGAGCACTAGACGCAATTGTCTTCAAAATTTTAATATTATTTTACAAAATACGAAACCCACCAAGTAAGTATTAAACCTGTGTCTGGTGAGACATGTTTGTCATCTAAATAATCCTAGCAGCTAGTCGGAGGAACTCTAATAAAATCTTGAGGAATCCTGTCGTAATAGAACCTTATACAGTATTTCATGAAGGATTGTATCCTTTGATTCATCATCATCAGCCATTTTTACGCCCACTGCAGGACATAGGCATCCCTCATGATTTTCCCTAACCATAAAGAGTTTTGCCATAGTCGCCACGCCTGGCAGGCGGGTTGGCGATCGCAGTATGCGGTTGAAATCTCACGAAGACGCTGCTGCCCATCTCCTGGTAATTTATTTCCTTTGATCGCATCTGTGTATTTTAAGTATCATGGCCCGTAGAGCTCCAAATGAATATTTTAATACCGCGTAGAGAACTTGTGATTTTTTCCACGAATTGCCTACAAGGAAGAAAATTAACCGCGATGCCGGAAAAAAGATGAGTTATGGCGTCACTCGACGAGGGAAGCTTACTAACAATGTCTCGGGCTTAATTACGGAATGATGCTGCGTTTCGTTTCGGAAACAATGATACAATGATGAGAATTGAGAAAAACCGGCCAAGTGTAAGTTGGATCCGCACCGAAGTTGCCGTAATGCCCGACAAATAACTTAAATGTCTATGGTTTTGTATGGACGCATTTCGCGTGTTATTGGCGGGGGGAGGTGACGAATAATTTATAGACTAAAGATTAGGTTTAGTCAAATTAATAAATGATTAAAAATTGTTGTTTAAGTTATCTGCCGGGCATTAGGCATTTGTTTTCTATCATTCAGTTCAGGACCCTGACTGGGAATCTGACTCATGCTTGTCTGGTCTTTGTTGGATACTTGTATCTGGGGGCACGACAGTGCCAAGTAATCTATTTATTGAATAACTTAACCGACTTGATATTACGTGGATCTCACAACTTTTTACGATAGACGAACTGAGTTGCGAGACTTGGTTTTTTTTACAAATTATGTTTTTAATGGCTTTTGTATTACCGTTCTTATGATGATAAAAAAACTTAAAAAGATTCAGTCAATTGAAGGATTTTTTTAATTTTTTTTAAGTAGATATTGTCAATCCATAATACTTAGAATATACACCATGAGTTCGGGTGGTTTGAAAGCCACAGCAAAACGAACATGCCTTAAAAATAGCTGTCAATAGGCATTATAGCCTTATTATTTTATAAATTTTGTGTTTTCTGTATGTTGTTTATGTCTGCAATAAAGTATAAGTATAAAGTAACGAATACGCTAGCCAAAAATATGTCGACACAAACTCGAATCCATGCGTACCATTGTTCTGATATGCGGAGGCGGATCTAATCGAAACGAAATGAAATTTTATTATGAAATGAAATGAAATTTTATTATTTGTCACACATTCATTCTACAGCTAAAGTGTTGCCTCTGCCTCTCGAACAAGGTAGTACCTGTAAGCCGGTAAGCAGAAAATTGCTCGTGATTTTTTTGAAACAAGATTTTTCAACACAATTTTTTTCTATTTTGTCTGTACTAAAAAGTAATAATCTAAATAGATGTAATTTTTACATAATGACATTATACTGTGAAAATTGCGTCTAACTGCGTTATAAGGTTATAAGGTTCAAAATATAAGTCTGACTTCGTTGGCATATTGGGTCCCTATGCCACTCTTCGGGCACGGAACTCTAAAAAAGACGATGACTGTGGAAACAGAAAGTCGGGAGCGAACAAAAGTTTTATTTTTGTTTTAGGTAGACTACAAATTGTGAATTGGTAGTAACAATACCAGTAACGATAACGAGTAACGAGACGCTGACGGTGAAGTAAAACAACCCGAAGGATTTTAACTGTCGTATGTCTGTTTACATTAATGTTTTTCCTGCTTTTGTAAGAAGTGTTATTTTGGCTTTTAAAGTTATTGGTGGCTATTACGGAATCATATCACATAGGCTTTGATGTATATGTTTAAGATGATTTGAGAAAAGATAGTCAGAGTGGAGTTTTTTTTTCCGCTGCCATTTTCTCCACTACAAATACGGCCCGAAGGCAGCGGCTAACATATTACATTCTCATTCAGCAAACAGAATGTAAATTCTTTACGTTGAAATACATTATTGATTTCGGATTTCTGATTAAATAAACTCAAATCTTATTTTTAAAAAGTCCGTTGCCCTAAAACACTCTTAAGACGGACTTAGAGCCAGCTTATGAGCCGAGAACTTCCTGTTGCGAACCGGCTCCGTCTTAAGGGTGTTTTAGTGGACGCGACTTTTTCTAAATAGAACTGTTTATATTAATATCCCTCACACATACATACTATACTAGGGGGGTTCAATAAGTAGTGAGAATAAATAAAATGCAATTAACCTTTAACAAATGGTATTTTATTTTTTAACACAGTCACCTTTTAGTTGTATACACTTCATCATCAGCCATTTGCCGCCCGCTGCAGTACATAGGCCTCCTTCTTGGTTTTCATAACCATGTGGGGTTTTGCCATAATCGCCACGCTTGGCAGGTGTATACACTTAGCATTTATTTTTTATAAACCTCAAATTCCTTTTTTAAAAATATCTTCATCTTGATTCTCCAAAAAAACCTTCTACATTCTACATTGTTATCATTGTCGAATTTCTGGCCTCTTAGATATTCTTTCAATCTCGGAAGTAGATAAAAGTCACTAAGAGCAAGGTCTGGAGAATATGGAGGATGTTCTACCAATTCGAAGAAAACATCATTGATGGCAGCCATCGCAACTGTGGCCTTGTGCGCTTGGGCGTTATCTTGATGAAACAAAACAACTTTAGCGAGTTTGCCACGATGTTTTTCGCGTATTTCGTCACGTAACTTTTTGATTTGTTCTGCGTACATATTCCCCGTAAAAGTGGCTCCATGACTGAGGTATTCAATCATCACCACCCCTTGGTTGTCCCAAAAAAGAGAACCCATGATCTTGCCGGCGGATGGAAAGGCTTTGAATTTCTTAGGGGTCGGTGATGATGGTCTCTTCTAAGTCATGGATTGTTTTTTTGTTTCAGGGTCGCAATGGTGAAGCCATGTTTCATCCATAGTTAGAAATCGAGCAAAAAACCAGTCAGGATCTTGTTATAACAGTTCCAAAAAACTTTGTAAAATGCCTGGTTTTTTTTTCGGCCGTTAGAATTCTAAGCACCCAACGCGCTGAGACTTTTGTCTTTTCCAAATGGTTATGTATTATATTATGAACACTCCCTATTGAAATCTTTAGTTCTTCAGCTATAAAACGAACAGTAGTACGACGATCCGTCATAACAATTTTTTCAACATGTTTTATCATTTGTTCAGTTACTGTAGTCGTAGGGCGCCCTGAGAGCGAGTCGCCATCAGTGGATGTTCTTCCCCTCTTATACTCAGCACAGCAACGTGCAACCGTAGAATAAGGAGAAACATGAACCTCTAACGTATCTTGAAAGTCTTGATTTACTTGTTCTGTACTAAAATTTTCCAAACATAGATATTTAATTACCGCGCGAACTTCAATTTTCTCCATTTTCGATTACTCGTTGCGACAGAACACAAGTAAGAACCTTCTATGATTGGAAAAACAAAAGAGCATCAAACTTTTTTGTTTTATTGTGTCGACGAATAAGTGGGCTATGCCTGGCAGTATTTTCTTTTTCTCTATCCAAGGAGTTTATACCTCATTCTCACTACTTATTGAACACCCCTCGTACTTCTTTCTTACACAAACGCTCACGCACATCAAAGTCTAAGAAAGTTAGCCTTGGTGTTGATTTATTAAGAAAATTTTTGTACTCAATCAGGACTGGAACCTTATATTATTTTCTGCGCAGGTTTCCAAAATGCGGACTGAGTAATACCAATATGAAAGCACATTAATACTGAGCTTAACTACGAGCCTATATACGTCCACTGTAAGGGCATAGACCTTCTCTTATAGAGAGAGCGAGAGAGAGACAAAGTAATTAGACGGAGAACTCAACTCAAATCTATATCTATACTAATAATAAATCTGTAAGGGTCGGTCATGGAGTAAGTTAGTTTGTTTTCAGAGATATTGTGTTTATAGGCTCAATATTATATGATACTGAAACTAATTTCACGATTTTTAGAATTTTTTTCTGTATGTGTGTATGTATGTATGTATGTTCCTCCATAACTCTTAAACCAATTATCCGAATTTGATGAAATTTGGTATAAAAACATATAGACATCTGGGACACAGGATAGGCTATTTAAATTCTAGCTCCAGTTATGATAAGACGTGGCCCCCATACAAATGCTTCGTAAAAATCGAAATGTACGCGAACGGAGTCGCGGGCACAGCTAGTACTAAATAATTAAGTTAAACTCACGCCGGTATCCCGAAGAGGTAGGCAGAGACCTGGGTTTGCCACTTGCCACGATCCTGACAAACGCGTCATCGACATTCATTAGTCATTGTGCGTGCAACGTCGCACGCATGCGCGCCGGTTTCGGATACTTCTTGTCTTGCCCTTTGCTAATACATCCCCTATTTGGTCGAAGTACGTCCGCCTGAGACGTCCGTCCCTTACTGGTCTTTCCAGCCACATTAGCTCGATATTTTTCTTTCGTCAATCTTTTTCCTTCATCGTCTCCATATGTCCAACCAATGCGATATTCCTTTAAAGATAAACAATTAATTATCCGTTTAGCGCCGGATTAAATCCGTGTGGTGCCGGATTAAGAATAGCGTCACTCCACCTCCTCCCGTGGATGTCGTAGAAGGCGACTAAGGAAATACATTACCAGCAGTATGGGGTTGGAATCTCAGGAAGACGCTGCTGCTCGTCAGCGTCTTCCTGAGATTCCAACCCCATACTGCGATCGACAACCCGCCTACCAAGTGTGGCGATTATGCCAAGACCCCTCATGGTTATGAAAACCATGAGGGAGGCCTGTGTCCTGCAGTGGACGTCAAAGGGCTGATGATGATGATGATGAATTTAATTAATTATGAAGTTATATTTATCTTAGGGCTCTTATACCTATAGGGGCGGCACGTGTGTCGACGGCAGCCGTCGAGGCGCGTCGTCGGCTGCTGTCGACGAGTGTCGACCCATTGACGCGGATATTCGACGCTGACATGTCGGTGACTGCCGTCGACACTCGTCGACGCCTGCCGTTGACGAGTGTCGACGGCTGCAGTTGGCGCACGTGCCGCCCGAGTATAAGCGCCCTTATTACCTATAAGTAACTTTTCAAAACTAAAATATTAATTCAAACGAAGGTTCTTGGTGTGTACATTGCTCGTAATAAAACTAAGTAAAGAGCACGGATATAAAGGTCCCTGTGCTGTCGACTGTACACTGTACACTCAGCGATCCTGAAAAAAAGCCACATTTTGATCACTAGTCTTGCGCTTACCATGTACATACAATAAAACTTACTATTTAGTACTGACAATAATAATATCTTCCAGACAACGCAATCACTTGTCCTGGTCGCAAACGTAGCCAGGAAAATACATCATTAACATTGAACTACACCCAGACTGAGACCATTTGTACAAAATATGTAAGGTGGTCCAGTGGAAATTGAACCAACGACCTAGGCAATCAGACGTGACACCGCTTGGCCAACGAGGCAGTTATAATAACTTCACATTTTGTATAGAAATCAAATAGCGCCCTACCCATCCAATAAAAGTGAAGTGTTCAAAATCTTCATATAACTTTCTAATTACCCAATAAAAAAGCGAGTCAAAGGCAATCTAGGGCCAGTAGCCACCTTTATCATTGGAACGTACGTTCGTAAGTCATAATTACAATAATTCAAAGATAAAGTAATTATTATCAGGGCCCGGGTCACGATCACCACATAAAGTGCGGGAACGTACCTCTTATGCCTCACATTTTGATACCTTTAGTTTTTTTCGAATTGTCTTGTCGGAACTACAACGTTTTTCTGACATTTCTTGAGAATATTCTGTTAAGTATTTACCAAAAATAATTGAAAAGACGATCTATTTCCTAATCATTCTAAATAATTTGAAAGTGAAAGTAAAAAAATATTTATTTACGATATTTTTTATGTTCAATTAAATTGACTAGTGGTCTATGTAGCACTAAATTTCTGTGCATTTAGCTTTTAGCTGCCACGTATTTATAAAGTAACTAGCTGACTCAGCTAATGTTGTTTTACCATATTAAGTAGCCTACGACCTATTCCCAGACCTACCAAACATATACACACACGCACACACACACGCAGGCTGTTCATTAATAATTTTGCATTATAATTTTATTATTGTTAATAATTTCTATGTAATCAATAGTACCTATCTACTTTAATTTAATTTTAATTTCTAACTTTCTTTCACAAGAAAGTATACATAAGATATATTATAATTGCCTTATTGATTGATTGTTTTATATGTGTCATTTCCTACAAAATAGCATTGTATCATACCTTTTGGGACAGCTCCTGACATACAGGTTCCCGCTTAGTTCAGGAGTCAGAGCACAATGACATCGTAAACAAATTTAATTTATTTATGTTCAAATAAACAATTATTTTATCTTATCTTATGTCCACAAAAAAATCATAAAAATCTGTGAAGCCTTTTCGGAGGAGTTCGATAATAATCACTGTGACACGAGATTTTTGTATATTAGATGTAGTTAGGTTTCCAATGCCGTTCGTGAATAGGCCCCGTTCTGCCTTTGTATGCGCTTGGTCAAGAGTACCTTCATACCATACGAAACATATGATTCTCTCAGACAAGCATAGAATATTAGGACGGCTTAATAAAAATCAAAAATACTAATTTCTATAACAAAGTTTTATAAAAAAGTTTAGTTACTAAGGAAACAACCACACACATACGTAAAGTACTCTCCTCAGAAACCTGGAGACACTTGGATGAAAAACTTGGACGCATAGGCAACAACTCCATAAAGCGGGAGGAAATTGCCTTTCCATTACCGGTTTTATGTTCGGTTATGGACATTATCAATTTCCATAATTGCTATAACTTTTTCCCATAATTGCGCGGCGGGTGCTGTGGGGACGCAGGTGTTTCAATCCAGACCTCCTCGCTGCTTTTGCTGTCCTGATACTTACACTAGTAAGCGGATTTAGAATTTTCATCTTCGAATTCTACTCGGGTGTTTCGGAGAGGTCCGGGTTATTTTCATCAATGCAAGCAACATTTATTGCGAGACCAAAAATATCAATTAAAAACAAATTTTCAAATTTGCAAATTTTGTCTGGAGAATTTATGAAACAGCCAAATTTTTTTTTCGATATGAAAATAAATTATTACATCTATGTCACTAGCTAGGCGGAGAGACCGCTGATAATGTTATAGTGCCTGGGACATATTTTTAGATGGAGTTGTCTTGCCCAGTACGTAAACAATCCTCTCAGCTTAGTGAGCTTAATCCACACGGAGTAAATTGTCAATACGTGCAGAGCCAACTACCCTGCGGATTTCCTCATGATCCTTTCCTTCAGCGCTATCGTGCGGGGTTTTTACGAGAACTATAAAATTAAATGAAGAAAACAACAAAAACACGGAAAGACACTCAAACTGAGGCCATTTGTATAAATTAACGCACGGTCCCCAGTGGGGATTGAACCCGCAACCTCTGTGTTATTAGAAGCGACATATCATAACGAGGCAGTGAACTGTAGTCGTATGTTCGTTTGCGCTGTTTGTTGAAAGCGTGCATGTAACGACTAATGGATGTTGAGGAAGCGAAAGTGATCCATGCGTACATGCTTCCGGGATACATGCGTGAGTTTATGTTACGTTACGTTTTATGACAGTTCGACATACATTGCGAGGCTAACTAACCCATAGGTAGATAGATAGAGAACATTTAAACATACATAAAAAAGAAGATGATACAGATATTTCTTAACGATCTTTGAATAGACATGACTAATACACTGGAGAAGCAAGTAGATGTAAAAAAACATAACATAAGCAGCCTATAAGTCCCAATGTAGAGCACAGCCCTTCTCTCAGGGAGAGAGTATGGGCTTAATCACCACGCGTGCCGACGGCGGACTGGCGATTTCAAGCCCTGAGGTATTTGAATACCTCAGACACTCAGGTTTCCTCACGATGTTTCCCTTCACGGTTAGCGAGTGGTATTGCATTATCTTAGTGAGATGTACAAACATAGAAAATTTTGTTTTTAAAGGTGTATGAATTTATACATGCCCGAATAACTTATAGTAGTTATTATATCAACAGATACTTACGGCCGGTTTCTGAAGTGAGAATTTCACTAAGTAAATACTTAAGTAACGTTATGTTTCGCTCTTTTCTGAGAAATTCGGAGAGACAGTACTAAAGTTAACCATTTACTTACCGAAATTCTCAATTCAGAAACTGGCCAATAGAAATTATATACACATATAAAAATGAAACAAATTAACAAGTAGGAAGTCTCGTCTACTCAAAGTACTTCGAATTACATATAGTGCAAATACATACCTACATACATAAACTCACGCCTGTATCCAAGAGGGGTAGGCAGAGACCAGGGACTGCCACTAGCCACGATCCTGACATCACTTTCACTTCCTCAACATTTATTGGTCGTTGCATGCACGCACGCCGGTTTCGGGTACTTATCTTGCCCTTTGCCAGTACATGCCCTGTTTGGTCGAAGTATGTCCGCCTGGGACGACCCGTACCGGCCCTTCTACCCACATTCGCTCGATATATTTGTTTCTTCAATCTTTCTTCCTTCAACCTCTTCACATGTCCAAACCAACGCAATTAATTTATAATTGTAGAATTATGTTTACTGACCTTATACCTTGAAAATGTTATCATTTGTAACTATTGTCAATATTGATAGGACAAAGAATTGCTTATTCTAAAGGTAACATGCAGCTTAAGCAGCCTATATACGTCCCACTGTAGGGCACAGGAGTTCTCTCAGGGAGAGAGTATGGGCTTAATCACCACGCGTGCCCACCGCGGATTGGCGATTTCAAGCGCTGAGGAATATGAATAGCTCAGACACTCAGGTTACCTCACGACGTTTTCCTTCACCGTTTGCGAGTGGTATTGCTACTATAACTTCATAAATGTACATAACTTAGAAAACAAAGTCATAGGTACATTCCCGCACTGGGAATCGAACCTGGGTCTCCCGCTTCCAAGTCCAATGTTCTACCCACTAGGCTACCACCGCATATATGCAGCGCTATTCTTTTAAATAAATTATTTATAAGAGTAGTCAAGAAAATTCGCTGAAATGTACTCTTTTTGACATGGTGAACTCAATCTCTACTGCACTACTTCACCGAAATATAGATGTTTTCCACGTGAAGCGATGAATCATGCAGATACAATCTCGTACTCATTACATGTGGAGGAGTTTTAGCGCCGGTGTAGCTTGATCCTTCCTATCTTGGGTGATGTATGGGACTAAAGGTCTGCGAAGGGGGAAATCAGTTTCCTATTGGTAGCATAGATGGATATTTTAAGATCAGCTTATAAAGGAAAAAAAAAACAATAAGCTAGCACAAACTTACGGCCTTATTTATAAAAAAACACGATTCCTCTAAAGCACTCCTAAGAGGCAGTTTATTTATTCTGTGGTTACGACTTTTCCTTGTAAAATCTCCACCACAGACGCAATAGGCGTTTTAAGGAATTGTGATTTCATAAATAAGACCGTCAAACTTTTATTTGCTAAATAAAATCAGTACAAAGTAATTATAAATGTGAATAGTACTGTGAACCGTTAGTTTCAAAAAAGGAGGAATTGTGAGGATTTTTTTATTTATTTACTTATGTAAAAATGCTGTGTTAAACCATATCTATCGAATACCTTTAAACGAGCAATTCTTGTATCTTCACTTCACTTCATACGTCCCACTGTAGGCACAGGCCTTCTCTCAGAGAGAGAGAGAGAGTATGGGCTTAATCACCACGGGTGCCCACTGCGGATTGGCTATTTCAGCGGTGAGGTATGTGAATAGCTCAGACACTCAGGTTTCCTCACGATGTTTTCCTTCACAGTTAGCGAGTGGTATTGCTACTAAAACTTCACAAATGTACATAACTTAGAAAACATGCAAGCCTTATCGATAATATAAAATATTCAAAAAAATAATTCGTGACAACCCTACCTCGGAGGCCTAACGGAGCTGGCCCTAGTCGGTACAGTTTGAAACGAGTCGTCACTAATGGCGCGGAAGGAAGAGATTAAAACTGTCCGCCATCGGACTTGGCAACGATATTCGGTTAATGTTCTCCGCCAATTTATAGCAGCAATACCGCTCGCCGACGGTGAAGGAAACGATCGCGAAAAAACCTGACCCTCTGGGAACTTGGATCACCGTATTGTATCTGGAAGTTTTATCCGCCAAAAGAGACAATTCTTGAATCGAGTGCAAAGGTTCTAAAATCCATCCATCGCCATCATCATCAGCCATTTGACGCCCACTGCAGGTCGGCCCACATAGACCTCCGTCATGGTTTCCCAAGCTTCCCGGTCGTCACCATAGCAAGGTCGTCAGACCATCATATGGGGGGCCTGCCCACGCTGCGCCGTCCGGTCCACGGTCGCCAAGTCAGAACTTTTTCGCCCTAACATCGGCCAAAATCCATCCATAGATCCACAGAACAAAGCCCGCAGGGAGGCAGGCTTCGACTCTCTTAGCACATCAGAAATGAAACAGTTCGCTGAAACAGGTAGCTGCCTATATGTGCACTTGACAGCTTTTAACAAGTTGTACTGCGGAAATTCGCAAATCTACGTGACTTAGCAAAGTCATTGGTACATGAAGGGGTTCGAACCCACGAGCTTTTGAATGTGTGGCAAGTTTTACCGGCAACGCTACCACCGCTTAGGGTGCGTGACAAGTGAAATTAACCAGCCTCCACTATACTTGCAGCATGACAGCGGCGAGCCACACTGTTATTCAGTTGGCGTTTGCGTGGCTTAGACTGGGGTTTAAATTACTTAAAACCTTAATATAAATTTGAATTAGTTATAGTTATTCTTCTTTCGTGTCAAAAGCTTTGACTCCTCTTTGTCTGAGGAGCTTGTCGAGCTGCCGCCCGCTCCACGCCACGCCACTGCGATAGCGCTGCTTGATACCAACATGAGATTCCGCAATCTGAAATGTAGAGCATCAGGGCAGATAATAAAGATGCAATGTAGCGTGTGCAATTCTACAACCAGAGTAACTCGCAATGAGTTACATTGTTAAATTTGGGTCCCGCCTGTTTAGTAGGAGAAAGAGATCGAGAAATTCTAGCAACAACATATTGCTACAAGTTGCTATAATTTCTCAATCTCTTTCAATCATCATCATCATTCAGCCACAAGAAGTCCACTGCTGGACATAGGCCTCCTCCATGGATTTCCAAAAAGACCGGTTGGAAGCGGCCTGCATCCAGCGTCTTCCTGCCACTTGAATGACGTCATCTGTCCATCTTGTGGCTGGTCGTCCCACGCTGCGCTTGCCGATATGTGCTCTCCATTCGAGAACTTTTCGGCCCCATCGGCCATCAGTTCTGCGTGCTATGTATAAGAAATTGCTTATCTCTTTCAATAAGATAAGAATATACTTTATTGTACCAAGAAAAACACAACATAAAATATTTATAAAGATACAGTACAATTGGCGGCCTTATTGCTAATAGCAATTTCTTCCAGGCAACCGTATGAAGGAAAAATTCTGAAGGGAAGACAGACGGATGGTTGGTGCAATTATGAATATTAAAATACATACTTATATAAATAACAATATACCTACATATGTAGATATGATAAACATACATGAATAAGCTATAATAAAAATGTACACGAGGAGGAAATAAATAATATATTATACCTACACGAAGGAGAAAAAAGAAACACAAAATAGATAAATGCACAAATATTATACCTACCCTTAGAGACAGATAGAACTCCTTCCATAGATTACTATCTATACTCCTTCACTTTGTTTTTCAAGAGTTTAGAGTTTTTTCCGCTATAAAATCCTACTTAAGCCGTGATTTAAGAATGATTCGGAATAGTGTATCCTCCGGCAATCCAGCGCAATATTACACCCAACATACACGAGATGTTGACACTTATATCCCGCAGCCTAGTTATTGCGTTTTAATAATATTTTCGCGGGGATGCGTCGGAGCGTTTCGGCTGAAGGCAAGGATTTAGGACGTAAATATGTCTATTTTCAACTGCCATGCCCAGAACAACGTTTGCCGAGTTAGCTAGTACTAGATAAATAAACTCACGTCTGTATCCCGGAGGGGTAGACAGAGTCGTCATTAGGTTAAGACCTATTTTGTAACACATGAAGCAATAAACGAACTTCATCTTGAGTTCAAGGTTTATTATTTGCCACGATCCTGACAAATCTCTTTCACTTCATCAACATTCATTAGTCGCTGCATGGACGCACGCCAGTTTTGGGTACTCTTTATCTTGCCCTTCGCTAATATATGACCTGTTTAACCTTCCACCAACATTCGCTCGAAATATTTCATTCGTCATCCTCTCCATGAGTCCAAATCAACGCAACATTCCTCTCCGAATTAGAATTCGAAACGGAAATAAACTTTTCATAAGTCTTATGAGGCTGTCATTTCTTCTTTTATTTTGTCATTCTCAGCAAACCTTGATTTGTGTCTTCTAAACATATTGGTAAAGTGTCATTGAGATCCGAATTCCATCGTTTGTGAATTGTGAATTAAAACCGGTAAGAAATGAACCTTGTTCTCTTTCGCTCATACAATATTGCCGTCTATATTGTGCGAGCGAGAGGTAAATAGATATTCAGTCGCTTTCTTTAATTAACCGTGCTATTAATAATGTAAAAAACGGTTTTTTTCCAACACTGACGCGACACTTTTTACTTCAACGCGAATAAATCAAAAGTTACTTGTGTCATAAAATTATTTTTACTTAATTACCGTGCTTGTTAAAAAATATTTAACTGGATATCCACAAAAAACTCTAAATTTGATTACCTACTTAAAAGTCTACGTATTAAGAGAGAAGTTCAAAAGAAGTTTCTCCCATTCAACAGCAATACGTCATCATAATCCGCCGCTGGAGGAGCCAATTTGAACATCCCCTTTTGAGTTACACACTTGGGGTATTATCTCTAGAGCAATTATTGTTTTAAAGTCAAGAATTAAACCAAGTTCTGTGTTTATCATAACATAAGTGAGATAAATGATGTTAACAAACAATAATCTTAACTAACCTTACATTTAAATTAGGATACCCTGAGCTAAGGTAACCAGGCAAGGACATCACAAACATAGAAATACACCCAGATTGAGGTCATTCGTACAAATCAAACTACAGCGACCCCAGCGGAAGTCGAATCCACGACCTATGTGTTGATAATCAGGTGTGATACCGTTAGACCAATAACTAAATAAAGGCTGGCGGTCTTATTTATTAAAACACGGTTCCTTATAACACTCTTCACAGGCAGTTTAAAATATAGTCTGTGGTAAATGGAAAGACGTAACCACAGATTATTTAAAGTGCCTCTGAGGAGTGTTTAAGAAGAATGGTTTTTTAATAAGTAAGACCGTGGGTCTTTCAGTACAGCGTAATATATTTTCTTTGTGACAATTTGTTTTGCAAATATTCGTGAAACCGAAATCTCAATTCAATGTTTTAGGAAGTATTCTGGCCTTGAAAAATGTTTTACATTTGCTAACTGTTTGAGAGTCTGTAGTAACGCGTAAACAAGCAAAACTGCAATTGTTGTTGAACATTATTTTTCAATGAATCGCGATGCTCATACATAGTAATATATTAAACGGGTCTAACCGCGATTATTTATTAGTTAGAATTTTATGACATTTGATTCCCGACGTTTCGGCAACGTTGCAGCTGCCGTGGTCACGGGTAGACTGACGTGGCGAGTAAAGTCAATTATTGTAGTGAGGGTAGGTTGTCTACCCTCAAGTCACTCTTTGTTTTTTGCAGCAGGCCGACACACAACACTCGCTACGTCCGCGGACAGGTCCGGTGATAAGGCGCGTGATTTTTATTTGCTTAGCACTGAATTTCACGTACTTGAAAGCTTGAAACCATCCATATTACTATGTTGTTGAACAATCGAACCCACGACCTATTTATAAGAACTTGGCCTTGGAACTTGGACATTATCGGAAGGATCGTCAACGTCGCGCTTGAGCCCGACAATTCACTCGAATCTAGCGACAAATACGGTTCTTTTTTGAATAGCTGTTACTATTCAACTAAACTATTCGACTTTGGAACCTATTCAAAAAAATAAACGTCTTTGTCCCTTCTGCTAATGTCGCATTTTTCATAAAAAAATAAATCTAAAGGTAAACAAATAAATGCCTACTGCTGACGTAATCACCATCCAGCACCCCCCCCCCCCCCATGTCATAAAAAATAAGCAAAGCTAAGACCGCTAAGACCCCTCCGCCCCCCTGTAGTGCTTGCTTAATATTTGAATGGCCCCTTTATAATGGTGAGTCGAGAAGGAGCTCGCGTGGTTGCTTGTCTCTTACAGTTATTGTTAGAACCCCATGAATTGCAAAAAAACAAATAATTTCGATTTGAATTTGGAATAGAAAAAAAATACAGAAACACACAAAACCTTACGTATGGTAAGAGTCTGTAAATTTATTCTATTGCGCTCTGAAAAATATGTTCCGGTCTTATTTTATAAAAACTCGATTCTTTAAAAAATTTTTTGTCTCGTCCAACACCGGAAGTTAACTGAAGTTTAAATGTTGGTCGCTGAAATTGTAGTTACGATAAGATAGAATGTACAAAGTATGACGAAGTGTCACTTCTGTAATGGAATACCGTGTGTATGAGTCCAGTAGCGTCATTAAGACGCGATTTTTCCTTCAAGTCACTTTGAAGCACTTTCCCAAGAAATGTACTTTTAAAAGGACAGACTGTCCAGATACGTAGAAGGAAAGGAATCTATGCTCCGTTACTAAAATGACATTAATGAAGCGTTGGTAGCGAAGCAGTGAACGGCCTCAGATTCGGGAGGTCGTGGGTTCAAACCCCGGCACCTACCAATAACTTTGTTTTCTAAGTTAGAAGAAGAAAGACATTTATTATACCAACAAGATACCACACAGAAACAAAAATAAGCAGATAGTAACATAATATGCACAACAACAGAAGGAAAACTAGATACACAACATACGTACATTTGTGAAGTTCTAGTATCTAGTACCACTCATGAGCCGAAAACTATAACATCGTGAGGAAACATGAACGTCTGAGGTGTTCATATACGCGCTTGAAATTGCCAAGCGGCGGTAGGCACACTTGGTAATTAAGCCCATACTTTCTCTCTCTGAAATAAGGCCTGTGCCCCGCAGTGAGACGCTCATAGGCCAAGTGCGAGTCGGACTCGCGCACGAAGTGTTCCGTACCATTATCTATACAACATTAGACAAAGATCTAATTTGAGAACAGCGCCATCTACAGAAACCAACAAAAAGAGTTTAATACTGACATTTAACGACATGACATCGGCGCTGCGACTTCATGTTACATAGATGGCCGCCAGATGGCGAGAACTGTCTTTAGACAACTTTTACTGTATGGGAGACCCCATCCTGTTTTTAATATTTGTTGCTATAGCGGCAACAGAAGTAGGTACATCATCTGTGAAAAATTTCAACTGCCTAGCTATCACGGTTCATGAGATACAGCCTGTTGCCAGACAGACAGACAGACAGACGGACAGTGAAGACTTAGTAATAGGGTCCCGTTTACCACCCTTCGGGTGCGGAATCCTAATAAAAAAGAAGTCTAAAATGAAACCGGACCCAGCGCGCGCGCATGCAGTAACCTGAATATTGATGAAGCGAAAGAGGTCTGTCAGGATCGTGGCAAGTGGCAAACCCTGGTCTCTGCCTACCCCTCCAGGATACAGGCATGAGTTTATGCTGTAGTTGTTGTTAGCGTTTCAATATAATTTTCATTGAACTTTTGCTAACTTTTTACAGTCAACAGGTAACTAAATGGCCTGTAACGTGACTTATCAAAGTGCATGCATATATAAATCGATGTACTGTCGACTCCACCTTTGTGAAATACGGCTAATAAAATTATTGTGATCAAACAAAATATTATGAAAAACACGATTCTTTAAAACACTCGATAAACGCTGATTAAAATAGTCGGGGGTGGAGATTTTACAAGGAAAAGATGTAACGATAGATATAATAAACTACCTCTGAGGAGTGCCAAAGAGGAACCATGTTTTTAAAAAATAAGGCCGTCAGCTTTTAACCCAACTCCTTACCTTCATGTATGTAAGGTATTAGAAAGGGCTATTTTATAATGGGCAGCGGAAAATGTCAGTTAGAGTTTGTCATTACAAGAATAGTCATAACATAAGCAGCCTATATACGTCCCACTTTAGGGCACAGGCCTTCTCTCAGGGAGAGAGTATGGGCTTGATCACCACGCGTGCCCACCGTGGATTGGCGATTTCAGGTTTTCAGATTTGAGCTCAGATACTCAGGCTTCCTCACGATGTTTTCCTTCACTGTTAGCGAGTGGTATTGCTACTATAACTTCACAAATGTGCATAACTTAGAAAACCAAGTCATAGGTACATGCCCGCACCGGGGATCGAACCTGGGTCTCCCACTTCCGAGTCCGAGGTTCTACTCACTAGGCTACCACCGCTTCAGAATAGTCATACAAGAACCAAAATTCGAAGTTTTTAAAGTCTCAAAAAAGTGAAAAATTATGTTACTCTAATAATAAAAATCTTGTTGATTGAGATTTTCGATTAAATTCTCAACGTTCTCTAATAAGATTGTACTCGCATAAAGAAAACATTATTTTACGGGACAACTCAAATAATGATAAACGTATGAAATTGTATACGGCATAACTTAGACATGTAAGCCTTTTAATGTATTTTGTATTCTGGTGTTATTGTACATAAGGTGTTCTTATCTAATTTAATGTAATAAAATAAAATTAGATAAAATGATTCATAGAGCCTATGCGCCACTCGCAACTTGTGACACCATAGTTTGAGTTTGATTTTTATGGTGCGTTTTTGTAGTACATGACTAAAATTTGTCCTGACCTGAAAATAACAATGGTTTTCAATTGTTTTTTTCAAGGTAAGGACTGAGGAGGTTAAATAAGGGAAAGTATTAGTAACTTTTAGGAATCTTTAATTCGTCTCTTTCCTCCGTTTTTCCTTAACATACCACCAGTTTCTCGTACACTAACACGCTGTTAATCTACTGTTAACAGCTGTCAATTGACCAAATTGCATACATCAAAAACCACTGACAGCTGTTAACAGCAGATTAACAGCTTGTTAGTGTACGAGAAACCGGGGGATAGTCACATTTCAATTTAAAAAATATTAGTATAAAAGAAGTAAAAACACAAAAAAGGTTGGTTGGTCGGTCGGCAACAGAAGTATATAAGGAATTGCGAAAAAACCCTGTATATTTTGTTTTAGGAAGGGCCTGTAGATACCAACCAAAGATTTTGCAATTAGCTTGGCATTTAGTTCGGATTAGCTCGAAATAATAATAATAATAATCATCTTTATTTGACAGAAAATACACAGAAAAGCACATTTAACATCTTGCTACAATATGGTATGACATTAAATTGAAGTTACTTGTCATTTACGATGCGTGCTTCTGATACCTGTGCTAGGAAAAAATCCTGTATTACAGATACCAGTGCCCTCCAAGTAATGTGAAAGCAACTTCGTAACGTATACATAATAATGTGGTAAACAAGTTTTAAGAATCACTATTAACAATACCAATGAACTTGCACTGAAATTTTATAATGCTGGGCAAAAACATACCTTTAAACGTTTAAATTTAATTCGACAATATTTTTTTATTGCAAGTGTGTGTGTGTGTATGTGTGTGTGTGTGTGTGTGTGTGTGTGTGTGAGTGTATGTGTGTGTGTGTGTGTGTGTGTGTGTGTGTGTGTGTGTGTGTGTGTATGTGTGTGTGTGTGTGTGTGCGCGTGCGTGCGTGTGCGCGTGCGTGCGTGCGCGCGTGCGTCCAATTCCAAGAAACTCAAAAAATCTTTATTGTTAACATTAAATAACTATAACTGTACCAATATCCAATTGATTTTATAAAGCCCGTAATGCTTGTAATACGCTCTAGACGTAGCTTATGTTGGTTGTGCGGTGAGAAAAAAATATTTTCATTTTATTTTATCATCATCAGCCTATGCTTGTCCACTGCTGGACATAGGCCTCTCCTATTGCACGCCACTAAACATGGTCCTCGGCTACTCTCATCCAGCTCTTGCCAGCCGTCCTGGGAAGGTCATCATCAATCATCGATCATTTTATTTAACTTCACAAAATTCAAGCTCTAGCGAACGAATGAAACGCCAGATTTTTTTGTGTCTCCAGAGTTGGTACCATAATTAAAATCATTGTGTGTATTGACAAGTAGATTAATCCCCTTAAGTTCATGATCTTTCATGATCTTTCTGCAATACGTCGATTTAACGGGCGCCATTGGTCCTTAAATTTTAGAAACCTATTTAGAGGCTAAAAATTGGGACTTGAACCCGCGACCTCTGGTTTTTAAAATTGTCCTCAGCACGGGTTAGTGCAACAAAAAGAATATAATCCTTAAATTTTAGGTCAACTTTCAGCGAGACTAAAGGTTACAACTACCAGACACATAAACTGACAATAAACCAAATTCCTAGTTTGCGTTTGAACTCGGCACTGGCCGTAATAACTGTGCAATAACTAAACGTAATGGTAGAATGTGGACGTTATTGCGTGGCGGATGATTTATGCGGTGTTGCAATAATAATATCATAATATGGAGCTTTAAGCTTAGGCTGACGAAGAAGCACCAACCAAACTAAGCTTGTAACGGTGTAAACCTTTTTACACCATTTTTGTATTCCCTTTATTCTGTCCTACCATCTTAAACTCAAATAAAATGACGGCATCCATTCTAGATTTCTTTCGGGTTTTCATTACTACTTTACCTTTTGACGGACAACTATCGACTTGTGATTTATCTTTCGGTTCCCGCTTTTAATTCTGTATTGTCCTGCCTGTATTCATCGGAGTTTCGCTACAGTAAAATAAACACAGTTTTCTGGAAGTCGTATATATTTTTATTAATCTTCATCACGACCCCCAGATTGGCGCCCCACGTTGGGCGTTGGGGTTCTTGATGAAGATTAATAAAGATATATACGACTTCCAGAAAACTGTGTTTATTTTACTGTAGCGAAACTTTTTTACCGTTACAAGCTTAGTAAAAGCAAAGCGCTCTCAGTGCCTCATTTTATATAACTACAGTTAATGGCTAAGTTAAAGTAGCAATATCACTCGCTAACGGTGAAGGAAAACATCGTGATGAAACCTGAGTGTCTGAGCTATTCACATACCTCAGCGCTTGAAATCACCAATCCGCGGTGGGCACGCGTGGTGATTAAGCCCATACTCCCTCCCTGAGAGAAGGCCTGTGCCCTGCAGTGGGACGTACCTACAGATTACATAAGCGATTAACCCTTAGATTGACAAGTAGGAAACGACTACTCAGTATACATCGAATTGTCATAATAGACTATGATTTGTAGTTGCATGAAACGAAATGAAGTACGTATCTATCTTGGTCATCAAATCGCTGTAATCTTAAAAAACCGGCCAAGTGCGAGTTGGACTCGCACACCAAGGGTTCCTTGCCATTATCTATACAACATTTAATATATTTCAAGCGTCTACCTGTTCCCGTTATTAATATCGAGCAAGAAACGGCATAAAATCAAGTTTTTTGTATGGGAGCCCGCCTTAAATATTAATTTTATTCGGTTTTAAGTATTTGTTATTATAGCGGCAATAGAAATACATCATCTGTGAAAATATCAACTGTTTAACTATCACAGTTCATGAGATACATCTTGGTGACAGACGGACGGACGGACAGAGGAGTCACGGACATCCACGGAAGGAAAATGGAGTGACGCTATTCTTAATCCGGTGCCACACGGACATAGTCTTAGTAATAGTAGTAATATAGTAATATATAGTCGTAATATAGTCTTAGTAATAGTACTAAAATAGTCTTAGTAATCGTACGACATAAATTTAATTAATTTAATTATAATTAGTGCCTAAGAGTTACACTTTTTGGAGTGACTAAAAAGACCTCTTAAGAGACTGAGCCCCTACTGCAGACAAGCGACATACAAAGGAAGTCCTGATTCCCTCTCTCCAGGCCACTCCTTGTAGACCACGTCTTAGGCATATTAATAGGGTCCTGTTTGCACTATAGTAAATTTGAGAACGGAACTCTAAAAGCATATTGCACGTGGGCTTTCAGGCCTAGTAATGGTTGTTCAAATTGAAGAGTATCACCCACATTTTTGTGTAGTTTGTGATTTCTACAACACACAATGAATCAGGCCGAAAGTCTAGGACTGGTCAGCATTTCCGCTCATAAAGGGCCGTATTTGGCATAAATGATAGATAGAAGGATAGATAGATAGACGTAACGTAGATTAAGGTAATTTGCGAAGATTTTTGCGAAAACATACTGTAAAATAAAAGAAAATTCCACATTTTCGTGGAATTGGTGCCATGACTAAGCTGTGGTACTCTTGAAGATTTGTGAATAAGCTGTGGTACTCTTTATCTCTGAAAGACAGACAGACCAACGGAAGGACGGGCGCACCGACACAGAAAGCCTAGGCCCCGGGCCACACAGAAGGGACGTGGCGCGAAAAGACGCGACGCGTTGTATAGAAATGTGGGCTTCATCCCATCCCTTCAGTACATTTTGTATGAATGTGAATTGCAGTTCCGCGCCCTCGCCCTACGTCCCTTTTGTGTGGCCGCTGGCTAAAAAGGCTCCCCAAAATTTCTAGGCGGTCGGAAGAAATTTCTGTTGAAATAATGACGCTTTTTCACGCATTTTTTATCACATCCGTTACTTAAGTTTTTATTTAAAAAAATAAAATAAGAAAAATAAAATAAAAATAAGGAAATAAAATAAAAAATAAAATAAGAAAATAAAATAAAAAATAAATAAAATTTATTTGTGTTAATGTTTTAGTTTCTATTTATGTTAATGTTAAAGTAAAACAAATAAACAAAGGCGAAATAGAACGTGAAATCTAAGCAACTATTGCTAATGTGGTCCTTCTGGATTCTGTTTCAACGAGTATCGCAAGTGAGCGGTGTGTAGCAAATGTTTGTAACGCGGACGCTGATGGAACATGTTAATTGTTTTTGGTACGTTCAAAATTAAAGCTTATCTCGTTGACATAGAGACCTGCTATGAAAGAGATAGGTAAGGAAGTAGTTTATATTAAAGACAATAATATACCCAATACTGTCTAGAATAGTGTCAAGACCTCCCAATGTAATCGACAGTATATTTTTTTTTTAGATGTGCTCACCTATTATTTTGCGACGTACGAGATTAGATCCTACTGAGTTATTGTGTGATAATTGTATGTTATCTGTTGGTGTGCCTTAAATAAATGTAATTCAATAGGTAATGCCGATTTAAACCACCTTGCGAAGAGAAAAGAAGAATAACATGCAAAATATTGGCAGACACTAGTCTCTGCCTACCCCTCCGGGATACAGTCGTGAGTTTATGTTGTTGTTGTGAAAATTGGCCATCTCCGTTAGTCAGACAATGATCAGAAAGAGAAAAAGAGATAGATAATGATAGAACAGTCACTCCTCATAAAATGGTTGTCTGAAAGAAATTGCTGTAAGCAATAAGACCGCCAATTGTACTGTATCTTTGTATATTATGTTTGTGTTTTTCCTGGTGTAAAATAAATAATATTCTTATCTTATCTTATCTGTTTCACACTAGAGTTTACCACCTGCAGCATTAAAATGCATGGAACAGCTGAAGGTTATTTCGCGATTTCGAAGTGTTTTCCACACTAAAAGTTATTCGTATTGATGAGTAGAGCCTCCCTCCCGTGTTGTGGGTGCAAACCCTCAGCTAATACTGAGCATGAGGCCCTTTTTCCGCTGCATCGACATAGAGAGTACATCCACTGTACTCTTAGCCTTTGTTTTTTCTCACTATTTGCTTCACATTTCTTCTGCTTTTGTCCTATATCTGCCTTATTTTCTGTGTTCAATTTTCCTGCATAACTATGTGTGTCTATGTGGCGTTACATAAATGTTTTTCTTCTATACGCGGGGATTTTTTCACACCCTGCAGAATCTACCAAATCCTTATCAGCCAGTCTGAGAACATCCTTTTGCAGGAAAATAGAAAGTCTGAGCTTATCTGCTCCAAAACAGCAAAGGTAGAGATAAAAAAGTAGGGAACAATAAAATTACAGCGCTTGTTTCGTGGGAGATGTCGTAAAGTGGGCATCAAGTAGTCGGCTAGAGATCTGGGGCACAGAGTGTGACGAATAAAAGGTTCATTCGGGAATGGTCAAGTTGGAAGGAAGGAAGGAAGGAGAGAAGACTGGTCAACGTGAAGGTCGAAGATGCTGTAGGGAAGATCGTTCACTGCGAAAATCGAAGATCGTGTAGGGGAGATCGTTCAACGTGAAGATCGTAGATCGTGTAGGGAAGATCGTTTAACGTCAAGTACAAACTCCACCCGAAGGAAGCGGCTAACATTGTGCATTGACTGCCTTGTTGGTATTACCATGCCAAAGGTCGTGAGGCCACCGTACATTTGTACAAATGGCCAGAGTATCCTATCGTAGCACAGAGTATCCTAGTTTGGGAATAGGACAAGTGATTATGTTGTGTGGAAGTTATTATTATTGTACAGAGACATCCAACACACAAATTGTAAATTCCTTACAGAAATAAATTATTCATTTCTGAGTTATACGTGTAACAAAATATAGCCCATTGCGGGAGCTTTCTTCACATTACCTATAGCTTGATAGATTTTATATTAAGTCAACACAGTAAGGGAATGTATTATTTCAATCTGGTCACCGCCGGAAGTCTTTTCGTGAATCGTGCAATCATTGAATTATTATTAAATCAGGTTATAAAGTTCAAAAACATTTGTTAACAATTATTCGACAATTTAGCTGACAAAGCCGACATCAGCTTCTGACCTAACCTAATCGTCAACTGAGCGCAAAATCGGATGACGCGAGATTAAAGCAGTCGTAGACAGGGACACTCTTTTGTTCTTAAGAATTGCTAGAGGAATTAAATCTCATAGAGGTAAGAAATCTCGAGAGTTGACTATCTAACGTTAATTTACTTATTCTAGGTCATAACTCAAACTCTGAAATCCGGAAAAACTATCAGCCGTTTTAAATTTCTTAAAAAAAAATTACAATCCTATCTAAGACTTACAAGTAAATGCCTTCGGCAAGGCAGAACCTTATTTGGCCTAAATTATTAATTGTTTCATCATTTACCATTCTCGACTTTCATCATATTTTATTTGAGACATTTATTGTTTTGTTACGTAGGATCCTTTGTTTTCAAATCCCACGCGTAAGAAGTCGCTGGCACAGTCAGTATTGTAAGACCCAACAACTTACAATATCGAGCCCCCGGGTCGCCACCCTCATAGAGAGGAGAACAAACAGGACATTTTCGTTCAGCCCCGCGTTGGTGGCGCAATAAACTTGGCACACGTACGCGCGGACCGGTTTCTTCCATTCCGTGTCTGCGAATGGAGCCGTTACGTGACCCGCCGGTGGCAGACAGCTGAGGTGTGACGTGTAAGCTGGGGACACATTTCAGGTACTAGACAAAGAAAATATAGTTCTGTTAATGCCTGGTAGTACAACGAGACATATTATATCTCTCTTAGAGAGCATAACAAACAGGACATTTTCGTTCAGCGCCGCGTTGGTGGCGCAATAAACTTTGCACACGTACGCGCGGACCGGTTTCTTGCATTCCGTGTCTGCGAATGGAGTCGTTACGTGACCCGCCCGTGGCAGACAGCTGAGGTGTGACGTGTAAGCTGGGGACACACTTCAGGTAGTAGACAAAGAAAATATAGTTCTGTTAATGCCTGGTAGTACAACGAGACATATATATCTCTCTTAGAGAGCATAACAAACAGGACATTTTCGTTCAGCCCCGCGTTGGTGGCGCAATAAACTTTGCACACGGACGCGCGGACCGGTTTCTTCCATTCCGTGTCTGAAAATGGAGTCGTTACGTGACCCGCCGGTGGCAGACAGCTGAAGTGTGACGTGTAAGCTGGCGATAGAGAAAATGAAATAAATTAAAATTCTGTGGAGCCCCCCTTAAATATTTATTTTATTTTAATTTAATTATTTAGTTTTGAAGCTAATATAGAACTAAATATTCTGTGAATATTTCAAGCATCTACCAGTTGCCGTTATTAATATCGAGCAAAAAACGGCAAAAAATTACGTTTGTTGTGTGGGAGCCCCCCTTAAATATTTATTTTATTTTGTTTTAGTACTTGTTCTTACAGCGGCCATAGAAATACATCATCTGTGAAAATTTCAATTGTCTAGCTATCACGTTTCATGAGATACAGCTAGGTGACAGACAGACAGACAGACATACTGACAGACGGACAGTGAAATCTTAGTAATCGGGTCCCGTTTGGCACCCTTCGGGCACGGAACCTTAAAAACTAGTGCAATAGGGTACTAAATCGAGGTCATTACGTCCCCTTAAAATTTTGATAACGAATTCGATGCTACCGTATATGTTACGTCCGTACTACCAATGTACCAAGTGTATGTACCAAACTGTTATTAATAGTGTTGTATATGCACCAAGCTTTAGCGCCCCGCGTTGCCGCAGTGATGTTTTACCGCCTCATGTTGCAACTCACAACATAAACAAAATAAATAGCATAAACAACATAAATGCAGGCTCTGTTTTTCTTCGGCAACCTTTCCATCTTGGTTATAAGACCGCCAATTAGAGACTGAACATACCGGCGGGCGCTCACCCGCAACTGCGTGCGGGGGCGGGTGAATGAATTAAAAAACCGGCCAAGTGCGTGTCGGGCCACGCGCAATGTAGGGTTCCGTGGAAAGAGAGTTTTTTTTATATGCTTTACAGAACTAACGACTTCATCGAATTTGCGCTTTAAAGAATAAGAATAAGAATAAACTTTATTTGACAACATTGCAAAGAATTACATACAGTAGGCACACAAGCCAATATCCTTACAAAGAATTACAAACAATATGTGCATAATTAAGTTAGCAAACCAAAGGACACATTTGGCGAAATACCTGTACCTAAGTACCTACATGAAACTTAGACACACAAAGTTGCCAAAAATGGGCCAAAGCTTAATATTTTGCAAAGGGAACCTTTTAAGGTTTTGATTTATCAAAAAAAATGGTTTTCCTACACTCAAAATATTTTTCAACGACTAATCAACAAATGGTAAAAAAATGTTCTTCCTACACCCGAAAATTTTTAGCGACCAATCAACGATGCCGCACATGATGGGGTAGACGAGAAAAAAAATCACCCGACTTTTCATGTTAGGGGAGTTACAGTAAAAAAAAAACCCAATATTTTAATATTTAACTTTGTCGGCGTGATAAATATGTATACACATACCAAATTACACCTTTCTAGTACCACCGGTCTGCGCTAGGCCGCAGACGGATAGACAGACAGACAGACAGACGGATGGACATAGCGAAACTATAAGAGTTCCTTGTCGGACTACGGAACTCTAAAAACCGCACCGCAAGATCGCGCAGAGCTTCAGTAAATCTTCATTCATCCTATAAAAGGACCCATACAAAAGCTATTTAAAAGTTGTGGAAATCATTAAAAATCATTCTCTAACGTACATGCTATTGAAAGTTACTGTAAAAAGCCCCTATACATTAACAAAACGGTCTAAATATTTGGTTTCCACTATGTAATAAATCGTCCGTGTGGCGCCGGATTAAGAATAGCGTCACTCCATTTTCTTCCGTGGATGTCGTAGAAGGCGACTAAGGAAATACATTATTACCAGGAGACGGGCAGCAGCGTCTTTCTGAGATTCCTACCGCATACTGTGATCGCCAATCTGCCTGCCAAGCGTGGCGATTATGGCAAAACCCCTCATGGTTAGGAAAAACACGAGGGAGGCCTATGTCCTGCAGTGGACGTTAAATGGCTGGTGATGATGATGATGTAATAAATCATCAATTACTAATCGCGCTTAGTATACTTTAACGAGAGGAAGTGGTCTTAAAATGTGTTACTTATTTACACTAAAGTCTCATAGTGTTGATCAGCAGTTGGCTAATTCATGGTCTGGACGGCAGGATTCAACAAATGGAAATGGATTTCAAAGAAACATCTAAACAGCAGCGGGCAGAAACAACTATCCTTTTCTCGTACCAAACGGCAGTGACTGTTCAGTCAACAGCATATCATTTTGTACATTCTGGTTGCAATATTGCAAAGTCGATGTAGTGTCGACTGTACTAGCACGATCGAAGAAAATACTCCAATTAATTGCGCCGACATTGTCAAAAGTTAATAAGTAAGCCGAGACAAGCTTTCATGAATAGTCAAGTGTATTTAATTGCGCCCTCCAGTCGGAGACACGTCTGTGGCAATGTATTGGGATATTTTACAACCTCACCAACAATTACGAAGGAGTCGCCTACTCTTCTTTACCCTATAGCCACCCAATGTTGAGTGTAGGGCTCTTCTAATGCACGCCATTCACTTCAATCTTGGGCATCTTTTCCCATCCAGTCTTTTCCTTCCACTCTTCCTTTGTTTTTATTTCTGTTTTGTTGACGTTCGTGTCTTTTGTTTATTCACCTTTGTGTTTACTTTGCGTTTCTGTGACAATTTAAATAAATATCCTCTTCCTTTTTTCTTTTTCACTTTGACCAGGTCGTCGGGTGACCAGGTCTCATTGGTTCTGTCACACTTCTGAAGACTAAACAGAGTCTCCAGAAACTACACTTGAGAGCAATATAGGGGCACTGATGAAATCATTGATATATCAGTAAAGAATAAATTAAAAGAATTGAAAGAAAGGAACTGCCTAAATCAACGGGTCTAGCGGTATCATGCTCGGTTACCATCATAGTGGTAGTGGGTTCGATTTCAGCTGGGGGGCGCAGTACTTTGGCGCAGTACAAATGGTCCCCGTCTATTTTCAGAAGTTCTTGTATGATTGTACCATAGCACAGAGTGTCCTAGTTTGTGTCCAGGGGCGTTACTACGTATCTTCTCAACTTTATGGAATCATCCAATGAAACATACTTCAAACTGTCAAATACATATATATTTTGACACTTCAAAAACGTCTAAATGGATAACACTTACAGTGGACAGTTACACATATACGGAATAGGAGGGTTGGGCAAGTTATATTAGGGTAGTTACATAGTGTGCGATGGTCGGCAGCGAAGAGGCCTGGGCGGCGGTCCTCGCCTTCAGCGAGGCCGTCATGGAGGAGAAGGAGGCGGCGGAGAGGGCGCGAGAGGACGATCCTCTTTCGCTCCCTCTTCGCCGTCGGAGACCCGGTCGCAGACGGCGGGCGTATGCCAACCGTCTGCCACCGTAACGGGGGCCTTCGGGCGGTGGGTCGGGGGACCCGCCGCTCGATTGAGAGGTCCCGTGCTGGAAGGCGCTCCATGTGTTCCGGAGTGCCTTCAGCGGAGTGAAGGGGGAGGCAACGTTTCCCCCCGAAGGAGTGCCCGCAAGGGCGCCCGCTGACGGGGTCGCGGTAGTGTGCGCAAGCGTTCCCGTGGCCCCGTCCCTTGCGAGTGCGGAGGAACACCCCAGGAGTTTTAGTCGGTATACCGCCCTTTTCAGGGCGGGGAGTCCGACATAACCACCGTGCTCCCCCGAGCCGGTGGTACCCGTAATAGGGTTCCTCCTGGGTCAAAAAAAAAAAAAAAAAAAAAAAAAGGGTAGTTACATAGTTCAGTTTACAACTAGTGCGCTACTGCGTGGCCACTGACTAAAAATCAGCGAGCTGACTCAGCATAACGCTGAGTCAGCTGCCTTTTGTGGCAATTGAGACACACCACAGGCTACATCTGTGTTTGTTATATTTTTGTTTTTTGCTTTGTTTCTTGTCTCTTTCTTCTTTTCGACTCGCATTGTTTTATCTCTGTTATATTCATAGTGATATTACGTTACTTATCTGTTTGTTTTTTTCTGTGATGTGTCTCGTTGTTATAATTAATGTCTTTCTTTCCTTTGTTTAACTTGTACACTGTATGGAATCGTCCGAATTCACTTACTCCGAAGTGTCAAATACATACACATTTTGACACTTCGGACACGTCTAAATGGATAAACCAATACAGTGAAGAGTTGCGCATTAGGAGTCCAGGGTTGTTCGATGGCCCTGTTCGGTGTACACAGCCCCTTTTATGCGCAAATCAAGTTAATATTCCTGATGTTTGTTTATCTAAATTATCAAGGAATTGACAGTTAAATCGTTAGGCGCCTGATCCGCTCATTTGAATTCCTTCGATTGGTGTGTACCCATAATTATTCACTGCTCTCAAGTATACCTTCTTGTATAAATAAAATAATGTATTTATTTTTGGAAACTTCTCATGTATGTAATAAATTTAAATGTTTGTAGATACTAAGAAAACATTAAGGATGACACCGTGACATTTGCAGAACTATTCACAGATAAATTGTATTACTGATAACCCTGTAAATCAGCTATTTATTCGTTTATCCCTGGATACGTCTTTACCTATTTACTTACTTATCCAGTGACTTGGCGCAAGTCGCCCAGTGGACAGTTACTTAATAGAGAAAGAGTTGCATTGCAAGGTTTTGTAACGACAATTGGCTTGGCTTACTAGCAGATAAAATCGCTTTACAGACGTGTGAACATCGGGAAATTATTTCCTCGACTGCTTACTCAGATAACAAGCTTATTCCTGCTCCTTTTCAATTGCATACACCTTCTGGTGTGGTAATAGGTACCATTTTTGTGCTTCGAGACTCAGGGGAACATTGTCAAGGTTTTACGTGACATCGCATACATTAGGCGCCTTCTAGAGTTGTTGCGTCTGCACCAAGATTCTGGATCCTTTTTTAATGAATTGAACCTTCGAAATACATAGGTAACCTGTTTCCTGACACCAAAAAGCATTAGCACTCATTTGAAATAATTACCCTTTTTTTTATTTACAATTTAGTATTGTATAACTTTAAAATAATATACAGAATGATGTAACACACACGGTTTTAGGCATTACACTTGATTACAAGTAGAAAAACCGTAAAAAAATATAAAAAAAGCTAATTTTTATCCACATAATTTCATTTCGCATTTTAGAAATCGCTCTGTATATTTTGAAATTACTGAAAAGGTTCTTGGAATACCTTTCGATACTTTTTCTGTACTATTTCTGTATTTTTTGGATGCGCAATTCCTTAAGACAAATTATGTTCGTAAGAGTTTTTTTCTTATTTTTAGGGTTTCGTACCTCAAAAGGAAAAACGCAACCGGATCACTTTGTTGTCCGTCCGTACGTTTGTCTGTCAAGACCCTTTCTTTTGGAAACGCGTGGAGGTGTCAAGTTGAAATAAAAACCATGTACTTAAATCTACAGTTTCTTGAAACTGAAAAAATCTAACTTCTAAGTTAACGTAAAAGAACGTTACGGCTGTTTATGCCGCAGAAAAACGTACCTATATTTCGGCACTCAAATGAATCAAAATTTATAGGGTACATTCCGTTGACCTAAAACTATGATATTAACAAGTTATACCATCTTATACTACAAATATAGGAAAAAATCTGAAAACTATAGATTTATTTAATTTTTATTTATTTTTTTATTTTATTTATTTGTAGTAAAATCATAAAAAAAATTGTCCTTGAAGTTCGGGAAAAGCCAGGAAAAAACTGCGATACTCGATTCCTGAACTATCCTACTATATAAAACTATGAATGCGAAAGTTTGTGAAGACGTTTGGATGTTTGTTACTCAATCACGCAATAACGGCTGAACGGAGTTACATGAAACTTGGAATACAGATAGACAAAGATCTGAATTGAGATATAGAATACTTGATATCCCAGTAAAGCGTTCCTGTGGAACAATATTTTATTGTTACCGTTACTTTTTTTCAAGCCAAACTCTAAGATACTTATTTATTGCGTTGAGATGGTGACAAGAATCGTATAAACTGATTCTATGGCGGTATGAAGTTCGCCGGGATAGGTAGTTCATAATATGTAAGTACCTACCTACAAATTTGTACGGAATCCTTGGTGCGTGAGTCCGACTCGCACTTGGCCGGTTTTTTTATAAAATAATGCGCCAAATGAAAGGCTTTATCATAATTCTATCATCGAAAATTATCTCATATTCATAACGTATAACGCAGAGTAATCGACGACCCAGCCTATAAATTATTTCAAAATTATCAAATTGTCGGGTCCAGCAGAAACGACCAGCGCCCTACAGCAGGTTGCAGAACTCAGATTAAATTTTAAGCCTCGCTTAAGTTTAATAAGGTAACGTGAACATAGATCTTGTTTGCTAATTTATCAGAGTGATCCTCTATGTAAATTAAGGCTTCAGGCATAAAACATTGTAGACGCTAACAGAGGTACGGATCTCGCCTCCTTTGTGATAATGCTGAGAAAATAATGAATCGTTTTTAAAAGATAGAAAAACATGTTTCAAAATGTTTTCGATTGGACACAGTAAAAAACCAACCAAGTCGAGTGCGAGTCGTACTCGCGCATGAAGGTTCCCGTAACATTATCTATACAACATTAGACAACGATTGAGACCAGATAGATTAAGTACATTGAGAACAGCGCCATTTATAGAAAGTAACAAGAAGCGTTTAACATTGACACTTAACGACATGACATCGGCGCTGTGAAGGTGATATAGATGGCCGCTAGATGGCGAGCGCTGTCTTTAGACAACGTTTGTTACATGGAAACCCGCCTCAAATATTTATTTTATTCCGTTATTAGTATTTGTTGTTATAGCGGCAACAGAAATACATTATCTGTGAAAATCTCAACTGTCTATCTGTCACTGATAGGAAGACAGTTGAAATTTTATTTTCCAAAAACTCCAACCGGTCTTTTTGGAAATCCATGGAGGAGGCCTATGTCCAGCAGTGGACCTCTTGTAGCTGAATGATGACCTAGCACTGATCATAAGTTACAGCCTGGTGACTCTGACAGCCAGACAGACAAACATAGTGCAGTCTTAGTAATGGGGTCCCTTACCCCTTTGTGTGCGGAACCCTAAAAAGAATCCGTAACATAGGCACAAGGGTTCATCCCAGATCGAAATTGCCCGTGAAGCCAATGATGGAGGTATTGTGCAACCGAGACCTCAACACACAATAGACATCCGAATTAGGATACCTCATCATCATCATCATCATCAGCCATTTGACGTCCACTCCAGTATATAGGCCTCCTTCGTGGTTTAACCATAACCATGAGGGGTTATGCCATTAGGATACCTGAAGAGGAACAATAAATATTTATTATAAAAATAGTACACGCGCAATAACAACAAAAAAAACCCAAAAATAAATACTACATTTTTAAGGAGCCTATATTCGTCCCACTGTAGGGCACAGGCCTTTTCTCAGAGAGAGAGTATGGGCTTAATCACCACGCGTGCCCACCGCCGATTTGCGACTTCAAGCGCTGAGGTATGCGAATACCTCAGACACTCAGGTTTCCTCACGATATTTTCCTTTACCGTTAGCGAGTGATATTGCTACTATAACTTCACAAATGTACATAACTTAGAAAGAAAAGTCATAGGTACATGCCCGCACTGGGAATCGAACCTGGGTCTCTCGCTTCCGAGTCCAATGTTCTACCCATTAGGCTACCACCGCTACATATACCAATATACTACAGAAAAATGTAAAAAAAAGGAAAAATTGCTTCAATGCTACATGTGGCCAATAGCGAGGTGTGGCTATAAAACTTGGACCCTGAGCTTCTTTCAAGGTGCTGGAGACCTGCAGGAAACTGTAGGCATTTGAGATGCGGTGCTTCCGATGGCTGTTGACAATAAGTTGGGTCCATAAAGTCACAAATGTGGAAGGCCTAAGACGCGTCAATCGGCGAAGAAGAAGATTAGTTTTCCAGGGCATGTGCATGATACGTACTGACTTCTTAAAGTAATTATGTTGGAAAATTGAGAAAAGAAAAAAAAACGCCCAGAAACACCAGGAAATGGACGGATGTAGCCAGCGTTGAACACCTGTTTCCCTTGGCTTGTCAAAGACGAAGAATATGGAGGGCTGATGACTGATCTCCATTTACCTCCTCAGTCCTGACCTTAAATGAGGCACAGGAAAAAAGAAGAACAATGAAATTAAATGAACTTGCACTTCCAACTTGCCATTTTTTGCCTCTTTCCGGTTTTTTTGTCTTTTCCCTTTTATTTAATTCCATTACGCCCTTTATTAATTGGAGCTAACAATCTTCCTCGATGTTCAATCTTTATTTTACCGTTCTATCCGGTGATTATGGCCTAAATGTTTTGCCTGCAAACTGCTTTCTAACAACAACCGACGAACACCTAATAATTGGTGCCAAAACGTAGCGCGTATGCGTAAATTAAACTGGAACATGGCTCGGCCTACCAATAGAGGCTAAGGTCGGTTTACATTGGTAACAATTATTATTGCAGATTCGCAAGTAAATAGTGTACTAAATTACTAAAAATAGTTCCTCATGTTTCTTGTGTCATTCAATGTGTTGAATGAAAAACTGTGAACAAATTTGAAGTCACCTGTAGTCTTTCTTAGACTAAGCATGGGGAGAGAGAAATAATTTTCGAACTAAAACCTTCGTAAGCACTACACATTTTATACTTAATCCTGGCACTTAATAATGGTCGAAATCTTCCGACAAAATTAAAAGTAAAGAGAATCTGGGCTAATAGAGGAAATTATTAGCCCAAATTAACTAATAGAGGAAATAAGACTTGTTTAATTACGCGTTTAAAATATAAAATACACCTTGTTATCTTTAATGTTTCCTTTTTAAATTATTACCAAACAGCAAAATTACTACCAAAAATGAAAACATCTGTGAAGTTTTCCTTTTTGACTGACTTAAAAAAATGAGAAGATATTTTTTAGGTATGTTCAATGATAATTCTTTACTACGTTGTCTAATTTCATTTGTTTTTTTTTTTGTTAGAAAGGTAGTACCTCCAGGGTGGATCCATATAAGTTTGATCAAGATCTGTTGATGGGATTCATGAGAAAGTCATCAGTTATCATAATTTTTATTCCATGTTTTTCATAATGTAAGTTTCTTTTTTGTTTTAAAGCACTTATTGTGTGCAATAAAGTGTTCACTATCTTCATATCAATTTTAATATATATATCTCATTGTAACGACATAAATATTAAACTAAAAATATAAGTGTATTTAGGTTACCTGACATTAATTATTATTATTAATAGGTACGTTTATTGCACATAAGTAAAAAAAATGGCAATATGGCGTACTTAATTATAACTGTTTTTAAATTATAACAAAATAAAAACTATTTTGATAAAATGCTCTGTTATTATCACTGTCACGTAACAAGCCACCTATGTGGCCCCGGCAACAGGGTGTTTGAAAGCATGTCTCGCATTCATTGCCGGTAACTATTGCCCATATGATGCATGGCGTGAATTACTTCGAATCACAGATGGAATTTGCAGCTCCGATGCTTGTGTTGAGATATGCTAGCTATGCTCGCGACTTTGTTTACATGGGATTCCGATAGATTAGATTACTAATTAAGATGAAACAATTAAATAACATTATTGCGTGATTATTAAATTAATACTTATTGTCACGTTACAGAACACTTAGATGTTACCATATGTTTTATACATGGTTAGAAAGTCCTTTCATAAAACTTTTCATTGTTTGATACAATAATAGAATAAATAATACAAAGTTTCTTTGGTGATATTTACGTAAGCAGCCAATACAGAATTATTTTTTCAGTGCACGGTTACGAATTTTGTTTTCGCTCTTTTTGAGTGATTTTCGACTTAAGTGGTTTTTTTTAGTTTATTGTTTATGTGGCTTATATCACGTGGTTTTATAGTTTTCCTGCATCGCAGTGGCGCTGAATCAAAATAATTCTTTAAGCCGATTATTATATAAGTATGTAATATTTGTCGATGCAGAAAAAAATACCGAAGGATAGGTATTGTAGGCATGGGTATGTTAGGCATAGGTATTACGGTATAAGCGTGAAATACACTGCAAAAAATTATGCAATGCCCTCTATTTAAAAAAAACATCTCTAACTGTACAAATTAGTACATACATGCATACATAAACTCATGCCTGTATCCCAGAGGGGTAGGCAGATACCAGGGACTGCCACTTGCCACGATCCTGAAAGATAACTTTCGATTCCTCAACATTTAGTAGTCGTTGCATGCACGCACGCCGCTTTCGGGTACTTTTTATCTTGCCCTTTGCTAATTCATCCCCTATTTGGTCGAACTATGTCTGCCTGGGACGTCCCTTACCGGCCCTCCCACCCACATTCGCTGGATATATTTGTTTCGTCAATCTTTCTTCCTTCATCCTCTCCACATGTCCAAACCAACGAAATATTCCTTTCTCAATTCTAGTCACTACATCCTCTTTCAGTCCACAACGTTCTCTAACGTAGTTTACGTTAGTTGCGTATCCTGTCCTTCAAAATAACACCAGATATAGATATATAGATATTCAAAGTAACACCCTTCTCAAAGACCTCATTTCTACTGCATGAATCCTACTTTCTTGCTTCTTTTGACTTACCCAAGTCCATACATCCATAAACAATTTATTATACGGGAATTGTGTCTTTTAAAAATAACCCTGTATGCGTTCCTCTCCAGGGTACTGTCCTTCTATTAGAGAGAGAGAGAGAGAGAGAGAGTATGGGTTCTTTATTCGCAATTTATCGTTACGCGCTGGTCATACCCACTCTATCTACAAAAACCGGCGAAGTATGAGTTGGACCCGCGCACCGAGGGTTTCGTACTCGCGTTTGGCCATTTTTTACTATTTTACGTTAGAATATATTATAATAAGTCCCGCAGTCACGTAAATTTTGATGCCTGTACGTATTACCGCTTTTACGATAGAGCATAAACAAAATAAAGTCTATTTTTTATGATTTAATAACAAATTTATAGTTTTCATATTATTCCCCATACTTGTAGTATAAATCGGTATAACTTGCCAAATATAATAGTTCTAGGTCAACGAAAAATACTCTATAAATTTTTATTCCCTTGAGAGTGTCCAAATCAACTTTTATATTCTTTTTCTTGCACTAAAAAGTGCTGAGGACAATTTTAAAAACAAACTTTTTGTACTTTAACTTAAAAGTTTGATTTTTTTACAGCTTCAAGGGACTGTAAACTTAAGTATATAGTTTTAATTTTAACTTGATACCTCCACGCGTTCCCGAGATAACGGGTCATGACAGACAGACGGACGGACATCAAAGTGACCCTAAATGGGTTCCGATTCTTCCTTTTGAGTTACGGAACCATAAAAGTTACGGTTGAAGACGTTCTCGATTAGCATTATCACATCGGTTTTCTTGAAACCTGTTTTATATGAATCTATCTGTTTGAGTTTTTAAACGAGACTGCCCTAAGTGGCCAGTCTCGTTTAAAAATTCAAACAGATACCACGCGTTTATATTTTTATTCACCGCTTCATTTATTCCAATCATCAATGATTGATTTACGATTTACAACAGGTTATTATTAAAAGCGTCATAAATATTAAAGTAAGTTGCAATTTAAATGATCGGTGATAAAGTGAATTTTACTATTGCAGTTTCCTCGCTTCTCTTACTGTGTCTTCAAATTGGATTAGCGACTGGTTTACGGCAGCAATGGCAGCCATGGCAACAATGGCAGCACCAGCAACAGTGGGTAAGTCATTGAAGAAGAAGAAGAACATTTATTTCAACAACAGAAACACACACATACATTAACAAGTTACAACATAAAATAATAGGGGTTAAAGTATGAAATTGCCGTTTTATTGCAATAGGTTCTTTGAATTGACATAGAATCTTCATGGTTTGAGGTTTTCGAATGAAACTTTTTTCATATAGTTTCTATGATGTTCTTTTTTTAAAAAAATGTGAAACATTTGAATATCGACTTTCAATTGTTTTTGTTATTCAATTTAGACAAGAAAGATGGATACTGCGAAAATTCGAGTGATTTTTGAATACGAGTTCCGACGCGGAACTAACGCGGCAGAAACAGCCCGCAATATCAATGCTGCGTTTGGAGAGGGGTCTACTAATGAACGCACCGTGCGATTTTGGTTTAAACGCTTTCGTGATGGAAATTTCGACTTAAAGAACGAGCCACGAGGAAGACCGCCCACACAGGTGAATAACGATGAATTAAGAGAGAAAGTGGAAGCCGACCCTAGTCAAACTACCCAGGAATTAGCGGCATGGTTTAACTTTACCTTACCCACAATATTGACTCACTTGCGTCAAATCAATAAAATAAAAAATACGAAAAATGGGTGCCTCATAATCACTCGAATTTTCGCAGTATCCATCTTTCTTGTCTAAATTGAATAACAAAAACAATTGAAAGTCGATATTCAAATGTTTCACATTTTTTAAAAAAAGAACATCATAGAAACCATTTGAAAAAAGATTCATTCGAAAACCTCAAACCATGAAGATTCTATGTCAATTCAAAGAACCTATTGCAATTAAACGGCAATTTCATACTTTAACCCCTAATATTAAATTACAATATAAAAGGTAGAAAAAGAAAGAAAACAATAAAACACTTTATATTAACGTAAGTTGCAATTTAAAAGAACAATTTGGGACAAAATTTCAAAGGGCGAGGATGAAGGAAGAAAGATTGACGAATGTGGGTGGAAAAGCCGGTAAGGGACGTCCCAGGCGGACATACTTCGACCAAACAGGGGATGTATTAGCAAAGGGAAAGATAAAAAGTACCCGCAACCGGCGTGCGTGCATGCAACGACTAATGAATGTCGAGGAAGCGAAAGTTGTCTGTCGGGATCGTGGCAAGTGCCTACCCCTCTGATATACAGGTGTGAGGCAAAATAAAAAGTTCCTGAAACCACCTTGCGTGCATGCGTGTAATGAATGTTGATGAAGCGAGAGAGGTCTGTCAGGATCGTGGCAAGTGGCAGACTCTGGTCTCTGCCTACCCGTCCGGGATACAGGCGTGAGTTTATGTTATGTTATGTTTTATTTCGAAGGTTGAAGGAAGGAAGGCACCCGCTTGGAAATAAGTCACAACTTGTAGGAACAGTACCAATTCAGTTGTAATTCAGTCACAATATGTGTAGTGCCCGACTAATAACTTGAACAAATGACTTTCGCACGGGCGTATTTCGGGTCTTACTGGCGGGGCACGCGGAATGTGACTGAGAATTTTGTCGGACTTTAGTTTACTTAGTTTTTCGGGCCTTTTATTATTTGTTAATATAAATTTTTGCAAAAAAAAAAAATCTCTTACCTGTCCATCAGAAATTCATCCCGGCTGCGTGGGTTTTGGTCAAGTTATCTGTCGGGCATTGCAGAAAATGTAACTGAATGAAAACTGAAGTTGTACTGCTTTATATGTATGTAGGTATTTAAAAGCTTAACACAAATGTACCTATTGTACTAAAAAAAATCCATACTATATTAAGTAAACTCTTTCCAAATTGTATTTACCAAAATATTCCAAATTCGCAAAAAATTATATAAATAAAAAAAAATCTCACCAAATTGAATACCAAAAAAATCCAATCTACACAAACGGATGAATTCTCACCAAATGGCGCTTACAACTATTTTTTTTAATAAGCCGACAAATGTAATCAATCTTTTTACATACAAATGGCAGTTACAACTATTTTTGTTTAATAAGCCGACAAAATATAATCCTTCTTTTTACATACATACGTAAGCTCACGCCTGTATACTGGATGAAACCGGCGTGCGTGCATGCAACGACTAGTGCGAAAGTGCCCATCGCGGATTGGCGATTTCAAGCGCTGAGGTATATGAATAGCTCAGACACTCAGGTTTCCTCACGATGTATTCATTCACCGTTAGCGAGTGGTATTGCTACTATAACATCACAAATGTACATAACTTAGAAAACAAAGTCATAGGTACGTGCCCGCACTGGGAATCGAACCTGGGTCTCCCGCTTCCGAGTCCAATGTTCTACCCACTAGGCTACCACCGCCTCGTGAAGCATTTAGTTATTTTGGGAAGGTTCTATAGTCTATAATCACTTTGTGAACCATTAATTTGTTTTGCGAAGCGTCTATATCCATTTAATGAAGCATTTATTAATTTAAGGAAGGGTCTGTATCCATTTTATGAAGCTATTATTTATTTTGGAAAGAGTTTAGTTAAATTAATTTAGGTTTTATGGGGAACTTGCGTCTAACTTAGATTGGAGTGACCTTGCGTTTATACCATAGGACACATATAGAAAGTTAGGAAAATTTTTAAAATAAATCAAATCAATATATTTTTCGGGGTTTTCGGGATGACAAAAATAGCGAAAAATAAACTTGCTCTAACTATAAAAAACTAATTAGATTTGGATTTTTCATTGAATTCTGAACGTTTTCTTATAAGGGTGTAGATGCATAAAAACATTATTTTACGACATACCTAACTCAAATATCAATTAACATTTCAAACATTATAAGCCATTACGTGCAAGTTGTGACGTCATAGTTTGAGCCCTATCTGTATAGGTAGTATTATGAAAAGTATTAGTCGCAGAGAAAAAAATACACCACGTTTATTTATCTTTTAACATGGCCTCTCCTCATTTTCATCACCATTTTTTGTGGAAGTTCTCGGAGTTAAAATTTTATTTGTCTCTAACTACTACAGCGTTTTTTATTTTATTGTTCCCGTGCTATTTACTCGTCCAACGTTTTTTTCTTCTCGGAATAATAACTACAATTCTAACCAAAACTTCATCCCAATATGAGTTAAGCTCTTGATCCGAGGTAGCAAGAAAGAATTTCGTTTCTTGGAGATTTCCTGTATCGCATAGGAATATAACGAGGGAAAACCCCTCTACAGCATGATTAATCGTTGCAATAAAGATAAATAACATTGGGGAAGTACCGGATAAGTTTATATTCACAAATTCTCATTCATTTATTTATTCACACATTCTCATTCGTTTATAATGTAGGTACACTAATATAACAGACCCGTTTTTACTGCTTCTCCGACTCTCCATAGTTTGCTGGAAGAAATCTCTTACAGAGACATTTCTTATGTAATATCCTGTTCATTGTTTCGTGTGCAATAAAGTATATAATAATTCATCATCCTTCACATCATTGTATTCGCCTATTCTCCGCATGATCTATTAATTGCGAAACTAACAACTTTGACGTTCATTAAGGAAACATTTAAATTTTATAATGAAAATAAAAAGTTTAATAATCACCGGTTTCTTGTACACTAAAAACCTGCTAAAAGCTGTCAGTTTTTTTGCACGTACTTTGGTCAACTAAGAGCTGTTAAAATTTGACTAACATACTATGTACAATACTATGTAGTGTTACTTCCTAAGCTTGTCTGAAAGAAATAGCTTTTCGCGATAAGACCGCCAAATGTATACGGCAAAACTTAGATATGTAAGCCTTCTAATGTATTTTCTGTTGTGTACAATAAAGAGTTCCAATCTAATCTAATCTTAAACTAAAATTCATAGTTTATTACGACAAATCGATGTTCATTTCGTTGGCGAGTCTTCCTAATTGTTAATCTGTGGGTTAATTGATTATTAGGCAATGTACATCAAATTGTCATGGTAAGCCATGAAATCCATGAAATTGGGCCCAGATGATCAACGTAAAAGAAATAGGGCGTAAGTGCAAAAGGCAATAATGGTAGAGTCTCTTACAGGGGCCTAATTGCGCTCACCAAATCCTGCGCAATTCCAATCGTCTAACTGTCAAATTCCATACTAATTTGACAGTTACACGATTTGAATGGCTCAGGATTTGGTGAGCGTAATGTAGGGGCAGAACCTTAAATGTTTTGTAGCAAGCGAAGTCGCCCGTAACGCAACGGAGTAGAGTGCACGCACGTGAAGGTCGATGTGTCTCGACTGTACTACCGGACTGAGATCACAGGTTCAACTTGAGTAACCTTCAAGCTGACTCATCGGGTATGTCAGCAAGGGGAACTACCTGGACGTTGTAATTAATTACTGAGGAATATTCTCAGCTAAATTTTGTAGCGATAAAAATAATAACAATATATATTAACTTTCACACAACGCACTCACTTGTCCTGGTTCCAAACTAGGTTACCCTGTGCTATGGTAACCAGAAGTACAATTCAAGGTTTATTGTGACAATTTTCAAAAGAACTAAAAAATAAACTTTGGCCTTTGCATCTAGGTAATGAGATAATACTACCCGCCTCACTTTTCCTTCAGCAACTCTCCATCATCGGTTGCCTGGAAGAAATTGCTATAAGCAATAAGGCAGCCAATTGTACTGTATTTTTGTAAATGTTTCATGTCGCGTTTTTCCTGCTATAATAAAGAATACTATTATCCTATCTTATCTTATCTTATGATTTACACAGCTTCCAGTGGCACCTTCCCTCACAATGAAGGGACGAACTACATTGCAAAGTCCATGAATTCACAAATTTACAAGTAGACTCTTTTACGCAATGTACTACTAATTGTAGTTTTATGAAACTCGGCACAGGCAAGGACATCACAAACATGGAATTAAATCCAGACTAAGGCCATGTGTAAAAATGTACGACGGCCCCCAGTGGGTATCGAACCCACGACCTCCGGCAGGGTAATCAGACGTGTTACCGCTAGACTAACGAGGTAGTGAAACACCTTTAGTCTGCCTTGGGGATGTAAGGGTAGACGTATTGTATAAAGTGAAATAAGATAAGATAATAATATTTTTTATGCCACACCTGGCCAAAAAGCGGGTTTTTCCGCACGCTACGCGCATGGGAAAACCCACTTTGAGGCCAGGTGACGACATAAAATTGTGTACACAACACGGACTGTAAAATAGAAAGCCCTCTATCGCATATTTATGACCATCGCCTGCGGCTCGGGCCTTTAACTTCTGCGATATCGGCCTTTCTTTATTTTACGGCCCTAGTTGTGTAAATAACTATTATTGCACACAAGAAACAAGAGACATAAAATATGCAAGTAACAATGAAGGGATCACTTCCTCAGCACAACGCTGAGTCAGCTGCCTTTTGTGGCAACGTAGATACACCACAGGCTACATCTATGGTCCTGTTTTATTTATTCGTTTTGTCTGTTGTGTATTTAGTTTTCTTTCTGTTGTTGTGCATATTATGTTACTTGTGTGCTTATTTTGTTTCTGTGATGTATCTTGTTGGTATAATAAATGTCTTTCTTCTTCTTCTTCTTAAAAAGTAAAATGGGCGGCCTTATTACAGGCACAGGTAACTGTGTCTATTCCTGACTGGTCCACTATTCTCTGTCTGTTCCAGACTGATCCGCCGTGGTCGTGGGGCGTGGCATACGATAACAATCCGGATGTAGTGCGGACAATGGTATGTAGGTACTAATATTAGGCCGACTTGCACCGCTTTGTTAAACGTGGCTTAAACACCATTTAAATAAAATTCTCTATACAAAAGTAAATTTAAATGACGACTCAAGTGACATTTAAGAAGTGGTGAAGTTGGCCTAATTTCTTTAGACTCAAATCAAGGTTGCTTCTCGGCTTGTACTAATGACTGAATTCATAAGTATGCAATTAATTTAATGTAGATATGTTCGTTATTTAATAGCAAGTAATGAGTTTATTGCCTTTTGATGTAATACAATTATTATAGATACAAGAATCACAGCAACTACTATCGATGCAACATCACTGCATAAAATTATTATCACTTTGTTTGCGTTATTTGTAAGTCGAAGGGGGTTGTCTTTCGTTAATGATAATTATATCGGCACATATCGGCAAGCGCAGCGTAGGACGACCAGCCACAAGATGGACAGATGACCTCATCCAAGTGACAGGAAGACGCTGGATGCAAGCCGCTTCCAACCGGTCTTTTTGGAAATCCATGGAGGAGGCCTATGTCCAGCAGTGGACTTCTTGTGTCTGAATGATGATGATGGTGAATGATAATTAATAAATAACTTCCATACAACACAATCACTATTCCTGGTCCCAAACTAGGATACCCTGCATTATGTTGACCAGGCAAGGACATTGCAAACATGGAAATACACCCAGACTGAGGCCATCTGTACAAATGTACGACGGCCCCCAGTGGGAATCGAACACCCGACCTGCGGCATGGTAATCAGACATGATCCCGCTAGACCAGCGAGGCAGTCAATACAAATAAATTTTACTATGGGTCCGACTCTGACAAAGCGAAAAGAAATCAGCTGTTTTATGCCTTTAATCTCTTCAGTCCTGACCTTGAAAATAACAATGGTTTTCAAGGTTAGGACCGATAAGGTTAAATTAGCTAGTATTAACCAAATCGATAAGAGCAAAAATAAACTTGGAGCAGCAAATTAATAGATATTTGTATGTGTACATTTTGTTTTCTAAGTTATGTACATTTGTGAACTTGTAGAAATACCACTGCTAACCGTAAAGGAAAACATCGTGAGGAAATCTGAGTGTCTGCGGTGTTCGCATACCTCACCGGTTCGAATTGCCAATCCGCGGTGGGCACGCGTGGTGTTAGCCCTATGCTCTCTCTGAGAGAAGGCCTGTGCTTCACATTCCTGTGTTCTTGAGTTCGAATCCCCAACTTCTATATACGATTGTGTTTTTCTTGTTCGTGAATAAATTGTTATGAAAAATTTAAGAGCATATTAATAAACCGGCCGGACTTTGTGAGTCGGACTCGTGGACGAAGGGTTCCGTACCATTATCTATACAGCATTTGAATATTTTAAGCGTCTACTTGTTGCCGTTATTGATATCGAGCAAAAAACGGCAAAAAATCACGTTTGTTGTAAGGGGGCTCCCTTAAATATTTATTTTATTCTGTTTTTAGTATTTCTTGTTATAGCGGCAACTGAAGTACATCATCGGTGAAAATGTCATGTCCATGAGTTCGTGTGGTACCTACAGCCTGGTGACAGACGGACGGACGGACGGATGGACGGACGGACAGCGGAGTCTTAGTAACCTTACCCTTTGGGTGCGGGATCCTAAAAAATAAAAAAATTCAACAAGACTTCAAGCTTTTTTAAATAAGCTAGGAATAAAAAAAACTATTTTGTTAGTTCATATTTATGCACAATGATAATTGAGGCTCTGAAGATTTAACGTGTAGATGTAAAGGTCTAACCACCTGATTCTCGTACACAAACAATCTTTCCAACCGTTGATTTAACTTTTGACAGATTCACGCCCATGAAGTTCCTTATTTATTTGACAGGAGACCAAATGCGAAAAATGCAACACTTCATGAACACCTTTTATTTCACAATAGTGACGTGACGCTTTTTGGACTATCCAATATGACTTTCCAAGATATACCATAAGAAATTAGGTCTAAATATCAATAGTAACAAAATAATATGCAAACCCGTTGGGAGCTTTTTAGTTTGTCACGCTCAGACAGACAAACTATAAGAAATATCGAAATAAAATATGAATGCAATGAATTGATGAAACCTTCAACATAATTAAAATCAATATTAACAAATCAATTGCAGTACTCGTTTTTTCTATAACATACTCAAAAAAAAAACACACACACACACACACACACACACACACACACACACACACACAAACACACACAACACACACGCACACTCCCACACACACTCACTCGCACACGCACACACACACTGTACCACTCATACATTGTCATCTGTTGTAGCTTGTAACTAGCATACATCAGTAAATACTCAAACAGCAATGTAATAAAATAGCTAACTTTCGCAGAAGGAAGGCGTTGCTGTCTGTCATACAGTTTTATAACTAGTACAGACATCATCGTTCTAACCCTATCATTAGTTAAATAAAAATTACATTCTCTCCAACTATGCTAAAATAGGATAAGTAAATTGTTAAACTTTCTGAATAAATCAAATCAATCAATTATCATAAACAATCGAATCGGTAACTTCTTAGAACATTACTAAATCGAGCTGTGAAAAGTTAAATAAACGTTTGATCGACTGTAATCTACTGCTAACAGCTGTTGTTGTTAGTGTACGGAAAACCGGGGGTAAGTTCTTTCTTCGGTCTTTCCGCAGCCATCGCCACCGAAAAGACTGTCATTACCGGGACCGGTTTACGTGAAACCGACTGCAAGGAAACAATGCAAGGTTTGTGCAGCTTTATGACAGCTCTTACTACGCTTGGCATAAGAGCAAGTTTTGAATAAACAATATAGCTGAGATAGACGGGTTTGCCTTGGTAGCTCTTGTTAGTATTTCGTAATAATATAAAATATGACTGCATTAACTCCTGCTATCAAAGCTGCCTGATTAGCACGATCTTTGAACTCAACACAGCGATATTTTATTTTATTAGGCACATATAAAACATAGTACAATAGGACAGGTACGCGCAACGTTTAAATAAAATAAACTTACGTCGTAAATGATCGAATGTTACAATTAATATAATAACAAAACAATGGATTTACCTAAGATCCCTTTATAATATAGCCTAGAGTTCCATAAAACGACAGTTCATTTTGCGTAGCCGAGTCCTAATTGTTAACCCTAGACACCTAAACTTCTCATCATCATCATTGACGAATGCTTAGGTATTATAGTGTATGTGAGAAGTTTAGGATGCCCCTGTGGCGCCGCATTAAGAATAGCGTCACTCCATTTCCTTCCGTGGATGTCGTAGAAGGCGACTAAGGAAATACATTACCAGGAGACGGGCAGCAGCGTCTTCTTGAGATTCCAACCGCATACTGCGATCGCCAACCCGCCTGCCAAGCGTGGCGATTATAGCAAAACCCCTCATGGTTATGAAAACCACGAAGGTGGCCTATGTCCTGCAGTGGGCGTCAAATGGCTGATGATGATGATGATGATATATTTTTTAATAAAATAATTTGTTGTTATTTATCACTTACTCTTATTTATTTTTCTTTTTGTTTAAAATGGCACGCATTTCTACACATCAAAACCGTCATACTTGTGAAAGGTTTTAATAAAACAGAAATTTGAAAAGTAGTTGGTTAAGTTAAGGAAAAACTTAAACTTGACATTTGAGAAAAAAAAAACATACTTTTTTACGCCCACTCAGTACAAAAATAAATTTTATGTCCACCATAGATTGCGATTGTATGAATATGTTTGTAAAATTTCGAAGAAATATGATACTTGGCTGACGGAATTCGTAGCCTCTCGCCAAGCCGCGACGAACACCGAGTTGACAAGAGACACCACGCACAAAAAAATAAAACAATTTTTCTATCGCGTTTTCGTCGAAACGACGAAGGTTAGGTGTCTAGGGTTAATCTGTGGGTTAGTGGACTTTGTACATCTTTATAATGGACTTTGGAAAATGTACATCAAATTGTCATCGCAAACTATTTCACACCATGAATACATAATTATTCTTAATGTTTTTTTCTTAATAAAACTCAATTTTAACGGATATTTTACTCGTTTACTTTTCCATTTTACAATTTTCCGACGTGTCGGTACTTTTGCAAGTGCTGTGGTCTCGGTAGACTTGCAAGTAAAATCCGTTAAAATTCAGTTTTATTATGTCTAGTACTCGTGTTAACCTCAGATAAATTTTTATTATTATGAACAAATCAATCTAATCTAATTTAATCATATTCTATAAAATAAGGCCAGGGCGCCCTGGTCAACAACTAACTAGCTCCTAACCCGGATTGGCAAATCCTTTCATTACATTGGAAAACCTCGTTTTCCTAGGATAAACCAAGAAGAAGCAGGTTTCTTTATTTTTTTACTAGCTTTTGTTCGCGACTTCGTCCGCATGGAATGAGTAATTTCCGGGATGAAAAGTACCCAGTGTCCTTCCCCGGGACTCAAACTATCTCCATATCCAATTTCATCTAAATCCGTTGGGCCACTATTTCGTGATTGAGTAACAAACATCCAAACACCTTCACAAACTTTCACATTTATAATATAAGTAGGATTTTTACGGCATCATGCTCCCACTCTGGTTATAAAGCAGGATGACGTTATTTATATACGAACGAGTTCGATATAAACATGTAAAGCAAGTAGGTTCATTGCACCGTGACATTTTATTGTATGTACAGTGGAAAACAGGTACAACTTAATATTTTTGTTGCAAATTCGTTCTTAACGTAACTGAGTAGAGTGCACGTATGTAAACGTTGATGTGCTGTCGACTTTACATTGATATTAAGACGTCCCTGTGTATAAAGGTTTGTTAGCACGTCCACTATCATAAGCAGTCTATATACGTGACACTATAGGGCACAGGCCTTCTCTCTCTCCGAGTATGGGCTTAATTAACACGCGTGCCCAACGCGGATTGGCGATTTCAAGCGCTGAGGTATGTGAATAGCTCAGACACTCAGGTTTCCTCACGATGTTTTCCTTCACCGTTAGCGAGTGGTACTGCCACTATAACTTCACAAATGTACATTACTTAAAAAACAAAGTCATAGGTAAATGCCCGCACTGGGAATCGAACCTGGGTTCCCACTAGGCTACCACCGCTTCCACCGAAGTCCTCTCTGGATGTTCAATACAATCAGGTAGCCTCACAAATCTTCATAAGTGACATCGCACTATGCCTAAAATAGCATCATCATCATCATCATCAGCCATTTGACGCCCACTGCAGGACATAGACATCCCTCATGTTTTTCTAACCATGAAAATGGTTGGCGATCGCAGTATGCGATTGGAATCTCAGGAAGACGCTGCCATCTCCTGGTAGTTTATTTCCTTAGTCGCCTTCTACGACATCCACGAAAGGAGTGGTGTGACGCTATTCTTAATCCGGCATAACGCGGATAAAAATAGCATAAAGCCGATTATTGAAGGGTGAAGGGAACATGAAGGGTTTGTTTAGTCGCACAGTGGTCACTTTTACTGTCTTAACAAAAATAAAAACATTTTATAATCAAAGTGGGCATGGCGCGATCTCGTGTATGAAGATTTGTCATTGTGCTACCGATTGTATTGAAAAGAATAGAATAGAAATCGTTTATTACCAAAACACATACAATTTAAAAAAGCAATGATAGCTGAGATTCACATTTTTTTAGGCTGCATCTAACCATTTTGGTAATTGGAGAGAGCTCAGCCAACATGTCCGCTACTACCAGGTAGTAACTAACCCTGGTTTTCAGCACTGCCCAGGTCTTAGCTTGAAATTTAGAGCATTAGTTAAGGCAGGTAGGCACACGTTAAATATAAAATTATATAAATAAAAAAAAATATGCATTAGAAGAAGAAGAAGAAAGACATTTATTATACTAACAAGATACATCACAGAAACAAAATAAGCAGATAAGTAACATAATATGCACAACAACAGAAAGAAAACTAAATACACAACAGACAAAACGAATAAATAAAACAGGACCATAGATGTAGCCTGTAGTGTATCTAAGTTGCCACAAAAGGCAGCTGACTCAGCGTTGTGCTGAGGAAGTGATCCCTCAGCGGTGATTTTAACTAAACATTAACAATTAGCAAATTATGCATTACCTTAGCAGTCTCATTTATAAAATTAGCACCCGCTCTTTAGGGCTTAAAGAAATGAATTACTTATTGAAATGAAATAAAAATAACAAAGTGCGATAGTACTTGTCTTTCCTCGGAGCCACCAACAACCACAGAACAGACTACCACGCATCTGTACGTTAAGGGTTAGTTACAATTTTTAAAATTGTCCTTAGCACGGGATAGTGCAACAAAAATAATATAATCATGTAGGTACAGCGATATCATTCCGATGTAAAAACTTAACTGCAAAGTAGGTTGCTCGGGGCTGCAAGTGATGTAAATCGCTTCGGCCAGATGTCGCTGCCTGTACGTAATACAGAGAAGATTGTAATTTCTCGAAATTTCACTGACGCCTTCACTTGCCCAATAGCTCAGTTGGGAGAGCGGTGGCACGCTTAACCAGAAGTTGCTGGTTCAAGTCCCGGCATGGGTTAGTGCAACAAAAATAATATAATCTCTCAATCATGTTAACAGTGAAGCCACAACAAAGAACCTAGGATCACGAATCTGGGACTAGATAGCATTTATGGTCGTTTCTGGCGTTAATGCTATCCACTCCTAGGTTTTTTGCCTTAGGTTCATGGCCATGGGTACTAAAAACCGCTCTCTAAGGTTTGCTGAAAGAAATCTCTTACAGAGATAAACTCGCCTTTGTACATATTATTTCTTATGTAATATCCTGTTATGTGTTCTGTGTGCAATGAGGTATAATAATAATAACTAGTTGCCATGTATTAAAAAATATTTTAACAATTTTAGCCGTCGCCACCAACCACGCAACCCCCACGGCCTCAAAACTTGCAATCCACTGCTGCTTCAAGCAAGACTGACCCCTGCGCGCCTTTCCCTCCCCTCGTGCCCGACTTCCGGTTGAAAAACCGTCGCGTCAGCCAAGTGAGTAAGTACTAAGTAAGAATATTTTTTTATGTATACACCAGAAAACAGCACCTTCATGTTGTAATTTTTTATAAAATATTTAAAAAAAGAAGATTTAATTATTATATTCTTTTTGTTTGCACTAACCCTTGCATAGATGGAATTTTTAGCCTCTAAATAGATTTTTTTAAAGATTTAATTACTTAAGTTTCTGTCTATATTTATGTACAAAGTGTGTTTTTGGCCGGGTGTGGTGCCCATTTCCTTCCGTGGATGTCGTAGAAGGCGAGTAAGGAAATCAATTACCAGGAGACGGGCAGCAGCGTCTTCCTGAGATTCAAACCGCATACTGCGATCGCCAACCCGCCTGTCAAGCGTGGCTATTATGGCAAAACCCCTCATGGTTATGAAAACCGTGAAGGAGGCCTATGTCCTGCAGTGGGCGTCAAATGGCTTATGATGACGATGATGTGTTTTTGGCAATAAATGTAGTTCACTTTCACTAGGCCACGGTATTTTTCAAATCTTTAGCATTGTATAATAATTTGCGCTATAATTTTACTGAGAGTACCTAAAATATTTATAATACCTACTTTTGACTTTTTTCTTCTACCGTCTTTAATATTCAAAGTCATAGAAGAAGAATATACAGAAGATCAATTTTCGTCATTTAGTATAGCTTGATACATGGTACAAATGTCAGGGTGACGTTTGCCTTTGAAGTTCCGTATTTTGTTACAGTAAAATGCACGTAAGACAATATCATACTTAATTAATGCTATCAACGGATTTTTGTACATAATATTAAGTTGGTCTCGTAATAAAAGTTATTTGTATTGATTAGTAGAATAAACCTGCTTGACTTTCTCTGGACCTTTCTGAAATATACAGTATTGTACGTAAGAAAATAACTTAAACAAAAATCCGTGCAGTCGGGATGAGTTTGCGATACCCAACCCGATTGCGCGGATTTTTGTTTAAGTTATCTGGGTATAATGGTACATAAAAATGGAAATTACACCGATATTTCTTAGCCTAAGAGAAACCTTCCTTCTCCTCTTTTTTTCTTTTCTTTCCTACTTAACCCAATTTTTTTTATGTGTCTAAACTAAAGTCGTCACATCGTCCCCCGCCAATGGGACCCGTAATACGTCCATGCGAAGTCAAAGTCATTTGGTCAAGTTACTTGTCGGGCATTTCGAATTATGTTATGACGATTAGTGGCTATAGTTACAGTTATGTAACATGAATTTTGGTTACTTTGAAAGCCGCAGCAAAATAAAGGTGTCTTAACAATAGCCATCGAATACGCTACCTAGTTTGTTTTTTAAAAAAGCACCTTTCAAAAATATCTCGACACAAACTCGAATCTATGAGAACTATTAATAACCAGCCAGAGCGATGTGAGCGTGCCGCGTAGGTTCGCTTGTCATTGTTCTGACAGACAGAGATGCGGTACTAATTGTCCGCGATTTTTTTTAAACAAGATTACTTAGCATTTTTTTTAAAAGTAATTTTCTGAATAGATGGCATTTTTAATTATTAATTACATAACCGCAGCTTTCAAACCACCCAGATTTCAGTGCCCTTTAGGTGATACAGCTTACCTCATTATCTAGGGGACTTATTACGTGAAGAATATTTTTTCAATGCTTATATTAAATGTTTTTGTTCGCAGAATGTTACGAGTACATCTGGGGTATCAAGTACAGAGAAGAAAAAAAGAAGAGAGCGGGAGAATGTAAGTTTACAGTATACTACAGCGTGATTTTAAAGTCGTTGGTTGTCCTTTTCATTGTGTATTTTTATGATTTTACATCATGATCCGACGACCCCGGACTCATAAGTTGTAGGGCTTCTGCGACGAAGCGCGTGGATATGGCTCGCGAAACCCAGCTCGTTCTGAATGTCCGATTACAACAACCGTTTGTATCCAATAGCTATTGTCAGGCACTATTATTTTGCTATGTCTTTCAAAACACCCAAAATTAATGCAGTATAGTATCGTTTGCTTTTATAATATTAGTATAAAAGTATTGATGGAACGACTTATTTTTTCATAGGTATAAGGAAGAGGATGGATGAAGGAGAAAGTTTTTTCCAAACCGCTGCGATCGGAGGCAGAGACACTACTGCAGGAGAATTTCCCCACATGGCAAGTAGTAGTAACATCTTCTAAGTTTCTGATATCCTACTGTAACTTATAAGTTCTTTGGACATTTGTCAATTTCCGTTGCAAGTTGTAATCAGTCAGATATATATTTCCTGTTTCATCACAGGGTCGATCAGCTTCTGTATTACGCGTACCAAATCCTGATCGTATCAATCGTCCCACTGTCAAATTGCATACTAATTGCTATTGAACACGACAGGATTCCGACACGATTTTGGATTGGAACAACTACATTAACTGTTTCGTAGAGTCGCTTCTTCCCGACTAAGCTATTGTAATGTTACCGATAGTGGTAAATAGTAGATTTTACAACAAGTGCACAAAACGAACCATTTTTATCCAAGACTCTTAGCAGCCTGAGTCGAAGGCGAGGGCTGATAGTAATGTCCGGGATAAAATGGTTTTGTGGACGAGTGTGGACTCTGCTTTTCACTTCGATTGCGAGGAAATAAATCAGTAGTATAATTTAGCAAATTGAAGAAATTAATAAACGCACGAAACAATAAGAGCTGTTTCCCGTTCCCGCCGATTTACTTTTTTAAAATCTTATAGGCTTGGGCTGCAGACCTATACAGCCTACTATTAAATTGAATTTGCAATAATAATTTTCTTAAATTAATTAAATAACCTACCGTACTTGAATTTAAATTTTCATATCTTTTATGTCTTAAGAAACATATAAGGCAAATAAATTAAAGTAAATATTATAAAATAACAAATTCTATCTATGAACTTCCTATTGTGTTTGGCTGTATGGCTCATTTTCTTTGCCTTAATACAGATACATTTATGAGTAGATACGTTAATGCACTTGTTTACAAAATTCGATTTTGTGCAGCCTATATCCTGCACAAATAAGCACTTTCAGAGCATGAGAAGTGAAAATTATCTTTCTATTCTATTGCGTTAAACTTAAAAATAAAAAAAACAACTTCATACTAAATTTCATCGAGATTCTTATTATAGAACTGATGGCTTAAAGTAATAACATGTATAGTCAGCAGTACACAAATTTTTACACGTGCCCTCTTATCAGTTACGTTTACGTCAACTTTGCAACAAAAATGTAAGGGTTGACATGATGCTGCACTTGCTCTTGCGTTTATATTTAATAATGCCGATTAAGCAAATTTGATCTAGAAGCGGAAATAGACGATTGAATTGATTTAACGTTTTCCTTTTCCGAAAGAGTGAATAATGTACTGTCATATTAAAAGTTGCAATGATAAAGACGTTACAGTTATTATCCAAATAATTTGTAATCCAAATAAAACCATTAATATTAAAGATTGTAAGTTGTAGTTATAAACCTCTTTTTAAAAATAAATTTATATATAACCCTTTGCAAATTACCAGGGTGCCATAGGCTGGAAGGCGGTTGCGGGCTCATGGGTGTTCAAATGTGGAGGATCGCTGATCAGTGACAAATTCGTGCTAACTGCGGCCCATTGCACCAGCGTCTCACCGAGAGACGATTCCGTCGCTGATCTCAAGCCCAAGATAGTGAGGCTCGGAGACAAAAACATTCTTGATCAGGTTTGTTTACACTACAACGAAGTATTGAAGGCATTGAGCACAAGTAATGAAGACGGACATTTTGTTAATTCTAAGAAAGCATCCAGGCAGATAAATAATTCTCTAACTATTTGTGTGCAACCCAGAAAATCATCTAACATTTTTCTTAGATCGTAGTAGCAGGCAAAATTGTTTTGGTTAGCAGCATAATTTAGTCTACAACTTTGTATTGAAATGACGCAAAACTTGACAACTATTTCTTTAGCATTGATAACGAAAACGCATCCTACAAAAGCGAAACTTTAAAATAATTTTTGTTTAAAATCCTAATTTTAGCTATGAACTTTTCAATCAATCTCAAATTTTATATGAAAAAACAATCTTGCTTATCAAATGAATATAATTTATCGATACTGAAGAAACGGTTCACATGTAATGCGTCAATCCAAAAAAAGCTTGTTGTTAGCTTGACAATCATGTTTTTCTTTCAGTTCAATAACGGTTTCGAACCTGTGGACGTCAACATCCTCCGCTCATTCGTACATCCCCAATACGTATCACCAAAGAAGTACAATGACATAGCTCTGTTTGAGTTGGAACAGCCCATAAAAAAGTTCACGTTCTACATTCAGCCGGCTTGTCTGTGGGGTAAGCCGGATACGAAAAGCCTCGGGACGCAGGCCACTCTGACTGGTTGGGGTGTTGTAGATGTTGGTAAGAACAACGTCGTATGCATCATTATCTCCTAGTACTTCAAGGGGTGACCCAGAGTTATCGGAACCGAAACCATCATCTCTCGATTGTGAGGCAGGCATTCTACCAATTCCCGCTCGATACAGAAGATCTATTGTACTATTTTTTTTTATTTATTCAAAAAAATAAAAAAAACCTTAATGTTTTTTTATCACCAAACTGCGTAGCAGTTTGTTGTCGGAGCGCTCTATCTCTATATATTATTTACTTATATTATGCCTATATTATTCTTATACACAAACAACGTATATTTAAATTCATTCGGCTTCCGTACATACGCAAAAATTAAATTCAATTCAATTCAAATATTTTTATCATTTTAAAAACAGAATGTTTACTTAATGATCGTCAAAGTTGTTAGTTTCACCGTTAAAACCGTTAAAAAACCGTTAGACAGATATCGCGAATATACCAACTGTTTTCAGCTATCCTCATCCGCAAATGTGTACCGATTATGCAGATTGTCGGTCTAGCGAGCTGATGGGCATCCCATGCTGCATTTGCCAATTCGTAGTCTCTCTATTCGTAGTCCGTGTGGGGTCGGATTAAGAATAGCGTCACTCCATTTTCTCCCGTGGATGTCGTAGAAGGCGACCAAGGAAATAAATTACCAGGAGACGGGTAGCAGCGTCTTCCTGAGATTCCAATCGCATACTGCGATCGTCAACCGGCCTGACATGAAAACCATGAGGAAGGCCTATGTCCTGCAGTGGGCGTCAAATGGCTGGTAATGATGATGATGAGTCTCTATTCGAGAATGAAGAAAGAGGTCGCGAGCCTTGCAGGAGAAATATTCATTTATTTTACAAGTACCCGAGCTAATCAATTGACAGATACCCAAAACTGCAGTGATGCCATGTCAAGCAGTGGATGGTTGTGGGCTGGTCGATTGATTCAAGCGTCTTTTTGTAGCTAAACAGACGACATCTCCCGAGCTTCAAGCCGCAGTAGTGGATATCATAGAGCAGCAGCAGTGCGACCGACTCCTGCGCAGCGGGTGCAACCGCAACTGGTGCGGAGTGCGGAACCAGATCTGCGCCGGGAAACTGGAGGGGGGAGTGGACTCCTGTCAGGTAAAAGATTGAATCAATTTCGAGAGGAGTACATATTTGCTACTTTTAAACTTGCCACGTGGCACGTTAAGCTGTTGGTACCGGCTGCCGTCAATAGATGGCAGTCGTTAAGCCAAGTCAGAAGCCTTAGGGCGGCTTGACAACTTCTGACAGTAGACGAGCCACTAGTCTACAAGCCTCCACCAATCCGGACTTGGCCCCCGTGGTGGATTAGGACCCGTGCCCCTCGGTGGGGACATAATGGGTTGATGATGATGAAACTTGGCAAACTTAGCGAGGATTACCGAATTCCTATGAGGAGTTTCCGCACGTTACATTTGGCGATTACGCCACGTGACCTCTCATTGTATCTACTTTAGTGAATTCACAGGTTAGAGGCCCTGGTTTTTGCCCAATCTTGCTAAAATATTATGTTCAGAGTCAAATCTACAAACCAAAATCTTAGCTCATAATTTTTATGTAGCCTTCGAGTATATACGTCCCACTGCAAGGAACAGAACTTCTCTCAGAGAGAGAGAGTATGGGTTCAATTACCACGCGTACCCATCGCGGATTGGCTATTCCAAGCGTATGTGAAGACCTCAGACACTCAGGTTTCCTCACGATGTTTATCTTCACCGTTAGGGAGTCGTATTGCTGCTACATCTTCACAAATATGCGTAACTTAGAAAACAAAGTATGTACCGGGTAAGTTATATGCCGGGATTCGAACCAACGACCTCCCGAATGTGAGGCCGGCGGCGTTCTACCGTTCCGATACCTACCACAGCTCTATTACGCTGTATTAGCTATTGTTACAACAGTGTAATTTAAAGTACGTTTTTTTCAGGGTGATTCTGGAGGACCGCTTCAAGTGAAGATAAACCTGCCGGAGCCGATAGAGGACAAGATCCACTACGTCATCGGTGTGACGTCATTCGGCATCGGATGTGCGCGGGCGAAGAGTCCCGGGGTCTATACGCGGGTCTCCAGCTACATCGATTGGATCGAACAGATCGTGTGGCCTTAAAATCTGATTTTAATGAAACTTAGAAAGTCTACCAGATTTTTTCATCTCTATTATAGGGTATTTCATAATTGGGAGTGATGAGTTCTTATGCTCTAAACATGATATTGATTGCGTGGGATTGATATAAAAGTTCTATGTTACCCAAGCCCTTGTGTGAATAAGTTTCATCGATTTGATCAATATCATCGTGTAGCCTTAAATTTAAAATAAATAGGTAGAAAAAAACAATGTATGGATTTTTTCTACACAACAACGTCTGGGCTAATTAGAACTTTACTACAATTCATGGTTTACTATCATATTTCAATGTATATTGCTTAGCTGATTAACTCACAGACTAACAAACGATTGTAGTTTTATGAAACGCGGCTCTGGTAGATTACTTTTTTTTTCAATAAATTTTGCTGACCCTTTGGTAATTTATGAAACGCGGCTCTGGTAGATTACTTTTTTTTTCAATAAATTTTGCTGGATTTGAAGTAATTAGTAATGATTACTTATTAATGTGTCGTAATTAAAGATATTTTGCTTTGACAAAGTGGTTTCATTACTCATTACCCGACTGTGGCGGAGCCCAAAAGAAGGGTAATGTGTTTAGCTCTTATGTATGTTTGAAAGTATGTCCGATTCTATGTTCCCTCATAACTCCTTAACCAATGGTAAGATTTTGACAAGTGAGGTCTCAATCGATTTGTCACCCCTGTCGGAGTGTCATTGGTTATATAAAATCGGTATCAATATAACAAAACAGTCACAAAAACTAAAATTTGCTATAAAGCCACGTTACAGTATCACATTGAGTCACTAGATGGCGCTGCTACATTTAATTTATTCTATTCAGATCCTTAGAATAAATTAGATGTAGACGCTATTAAGTAATGTCATAGTACAACCATAAGTAACTAGATGGCGCTGTTATATTTAATTTATTATACTAGGAGCCTATATATAAATTAGCATTAAAAAATCACAAAAGCACAAAAATCAAAAACTGAAATAAAAATAACCAACAACCCGACTGCTGAGCATTAACTACTAAGCAGGCGGAACCAACCTAAGGAGTTACATTGCTGAATTTGGGTACCATCTGCTTAGTAGTTAATGCTCAGCTGTCGGGTTGTCGGTTATTTTTTATTTCAGTTTTCTATTTATGTCATCCTGAAATCAATGCTGCTCCTTTTTTAATCGCTAAACGCTATTAACTAAAAAACCGCAATTTGGAGATAAACAAGTAGTGAACTGTAGTAGCGCATAAACTGACCCTAAGAAGAGGTTCTCAATTAGTCAAGCCAAGAACACAGATTAGAAGGAAAAAAAGACAAGCTCAATAAACCAGTTTTGCTAGTCAATTGGCTTGGCCAGTCTTGTTTTGAAATTCGAAAAGACACCCCGTGCTTATATCTTAATTGTTTTGTTTCTTTCAATCACCAATGACTTCTTTAAGATTAAAAATAGGTTGATATTAAAGGTTTTAACTACTTTATTTTCATTGATTAGTATCAAAGTGTACAAAGTATTTTTTTATATTTCAGTTTTGTTACTTCATTTAATGAGTATTCACAACGGATTTACATCGTCTTCTTGGCAACAATCGCGGCCACGACAACAATGGGTAAGAACAGCGGAGAAGTGCAACAGGGCCCTTATTATGAAAAATGCAACATTATCGGAAGGGTCGTCAACGTCGTGGTTGAGCCCGACAATTCACTCGAATCTAGCGACAAATGCGGTTCTTTTTTTGAGTAGCTATTACTATTCAACTATGAAAACTATTCAAAAAAAGAACCGTATTTGTCGCTAGATTCGAGGGAATTGTCGGGCTCAAGCGCGACGTTGACGACGCTTCCGAACACATCGCTGCTACATAATAAGGAAAAGTCACAAATATCTTAAGGCGGTGCTTTTTAAAGAAGTTTCCTGTTAAAAAAAAATAAAATCTTTGTTGTTTGTGCAACTGGTTTATTTGATAAATTATGAATAATATTAGTCTAGCGCTAACACGCTTGAATACAAAAATAGATGTCGTAGGCTCCCGCTGCAGGCCATCGCACTTGATTTGTACTATTTGAAACACCCGCTTTTCTCTTTTTGTGATATTCTTGCCTGATTACCGAGTTATTATAATTAATATTAAAAACAATCATTTTGCAAGAGTTACTACCTAATAATTAATCAATGGCCGGTTGATATTGTTGAATCAATAATACAATGTCGATCAATGCTGTATGAGTAATCCTGTAGAATCTGCCCAAGCAACAATCTTTTTTTCGACTGTTTAGTCTGTATAATTCTAAAGGATCCGATCGGGCAAACATAACGATGGCTTTTAATTGTTCTTTGCAAGGTCATAATCTAACAGGTTAAAGCATAAAACTTAAATTAAAAATTTAAAATACCCCCTACACAAAAAACTAACTCTTAAAAAGTAAAAGATAAAGTAAAAATCAAAATAGCGACTAGACATTGTGGCGATACTATTTAGCTGAGATGTGGATCCTAATTTAATAGTCCCCCGACGTCTGTTAAGATCAACTAAGAAAAACGTTAATGATTAAACAGATATAATATCACATGTAGGGGTTAAAAAAAAAAAAATTAGATAATAAATTTTATCAGGAAGGAACTAAACTGCAACTTGTCTGTTGTGTATTTTTTCAGATATCATTCAATACTTTATTTTTTGTGTCGGGGTTTTTAAAAGTTTTAATTTAAGTTTTATTTGTAGCTTTTTAATTTTTTGCTATTTATAATATTAACGATTCACTTCTTAATCCTTGTAGTTCAGCTAAAGCCGGCATGTCACGAGGATTATTAAATAATTTTCCTTGATTGAAATTGCAGCACCTTGCAAAGTTTTAAGGCGACTTAGAGCAACATAAGCCTGCCCCTTAGCAAAGGTACTTTTTCCTTGATATACGACAGCCTTTTCTACTGGGGTGCCCTGTAACTTGTGAACAGTGTTCTTCCGTTGCGAAGTATTGTAGCGCATCTGTGACCAGCAGTGACCATATTGTGTCATCAAATCCACTGGTAATAAATTTCCTGATAAATCTGATACTGTCGCTGAACACACTTGTTTCCTCTAGCAAAGTTTGTTACATAATCAAACATGGCGTATCAACGAATACTCGTATGGCATTTTCAAAATCCGTAAATTTAAATAGATAATGGTACGGAACCCTTCGTGCGCGAGTCTGAGGTGCACTTGGCCAGTTTAAGCATTGTCTATCAAATAGCCCCATTCCAAAGAAATATAAAAAATAATAAGTATATTTCTTACGTACAAAATTTTACAAAAATTATAAAAGTTTTAGTATAAAATTAGCGCTGAATGACAGTCTAACCGAAGTTTCAGGATTTGCTCATTTTGGGAATAGACTGACTCAATATTCTGCTACTCTCTGACTATTCCAGACTGATCCACCATGGTCATGGGGCTATGATGACGTGACAGATGGATTGCGGACAGCGGTAGGTACTTTTTAACCTTGTAAGGAAGATTTTAGCACATGGTTGATTGCCTTGCACGTCAACATAAATTCCGTTTGTGGCAATCCAAATGGCTCGTACAGTCGATAGCATGTCAACCCTTCACATTTCAGTTGCAAAGTCGCCCGTAATGCAACGGAGTATGGTGCGTGGATGCATAGGATTATGTGCTGTCGACTGTACCTTAACGTAGACACGGCGTAAGTTTACCGTCATAAGCTGTTAGGTATACTCCCGATAAAGGCAAGTGCACAGCACACCAACCTTTACATTTTAGTTGCTACATCATCGAGATGAAGATCGCCTAGGACAGAAAGAAGTGGCGTGTGTAACCGCTGAGATGGTAAACTCTTTCACCCTTACACTTTTCAGCAATATATTTCTAAAATCGATACAAGTATCGCCATCTATCGTGATCTTAAATAAGTTTTCTACTATAGGATAAGGATGCTCCACCCATTGAGGGGGAACACAAACTTCTGCACTAGAATAATATATCTTAAAGCTTTATTGATACACTCGACGATCGTTTGAGTCACGCCAACCGTGTAACTCTTACACACGCGTTTGCAAGGGATATTTGTCGAAATCATAAATGTCGGTCCAAACTAAAAAGCATAATGTCAGTTTGCTGTGACAACAGTATTCTATTTTCTAGAGCAACATCGACCTAATTCACATGATAATAGGGCGTGATTATTAAAGCTAACGTTAACTGCATTTACATGTGGCCTCTGATACGTCATTCGGACTTTGTTTTAAGAAATGAATGAGAACAGGGCCTAGATTCTGTTAATGCATTGTAGTAACATGACAACTGCATGAACATGGCAGTTTTCATTTCATGGCTGCTTTAAGTCTACGCGGGCACACCCATCAAACCTTCTAGGCGTCAATGGTACGAAAAAACACGTCACGTGACCCGACAGTGTACCTGTCATTATACTACAATGCACTAACAGAATCGAGGCCCAGAGGGTCTCTGTATGAATTTAAAATAAATATTGTATGGATGTTTATTAAGTGTAATTATTTGTCGGCTAAGGTACAAAAGAGTTTATGCCTTACGATTACGCCTGATTACGGGGCATTTTACTTTCAAGAATTTATGGGTTTGTTGTCCTAGTGAGGAAAGGACTCGAGCCTTTTAAGCCTTTATCATTAAGGCTAGGCTCAATTTTGGGGTTTTTATTATAGAGCTAGAGCAAGAAAAGAAAACCAGAGAGTCTTAGGAAAAGACTCACGCCTCAAGCCTTTTCTTAAACGACTCGCGACTGAGGCGTAATCCTATAAGATTTTATATGATGAAAGCTCAAGCTTTAAGCCTTTGCTATTACGATAAATTATATATTTTTTTGTATTATGATACTTGAAGGAAAACATCGTGAGGAAATCTGGGTGTTTGAGCTATTTACATACCTCAGCGCTTAAAATCGCCAATCCGCGGTGGGCACGCGTGGTGATTAAGCCCATACTCTCTCTCTGAGAGAAGGCCTGTGCCCTACAGTGGGACGTATATAGGTTGCTTATGATGATACTTTTATTTTTATTCCCTATACTAGCTACGCAAGAATTTTCAAAAATATTCTTTATACTTTTTATTTTTTTATTTTATACTTTTACCTCTAATAAATCAATAATCAATAAGCCGGTAGCGGCTGGATAGCCGAAGACACAGTGATATGGTGAGCTCTGGGAGAGGCTATAGATGAATTTGAGTTCATTGAATGATTATGACAGACCTACAGTTGTATCATGTGTATACCCTGATAACTTAGTGACAATTACGTTCATATTGCAAAATGTGACATGTCAAAAAAATACGATTTTTATTTTTTCATCGAAGTAGTATGAAAACTAGTAAATTAGAAGAAAATTAAGTCGTAATAGTATACACAGCCAATCAGACTAAGGATTAAGATGTCTTGCACGTGTGACAGAATCAATTTTTTATACAATTTCGATGAAAAAACAAAGACTTTTTTTTTTACATGTGACATTTTGCAATATGAATGACGTTTATAGGTTTTTATTGACACGAGAAAGAAATAAAATAATATGGAAATAATTCAAAAATGATACGGGGTGTTTCAGACAGGTACTGTGGAAGTTTAGGGGGTTAGCCTACCTACCAATTCGCAAACAACTTTCGTTATGGGACCACAGATGAAAGCTCAAAAAAATATCCGCATTTTATGGATTTCATTTAAATAAATTCTGCAGTACATTGAATTGAATATAAAAATATAATTATGATTGTGTATTTGTTTCTTGTTATTTAATTTAATTAGAAATGACATGATCTTATCCAAATGTTATAAATAAGACAAGAATATAATATCTAGATATTCCGTGTGGCGCCGGATTAAGAATAGCGTCACTCCATTTCCTTCCGTGGATGTCGTAGAAGGCGACTCAGGAAATCAATTGGCAGGAGATGGGCAGCAGCGTCTTCCTGAGATTCTAACTCCATACTGCGATCGCCAATCCGTCTGCCAAGCGTGGCGATTATGGCAAAACCCCTCATGGTTATGAAAACCATGAAGGAGGCCTATTTCCTGCAGTGGACGTCAAATGGCTGATGCTGATGATGACTAAGTTCTAGATACAACCATTGATAAATTGAATTATATTGAATTTCCAGCAAACTCCCCGCACCACGCCGCCGCCGCCACGATCTCACGGCCTAGTACCTTCCACTACCGTTGCAAAAAATACTGACCCCTGCGCGCCATACCCTCGCAGAATGCCTAATTTCCGGTCGAAAGGTCGTCGCGTCAGCCAAGTCAGTAAGTAATAGTTATCATAAGCAAAGGATACTTTTGTTACTGGCACAAATATACAAGCTAATAAGTAGCAGCAAGGAGGTTAGTGGCTACTGCTAACTTCTTTCTGAAAGAGCTTAGATATAAGTCTTATTTCGAAATACCCGTTAAGGATGACTAAGTCCTAAGTTACTATAAAAGTGAAGTGAGTGATCTGTTAGGATCGAGGCAAGTGGCAGTCCCTGGTCTCTGCCTACCCCTCTGGGATACAGTAGTGAGTTCATGCACGTATGTATGTATTTATGTTACCATAAAATGACTGTATTCCTACCACGTATTTACACTTAGTCAGCGATAAATGATTGAATTGAATTGCAATGCCTATGCAATTTGCATACATGATAACAAATTTTGAAAAAACCGGCGAAGTGCGTGTCAGGCCACGCGCAATGTAGGGTTCCATAGAAAGAGGGGCTTTTTATCTGCTTTACAATCTTCATCGAAGTCATTTTCAATGGATTTTGTACGAAAATTTTATTTTTATAAGTTGGTTGCCTATTACTCATTAACTAGTAAAGCCTTCTTAGCCATGATACTTTTCCTTTTAAATTCATTATACGTGCTTCTACCCCGAATTTTTTCAGATACTCAGGCTTCATCACGATGTTTTCCTTCACCGTTAGCGAGTGGTATTGCTACTATAACTTCACAAATGAACATAACTTAGAAAACCAAGTCATAGGTACATGCCCGCACCGGGGATCGAACCTGGGTCTCCCACTTCCGAGTCCGAGGTTCTACTCACTAGGCTACCACCGCTTCAGAATAGTCATACAAGAACCAAAATTCGAAGTTTTTAAAGTCTGAAAAAAGTGAAAAGTAATGTTACTCTAATAATAAAAATCTTGTTGATTGAGATTTTTGATTAAATTCTCAACGTACTCTAATAAGATTGTACTCGCATAAAGAAATCATTATTTAAGGGACAACTCAAATAATGATAAACGTATGAAATTGTATACGGCATAACTTAGACATGTAAGCCTTTTAATGTATTTTATTTTCTGATGTGTACTGTACAACAAGGTTTTCTTATCTAATTGAATGTAATAAAATAAAATTAGATAAAATGATTCATAGAGCCTATGCGCCACTCGCAACTTGTGACACCATAGTTTGAGTTTGATTTTTATGGTGCGTTTTTGTAGTATATGACTAAAATTCATCCTGACCTGGAAATAACAATGGTTTTCAATTGTTTTTTTCAAGGTAAGGACTGAGGAGGTTAAATAAGGGAAAGTATAAGGTGTAGAAAATCCTCATAAGGCTTTTTTATCATTGAACATGGCCTCTCGAATGGGAACAAAAAATAATTGGTATCTAGCGTATTGAGGTTGAAACGCATGCACGTAAAAATTTAAGAAAACGCGAGAGTAACTTTTAGGAATCGTCTCTTTCCTCCGTTTTTCCTTGACATACCACCAGTTTCTCGTACACTAACACGCTGTTAATCTACTGTTAACAGCTGTCAATTGACCTAATTGCATACAACAAAAACCACTGACAGCTGTTAACGGTAGATTAACAGCTTGTTAGTGTACGAGAAACCGGGGGATAGTCACATTTCAATTTTAAAAATATTAGACACATAGATAAAGTGTAAAAGAAGTAAAAACACAAAAAAGGTTGGTTGGTCGGTCGGCAACAGAGGTATATAAGGAGTTGCGAAAAAACCCTGTATATTTTGTTTTAGGAAGGTCCTGTAGATACCAACCAAAGATTTTGCAATTAGCTTGGCATTTAGTTCGGATTAGCTCGAAATTCCAAGAAACTCAAAAAATCTTTATTGTTAACATTAAATAACTATAACTGTACCAATATCCAATTGATTTTATAAAGCCCGTAATGCTTGTGATACGCTCTAGACGTAGCTTATGTTGGTTGTGCGGTGAGAAAAAAATATTTTCATTTTATTTCATCATCATCAGCCTATGCTTGTCCACTGCTGGACATGGGCCTCTCCTATTGCACGCCACTGAACATGGTCCTCGGCTACTCTCATCCAGCTCTTGCCAGCCGTCCTGGGAAGGTCATCATCAATCATCGATCATTTTATTTAACTTCACAAAATTCAAGCTCTATTTTTTAAATAAAAATAAACGCCAGACTTTTTTGTGTCTCCAGAGTTGGTACCATAATTAAAATCATTGTTTGTATTGACAAGTAGATTAATCCCCTTAAGTTCATGATCTTTCATGATCTTTCTGCAATACGTCGATTTAACGGGCGCCATTGATCCTTAAATTTTAGAAACCTATTTAGAGGCTAAAAATTGGGACTTGAACCCGCGACCTCTGGTTTTTAAAATTGTCCTCAGCACGGGTTAGTGCAACAAAAAGAATATAATCCTTAAATTTTAGGTCAACTTTCAGCGAGACTAAAGGTTGCAACTACCAGACACATAAACTGACAATAAACCAAATTCCTAGTTTGCGTTTGAACTCGGCACTGGCCGTAATAACTGTGCAATAACTAAACGTAATGGTAGAATGTGGACGTTATTGCGTCGCGGATGATTTATGCGGTGTTGCAATAATAATATCATAATATGGAGATTTAAGCTTAGGCTGACGAAGAAGCACCAATCAAAGTAAGCTTGTAACGGTGTAAACCTTTATACACCATTTTTGTATTCCGTTCATTCTGTGCTATCATCTTAAACTCAAATTTAAAATGACGGCATCCATTCTAGATTTCTTTCGGATTTTCATTACTACTTTACCTTTTGACGGACAACTATCGACTTGTGATTTATCTTTCGGTTCCCGCTTTTAATTCTGTATTGTCCTGCCTGTATTCATCGGAGTTTCGCTACAGTAAAATAAACACAGTTGTCTGGAAGTCGTATATATTTTTATTAATCTTCATCACGACCCCCAGATTGGCGCCCCACGTTGGGCGTTGGGGTTCTTGATGAAGATTAATAAAGATATATACGACTTCCAGAAAACTGTGTTTATTTTACTGTAGCGAAACTTTTTTACCGTTACAAGCTTAGTAAAAGCAAAGCGCTCTCAGTGCCTCATTTTATATAACTACAGTTAATGGCTAAGTTAAAGTAGCAATATCACTAACGGTGAAGGAAAACATCGTGATGAAACCTGAGTGTCTGAGCTATTCACATACCTCAGCGCTTGAAATCACCAATCCGCGGTGGGCACGCGTGGTGATTAAGCCCATACTCCCTCCCTGAGAGAAGGCCTGTGCCCTGCAGTGGGACGTACCTACAGATTACATAAGCGATTAACCCTTAGATTGACAAGTAGGAATTGTCATAATAGACTATGATTTGTAGTTGCATGAAACGAAATGAAGTACGTAGCTATCTTGGTCATCAAATCGCTGTAATATTAAAAAACCGGCCAAGTGCGAGTCGGACTCGCACACCAAGGGTTCTTTGCCATTATCTATACAACATTTAATATATTTCAAGCGTCTACCTGTTCCCGTTATTAATATCGAGCAAGAAACGGCATAAAATCAAGTTTGTTGTATGGGAGCCCGCCTTAAATATTAATTTTATTCGGTTTTAAGTATTTGTTATTATAGCGGCAATAGAAATACATCATCTGTGAAAATATCAACTGTTTAACTATCACAGTTCATGAGATACAGCTTGGTGACAGACGGACGGACGGACAGCGGAGTCTTAGTAATCATCATCATCATCATCATCAGCCATTTTCCGCCCACTGCAGGACAGAGGCCTCTTCGTGGTTTTAATAATCGTCACGGTTGGCAGGCGGTTTAGCGATCGCAGTATGCGGTTGGAATCTCAGGAAGATGCTGCTGCCCGTATCCTGGTAATTGGACATCCACGGAAGGAAATAGAGTGACGCTATTCTAAATCCGGTGCCACACGGACATAGTCTTAGTAATAGTAGTAATATATAGTCGTAATATAGTCTTAGTAATAGTACTAAAATAGTCTTAGTAATAGTACGACATAAATTTAATTATCACAGGCCTTTACGTCCCGATTTAAGTAGTGCCTAAGAGTTACACTTTTTGGAGTGACTAAAAAGACCTCTTAAGAGACTGAGCCCCTACTGCAGACAAGCGACATACAAAGGAAGTCCTGATTCCCTCTCTCCAGGCCACTCCTTGTAGACCACGTCTTAGGCATATTAATAGGGTCCTGTTTGCACTATAGTCAATTTGAGAACGGAACTCTAAAAGCATATTGCACGTGGGCTTTCAGGCCTAGTAATGGTTGTTCAAATTGAAGAGTATCGCCCACATTTTTGTGTAGTTTGTGATTTCTACAACACACAATGAATCAGGCCGAAAGTCTAGGACTGGTCAGCATTTCCGCTCATAAAGGGCCGTATTTGGCATAAATGATAGATAGAAGGATAGATAGATAGACGTAACGTAGATTAAGGTAATTTGCGAAGATTTTTGCGAAAACATACTGTAAAATAAAAGAAAATTCCACATTTTCGTGGAATTGGTGCCATGACTAAGCTGTGGTACTCTTGAAGATTTGTGAATAAGCTGTGGTACTCTTTATCTCTGAAAGACAGACAGACCAACGGAAGGACGGGCGCACCGACACAGGAAGCCTAGGCCCCGGGCCACACAGAAGGGACGTGGCGCGGAAAAGACGCGACGCGTTGTATAGAAATGTGGGCTTCATCCCATCCCTTCAGTACATTTTGTATGAATGTGAATTGGAGTTCCGCGCCCTCGCCCTACGTCCCTTTTGTGTGGCCGCTGGCTAAAAAGGCTCCCCAAAATTTCTAGGCGGTCGGAAGAAATTTCTGTTGAAATAATGACGCCTTTTCACGTATTTTTTATCACATCCGTCACTTAAGTTTTTATTTGTGTTAATGTTTTAGTTTCTAAATGTTAATGTTAAAGTAAAACAAATAAATAAAGGCGAAATAGAACGTGAAATCTAAGCAACTATTGCTAATGTGATCCTTCTGGATTCTGTTTCAACGAGTATCGCAAGTGAGCGGTGTGTAGCAAATGTTTGTAACGCGGTCGCTGATGGAACATGTTAATTGTTCAAAATTAAAGCTTATCTCGTTGACATAGAGACCTGCTATGAAAGAGATAGGTAAGGAAGTAGTTTATATTAAAGACAATAATATCCCCAATACTGTCTAGAATAGTGTCAAGACCTCCCAATGTAATCAACAGTATATTTTTTTTTAGATGTGCTCACCTATTATTTTGCGACGTACGAGATTAGATCCTACTGAGTTATTGTGTGATAATTGTATGTTATCTGTTGGTGTGCCTTAAATAAATGTAATTCAATAGGTAATGCCGATTTAAACCACCTTGCGAGAAAAGAAGAATAACATGCAAAATATTGGCAGACACTAGTCTCTGCCTACCCCTCCGGGATACAGTCGTGAGTTTATGTTGTTGTTGTGAAAATTGGCCATCTCCGTTAGTCAGACAATGATCAGAAAGAGAAAAAGAGATAGATAATGATAGAACAGTCACTCCTCATAAAATGGTTGTCTGAAAGAAATTGCTGTAAGCAATAAGACCGCCAATTGTACTGTATCTTTGTATATTATGTTTGTGTTTTTCCTGGTGTAAAATAAATAATATTCTTATCTTATCTGTTTCACACTAGAGTTTACCACCTGCAGCATTAAAATGCATGGAACAGCTGAAGGTTATTTCGCGATTTCGAAGTGTTTTCCACACTAAAAGTTATTCGTATTGATGAGTAGAGCCTCCCTCCCGTGTTGTGGGTGCAAACCCTCAGCTAATACTGAGCATGAGGCCCTTTTTCCGCTGCATCGACATAGAGAGTACATCCACTGTACTCTTAGCCTTTGTTTTTTCTCACTATTTGCTTCACATTTCTTCTGCTTTTGTCCTATATCTGCCTTATTTTCTGTGTTCAATTTTCCTGCATAACTATGTGTGTCTATGTGGCGTTACATAAATGTTTTTCTTCTATACGCGGGGATTTTTTCACACCCTGCAGAATCTACCAAATCCTTATCAGCCAGTCTGAGAACATCCTTTTGCAGGAAAATAGAAAGTCTGAGCTTATCTGCTCCAAAACAGCAAAGGTAGAGATAAAAAAGTAGGGAACAATAAAATTACAGCGCTTGTTTCGTGGGAGATGTCGTAAAGTGGGCATCAAGTAGTCGGCTAGAGATCTCGACCACAGAGTGTGACGAATAAAAGGTTCATTCGGGAATGGTCAAGTTGGAAGGAAGGAAGGCAGGAGAGAAGACTGGTCAACGTGAAGGTCGAAGATCCTGTAGGGAAGATCGTTCACTGCGAAAATCGAAGATCGTGTAGGGGAGATCGTTCAACGTGAAGATCGTAGATCGTGTAGGGAAGATCGTTTAACGTCAAGTACAAACTCCACCCGAAGGAAGCGGCTAACATTGTGCATTGACTGCCTTGTTGGTATTACCATGCCAAAGGTCGTGAGGCCACCGTACATTTGTACAAATGGCCAGAGTATCCTATCGTAGCACAGAGTATCCTAGTTTGGGAATAGGACAAGTGATTATGTTGTGTGAAAGTTATTATTATTGTACAGAGACACCCAACACACAAATTGTAAATTCCTTACAGAAATAAATTATTAATTTCTGAGTTATACGTGTAACAAAATATAGCCCATTGCGGGAGCTTTCTTCACATTACCTATAGCTTGATAGATTTTATATTAAGTCAACACAGTAAGGGAATGTATTATTTCAATCTGGTCACCGCCGAAAGTCTTTTCGTGAATCGTGCTATAGTTCGCAAATCATTGAATTATTATTAAATCAGGTTATAAAGTTCAAAAACATTTGTTAACAATTATTCGACAATTTAGCTGACAAAGCCGACATCAGCTTCTGACCTAACCTAATCGTCAACTGAGCGCAAAATCGGATGACGCGAGATTAAAGCAGTCGTAGACAGGGACACTCTTTTGTTCTTAAGAATTGCTAGAGGAATTAAATCTCATAGAGGTAAGAAATCTCGAGAGTTGACTATCTAACGTTAATTTACTTATTCTAGGTCATAACTCAAACTCTGAAATCCGGAAAAACTATCAGCCGTTTTAAATTTCTTAAAAAAAAATTACAATCCTATCTAAGACTTACAAGTAAATGCCTTCGGCAAGGCAGAACCTTATTTGGCCTAAATTATTAATTGTTTCATCATTTACCATTCTCGACTTTCATCATATTTTATTTGAGACATTTATTGTTTTGTTACGTAGGATCCTTTGTTTTCAAATCCCACGCGTAAGAAGTCGCTGGCACAGTCAGTATTGTAAGACCCAACAACTTACAATATCGAGCCCCCGGGTCGCCACCCTCATAGAGAGGAGAACAAACAGGACATTTTCGTTCAGCCCCGCGTTGGTGGCGCAATAAACTTGGCACACGTACGCACGGACCGGTTTCTTCCATTCCGTGTCTGCAAATGGAGCCGTTACGTGACCCGCCGGTGGCAGACAGCTGAGGTGTGACGTGTAAGCTGGGGACACACTTCAGGTACTAGACAAAGAAAATATAGTTCTGTTAATGCCTGGTAGTACAACGAGACATATTATATCTCTCTTAGAGAGCATAACAAACAGGACATTTTCGTTCAGCGCCGCGTTGGTGGCGCAATAAACTTTGCACACGTACGCGCGGACCGGTTTCTTCCATTCCGTGTCTGCGAATGGAGTCGTTACGTGACCCGCCGGTGGCAGACAGCTGAGGTGTGACGTGTAAGCTGGGGACACACTTCAGGTACTAGACAAAGAAAATTTAGTTGTGTTAATGCCTGGTAGTACAACGAGACATATATATCTCTCTTAGAGAGCATAACAAACAGGACATTTTCGTTCAGCCCCGCGTTGGTGGCGCAATAAACTTTGCACACGTACGCGGGGACCGGTTTCTTCCATTCCGTGTCTGAAAATGGAGTCGTTACGTGACCCGCCGGTGGCAGACAGCTGAAGTGTGACGTGTAAGCTGGCGATAGAGAAAATGAAATAAATTAAAATTCTGTGGAGCCCCCCTTAAATATTTATTTTATTTTAATTTAATTATTTAGTTTTGAAGCTAATATAGAACTAAATATTCTGTGAATATTTCAAGCATCTACCAGTTGCCGTTATTAATATCGAGCAAAAAACGGCAAAAAATTACGTTTGTTGTGTGGGAGCCCCCCTTAAATATTTATTTTATTTTGTTTTAGTACTTGTTCTTACAGCGGCCATAGAAATACATCATCTGTGAAAATTTCAATTGTCTAGCTATCACGTTTCATGAGATACAGCTAGGTGCGGGACAGACAGACAGACATACTGACAGACGGACAGTGAAGTCTTAGTAATCGGGTCCCGTTTGCCACCCTTCGGGTACGGAACCTTAAAAACTAGTGCAATAGGGTACTAAATCGAGGTCATTACGTCTCCTTAAAATTTTGATAACGAATTCGATGCTACCCTATATGTTACGTCCGTACTACCAATGTACCAAGTGTATGTACCAAACTGTTATTAATAGTGTTGTATATGCACCAAGCTTTAGCGCCCCGCGTTGCCGCAGTGATGTTTTACCGCCTCATGTTGCAACTCACAACATAAACAAAATAAATAGCATAAACAACATAAATGCAGCCTCTGTTTTTCTTCGGCAACCTTTCCATCTTGGTTATAAGACCGCCAATTAGAGACTGAACATACCAGCGGGCGCTCACCGGCAACTGCGTGCGGGGGCGGGTGAATGAATTAAAAAACCGGCCAAGTGCGTGTCGGGCCACGCGCAATGTAGGGTTCCGTGGAAAGAGAGTTTTTTTATCTGCTTTACAGACCTAACGACTTCATCGAATTTGCGCTTTAAAGCTTAATATTTTGCAAACGGAACCTTTTAAGGTTTTGATTTATCAAAAAAAAATGGTTTTCCTACACTCAAAATATTTTTTAACGACTAATCAACAAATGGTAAAAAAATGTTCTTCCTACACCCAAAAATTTTTAGCGATCAATCAACGATACCGCACATGATGGGGTAGACGAGAAAAAAAATCACCCGACTTTTCATGTTAGGGGAGTTACAGTAAAAAAAAATCCAATATTTTAATATTTAACTTTGTCGGCGTGATAAATATGTATACACATACCAAATTACACCTTTCTAGTACCACCGGTCTTTGCGCTAGGCCGCAGACGGATAGACAGACAGACAGACAGACGGATGGACATAGCGAAACTATAAGAGTTCCTTGTCGGACTACGGAACTCTAAAAACCGCACCGCAAGATCGCGCAGAGCTTCAGTAAATCTTCATTCATCCTATAAAAGGACCCATACAAAAGCTATTTAAAAGTTGTGGAAAACATTAAAAATCATTCTCTAACGTACATGCTATTGAAAGTTACTGTAAAAAGCCCCTATACATTAACAAAAAGGTCTAAATATTTGGTTTCCACTATGTAATAAATCGTCCGTGTGGCGCCGGATTAAGAATAGCGTCACTCCATTTCCTTCCGTGGATGTCGTAGAAGGCGACTAAGGAAATACATTATTACCAGGAGACGAGCAGCAGCGTCTTTCTGAGATTCCTACCGCATACTGTGATCGCCAATCTGCCTGCCAAGCGTGGCGATTATGGCAAACCCCTCATGGTTAGGAAAAACACGAGGGAGGCCTATGTCCTGCAGTGGACGTTAAATGGCTGGTGATGATGATGATGTAATAAATCATCAATTACTAATCGCGCTTAGTATACTTTAACGAGAGGAAGTGGTCTTAACATAGTGGTCTTAGTGTTACTTATTTACACTAAAGTCTCATAGTGTTGATCAGCAGTTGGCTAATTCATGGTCTGGACGGCAGGATTCAACAAATGGAAATGGATTTCAAAGAAACATCTACACAGCAGCGGGCAGAAACAACTATCCTTTTCTCGTACCAAACGGCAGTGACCGTTCAGTCAACAACATATAATTTTGTACATTTTTGTTGCAATATTGCAAAGTCGATGTAGTGTCGACTGTACTAACACGATCGAAGAAAGTACTCCAATTCATTGCGCCGACATTGTCAATAGCTAATAAGTAAGCCGAGACAAGCTTTCATGAATAGTCAAGTGTATTTAATTGCGCCCTCCAGTTGGGGACACGTCTGTGGCAATGTATTGGGATATTTTACAACCTCACCAACAATTACGAAGGAGTCCCCTACTCTTCTTCACCCTATAGCCACCCAATGTTGAGTGTAGGGCTCTTCTAATGCACGCCATTCACTTCAATCTTGGGCATCTTTTCCCATCCAGTCTTTTCCTGCCACTCTTCCTTTGTTTTTATTTCTGTTTTGTTGACGTTCGTGTCTTTTGTTTGTGTACCTTTATGTTTACTTTGTGATTCTGTGACAATTCAAATAAATATCCTCTTCCTTTTTTCTTTTTCACTTTGACCAGGTCGTCGGGTGACCAGGTCTCATTGGTTCTGTCACACTTCTGAAGACTAAACAGTCTCCAGAAACCCTACACTTGAGAGCAATATAGGGGCACCGATGAAATCATTGATATATCAGTGAAGAAAAACTTAAAAGAATTGAAAGAAAGGAACTGCCTAAATCAACGGGTCTAGCGGTATGATGCTCGGTTACCATCATAGTGGTAGTGGGTTCGATTTCAGCTGGGGGGCGCAGTACTTTGGCGCAGTACAAATGCTCCCCGTCTATTTTCAGAAGTTCTTGTATGATTGTACCATAGCACAGAGTGTCCTATTTTCTGTCCAGGGGCGTTACTACGTATCTTCTCAACTTTATGGAATCATCCAATGAAACATACTTCAAACTGTCAAATACATATATATTTTGACACTTCAAAAACGTCTAAATGGATAACACTTACATACACGGAATAGGAGGGTTGGGCAAGTTATATTAGGTTAGTTACATAGTTCAGTTTGCAACTAGTGCGCTACTGTTTGCCCACTGACTAAAAATCAGCGAGCTGACTCAGCATAACGCTGAGTCAGCTGCCTTTTGTGGCAATTGAGACACACCACAGGCTACATCTGTGTTTGTTATATTTTTGTTTTTTGCTTTGTTTCTTGTCTTTTTCTTCTTTTCGACTCGCATTGTTTTCTCTATGTTATATTCATAGTGATATTACGTTACTTATCTGTTTGTTTTTTTCTGTGATGTGTCTCGTTGTTATAATTATGTCTTTCTTTCCTTTGTTTAACTTGTACACTGTATGGAATCGTCCGATTTCACTTACTCCGAAGTGTCAAATACATACACATTTTGACACTTCGGACACGTCTAAATGGATAAACCAATACAGTGAAGAGTTGCGCATTAGGAGTCCAGGGTTGTTCGATGGCCCTGTTCGGTGTACACATCCCCTTTTATGCGCAAATCAAGTTAATATTCCTGATGTTTGTTTATCTAAATTATCAAGGAATTGACAGTTAAATCGTTAGGAATCCTTCTGGATTTCGAACGCACAATTAGGCGCCTGATCCGCTCATTTGAATTCCTTCGATTGGTGTGTACCCACAATTATTCACTGCTCTTAAGTATACCTTCGTGTATAAATAAAATAATTTATTTATTTTTGGAAACTTCTCACGTATGTAATAAATTTAAATGTTTGTAGATACTGAGAAAACATTAAGGATGACTCCGTGACATTTGCAGAACTATTCACAGATAAATTGTACTACTGATAACCCTGTAAATCAGCTATTTATTCGTTTATCCCTGGATACGTCTTTACCTGTTTACTTACTTATCCAGTGACTTGGCACAATTCGCCCAGTGGTCAGTTACTTAATAGAGAAAGAGTTGCATTGTAAGGTTTTGTAACGAAAATTGGCTTGGCCAATTTCAAAAATCACTTTACAGACGTGTGAAACATCGGGAAATTATTTCCTCGACTGCTTACTCAGATAACAAGCTTATTCCTGCCCCTTTTCAATTGCATACACCTTCTGGTGTGGTTATAGGTACCATTTTTGTGCGTCGAGACTCAGGGGAACATTGTCAAGGTTTTACGTGACATCGCATACATTAGGCGCCTTCTAGAGTTGTTGCGTCTGCACCAAGATTCTGGATCCTTTTTTAATGAATTGAACCTTCGAAATACATAGGTAACCTGTTTCTTGACACCAAAAAGCATTTACACTCATTTGAAATAATTACCCTTTTTTTTATTTACAATTTAGTATTGTATATCTTTAAAATAATATACAGAATGATGTAACACACGGTTTTAGGCATTACACTTGATTACAAGTAGAAAAACCGTAAAAAAATATAAAAAAAAGCTAATTTTTATCCACATAATTTCATTTCGCATTTTAGAAATAGCTCTGTATATTTTGAAATTACTGAAAAGGTTCTTGGAATACCTTTCGAAACTTTTTCTGTACTATTTCTGTATTTTTTGGATGCGCAATTCCTTAAGACAAATTATGTTCATAAGAGTTTTTTTCTTATTTTTAGGGTTTCGTACCTCAAAAGGAAAAACGCAACCGGATCACTTTGTTGTCCGTCCGTACGTTTGTCTGTCAAGACCCTTTATTTTGGAAACGCGTGGAGGTGTCAAGTTGAAATTAAAACCATGTACTTAAATCTACAGTTTCTTGAAACTGAAAAAATCAAACTTCTAAGTTAACGTAAAAGAACGTTACGGCCGTTTATGCCGCAGAAAAACGTATATTTCGGCACTCAAATGAATCATAATTTATAGGGTACATTCCGTTGACCTAAAACTATGATATTAACAAGTTATACCATCTTATACTACAAATATAGGAAAAAATCTGAAAACTATAGATTTATTTAATTTTTATTATTTTTTTATTTTATTTATTTATAGTAAAATCATAAAAAAATTGTCTTTGAAGTTTGGAAAAAGCCAGGAAAAAACTGCGATACTCGATTCCTGAACTATCCTACTATATAAAACTATGAATGTGAAAGTTTGTGAAGACGTTTGGATGTTTGGATGTTTGTTACTCAATCACGCTATACTAAAACTTTAAATGTATACTATTTAACAAAGTATACATACTTTTATATTTAAATGGATATGTTACGTTAGATGATAAACATGTTTATTCATTGATTTTTAATGAAATGAAATTTTAATAAAATAATGCGCCAAATGAAAGGCTTTATCATAATTCTATCATCGAAAATTATCTCATATTCATAACGTATAACGCGGAGTAATCGACGACCCAGCCTATAAATTATTTTAAAATTATCAAATTGTCGGGTCCAGCAGAAACGACCAGCGCCCTACAGCAGGTTGCAGAACTCAGATTAAATTTTAAGCCTCGCTTAAGTTTAATAAGCTAACGTGAACATAGATCTTGTTTGCTAATTTGTCAGAGTGATCCTCTATGTAAATTAAGGCTTCAGGCATAAAACATTGTAGACGCTAACAGAGGTACGGATCTCGCCTCCTTTGTGATAATGCTGAGAAAATAATGAATCGTTTTTAAAAGATAGAAAAACATGTTTCAAAATGTTTTTGATTGGATACAGTAAAAAACCAACCAAGTCGAGTGCGAGTCGGACTCGCGCATGAAGGTTCCCGTAACATTATCTATACAATATTAGACAACGATTGAGACCAGATAGATTAAGTACATTAAGAACAGCGCCATTTATAGAAAGTAACAAGAAGCGTTTAACATTGACACTTAACGACATGACATCGGCGCTGTGAAGGTGATATAGATGGCCGCTAGATGGCGAGCGCTGTCTTTAGACAACGTTTGTTACATGGAAACCCGCCTCAAATATTTATTTTATTCCGTTGTTAGTATTTGTTGTTATAGCGGCAACAGAAATACATTATCTGTGAAAATTTCAACTGTCTATCTATCACTGATAGGAAGACAGTTGAAATTATCTTTTCCAAAAACTCCAACCGGTCTTTTTGGAAATCCATGGAGGAGGCCTATGTCCAGCAGTGGACCTCTGTGGCTGAATGATGACCTATCACTGATCATAAGTTACAGCCTGGTGACTCTGACAGCCAGACAGACAAACAGACCGACGGATAGTGCAGTCTTAGTAATAGGGTCCCTTACCCCTTTGTGTACGGAACCCTAAAAAGAATCCGTAACATAGGCACAAGGGTTCATCCCTGATCGATATTGCCCGTGAAGCCAATAATGGAGTTATTGTGCAACCGAGACCTCAACACACAATAGACATCCGAATTGGGATACCTGAAGAGGAACAATAAGTATTTATTATAAAAATAGTATACGCGCAATAACAACAAAAAAAAAACCAAAAATAAATACTACATTTTTAAGCAGCCTATATTCGTCCCACTGTAGGGCACAGGCCTTTTCTCAGAAAGAGAGTATGGGCTTAAGCACCACGCGTGCCCACCGCCGATTGGCGATTTGAAGCGCTGAGGTATGCGAATAGCTCAGACACTCAGGTTTCCTCACGATGTTTTCCTTTACCGTTAGCGAGTGATATTGCTACTATAACTTCACAAATGTTCATAACTTAGAAAGAAAAGTCATAGGTACATGCCCGCACTGGGAATCGAACCTGGGTCTCTCGCTTTCGAGTCCAATGTTCTACCCATTAGGCTACCACCGCTACATATACCAATATACTACAGAAAAATGTAAAAAAAAGGAAAAATTGCTTCAATGCTACATGTGGCCAACAGCGAGGTATGGCTATGAAGCTGGGACCCTGAGCTTTCTTCAGGGTGCTGGAGACCTGCATGAAACTGTAGGCATTTGAGATGCGGTGCTTCCGAAGGCTGTTGACAATAAGTTGGGTCCATAGAGTCACGAATGTGGAAGGCCTAAGACGCGTCAATCGTCGCAGAAGAAGATTAGTTTTCCAGGGCATGTGCATGATACGTACTGACTTCTTAAAGTAATTATATTGGACAAATTCAGAGGAAAATAGTGTTAAGAAAGGAAAAAAAATCGCCCAGAAACATCAGGAAATGGACGGATGTAGCCAGCGTTGAACACCTGTTTCCTTTGGCTTGTCAAAGACGAAGAATATGGAGAGCTGATGACTGATCTCCATTAACCTTCTCAGTCCTGACCTTAAATGAGGCACAGGAAAAAAGAAGAAGAATGAAATTAAATGAACTTGCACTTCTAACATTTTTTTGTCTTTTCCGTTTTATTTAATTCCATTACTCCCTCTATTAATTGCAGCCAACAATCTTCCTCGATGTTCAATCTTTATTTTACCGTTCTATCCGGTGATTATGGCCTAAATGTTTTGCCTGCAAACTGCTTTCTAACAACAACCGACGAACACCTAATAATTGGTGCCAAAACGTAGCGCGTATGCGTAAATTAAACTGGAACGTGGCTCGGCCTACCAATAGAGGCTAAGGTCGGTTTACATTGGTAAGAATAATTATTGCAGATTCGCAAGTAAATAGTGTACTAAATTACTAAAAATTGTTCCCCATGCTCCTTATGTCATTCAATGTGTTGAATGAAAAACTGTGAACAAATTCGAAGTCACCTGTAGTCTTTCTTAGACTAAGCATGAGGAGAGTGAAAATTTTCGAACTAAAACCTTCGTAAGCACTACACATTTTATACTTAATCCTGGCACTTAATATTGGTCGAAATCTTCCGACAAATTTAAAAGTAAGAGAATCTGGGCTAATAGAGGAAATTATTAGCCCAAATTAACTAATAGAGGAAATAACACTTGTTTAATTACGCGTTTAAAATATAAAATACACCTTGTTATCTTTAATGTTTCCTTTTTAAATTATTAGCAAACAGCAAAATTACTACCAAAAATCAAAACATCTGTGAAGTTTTCCTTTTTGACTGACTTTAAAAAATGAGAAGATATTTTTTAGGTATGTTCAACGATAATTCTTTACTACGTTGTCTAATTTCATTTGTTTTTTTTTGTTAGAAAGGTAGTACTTCCAGGGTGGACCCATATAAGTTTGATCAAGATCTGTTGATGGGATTCATGAGAAAGTCATCAGTTATCATAATTTTTATTCCGTGTTTTTCATAATGTAAGTTTCTTTTTTGTTTTAAAGCACTTATTGTGTGCAATAAAGTGTTCACTATCTTCATATCAATTTTTATATATAGATCTCATTGTAACGACATAAATATTAAACTAAAAATATAAGTGTATTTAGGTTACCTGACATTAATTATTATTATTAATAGGTACGTTTATTGCACATAAGTAAAAAAAATGGCAATGTGGCGTACTTAATTATAACTGTTTTTAAATTATGTATAACAAAATAAAAACTATTTTGATAAAATGCTCTGTTATTATCACTGTCACGTAACAAGCCACCTATGTGGCCCCGGCAACAGGGTGTTTGAAAGCATGTCTCGCATTCATTGCCGGTAACTATTGCCCATATGATGCATGGCGTGAATTACTTCGAATCACAGATGGAATTTGCAGCTCCGATGCTTGTGTTGAGATATGCTAGCTATGCTCGCGACTTTGTTTACATGGGATTCCGATAGATTAGATTACTAATTAAGATGAAACAATTAAATAACATTATTGTGTGATTATTAAATTAATACTTATTGTCTCGTTACAGAACACTTAGATGTTACCATATGTTTTATACATGGTTAGAAAGTCCTTTCATAAAACTTTTCATTGTTTGATACAATAATAGAATAAATAATACAAAGTTTCTTTGGTGATATTTACGTAAGCAGCCAATACAGAATTATTTTTTCAGTGCACGGTTACGAATTTTGTTTTCGCTCTTTTTGAGTGATTTTCGACTTAAGTGGTTTTATTTGGTTTATTGTTTATGTGGCTTATATCACGTGGTTTTATAGTTTTCCTGCATGGCAGTGGCGCTGAATCAAAATAATTCTTCAAGCCGATTATTATATAAGTATGTAATATTTGTCGATGCAGAAAAAAATACCGAAGGATAGGTATTGTAGGCATGGGTATGTTAGGCATAGGTATTATGGTATAAGCATGAAATACACTGCAAAAAATTATGCAAACCCCTCTATTTAAAAAAAACATCTCTAACTGAACAAATTAGTACATACATGCATACATAAACTCATGCCTGTATCCCAGAGGGGTAGGCAGATACCAGGGACTGCCACTTGCCACGATCCTGAAAGATAACTTTCGATTCCTCAACATTTAGTAGTCGTTGCATGCACGCACGCCGGTTTCGGGTACTTTTTATCTTGCCCTTTGCTAATTCATCCCCTATTTGGTCGAACTATGTCTGCCTGGGATGTCCCTTACCGGCCCTCCCACCCACATTCGCTGGATATATTTGTTTCGTCAATCTTTCTTCCTTCATCCTCTCCACATGTCCAAACCAACGAAATATTCCTTTCTCAATTCTAGTCACTACATCCTCTTTCAGTCCACAACGTTCTCTAACGTAGTGTACGTTAGTTGCGTATCCTGTCCTTCAAAATAACACCAGATATAGATATATATATATTCAAAGTAACACCCTTCTCAAAGACCTCATTTCTACTGCATGAATCCTACTTTCTTGCTTCTTTTGACTTACCCAAGTCCATACATTGTTGGAACCAGCATTCCATAAACAATTTATTATACGGGAATTGTGTCTTTTAAAAATAACCCTGTATGCGTTCCTCTCCAGGGTACTGTCCTTCTATTAGAGAGAGAGAGAGAGAGTATGGGTTCTTTATTCGCAATTTATCGTTACGCGCTGGTCATACCCACTCTATCTACAAAAACCGGCGAAGTATGAGTTGGACCCGCGCACCGAGGGTTTCCTACTCGCGTTTGGCCATTTTTTACTATTTTACGTTAGAATATATTATAATAAGTCCCGCAGTCACGTAAATTTTGATGCCTGTACGTATTACCGCTTTTACGATAGAGCATAATCAAAATAAAGTCTATTTTTTTATGATTTAATAACAAATTTATAGTTTTCATATTATTCCCCATACTTGTAGTATAAATCGGTATAACTTGCCAAATGTCATAGTTCTAGGTCAACGAAAAATACTCTATAAATTTGTATTCCCTTGAGAGTGTCCAAATCAACTTTTATATTCTTTTTCTTGCACTAACCCGTGCTGAGGACAATTTTAAAAACAAACTTTTTGTACTTTAACTTAAAAGTTTGATTTTTTCACAGCTTCAAAGGACTGTAAACTTAAGTATATAGTTTTAATTTTAACTTGATACCTCCACGCGTTCCCGAGATAACGGGTCATGACAGACAGACGGACGGACATCAAAGTGACCCTAAACGGGTTCCGATTCTTCCTTTTGAGTTACGGAACCCTAAAAGTTACGGTTGAAGACGTTCTCGATTAGCATTATCACATCGGTTTCCTTGAAACCTGTTTTATATGAATCTATCTGTTTGAGTTTTTAAACGAGACTGCCCTAAGTACTGGCCAGTCTCGTTTAAAAATTCAAACAGATACCACGCGTTTATATTTTTATTCACCGCTTCATTTATTCCAATCATCAATGATTGATTTACGATTTACAACAGGTTATTATTAAAAGCGTCATAAATATTAAAGTAAGTTGCAATTTAAATGATCGGTGATAAAGTGAATTTTACTATTGCAGTTTCCTCGCTTCTCTTACTGTGTCTTCAAATTGGATTAGCGACTGGTTTGCGGCAGCAATGGCAGCCATGGCAACAATGGCAGCACCAGCAACAGCGGGTGAGTCGTTGAAGAAGAAGAAGAAGAACATTTATTTCAACAACAGAAACACACACATACATTAACAAGTTACAACATAAAATATTAAATTACAATATAAAAGGTAGAAAAAGAAAGAAAACAATAAAACACTTTATATTAACGTAAGTTGCAATTTAAAAGAACAATTTGGGACAAAATTTCAAAGGGCGAGGATGAAGGAAGAAAGATTGACGAATGTGGGTGGAAAAGCCGGTAAGGGACGTCCCAGGCGGACATACTTCGACCAAATAGGGGATGTATTAGCAAAGGGAAAGATAAAAAGTACCCGAAACCGGCGTGCGTACATGCAACGACTAATGAATGTCGAGGAAGCGAAAGTTGTCTGTCGGGATCGTGGCAAGTGGCAGTCCCTGGTCTCTGCCTACCCCTCTGGTATACAGGTGTGAGGCAAAATAAAAAGTTCCTGAAACCACCGTGCGTGCATGCGTGTAATGAATGTTGATGAAGCGAGAGAGGTCTGTCAGGATCGTGGCAAGTGGCAGACTCTGGTCTCTGCCTACCCGTCCGGGATACAGGCGTGAGTTTATGTTATGTTATGTTTTATTTCGAAGGTTGAAGGAAGGAAGGCACCCGCTTGGAAATAAGTCACAACTTGTAGGAACAGTACCAATTCAGTTGTAATTCAGTCACAATATGTGTAGTGCCCGACTAATAACTTGAACAAATGACTTTCGCACGGGCGTATTTCGGGTCTTACTGGCGGGGCACGCGGAATGTGACTGAGAATTTTGTCGGACTTTAGTTTACTTAGTTTTTCGGGCCTTTTATTATTTGTTAAATTAAATTTTTGCAAAAAAAAAAATCTCTTACCTGTCCATCAGAAATTCATCCCGGCTGCGTGGGTTTTGGTCAAGTTATCTGTCGGGCATTGCAGAAAATGTAACTGAATGAAAACTGAAGTTGTACTGCTTTATATGTATGTAGGTATTTAAAAGCTTAACACAAATGTACCTATTGTACTAAAAAAAATCCATACTATATTAAGTAAACTCTTTCCAAATTGTATTTACCAAAATATTCCAAATTCGCAAAAAATTATATAAATAAAAAAAAATCTCACCAAATTGAATACCAAAAAAATCCAATCTACACAAACGGATGAATTCTCACCAAATGGCGCTTACAACTATTTTTTTTAATAAGACGACAAATGTAATCAATCTTTTTACATACAAATGGCGGTTACAACTATTTTTGTTTAATAAGCCGACAAATATAATCCTTCTTTTTACATACATACGTAAGCTCACGCCTGTATACTGGATGAAACCGGCGTGCGTGCATGCAACGACTAGTGCGAAAGTGCCCATCGCGGATTGGCGATTTCAAGCGCTGAGGTATATGAATAGCTCAGACACTCAGGTTTCCTCACGATATTTTCCTTTACCGTTAGCGAGTGATATTGCTACTATAACATCACAAATGTACATAACTTAGAAAACAAAGTCATAGGTACATGCCCGCACTGGGAATCGAACCTGGGTCTCCCGCTTCCGAGTCCAATGTTCTACCCACTAGGCTACCACCGCCTCGTGAAGCATTTAGTTATTTTGGGAAGGTTCTATAGTCTATAATCACTTTGTGAACCATTAATTTGTTTTGCGAAGCGTCTATATCCCTTTAATGAAGCATTTATTAATTTAAGGAAGGGTCTGTATCCATTTTATGAAGCTATTATTTATTTTGGAAAGAGTTTAGTTAAATTAATTAAGGTTTTATGGGGAACTTGCGTCTAACTTAGATTGGAGTGACCTTGCGTTTATACCATAGGACACATATAGAAAGTTAGGAAAATTTTTAAAATAAATCAAATCAATATATTTTTCGGGGTTTTCGGGATGACAAAAATAGCGAAAAATAAACTTGCTCTAAACTAATTAGATTTGGATTTTTCATTGAATTCTGAACGTTTTCTTATAAGGGTGTAGATGCATAAAAACATTATTTTACGACATACCTAACTCAAATATCAATTAACATTTCAAACATTATAAGGCATTACGTGCAAGTTGTGACGTCATAGTTTGAGCCCTATCTGTATAGGTAGTATTATGAAAAGTATTAGTCGCAGAGAAAAAAATACACCACGTTTATTTATCTTTTAACATGGCCTCTCCTCATTTTCATCACCATTTTTAGTGGAAGTTCTCGGAGTTAAAATTTTATTTGTCTCTAACTACTACAGCGTTTTTTATTTTATTGTTCCCGTGCTATTTACTCGTCCAACGTTTTTTTCTTCTCGGAATAATAACTACAATTCTAACCAAAACTTCATCCCAATATGAGTTAAGCTCTTGATCCGAGGTAGCAAGAAAGAATTTCGTTTCTTGGAGATTTCCTGTATCGCATAGGAATATAACGAGGGAAAACCCCTCTACAGCATGATTAATCGTTGCAATAAAGATAAATAACATTGGGGAAGTACCGGATAAGTTTATATTCACAAATTCTCATTCATTTATTTATTCACACATTCTCATTCGTTTATAATGTAGGTACACTAATATAACAGACCCGTTTTTACTGCTTCTCCGACTCTCCATAGTTTGCTGGAAGAAATCTCTTACAGAGACATTTCTTATGTAATATCCTGTTCAATGTTTCGTGTGCAATAAAGTATATAATAATTCATCATCCTTCACATCATTGTATTCGCCTATTCTCCGCATGATCTATTAATTGCGAAACTAACAACTTTGACGTTCATTAAGGAAACATTTAAATTTTATAATGAAAATAAAAAGTTTAATAATCACCGGTTTCTTGTACACTAAAAACCTGCTAAAAGCTGTCAGTTTTTCTGCACGTACTTTGGTCAACTAAGAGCTGTTAAAATTTGACTAACATACTATGTACAATACTATGTAGTGTTACTTCCTAAGCTTGTCTGAAAGAAATAGCTTTTCGCGATAAGACCGCCAAATGTATACGGCAAAACTTAGATATGTAAGCCTTCTAATGTATTTTCTGTTGTGTACAATAAAGAGTTCCAATCTAATCTAATCTTAAACTAAAATTCATAGTTTATTACGACAAATCGATGTTCATTTCGTTGGCGAGTCTTCCTAATTGTTAATCTGTGGGTTAATTGATTATTAGGCAATGTACAGCGAATTGTCATGGTAAACCATGAAATCCATGAAAATAAACTTTGGCCTTTGCATCTAGGTAATGAGATAATACTACCCGCCTCACTTTTCCTTCAGCAACTCTCCATCATCGGTTGCCTGGAAGAAATTGCTATAAGCAATAAGGCAGCCAATTGTACTGTATTTTTGTAAATGTTTCATGTCGCGTTTTTCCTGCTATAATAAAGAATACTATTATCCTATCTTATCTTATCTTATGATTTACACAGCTTCCAGTGGCACCTTCCCTCACAATGAAGGGACGAACTACATTGCAAAGTCCATGAATTCACAAATTTACAAGTAGACTCTTTTACGCAATGTACTACTAATTGTAGTTTTATGAAACTCGGCACAGGCAAGGACATCACAAACATGGAATTACATCCAGACTAAGGCCATGTGTAAAAATGTACGACGGCCCCCAGTGGGTATCGAACCCACGACCTCCGGCACGGTAATCAGACGTGTTACCGCTAGACTAACGAGGTAGTGAAACACCTTTAGTCTGCCTTGGGGATGTAAGGGTAGACGTATTGTATAAAGTGAAATAAGATAAGATAATAATATTTTTTATAGTACATATGGTGCTACATTACCGCACTAGTGCGATAATGAGCACTTTACGTGCCTATGTCGAAACTTCAAAGGGCCATATGTACTATAAAACGTTGTACGATACACGTGCGAATAGGTAATTCGTAACTCGTGTCGATATAAAACACTCCCTTCGGTCGTGTTTTAATTTATCGCCACTCGTTGCGAATTTCCTACTTTTCGCACTAGTATCGTAATGTACTATTATGCCACACCTGGCCAAAAAGCGGGTTTTCCGCACGCTACGCGCATGGGAAAACCCACTTTGAGGCCAGGTGACGACATAAAATTGTGTACACAACACGGACTGTACAATAGAAAGCCCTCTATCGCATATTTATGACCCTCGCCTGCGGCTCGGGCCTTTAATTCTGCGATATCGGCCTTTCTTTATTTTACGCCCCTAGTTATGTAATTAACTATTATTGCACACAAGAAACAAGAGACATAAAATATGCAAGTAACAATGAAGGGATCACTTCCTCAGCACAACGCTGAGTCAGCTGCCTTTTGTGGCAACGTAGATACACCACAGGCTACATCTATGGTCCTGTTTTATTTATTCGTTTTGTCTGTTGTGTATTTAGTTTTCTTTCTGTTGTTGTGCATATTATGTTACTTATCTGCTTATTTTGTTTCTGTGATGTATCTTGTTGGTATAATAAATGTCTTTCTTCTTCTTCTTCTTAAAAAGTAAAATGGGCGGCCTTATTACAGGCACAGGTAACTGTGTCTATTCCTGACTGGTCCACTATTCTCTGTCTGTTCCAGACTGATCCGCCGTGGTCGTGGGGCGTGGCAAATGATAACACGCCGGATGTACTGCGGACAATGGTATGTAGGTACTAATATTAGGCCGACTTGCACCGCTTTGTTAAACGTGGCTTAAACACCATTTAAATAAAATTCTTTATACAAAAGTCGATTTAAATGACGACTCAAGTGACATTTAAGAAGTGGTGCAAGTCGGCCTAATTTCTTTAGACTCAAATCAAGGTTGCTTCTCGGCTTGTACTAATGACTGAATTCGTAAGTATTCCATTAATTTAATGTTGTAAGGGGGCTCCCTTAAATATTTATATTATTCTGTATTTAGTATTTCTTGTTATAGCGGCAACTGAAGTACATCATGGGTGAAAATGTCATGTCCATGAGTTCGTGTGGTACAGCCTGGTGACAGACGGACGGACGGACGGATGGACGGACGGACAGCGGAGTCTTAGTAACCTTACCCTTTGGGTGCGGGATCCTAAAAAATAAAAAAATTCAACAAGACTTCAAGCTTTTTTAAATAAGCTAGGAATAAAAAAAAACTATTTTGTTAGTTCATATTTATGCACAATGATAATTGAGGCTCCGAAGATTTAACGTGTAGATGTAAAGGTCTAACCACCTGATTCTCGTACACAAACAATCTTTCCAACCGTTGATTTAACTTTTGACAGATTCACGCCCATGAAGTTCCTTATTTATTTGACAGGAGACCAAAGGCGAAAAATGCAACACTTCATGAACACCTTTTTTTTCACAATAGTGACGTGACGCTTTTTGGACAATTGAAGATGACTTTCTATAAGATATACTATAAGAAATTAGGTCTAAATATTAATAGTAACAAAATAATATGCAAACCCGTTGGGAACTTTTTAGTCTATCACGCTCAGACAGACAAACTATAAGAAATATCGAAATAAAATATGAATGCAATGAATCGATGAAACCTTCAACATAATTAAAATCAATTATCATAAACAATCGAATCCGTAACTTCATAGAACATTACTAAATGGAGCTGTGAAAAGTTAAATAAACGTTTGGATCGACTGTAATCTACTGCTAACAGCTGTTGTTGTTAGTGTACGGAAAACCGGGGGTAAGTTCTTTCTTCGGTCATTCCGCAGCCATCGCCACCGAAAAGACTGTCATTACCGGGACCGGTTTACGTGAAACCGACTGCAAGGAAACAATGCAAGGTTGGTGCAGCTTTATGACAGCTCTTATTACGCTTGGCATAAGAGCAAGTTTTGAATAAACGATATAGCTGAGATAGACGGGTTTGCCTTGGTAGCTCTTGTTAGTATTTCGTAATAATATAAAATATGACTGCATTAACTCCTGCTATCAAACCTGCCTGATTAGCACGATCTTTGAACTCAATAAACGATATAGCTGAGATAGACGGGTTTGCCTTGGTAGCTCTTGTTAGTATTTCGTAATAATATAAAATATGACTGCATTAACTCCTGCTATCAAACCTGCCTGATTAGCACGATCTTTGAACTCAACACAGCGATATTTTATTTTATTAGGCACATATAAAACATAGTACAATGGGACAGGTACGCGCAACGTTTAAATAAAATAAACTTACGTCGTAAATGATCGAATGTTACAATTAATATAATAACAAAACAATGGATTTACCTAAGATACCTTTATACTATAGCCTAGAGTTCCATAAAACGACAGTTCATTTTGCGTAGCCGAGTCCTAATTGTTAACCCTAGACACCTAAACTTCTCATCATCATCATTGACGGATGCTTAGGTATTATATAGTGTATGTGAGAAGTTTAGGATGCCCGTGTGGCGCCGGATTAAGAATAGCGTCACTCCATTTCCTTCCGTGGATGTCGTAGAAGGCGACTAAGGAAATCAATTACCAAGAGACGGGCAGCAGCGTCTTCCTGAGATTCCAACCGCATAATACGATCGCCAACACGCCTGCCAAGCGTGGCGATTATGGCAAAACCCCTCATGGTTATGAAGGAGGCCTATGTCCTGCAGTGGGCGTGAAATGGCTGATGATGATGATGATGATGATATATTTTTTAATAAAATAATTTGTTGTTATTTATCACTTACTCTTATTTATTTTTCTTTCTGTTTAAAATGGCACGCATTTCTACACATCAAAACCGACATACTTGTGAAAGGTTTTAATAAAACAGAAATTTGAAAAGTAGTTGGTTAAGTTAAGGAAAAACTTAAACTTGACATTTGAGAAAAAAAAAACATCCTTTTTTACGCCCACTCAGTACAAAAATAAATTTTATGTCCACCATAGATTGCGATTGTATGAATATGTTTGTAAAATTTCGAAGAAATATAATACTTGGCTGACGGAATTCGTAGCCTCTCGCCAAGCCGCGACGAACACCGAGTTGACAAGAGACACCACGGCTATTTGCACACGCACAAAAAAATAAAATAATTTTTCTATCGCGTTTTCGTCGAAACGACGATGGTTAGGTGTCTAGGGTTAATCTGTGGGTTAGTGGACTTTGTACATCTTTATAATGGACTTTGGAAAATGTACATCAAATTGTCATCGCAAACTATTTCACACCATGAATACATAATTATTCTTAATATTTTTTTCTTAATAAAACTCAATTTTAACAGATATTTTACTCGTATACTTTTCCATTTTACAATTTTCCGACGTGTCGGTACTTTTGCAAGTGCTGTGGTCTCGGTAGACTTGCAAGTAAATATCCGTTAAAATTCAGTTTTATTATGTCTAGTACTCGTGTTAACCTCAGATTAATTTTTATTATTATGAACAAATCAATCTAATCTAATTTAATCATATTCTATAAAATAAGGCCCAGGGCGCCCTGGTCAACAACTAACTAGCTCCTAACCCGGATTGGCAAAAGTAGTATAGTATTGGGAACTCTAGGACACTTTGAAGGAGTGAGGGCGAACGCAGTGAGTTCCCAATACTATTGTGGGAAATATGCAAATTAACCGTCTCTAGAAACCTGCAACTAATTTATTACTTGTCTATATCCCAATTAAACTTTAAGGAATTTTAGACTTACGAATCAACTTACCACAAAATGTTTTTTTTTTTCTTCAGTTCATAAATAGGAATTATTTATATAAGCGACAAATACAAAAATGATTTCATTGCACGCCTGTAGTTCTAGGTGTTAGTATCGTTTTTTTGTACGCTCGAGAATGAAATTTATACAACAACCGCAATCATTACGTTTGGAAAACATTTGTAGCGAATCGACCAACAAAATAAAACCACATGGAAAACTTTTACCAAATACAATTCGATGTATCATTTGTGGCCCTTCGAACTGTGGTAAAACAAACGTAATGATAGGTCTTCTATTGCACAAAAATGGATTGCGCTACCGAAACGTTTACCTTTATTCTAAAACACTCTATCAGCCTAAATACGTTTTTTTAGATAAAGTCTTAAGTATGGTTCCTGAGATAAATTTTGCAAAATTTCGTGATAACGAAGAAGTGATAAGTCATCAAAATGCCAAACCTTACTCAGTAATGATATTTGACGATGTTGCTTGTGAAAAACAAAATAACATACGTGATTATTTTGCTATGGGTAGACATAAAAAGATTGATTCTTTCTATTTGAATCAAACATACAGTAAGATACCAAAACAATTAATCAGGGATAATGCTAATTTGATCATAATTTTCAAACAGGATGACATCAATATACGACATATTTATGACGAACATGTCAACGCCAATATGAGCTGGACCCAGTTTCGAGAAATGTGCACAAAAATATGGAGTGTGCCTTATAATTATCTGGTCATTAATAAAGATTGCGAAAAAAGTAAAGGATGTTACAGAATGAACTTTGACAAATTCGTTGTCTTTGACTAAGCATATTTTTACTATTTATAACAAGTTACGGATCGAAGCGTCGTTACTAACCTGTTTGCGTTTCCAGAGAAGGTACATATTTTATCGCGCTATGGAAAAGGTACTAAAAACACAGATTGTAAAATCTGCTGAAGCAGTAAAAAGAAAGTTTAAACAATTGAAAGATGTTGATTACGATAATGATCTAGTTTTGGAAAAGGGTTTCAAACCATTAACAAGTCCACTAAAAAGCATAGCCGCCAAAAATGAAAAGATAAATAAGGAGTATTGGGAAGATAGACACTGGGATTCTAAAACAAACAATGAGACTATCAAAGAACATAATAAATTCGATGATGGTACGTCTACTAGCTACAACTTTTTGGAAAATAGTGATCGTGACTCGCAAACAAGCATTCAAAAAACTGAGCAGAAAACATCTGGTGAAGCTGACGAAGACGATTTAAAGATGGGTGACTCAAGTGACACATCATTTAAAACTCTTGAATCTGTTCAAAATCCTCGCCAAGATTCTTCTTCCTGGTCATTGTCATCGGAAATATTTAGAAATGTACCTTATGGAGTAAGGCTGGAGCGAGGAAAAGCTATGTTGGGGTCAATGCGAGTGTCAGTTACAGAAAAGAAGATTTCAGTTGGTGGAAAAAGTTATTTAAATACACCTGGATTAGCTGAATTGTTGTTGAAACTAAAACCAAATTTAAGCTTAGTTAAGGCTGATGATTTGCAAAACTATAAACAATTACTGTTGGAAACAAATGCTCACCGTCGTGATTTCAGTCCTAAACAACCAATAAAAAGTAATAGAGGTATGAAGTATTTGCAAATTATAAAACCTCTCTTTAAACTAACCAAAAATACTTCTAGCAGTATTGAAAGTCTGCCGCAAGGAAAAGGGTTACCAGTCATGAAAAATATGAATAAAAATGTTGATTATGTATACTGGGATGATCCAAATGAATTGGTTGAATTGAACGTTTAAAATTACTTATTGCATCTCGCGAAGCTGGTAATACAGGGCTTAATAACGAAATTATTTCTATCATTGAAGAATTGCGTGAATGTGGTGTAATAAAGTAATATAATTACAAACGTAAATGTATTTTCCATCAGTTCTTGTGCATCTTCCTTAAAAAAATGATGAATATTGATAAATTTGGTCACCATGTGCATAAAAGATTTCGCTCATCAGAAATATTTTATAGCACCAATAATAAAAATCTTACTAAAAACCTTAATGGCGAATATGACTTACAATCAGAGAAACTGGTAGGATTGAGACTTCCTGTGCTACCTGATGAAGCTGTCAACAAAGAGTATGTTGATCAAAACTTAAAATTATTTTGCAAAGAGCATGATATTGTCGTCGAGCTAAAAAGTATAAAGAGTCAAATACAACTGCTTCAGAAACAGTTAGATGAAAAGTGTACAAGGGTGGAAGTGGGTAATATTATCAAAGATCAGTTGGTAGCCATCAGAGATATTGCCAGCAGAAATTATGAGTAAAGAAAAAGTGGTGAACGAGATTCATAGAGCTGCTAGAAGAAATTTCAATCGACGGCACGTTGTTCTTAAAGGAATCGATGACTTATGGCAAGCGGATTTAATTGATATTCAACATATTCGAAAACAAAATAGAGGATTTAGTTTTATTTTAGTCATTATAGATTGTTTTTCAAAATATACTTGGACTGTTCCATTAAAAACTAAATCAATGAATGAAGTATGTACTGCATTTGAAAAAGTTTTAAAAATGAATCGTGTTCCAACTAACTTACAGACCGATTTGGAAACAGAATTTTATAATAGATCTTTTCAAAAACTTATGCAATTATACAACATTAACCATTATTCAACCTTTTCTACAAAGAAAGCGTCTATTGTTGAAAGAGTTATAAGGACATTGAAGAATAAGTTATATAAATATTTTAGTTTAGTTGGCAACTACAAATGGATGGAAAAACCATTAGTTGATGTTGTGAATTCATATAATAGTACAAAACACCGTACAACAAAGTACCGACCAGCAGAGGTAAACAAAGTCAATGAACCCAAAGTTTTAGAAAATATTGTAAACTCTCACGCAGAGACATCCTCAGTAAAACCAAAATTTAAAGTAGGGGATTACGTTCGTATTAGCAAGTACAAGGGGTGTTTTTACAAAGGTTATACTCCCAATTGGTCGACCGAGTTATTTACCATTAGCAAAGTTAACAAAAGTATTCCCATAACATATCGTATTAAAGATCAACATAATCAGTTAATAAAAGGTAGTTTCTACGAACAAGAATGAAATAAAACATGTTATCCTGGTGTTTATTTAATTGAAAAGGTGTTGAAAAAGAAAGGAAATAAGCTATTCGTCACATGGCTTGGATTAAAAGACGATGAAAACAGTTGGATCGCAAAAAATGATGTTGTTAAATAATGTTGTTATATTACAATCATGATCACCAAATATTATTCATTCGTTCGTAAGTGATGACTGGAAGAGGACTTGTTAATAAATTAATAAATAATTTACCACTTGAGTTACATTTACCGGGATATAACTATTGTGGCCCAGGCACAAAACTAGAAAAACGTTTACTAAGAGGTGATAAAGGTATTAATCAATTAGACGACGCTTGTATGCGTCACGATATTGCCTATGCTAAATACACCGATACGCGCGATCGTCATCAAGCTGATAAAGAATTGATGGAAATGGCAGAACTACGATCAAAGGCAAAAGACGCAAGTAGAGGGGAAAGACTTGCTTCGTGGTTAGTAAACAAAGTCATGAAAGTTAAAGTTAAGGCAGGTGCTGGTTTGAAAAATTTTAAAGCAGGTATTAGAAAAGTACGTACACAACTAAAGAAAGCCAAACTAAAAAACAAACAATCTGCTATTAAATTTGCTTATTTAGCTGCAAAAAAATTGTTTCCTAAGAATATGAAAGTACAGCTACCTCGAATAATACCAATTCCAATAACTGGAGGAATACTACCACTTCTTCCTATATTCGCTTGCCTTTCGGCGATAGGCTCATTAGCTGGAGGGGCAGCTGGAATAACAAAAGCAGTAAACGACTCTAAATCTGCTCAAGAAAATTTAAAAGAATCAATACGTCATAATAATAATAAGATGATGGAGGCAATTGCTATTGGAAAAGGACTGTACATCAAACCGTACAAAAAAGGCGGTGGACTTTGTTTACATACAAAAAACTGTTAAATAGGCTACCCCGACGTGCACTCACAAATGAAGATATAATGAAATATGTTAATAATAATAATAATAATATACCATATTTCAGAGGTGTGTATATGAGAGACAATTTGCCTCCAAAACCTAAACAAATTGAGTGTGCGATTATCAATTTAGACAGTTCTGACAATCCTGGAAGTCATTGGGTAGCCTTTGTAAAAATTTATAATTATTGTGAATATTTTAACAGTTTCGGAGATTTAAAACCTCCTACAGAATTGGTTAAATACCTAAGTGGCACAGATTTGTATTACAATTATACTAAATATCAAGCATACAACACGTTTAACTGTGGACATTTATGTCTTCAATTTTTAAAAGGTTTCTGGGAACGAATCACTTAACTATGTCTTTCACAATGTCTATAACGGCACAGACTCTGCTCTTGTAACAAATTATTCTCCGGCTTTGGAAACTGATGGTGATTATGAGTGCGGCCTCCTGTACTTTACTACTTTTAATTCAATACCTAATGTTGATAACAGAAATAATAAATTCTATTACGGTAAAGATGGGGTTGTTACAATACCTGAGGGTTCATATAAACTTGAGGATATTATTGAATTCCTAACTAAACATGTTAATTATTGTGTTTTGGAATTAACTTGCAATAATAATACGTTAAGCACCAGTATTTTTTGTAACAAAGACATTCACTTTGATAAAGAGAACTCAATAGGATGTACATTAGAATTTGGAAAAGTATTTTTAAAAGCTAATATATTACATACATCTTCCTATCCGATCAACATTTTACCATCAGCCATAGTCAGAATCGAATGTGATATTGTGAGCGGATCATTTATTAATGGAAAACCTAGCCATATCATTTACGAGTTCTCTCCGAATGTGCCGCCGGGTTATCGAATAATTGAAATTCCTAAAAACGTTATTTATTTCCCAGTTATCCAAAACAGTGTGAGTGCAATTAATATTAGAATTTTGGATTTAAATAACAACTTACTAAATTTAAGAAGAGAAGAAGTACAGCTCTGTTTACATCTTAAGAAAAAATGATTGATTTCAATAAAACCCTGTGTACTACCAGCAGACAGCGCAGTTTGCTTTCAAATATTACGAAGGTACCACCAAAAAGAAATAAATTAACAAAAGGCAATAAGCAATTTCTCAAATTAATAAATTTGTTAAAGTAACTAAAATGCTTAATATAGCAGAACCTTTTGTACAAGACAACAGCATTGAAAGTATTCAGATTCATTCCTATAAGCCTTATGTAAGCAGTTATAATAGGAACGATGAGATACGGATTCCGATTAACCAGCAGGACCTTTACATTCTACCGTCGGAGAGTACTTTGTACGTAGAAGGAAGGATCAGCATAATCAACAGTGAAACTAAAGCTAAAGTGGCCGAGATTCAATTAATAAACAACCCAATACTATTTTTATTTCAAGATATTCGTTATGAATTAAATGGGGTCGAAATCGACAAGATTAAAAATGCAGGTTGTTATCACAACGAAATCTTTATTATCAATGAATGAAAGTGAATCAAAAATGTCTTATGCATGGGGTTGGAACATTGACGGTATTAAAAACACAACGGGTGGAACTTTTTCAGGCTGTCTTCCACTTAATAGAATCCTTGGGTTTGCAGAGGATTACAAAAAAATTATAATAAATTGCAAGCATGAGCTTATACTTTTGCGAAGCAATACGAACATGAATGCAATTAAATTAAATAATAATGAGGTTGTGGAAGACATCGTCATTGATAAAATTATGTGGCGAGTGCCCCACGTTAAGGTGTCTGATAGAGAGAGAATCAACTTGCTTAGGTATTTAGAAAGAGACAGAGCTATTCATGTAGCGTTTAGAAACTGGGATCTTTATGAATATCCACTTTTACCTCAAACAACGAAGCATACATGGTCAATCAAAACTTCATCACAGATAGAAAAGCCAAGATACGTTATCATTGGATTACAGAAAGACCGCAAGAACAATGGATTTCAGGATATGTCCAGATTCGATCATTGTAACTTGCGTGACGTAAAAGTGTTTTTAAACTCAACCTACTTCCCTTATGAAAACCTGAACGTTAAATTTAGCAATGATAATTATGCTTTATTATACGAGTTGTATGCTAAATTTCAACAGTCTTACTGCAGCCGTCTTCCAGAACCCCTGCTAAATTATATCGATTTCAAAGAAAAAACTCCATTATTTGTAATTTATTGCTGTCGTCAGAATGATACGTTGAAGACTGGGCCTGTCGACGTTCGTGTTGAAATTGAGAGCGAGATAGCGATACCGGACAAAACAACTGCATACTGTTTAATATTGAACGATTGTATAATAGAATACAAACCTCTTACCAGTATAGTGAAGAAAATATCATGAATCCGGAATATATTTTTGTAGATTAACAAGGCTTTAAAGACTACAAAAATAATTTCATTGTCAAAGAATTTGCTACAGCAACAAGTGACAATACAGAAGTTTTTTTAATAAAACCCCCATTTCCTTTCAAACATTTAACTGACGAAGAAAAGAAACAAGTTGTTTGGCTCGGGAAAAATCGGGGCATCTACTGGAGTGAAGGATTGATAAGCTATAAAGAATTCAAGAGAATGATTCAGTCATCCTTATTTGGTAAAACCTTAGTTGTAAAGGGGCTTGAAAAATGTAAATGGGTTCAGGAGCTATGTCCGAATAGCATTGTAAAGGACGTTGGCGAAATGGATATACCTAATCTTAAGACCTTAATTTCTTATTACTGTACAAATAAATGTAGTAAGTATAACTGTCTTATTCATAACGATTACTGTGCATTAAAAAATGTTATATGTATAAGAAGATGGTGTGTGGACAGTGGAGTGTCAATATTATAATTTTTTTAATTAAGTTCTTACTATTGAATCTGTGTTTAATTATTATTTTATGGAAAATAAATGTATGCCTACGTAATTTTATATTTCTTTGTTTTATTTATTTGTTACTGAGAAAAAGAAAAAAAACAGTCAGTCTAATTTAATATATATTTTAATGATTCGCATCTTAACATCGGTAACACTTATTCTATTTTATAACTAAGATTTAGAATATTTGAAACAGTTCAATATAATTATAAAGTATTACTACTGAATTACACCATAATGCTAGTTACCGAATGAAATTTAAAGAAAATTTAATTTGAATATAATTTCAAACATAATACTAATAATAAACAATAAAATAATAAACGCTTAGTAATCATTACCATTATTACTTAACTTCCTACTCATTCTGTCAAGTAAATTTTCGGTCATGTCCATTATTTCGTCGGTGTGATCCATCACCATATACTGCGCATTCGACGTTTCCACTTCACTGTCACTGGATAAGTCAATCACTTTGATTTTTATCATTCGCAAACCTTTACGCCGCGATTTCTTCACAATGTAAGAAGTTGTAGTCTGCGCTTTCTTTTTGGAAGGCCGCACTCGCTTGTTTGGATTTCGTGGAGGAGGTTCTGGAGCACCCACTTCTTCAACATCCTCGCTCTCAAATCCTGTTAGTAAATGCTGGCCGTAGAAGAAAGGATCCGTTATCGCCGGACTGTAGGTCATCTTGATGATCTGAAAATAAATAGGAAGTTTTAGTATCGATAAAATTATAATAGTAGGTAGATACTTATTCAAAGTACAAGTTTCAACTTACCAAAATGGAAATATTTTATCAGCACAGTTACTCGTCTCGATGCTATCGATGTTAACTTGCGAATGAATTACGGACTCAGTCAAGCTTCGTCAGCATTGTTCGAAAGACTTGACCGTCCAATATCTTTAGAGCTACCTCTCCCCGCTGTATGCAATGCTGTGCGACGATGCATAGCATCATCGCGGGCAGCCCCCTCCCCGCGCGCTTCACGCGCGCGAGCTCGCAAATATTAGTTTAAACAAAGGATGACTTGATGACATAATTGCGACAGGTTAGGTCTTGCTCGACGTGGAACTGAAATGAAGAATCTGATGACACACCCAGAGCAGGTTAGGTCTCGATCAAACCTATCACGGATATGGAATAACTATGAACACAGATATTTTTTTCAGATAACGTTTATTTTAGTGTAGGTAGGTACCTAAATGTCTATAGTACAATATTACCTTAAATTATACACACTTGCAAAATTCACAAAAACCAGATTTCACATGTTTTTATTATACTTAATACTAAAATTACTTAGATAAAACTTAGTACATAGCGTCATACTTAAACCATTTAAATTATTTTTTATTTAGAATAATGAGTTATGCCCCCAAGCTACAGTGGACACTTTGTCTGGCATTATACATACATCTTTTGTCGTCTGTGTTAGACAAAGCAATTTTATTTACAGACTGGGTAAATATTTCGTGTTTTATCGACTTGAAAAGATTTTGCTTTCGTCTAACTATTCTATCGTTCAGTAACACTTCACGATAATCGGTTGTAGCTAAATCTCGGACTACACACTTTTTCACCCCTTTGGCTTTCTTAATTACCTGCTCAGTGGTTTTTATGCAATACAATTTTGAGCGCAAACCAATAAATTCTGTCATAATTTTTCCTCCCAACTCATCTTTGATTAAACCAGGCACTTTTTTGTTTACCAAAGATAGGTCGAACTGATTCCGAGGTTCGTAATTGCTTGTATCAAAAAAATCCATCAAGGTTTCTTTCATATCTCTGTAAAAATCTTCGGTTTGAATTTCATAGATAAAGCTATCAGTGTCGGTGTAACAAAGTTGCACTTGATTTCCATACTTAGGCTTTATTACCGAATAGTGAAAGTCATACATGTGACTCTTAGACAGCTCCAGCACTGCAAAACCCACGTAAATTGGTTTGTTTAAAATTACTCTTTCCGGTTTCATTTGAATAGCGACTAAGTTTTCGGAAAATACGCTTGCGCTATGGAAGTTTAACCGAGCAATCAATTTGTCAGCGGTATCATGTTTTTTAGTTTTATTTGTTTTATCATGCCATTGTGTAACAAGTTTAACATCAACGCGTTTTTCACTATCCTCAAGCGTTTTTCCGAAAATCGAGTTATTATTTAACTTGAAAAGGTCTTGCTGGAACTGAGTGATCGCTTTTTTTCTTAGTTCCGTGTTCAAATCAATGTATTCTTTCAAAAAAGCTCTCTGACGAAATGATATACCTCTATGAACTTTAGCAAGAATCAATCCGTTTGCAAGACATGTTTTGAGGTGTACGTAATGTATCACGTAGTAAAATTTGTCGTACAAGTTCGGAGTCAATTTGGGTGTTTTATCTCCTGGAGGAATAAATTTCTCGGCACAAAACGGGTAATCGTTATGCAAATCGTGTAACTCATCAGGGTACAACAAGTCGACCTCTAATATGTAACCTCGTGGAGCATCATTGGGAATGTTTTCAACATTCATGTTTTCGATTTCAGATTCACTTAAAAATCTGAAATCTGAAATCGGCAACATCTGACACATGCTGTATCCGTATAAATTGTTACAATCAATGTATACCAAAAATGAGTCTTGTTTAGCTGGATCGTACGTCTCCATATATGAATTGTTTGCTTGCGAGTGTCTTTTTGAACACATGCAAATTCCACCTCTGATACCCTTTTGAATCATGCGAATAATTTCCAAGTTATCTATAAGTTTTAATTTGACCCCCGTTTTTAGAAGCATTGCATCAAATGACAAACTTGGAGAAGTTAGGTAGAAGGCTGGATCTAAGTTGTAATGCGTTTTACATGTCTTCCTGAAGTTTTCAAAGACGTCTGTTAATAACAGCACATCAGTCTTTACGTAAAGATCTGTATATTCACCCATGTTTTCAATTTCAAAAGTTTGCCACACATTTTGAGCGTGCGCATACTCTTTATTCGATATGTGTTCGTCAGTTATAGAATTGTAAAACAATGACTTGTCAGGTAGTTGCTTATCTGCAAACATTTTCCAACTAGTCATATAATCATAGGGGTATACACCTTTGCCTGTAAGTAACGCAAACTGATTTTCATCTGGGAAATAACGCGACAAGTAAGTAAAGTCGTTTTTGTGCAAGCCTTTTGCCAACTTTTGTAAACTGGTGCCCAAAAATTTATATGAGTCAACAAATCGTATTTGAGCAAATTCGTCCTCAGAGATGTGAAAAAACTTTGTGAATGAAATGTAATTCTCCTTGTTTTTAGGAATAATTTTTATTGCTCCGCAAAGTTCACTTAATTCTTTAATGAACAAATGACAGTCATATCCTGCGAGGTTATGAAAAAATATCGGAACTAGTTTGGGAACTCGAAATTTTAAGTTACAGTATGCATGTGCCGCTCCGCGATAACAACCTGTCAGATGACAGTGATCTCTAACTTTGTCTGTAAATATTAGCCGCTCACAGATGTGACAACGATCTGCTTCCGCATACTCTTTTGCATTTTCGCTTGTAAATGTCATAGAGATGTTTTTATTAAGAATACTGTATATTCTTTTCACTTCTCGAATGAGTAGTTTAACAAATTTTTGAGCACAGTCAGAGCCGCGGTATTGAACAAATCGATTTAAGTTAATATCAAATGAACAAATAACATGGTATGCGAATGCGATCGGTACGTGTTTCTTTGCGTTATCTATGTAACTCAAATCAGGATTTTGCTGACATCCTTGATAAGGAACGAGAAGCGTTTCAAAGTCTGCATAAATAGCAAAAGGCATATCTTGTTTATGCGCAAAGTGTTTGAATTCGAGAAAAGTTCCTTTCCCAGGAAGCACTGTAGCAACGCCACTGCAGAGGTGGTTTTGTAGAGCCTGCTCGGATGATAGAAATTGCAGACAGTCTTCGCAGAAATACAATTTACCGTGATGTTTAGTCATCTGGCTGCGAACAAGCCGAGGTAGATTTTTAATTAAAACGTAATGAGTGCGTTTTCCTTTCTCTAATAACAGCAAGTTAACGCGTGTTTTCTGTGCTTGTGTTCAGATCTGTAAATGGGCCCAACAACACCCTTGTTATTTTTCAACGCATATATGTTAACACTTATATTTGGATTGTTGGTCTCAAACGATTTAACATCCGCTAGAGTAACAGGTAGGCTCAAATCAGTGGTATTCAGCACTTTGGTAAAGTGGGGGTATGAGGACGTACGATCAGCCCTTCCTTTAGGAGTATGAAGTGCAGCGACAATGCTCCATAAGAAACAAGCGTCATCTTTATTTTGCATGTTGAGACATGCTTTCTTGTTTTTAATAACTGGTGGCAAGTCGATACGAGTAGCTCCATAAACAGGTTCGTACTTGTTGATGTTTATTTCCAAGAACAGATTATTGAGAAATGTCCACCCACTGTCATGCTCTTCAAACTCTTCTATTTTCTTTTTTATACAGGCTACCATTTTACCTATCAGCTTTTCAAAGTCAAAATTACGGTGCAATGCAACATTCTTTGTCGAGAAGGATTTCACCTCTTGGCCTTCGTTTTTAAAGAGAACGAAGTTACTGAAAAATTCGAAGTTTACTTTTACGTTTACATGTTTTGCAAGCGAATCCCGTAAGAGTTTCTCAATTTTAGGGGAGATTTCGGTGATAAATGTCTCTGGTAAACAGTTCTCTAAATCAGTAGCAAGTATCCTATAAGAAGCTATACGACCTCGAAAAGCAGACGTGATCAGAACTACACCATCGCTTACAGGTGAGCTGCTTTTCTCTTTGTGAGCAGTACTGCGTACATGACCCACCCACTTTTTTTTCTCTATTTGGACTGAACATGCAGTACAATACGGCATTGTGATGCAATTTTGAAACGTACACTCAAGCGGTAAAATCAATTTATTGGGTACACAAAATACATAAAAAATCTCTTACATAACCTACACTAAAGGTGCCTTAGTCGCCTTTTACGACACCTCGGCAAGAGAGAGGGTGGCTCTATTCTCTAAAGACGGACGCCACACGCCTTTAATGAAACCTAACCTAACCTAACGACTATAATAATATGGTAGTAAAACACCTAATAGGCATTTTACAGCGATAAATTTAAAATAAGTAATATCACTGCAGAGTCATATTACTTAAATTTAACTGCATCGCTGTAAAATGTGGGTTCGGAGTCTTTGAACAGCGGTTTCACGCGGCGGATGAAGCCCTGGAGCTGGTCCCACGCAGGCGTCCCACGGTCAAGCTGCGCCTTCAGCAGGAACTGCGCCTTCTTCCAATGCTCCTGCTGCTTAGCGTCCCGCGTGAGATAAACTTTCACCTCCACAAAGTACTCCCCCTCCAGAGGTGCAGTCCGCCGCAGAGAGCCGTCAGCGACCTTTGTGGTGAGCGAGGATGTGACGGAGTGGTGAGACGCAGTTGCCACCACAGCGTCGTCGTCGTCCGAGAGCACTCCGAATAGGTCGTACTCGCTGGCCTTACGCCCCTTCACCACTTTCTTTTTTGACCTGAGTGCAAAACAAAATATATATATTACTACAGTGCTAGAAGTAGTTCTGCAGAGAGAATGAATTGTATTTCTCTTATGATCTGAAACAGAAGTCCGAATGAGCTGCAGTAAGATATAATATGTTGCCCATACTTTCAATATCAACATTAAATAATCGTGTTACAATTGAATGTTTGTTTCGACTATCTTGTCACGCTCTCGATGAATAATATACCTACCACTTCTTACAATACCACCAAATACCATACCTTACCATACCTTATACCATACCATACTAATCATTGAAAAATATAAAGCCATTCAATTGTAACGCAATTATTAAATATTGATAATGAAAGTAGGGCTAGGAGAAATGCAGTCTGACAAATTGAAACATGGATGACAGTTCAAATCATTAGCCAGTAGCTGGTATGTCAACCCTAGATTGAGAAAAAATACGTTATTAAAAACGACTCCACAGTGGGCACGCGTGGCAAGTAAGCCGATACTCTCTCTCAGAGAGAAGGCCTGTGCCCTGCAGTGAGATAAAAAAAGATACATAAAAAAAGAGAAAAAAAAACGACTCACGTACTTTGAATTTTCCGCTGCAGCGGTTGTTCGGCGCTTAGGCGCAGGTGCAGGTGCAGCACGGTGCCTCTTTTCACTCGGCTGCTCAATGTATAGGGATTCTACCTCCGAGTCAGACCTGAAGAAAAGCCGCAATAAGAAAACAAAGCCAGCTTACACACACAAAGTCGGTGAAGTGTGATGAAATGAGGGTTGGGGCATTGGAAAATTTAATTATTAGATTAACTCTGAGAAACGACAAGTAACTAGGTAACATTGTATGCAACACAAAGGGGCAAAATTGTAAGAAAAAAAAAACAGGAACGAGGACTTGGTGATCCAAGTCCTTACAAACCCAGTTAATGAAGACCTCATTGTCACCGAGCCGGCGGGCCAAAGGCCAGGTCCGTAGCAAGGTACCAATTTGGTTGTAAAGAAGGTGGAAGTACTTACTTACATTTCGATTGGAGCTCAGTATTCTGAAGAGATGATTACTGATGGATGTTACTGTTGAAGAGTATGATTGATCGAATGAACGCTTCACCTTTTATACAAAATAAAATGCTTTAGTTTCAATATTGCACCCACACATAAAAGCAATATCTTACGCACATCCTTGATGTCTACACCACCCTCCATGAGAAGACACACGAAAGAAGAAAGTTGTCGTCAGGGTTGTTAAAACATCTTAGGTTACAATTAAAATATTTAATAACCACCTATGTTGAGTGTCCTACTACAATAAATATATAAAGCTATATAAAACTTCATTTACATCTAACTCATTTATATCTAACTGAACAATTAACGTGTTTGGTTTAAATATAATCTCTTCAGCGTGTTTCAAAAAAGTCCGGTGAAATCTAAAAGGGTTATTCTATTCATCAATACAAACAACTTTTACTCTGGGATTAACTTAGAAATGTAAAAAAAAAATATCAGCTCTTTCAAAACGTTGTATGGAACAGCTGATATTTTTTTCATAATTCGGACTTGGTCCCATAGTAAAAGTAGTTTGTTTTGATGAGTAGAATAACCCTTTTAAGTTTCACCGGACCGCTTTGAAGCAAGCTGTATAGCGTAATTTATTGTTCCACAAAATCATTGCAACTAAAAACTTACAAACCCTTCTTGACGTGTTTCAGTTTTCAGATTTTATGCATTTTAGGGGTAACCCTGTATAATAATTATTATTGTAAGTACATACATATTTTTTCTTAATTACTTCAAATTACTACACTGAAATTTTGAAGTAGGTACATTAATAATAACATGATGATAGAAAATTATCTTTTCACACCTCCTGCTCGACAATGCCTTATTACGTACCGTCAAATATCATCGTAAAGCATGGCCTTGTCTCTCGAGGGCAATAATAATGAAGAATTTCCCTAGGGAATAAAGTGATTTGAATTTAGAATGTCAAAATTCGCATGAAAACTATGGAGAAGCCCCGCATTGCAATTCGAAATTCGAATTGTTGTTCGAAACTCACCTCTTTTTTTTCTGAAATACTGTGTCCTGTGACCGCGCGAAACACCAACAAAAAAAAGAAAAAAAGGCGCGAATTGCAAATACGAATTTAAAAGTTATATTCAATTTAAGTTGCTAAGCCGTAAAAGAGTGTGGACTTTATATTTAATTTCAGGTTTTAATACATATTTTCAACTTATGCAGCCCTGTCTTTTTATTGTCTCCCAGATGGTGTGAAAAGTAGAGTATTCACCTCTGGAATAAAACATGTCTTAGTCTCGGGCGGTATGAACCCCTCGCTTCACTCAGGACTCTACATAACTCCCTCGCTTCGCTCAGGAGTTAAAATTTAACTCCCTCGCTGCGCTCGCGAGTTAACTCGGAGTCCTTCGCTCCGCTCAGGGTTCAATATGCCGCCCATGACATAATACATGGTTTTATTCCCTTAGTACATAATCTACTATTGTTCATACTGACTTTGTTATTATATAACTGTGACAGCCCTACGCAATTTCTACTTTAGCTCTGGATCACCCCCAGACTAAACATTGTCATCAGCAATTAATCAGTGCTTTCCAAGTATCAACAGGTCCTAACATGATATACGAGACGATTAATACCTTACACTCTATCGAGAACTGTCCACACGCGCGAGTCAGCGGAAAAGTCACATCACCAGGGTACGGTACGGCACTACAATTACAAAAAAGTGATAATGAACAATTGCATCATAATATAACCCTTATTGGAAGCATGTTAAGAAATAATAATAACTTCCACACAACACAATCACTTGTTCTGGTCCTTAACTGGGATACCCTGTGCTATGGTAACAAGACAAGGACATCACAAGCATGGAAAAACACCCAGACTAAGGCCATTTGTACAAATTAAGATACGGCGGCCCCCAATGGGAATCGAACCCGCGACCTCTGGTTTGGTAGTCTAACTTGACACCGCTAGACCATCGAGGCAGTCAACGGTATTTGTATTGTTCTGCTGGGGCTACATTAGCAGGCGAAAATTCGTGTCGCGTTGGCGCGTTAAAAACATCGTGTACGGGCATACGTGTCTACATTAGGCGGGTGAAGATTCATCGTGCCGTTTGTGTTGTTCGAGACGTTGGCGTTAATTCAAAATGGAGGATGTAGTGGCTTAGCGTAATATGTCGGTAAGGGAATATTTTCGCGACCAAAAAAGACATTTTAATCTATGTAAGCTTTTGTCTATATTTTTGTATAAAGTGTCTTTATGACAATAAATATAAATAAAGTTCACTTTCACTTTCACAAATCCCGATGTCCCGATAACACATCGTATTAGTCTGAATACTCCGCGTTGCAACGATCTACGAATATTCGCCATAGGCCGCTAATGTAGCCCCAGCATCAGTCGCACGAGAAGATTATGTGTTTTGATTAGTTTGCATTTTATCGTGAAACCGTGCAATGCGAAGACCGGCTAACAATAACAATCCTCACCGGTGGTCGTGCTGCGCTTGCAAATGCTCATCACTACTACACGTTGCCAATCTTTGAATGTTGACGTATGTAAGGTCTGTGTGGTGAGTGACGTTAGCCTTGGTAGTTGTTGTAATCATTGTATGAACTCTCTTTGTGTGGAAATGCTGACTTTGCACTTAGATTCACTCTCCATTCGAGCTCAGTATAAGCGGTCAATTGTGTGAGTAGCTCAAAGTAATTTTGGTGGATACCTTAGCGGTGATAACTAAATTAAAATTACTTCATAGATGTCTGAAACTAAGTTTTTGAGGAAATTTTAGTGGATACCTACGGTGACAACGAAACTACAAATTTCCATCCGTAAATTACGTACCTTCTACACACAGTATATTGAACGCTTATAATGTTTACTCTAGAGAGTTATAATTAATAATGTTGTGTAATGTGCCAACCGTGTGACAGTAGTGATGTGAGAAAACCCAGTTTCCAGTCTCAGTAAGTTGTTTTTTAATCTCAAAGTCCTTACCGTATGCTAACCATAGGCCTTACCAGCATTCGAAATGATTTCACACTACCTAGAATTGGGCGATTTCAGTGTATCCGGCCAGACGGTTTTTAAATTCGATTGAATTTCCTACTGCAGTGGTTTTGTTTTATCGTGACTCCGTTTGGTCTTACTTTGCAAAAAGTGTTCTACATGTTGCGATACTATTGAAGATCTCAGTTAGATACTCGCTGTTTTCCCCTCCATAGTATTGGGAACCCTAGGACACTTTGAAGGAGTGAGGGCGAACGCAGTGTGCCCCTCACTCCTTCAAAGTGTCCTAGAGTTCCCAATACTATACTACTGGCAAATCCTTTCATTACATTGGAAAACCTCGTTTTCCTAGGATAAACCAAGAAGAAGCAGGTTTCTTTATTTTTTTACTAGCTTTTGTTCGCGACTTCGTCCGCATGGAATGAGTAATTTCCGGGATGAAAAGTACCCAGTGTCCTTCCCCGGGACTCAAACTATCTCCATATCCAATTTCATCTAAATCCGTTGGGCCACTATTTCGTGATTGAGTAACAAACATCCAAACACCTTCACAAACTTTCACATTTATAATATAAGTAGGATTTTTACGGCATCATGCTCCCACTCTGGTTATAAAGCAGGATGACGTTATTTATATACGAACGAGTTCGATATAAACATGTAAAGCAAGTAGGTTCATTGCACCGTGACATTTTATTGTATGTACAGTGGAAAACAGGTACAACTTAATATTTTTGTTGCAAATTCGTTCTTAACGTAACTGATTAGAGTGCACGTATGTAAACGTTGATGTGCTGTCGACTTTACATTGATATTAAGACGTCCCTGTGTATAAAGGTTTGTTAGCACGTCCACTATCATAAGCAGTCTATATACGTGACACTATAGGGCACAGGCCTTCTCTTTCTCCGAGTATGGGCTGAATTAACACGCGTGCCCAACGCGGATTGGCGATTTCAAGCGCTGAGGTATGTGAATAGCTCAGACACTCAGGTTTCCTCACGATGTTTTCCTTCACCGTTAGCGAGTGGTACTGCCACTATAACTTCACAAATGTACATTACTTAAAAAACTAAGTCATAGGTAAATGCCCGCACTGGGAATCGAACCTGGGTTCCCACTAGGCTACCACCGCTTCCACCGAAGTCCTCTCTGGATGTTCAATACAATCAGGTAGCCTCACAAATCTTCATAAGTGACATCGCACTATGCCTAAAATAGCATCATCATCATCATCATCAGCCATTTGACGCCCACTGCAGGACATAGACATCCCTCATGTTTTTCTAACCATGAAAATGGTTGGCGATCGCAGTATGCGATTGGAATCTCAGGAAGACGCTGCCATCTCCTGGTAGTTTATTTCCTTAGTCGCCTTCTACGACATCCACGAAAGGAGTGGTGTGACGCTATTCTTAATCCGGCATAACGCGGATAAAAATAGCATAAAGCCGATTATTGAAGGGTGAAGGGAACATGAAGGGTTTGTTTAGTCGCACAGTGGTCACTTTTACTGTCTTAACAAAAATAAAAACATTTTATAATCAAAGTGGGCATGGCGCGATCTCATGTATGAAGATTTGTCATTGTGCTACCGATTGTATTGAAAAGAATAGAATAGAAATCGTTTATTACCAAAACACATACAATTTAAAAAAGCAATGATAGCTGAGATTCACATTTTTTTAGGCTGCATCTAACCATTTTGGTAATTGGAGAGAGCTCAGCCAACATGTCCGCTACTACCAGGTAGTAACTAACCCTGGTTTTCAGCACTGCCCAGCTCTTAGCTTGAAATTTAGAGCATTAGTTAAGGCAGGTAGGCACACGTTAAATATAAAATTATATAAATAAAAAAAAATATGCATTAGAAGAAGAAGAAGAAAGACATTTATTATACTAACAAGATACATCACAGAAACAAAATAAGCAGATAAGTAACATAATATGCACAACAACAGAAAGAAAACTAAATACACAACAGACAAAACGAATAAATAAAACAGGACCATAGATGTAGCCTGTAGTGTATCTAAGTTGCCACAAAAGGCAGCTGACTCAGCGTTGTGCTGAGGAAGTGATCCCTCAGCGGTGATTTTAACTAAACATTAACAATTAGCAAATTATGCATTACCTTAGCAGTCTCATTTATAAAATTAGCACCCGCTCTTTAGGGCTTAAAGAAATGAATTACTTATTGAAATGAAATAAAAATAACAAAGTGCGATAGTACTTGTCTTTCCTCGGAGCCACCAACAACCACAGAACAGACTACCACGCATCTGTACGTTAAGGGTTAGTTACAATTTTTAAAATTGTCCTTAGCACGGGATAGTGCAACAAAAATAATATAATCATGTAGGTACAGCGATATCATTCCGATGTAAAAACTTAACTGCAAAGTAGGTTGCTCGGGGCTGCAAGTGATGTAAATCGCTTCGGCCAGATGTCGCTGCCTGTACGTAATACAGAGAAGATTGTAATTTCTCGAAATTTCACTGACGCCTTCACTTGCCCAATAGCTCAGTTGGGAGAGCGGTGGCACGCTTAACCAGAGGTTGCTGGTTCAAGTCCCGGCATGGGTTAGTGCAACAAAAATAATATAATCTCTCAATCATGTTAACAGTGAAGCCACAACAAAGAACCTAGGATCACGAATCTGGGACTAGATAGCATTTATGGTCGTTTCTGGCGTTAATGCTATCCACTCCTAGGTTTTTTGCCTTAGGTTCATGGCCATGGGTACTAAAAACCGCTCTCTAAGGTTTGCTGAAAGAAATCTCTTACAGAGATAAACTCGCCTTTGTACATATTATTTCTTATGTAATATCCTGTTATGTGTTCTGTGTGCAATGAGGTATAATAATAATAACTAGTTGCCATGTATTAAAAAATATTTTAACAATTTTAGCCGTCGCCACCAACCACGCAACCCCCACGGCCTCAAAACTTGCAATCCACTGCTGCTTCAAGCAAGACTGACCCCTGCGCGCCTTTCCCTCCCCTCGTGCCCGACTTCCGGTTGAAAAACCGTCGCGTCAGCCAAGTGAGTAAGTACTAAGTAAGAATATTTTTTTATGTATACACCAGAAAACAGCACCTTCATGTTGTAATTTTTTATAAAATATTTAAAAAAAGAAGATTTAATTATTATATTCTTTTTGTTTGCACTAACCCGTGCATAGATGGAATTTTTAGCCTCTAAATAGATTTTTTTAAAGATTTAATTACTTAAGTTTCTGTCTATATTTATGTACAAAGTGTGTTTTTGGCCGGGTGTGGTGCCCATTTCCTTCCGTGGATGTCGTAGAAGGCGAGTAAGGAAATCAATTACCAGGAGACGGGCAGCAGCGTCTTCCTGAGATTCAAACCGCATACTGCGATCGCCAACCCGCCTGTCAAGCGTGGCTATTATGGCAAAACCCCTCATGGTTATGAAAACCGTGAAGGAGGCCTATGTCCTGCAGTGGGCGTCAAATGGCTTATGATGACGATGATGTGTTTTTGGCAATAAATGTAGTTCACTTTCACTAGGCCACGGTATTTTTAAAATCTTTAGCATTGCATAATAATTTGCGCTATAATTTTACTGAGAGTACCTAAAATATTTATAATACCTACTTTTGACTTTTTTCTTCTACCGTCTTTAATATTCAAAGTCATAGAAGAAGAATATACAGAAGATCAATTTTCGTCATTTAGTATAGCTTGATACATGGTACAAATGTCAGGGTGACGTTTGCCTTTGAAGTTCCGTATTTTGTTACAGTAAAATGCACGTAAGACAATATCATACTTAATTAATGCTATCAACGGATTTTTGTACATAATATTAAGTTGGTCTCGTAATAAAAGTTATTTGTATTGATTAGTAGAATAAACCTGCTTGACTTTCTCTGGACCTTTCTGAAATATACAGTATTGTACGTAAGAAAATAACTTAAACAAAAATCCGTGCAGTCGGGATGAGTTTGCGATACCCAACCCGATTGCGCGGATTTTTGTTTAAGTTATCTGGGTATAATGGTACATAAAAATGGAAATTACACCGATATTTCTTAGCCTAAGAGAAACCTTCCTTCTCCTCTTTTTTTCTTTTCTTTCCTACTTAACCCAATTTTTTTTATGTGTCTAAACTAAAGTCGTCACATCGTCCCCCGCCAATGGGACCCGTAATACGTCCATGCGAAGTCAAAGTCATTTGGTCAAGTTACTTGTCGGGCATTTCGAATTATGTTATGACGATTAGTGGCTATAGTTACAGTTATGTAACATGAATTTTGGTTACTTTGAAAGCCGCAGCAAAATAAAGGTGTCTTAACAATAGCCATCGAATACGCTACCTAGTTTGTTTTTTAAAAAAGCACCTTTCAAAAATATCTCGACACAAACTCGAATCTATGAGAACTATTAATAACCAGCCAGAGCGATGTGAGCGTGCCGCGTAGGTTCGCTTGTCATTGTTCTGACAGACAGAGATGCGGTACTAATTGTCCGCGATTTTTTTTAAACAAGATTACTTAGCATTTTTTTTAAAAGTAATTTTCTGAATAGATGGCATTTTTAATTATTAATTACATAACCGCAGCTTTCAAACCACCCAGATTTCAGTGCCCTTTAGGTGATACAGCTTACCTCATTATCTAGGGGACTTATTACGTAAAGAATATTTCTTCAATGCTTATATTAAATTTTTTTGTTCGCAGAATGTTACGAGTACATCTGGGGTATCAAGTACAGAGAAGAAAAAAAGAAGAGAGCGGGAGAATGTAAGTTTACAGTATACTACAGCGTGATTTTAAAGTCGTTGGGAAATGTCCTTTTCATTGTGTATTTTTATGATTTTACATCATGATCCGACGACCTCGGACTCATAAGTTGTAGGGCTTCTGCGACGAAGCGCGTGGATATGGCTCGCGAAACCCAGCTGAATGTCCGATTACAACAACCGTTTGTATCCAATAGCTATTGTCAGGCACTATTATTTTGCTATGTCTTTCAAAACACCCAAAATTGATGATGATGATGATTGTTCCGACCGGTTTCGGCCATGGCGACCACTTTGACCCCTAATCAGTGATGAGGCGCTGGTGCGCTCGAAGATGGCTTATGTAGCCTATCTTCACGGCGAAACTAATGTAGTATAGTATCGTTCGCTTTTATAATATTAGTATAAAAGTATTGATGGAACGACTTATTTTTTTATAGGTATAAGGAAGAGGATGGATGAAGGAGAAAGTTTTTTCCAAACCGCTGCGATCGGAGGCAGAGACACTACTGCAGGAGAATTTCCCCACATGGCAAGTAGTAGTAACATCTTCTAAGTTTCTGATATCCTATTGTAACTTATAAGTTCTTTGGACATTTGTCAATTTCCGTTGCGAGTTGTAATCAGTCAGATATATATTTCCTGTTTCATCACAGGATCGATCAGCTTCTGTATTACGCGTACCAAATCCTGATCGTATCAATCGTCCCACTGTCATATTGCATACTAATTGCTATTGAACACGACAGGATTCCGACACGATTTTGGATTGGAACAACTACATTAACTGTTTCGTAGAGTCGCTTCTTCCCAACTAAGCTATTGTAATGTTACCGATAGAGGTAAATAGTAGATTTTACAACAAGTGCACAAAACGAACCATTTTTATCCAAGACTCTTAGCAGCCTGAGTCGAAGGCGAGGGCTGATAGTAATGTCCGGGATAAAATGGTTTTGTGGACGAGTGTGGACTCTGCTTTTCACTTCGATTGCGAGGAAATAAATCAGTAGTATAATTTAGCAAATTGAAGAAATTAATAAACGCACGAAACAATAAGAGCTGTTTCCCGTTCCCGCCGATTTACTTTATTAAAATCTTATAGGCTTGGGCTGCAGACCTATACAGCCTACTATTAAATTGAATTTGCAATAATAATTTTCTTAAATTAATTAAATAACCTACCGTACTTGAATTTAAATTTTCATATCTTTTATATCTTAAGAAACATATAAGGCAAATAAATTAAAGTAAATATTATAAAATAACAAATTCTATCTATGAACTTCTTATTGTGTTTGGCTGTATGACTCATTTTCTTTGCCTTAATACAGATACATTTATGAGTAGATACGTTAATGCACTTGTTTACAAAATTCGATTTTGTGCAGCCTATATCCTGCACAAATAAGCACTTTCAGAGCATGAGAAGTGAAAATTATCTTTCTATTCTATTGCGTTAAACTTAAAAATAAAAAAACAACTTCATACTAAATTTCATCGAGATTCTTATTATAACTAAATTAAGAACTGATGGCTTAAAGTAATAACATGTATAGTCAGCAGTACACAAATTTTTACACGTGCCCTCTTATCAGTTACGTTTACGTCAACTTTGCAACAAAAATGTAAGGGTTGACATGATGCTGCACTTGCTCTTGCGTTTATATTTAATAATGCCGATTAAGCAAATTTGATCTAGAAGCGGAAATAGACGATTGAATTGATGTAACGTTTTCCTTTTCCGAAAGAGTGAATAATGTACTGTCATATTAAAAGTTGCAATGATAAAGACGTTACAGTTATTATCCAAATAATTTGTAGAATTAACAGTACAAACCATTAATATTAAAGATTGTAAGTTGTAGTTATAAACCTCTTTTTAAAAATTAATTTATATATAACCCTTTGCAAATTACCAGGGTGCCATAGGCTGGAAGGCGGTTGCGGGCTCATGGGTGTTCAAATGTGGAGGATCGCTGATCAGTGACAAATTCGTGCTAACTGCGGCCCATTGCACCAGCGTCTCACCGAGAGACGATTCCGTCGCTGATCTCAAGCCCAAGATAGTGAGGCTCGGAGACAAAAACATTCTTGATCAGGTTTGTTTACACTACAACGAAGTATTGAAGGCGTTGAGCACAAGTAATGAAGACGGACATTTTGTTAATTCTAAGAAAGCATCCAGGCAGATAAATAATTCTCTAACTATTTGTGTGCAACCCAGAAAATCATCTAAAATTTTTCTTAGATCGTAGTAGCAGGCAAAATTGTTTTGGTTAGCAGCATAATTTAGTCTACAACTTTGTATTGAAATGACGCAAAACTTGACAACTATTTCTTTAGCATTGATAACGAAAACGCATCCTACAAAAGCGAAACTTTAAAATAATTTTTGTTTAAAATCCTAATTTTAGCTTTGAACTTTTCAATCAATCTCAAATTTTATATGAAAAAACAATCTTGCTTATCAAATGAATATAATTTATCGATACTGAAGAAACGGTTCACACGTAATGCGTCAATCCAAAAAAAGCTTGTTGTTAGCTTGACAATCATGTTTTTCTTTCAGTTCAATAACGGTTTCGAACCTGTGGACGTCAACATCCTCCGCTCATTCGTACATCCCCAATACGTATCACCAAAGAAGTACAATGACATAGCTCTGTTTGAGTTGGAACAGCCCATAAAAAAGTTCACGTTCTACATTCAGCCGGCTTGTCTGTGGGGTAAGCCGGATACGAAAAGCCTCGGGACGCAGGCCACTCTGACTGGTTGGGGTGTTGTAGATGTTGGTAAGAACAACGTCGTATGCATCATTATCTCCTAGTACTTCAAGGGGTGACCCAGAGTTATCGGAACCGAAACCATCATCTCTCGATTGTGAGGCAGGCGTTCTACCAATTCCCGCTCGATACAGAAGATCTATTGTACAAATTTTTTTTATTTATTCAAAAAAATAAATAAAACCCTAATGTTTTTTTATCACCAAACTGCGTAGCAGTTTGTTGTCGGAGCGCTCTATCTCTATATATTATTTACTTATATTATGCCTATATTATTCTTATACACAAACAACGTATATTTAAATTCATTCGGCTTCCGTACATACGCAAAAATTCAATTCAATTCAATTCAAATATTTTTATCATTTTAAAAACAGAATGTTTACTTAATGAACGTCAAAGTTGTTAGTTTCACCGTTAAAAAACCGTTAGACAGATATCACGAATATACCAACTGTTTTCAGCTATCCTCATCCGCAAATGTGTAACGATTATGCAGATTGTCGGTCTAGCAAGCTGATGGGCATCCCATGCTGCATTTGCCAATTCGTAGTCTCTCTATTCGTAGTCCGTGTGGGGCCGGATTAAGAATAGCGTCACTCCATTTTCTCCCGTGGATGTCGTAGAAGGCGACTAATGAAATAAATTACCAGGAGACGGGCAGCAGCGTCTTCCTGAAATTCCAATCGCATACTGCGATCGTCAACCGGCCTGACATGAAAACCATGAGGAAGGCCTATGTCCTGCAGTGGGCGTCAAATGGCTGGTAATGATGATGATGAGTCTCTATTCGAGAATGAAGAAAGAGGTCGCGAGCCTTGCAGGAGAAATATTCATTTATTTTACAAGTACCCGAGCTAATCAATTGACAGATACCCAAAACTGCAGTGATGCCATGTCAAGCAGTGGATGGTTGTGGGCTGGTCGATTGATTCAAGCGTCTTTTTGTAGCTAAACAGACGACATCTCCCGAGCTTCAAGCCGCAGTAGTGGATATCATAGAGCAGCAGCAGTGCGACCGACTCCTGCGCAGCGGGTGCAACCGCAACTGGTGCGGAGTGCGGAACCAGATCTGCGCCGGGAAACTGGAGGGGGGAGTGGACTCCTGTCAGGTAAAAGATTGAATCAATTTCGAGAGGAGTACATATTTGCTACTTTTAAACTTGCCACGTGGCACGTTAAGCTGTTGGTACCGGCTGCCGTCAATAGATGGCAGTCGTTAAGCCAAGTCAGAAGCCTTAGGGCGGCTTGACAACTTCTGACAGTAGACGAGCCACTAGTCTACAAGTCTCCACCAATCCGGACTTGGCCCCCGTGGTGGAGTAGGACCCGTGCCCCTCGGTGGGGACATAATGGGTTGATGATGATGAAACTTGGCAAACTTAGCGAGGATTACCGAATCCCTATGAGGAGTTTCCGCACGTTACATTTGGCGATTACGCCACGTGACCTCTCATTGTATCTACTTTAGTGAATTCACAGGTTAGAGGCCCTGGTTTTTGCCCAATCTTGCTAAAATATTATGTTCAGAGTCAAATCTACAAACCAAAATCTTAGCTCATAATTTTTATGTAGCCTTCGAGTATATACGTCCCACTGCAAGGAACAGAACTTCTCTCAGAGAGAGAGAGAGTATGGGTTCAATTACCACGCGTACCCATCGCGGATTGGCTGTTCCAAGCGTATGTGAAGACCTCAGACACTCAGGTTTCCTCACGATGTTTATCTTCACCGTTAGGGAGTCGTATTGCTGCTACATCTTCACAAATATGCGTAACTTAGAAAACAAAGTATGTACCGGGTAAGTTATATGCCGGGATTCGAACCAACGACCTCCCGAATGTGAGGCCGGCGGCGTTCTACCGTTCCGATACCTACCACAGCTCTATTACGCTGTATTAGCTATTGTTACAACAGTGTAATTTAAAGTACGTTTTTTTCAGGGTGATTCTGGAGGACCGCTTCAAGTGAAGATAAACCTGCCGGAGCCGATAGAGGACAAGATCCACTACGTCATCGGTGTGACGTCATTCGGCATCGGATGTGCGCGGGCGAAGAGTCCCGGGGTCTATACGCGGGTCTCCAGCTACATCGATTGGATCGAACAGATCGTGTGGCCTTAAAATCTGATTTTAATGAAGCTTAGAAAGTCTACCAGATTTTTTCATCTCTATTATAGGGTATTTCATAATTGGGAGTGATGAGTTCTTATGCTCTAAACATGATATTGATTGCGTGGGATTGATATAAAAGTTCTATGTTACTCAAGCCCTTGTGTGAATAAGTTTCATCGATTTGATCGATATCATCGTGTAGCCTTAAATTTAAAATAAATAGAAAAAAACAATGTATGGATTTTTTCTACACAACAACGTCTGGGCCAATTAGAACTTTACTACAATTCATGGTTTACTATCATATTTCAATGTATATTGCTTAGCTGATTAACTCACAGACTAACAAACGATTGTAGTTTTATGAAACGCGGCTCTGGTAGATTACTTTTTTTTTCAATAAATTTTGCTGACCCTTTGGTAATTTATGAAACGCGGCTCTGGTAGATTACTTTTTTTTTCAATAAATTTTGCTGGATTTGAAGTAATTAGTAATGATTACTTATTAATGTGTCGTAATTAAAGATATTTTGCTTTGAAAAAGTGGTTTCATTACTCATTACCCGACTGTGGCGGAGCCCAAAAGGAGGGTAATGTGTTTAGCTCGTATGTATGTTTGAAAGTATGTCCGATTCTATGTTCCCTCATAACTCCTTAACCAATGGTAAGATTTTGACAAGTGAGGTCTCAATCGATTTGTCACCCCTGTCGGAGTGTCATTGGTTATATAAAATCGGTATCAATATAACAAAACAGTCACAAAAACTAAAATTTGCTATGAAGCCACGTTACAGTACCACATTGAGTCACTAGATGGCGCTGCTACATTTAATTTATTCTATTCAGATCCTTAGAATAAATTAGATGTAGACGCTATTAAGTAATGTCATAGTACAACCACAAGTAACTAGATGGCGCTGTTATATTTAATTTATTATACTAGGAGCCTATATATAAATTAGCATAAAAAAATCACAAAAGCACAAAAATCAAAAACTGAAATAAAAATAACCAACAACCCGACTGCTGAGCATTAACTACTAAGCAGGCGGAACCAACCTAAGGAGTTACATTGCTGAATTTGGGTACCATCTGCTTAGTAGTTAATGCTCAGCTGTCGGGTTGTCGGTTATTTTTTATTTCAGTTTTCTATTTATGTCATTCTGAAATCAATGCTGCTCCTTTTTTAATCGCTAAACGCTATTAACTAAAAAACCGCAATTTGGAGGTAAACAAGTAGTGAACTGTAGTAGCGCATAAACTGCCCAAATAGCATTTTACTCCATTTAAGAGTACACATTTAGTTCCCAGGTGTACTTGAAGCATTATTACAGTTCACTCGTGATGTATAAGCTGCATTATTGCGATTAATAACACCTATACCTGTCTAAGGGACTTATAGGAGTGTAGAGTTATACTTTTATACGATTGTTGGTGTTATAATACTCTAACAACTATCCTTTAGTCAGCCGTCTGACTAAGAGCATTATAGGAGGGTAGAGATACAGCAACCGCTGTTTAACGGCCTACTTGTACGATGATATAGAGCTAGCATTTTAATAGAACACACGTGGTCATTTATAAAGCCAAAGGTTGTTATGTTTACTTGTTTTAGACTGTTATACAGCTAGTAGCTGTAGTAGGACTTGTTTGTGATCATTAAAATAACCTTTTTTTACTATCTGTACAGAAGTGTTTAAATGGTTCGCATGTGCACTGTAGGCTGTTAAAAGGACTATATGTGTTGTCCATTAACATCAATAGCAGTTTATTTGTACACAAGTACTACTCTTATTTGCTGTCAGCGCCGTACGCGCCAAGTCTGCTAGTGTAATGCACATGCATGGCTAAGTTATGGGATATTACTGTGGGGAAATAGTACTGATGTATCTAACTTATTCGTACTGCAAAAAAGATGCATTAGAATAATAAATAATGTAGACAAAATGGAAAGCTGCAGAGAACATTTCATTAAACTCAAAATCCCTACACTTGCCTCTTTGTATATACTTGAAATTTGTAAATTTGTTAGGAAAAACCAACATCTCTTCTCTCTTGCTAAGGACCAATACACGAAACCATTGAATTTAAGAAACAAAAATAAATTAGCCATACCTACCTCAACACTAAAACTTCATAGTTCAGGTCCACATGTAATGGCAATTAAATTGTATAATAAATTACCAAAGTATGTTCTACAAGAAAAGGTATTTAACAGATTTGTAAATAAATTAAAAGATTATCTTATAAAAAAATGCTATTATAGTGTAAACGATTTTATAGAAGAAAACCATTAGAGTTATTGTATTTAACAGTATTAGGGCTAAGTTAGATTAAGTTAGTTTGAGTTTTAGGCAACTGCCTACCTACTCATATTAGATGCGTCTTATATTACTTTTATTATAAAAACGTAAGACATTTAGTTCCTACTATGTTGCAGTGCCCTTACAGGGCTCATGTTGAGGATTATACTATTTATTTTAAGACCACATACGTACCACATGAAGCAATAAACGATTGAAATTGAAATTGAAATTGAAATAACCGTATTTTACAGAATTTTAACAGATAAATATCAGAAATAACAGTTATTTATCACATAAGTAACAGGACTAACAGTTATTTATCTGATAAATTCTGCAAAATATAGTTACACTATTACACTTGCCGACTCGGTGCTTACGGTGCTGACAGGTGTATATTCACCTTTAAAAGATTGTAAACAGTGTTTGTTCCTATGGCTGAGTGACAACTATTATTTTCTGTCCTTGTCTGTCGCAGGGCATAATGTTGTCCCTCTTTATCAAGTTTGTTTACATTCTTTTAAATACCCCCTTGAACAGAGTAGTGTTTTTTGTAAGTGTAAATACTCTGACACCAAACTGTGTGTTTTTGTTAGTTTGTTACAAAATTTGTACTTTAGGTATTCATACTTGACTTAGTACCTGGGCTAGGCGATTTAACAGACAATAATTATTATTGCGGATCTCTAAAATTTCAGTATATTGAAAGAATTAAACGATGATACACAATTGACCTGAACTACATCTTAAAGCTGTACATAAGTTCACATTAGAATAAGTTTATAGACATTGGCTCTGTAGTGGTACAAATGTGGGACTTCATATAGATAACAGCATTCTAACAGAACACATGTGAACCTATATATACGCTCACCGCATTAAATTGGAGTTATAACAGTTCACATAGCTGTATTTCATTTCCACCATTTTGTTCTACGTAACCTAAAATATTTACCAAATAAATCTCCAAATTTATCATGCAGATTTATCACAAAATACGCAGATAGAGCGATTGAGTTTTGGTTTCATGTTATAATTAATGACTGTACCTAGTATAATATTATAATGCCAATATAATATCAAAAACTGAAAATTGTAGATTTCCTCTCAGCCAGTTTTAAATATTTTAAAATGAATATCGCTTTTTTACAGAGGCGCGTGAATATTTTAGCTGTAAATATGTATACATTTCACGATTAAGTTGCATTCCCATAGGCTTTAACATTATTAAGTATTTAAAACATGTTATCAAAAATTTTTATCCAATTGATCCGCTTTCTGATGGCACACACAAAACCAATAAAGGAATAATTAATTAATAAAATAAGAAATAATTTAGGACACACGTGAACGTGAGTAGCACTGGAGTAACTTTTGTCGGATTTTATAACTCTGAAGGCTGTGTATTTAGCCACTTGTTACTCTTTATTACACTCATGTACGTTGTATGGTTCACACTGCGTCCCATATAGTGCCGTAAGTCAGCCTTAAGTCCGATGTTACTACTTAAACTGCTATTATAATGCTATTATACTGCTAATGTACAGCCATAGTGAACTTAAAGCTGTCTAATTTGTGCCCAAACTGGTTCTATAAGAGCATTATAGCAAGCTATACAGTTCTTATACAGCTGACTTACACAGCTTATGGAGTACATGTGAACAACTAGACATCTTATATAGAACCCCGAATGCCACTTGGGTGACCCTAAGAAGAGGTTCTCAATTAGTCAAGCCAAGAACACAGATTAGAAGGAAAAAAAGACAAGCTCAATAAACCAGTTTTGCTAGTCAATTGGCTTGGCCAGTCTTGTTTTGAAATTCGAAAAGACACCCCGTGCTTATATCTTAATTGTTTTGTTTCTTTCAATCACCAATGACTTCTTTAAGATTAACAATAGGTTGATATTAAAGGTTTTAACTACTTTATTTTCATTGATTAGTATCAAAGTGTACAAAGTATTTTTTTATATTTCAGTTTTGTTACTTCATTTAATGAGTATTCACAACGGATTTACATCGTCTTCTTGGCAACAATCGCGGCCACGACAACAATGGGTAAGAACAGTGGAGAAGTGCAACAGGGCCCTTATTATGAAAAATGCAACATTATCGGAAGGGTCGTCAACGTCGTGGTTGAGCCCGACAATTCACTCGAATCTAGCGACAAATGCGGTTCTTTTTTTGAGTAGCTATTACTATTCAACTATGAAAACTATTCAAAAAAAGAACCGTATTTGTCGCTAGATTCGAGGGAATTGTCGGGCTCAAGCGCGACGTTGACGACGCTTCCGAACACATCGCTGCTACATAATAAGGAAAAGTCACAAATATCTTGAGGTGGTGCTTTTTAAAGAAGTTTCCTGTTAAAAAAAATAAAATCTTTGTTGTTTGTGCAACTGGTTTATTTGATAAATTATGAATAATATTAAGACTTTAGTCTAGCGCTAACACGCTTGAATACAAAAATAGATGTCGTAGGCTCCCGCTGCAGGCCATCGCACTTGATTTGTACTATTTGAAACACCCGCTTTTCTCTTTTTGTGATATTCTTGCCTGATTACCGAGTTATTATAATTAATATTAAAAACAATCATTTTGCAAGAGTTACTACCTAATAATTAATCAATGGCCGGTTGATATTGTTGAATCAATAATACAATGTCGATCAATGCTGTATGAGTAATGCTGTAGAATCTGCCCAAGCAACAATCTTTTTTTCGACTGTTTAGTCTGTATAATTCTAAAGGATCCGATCGGGCAAACATAACGATGGCTTTTAATTGTTCTTTGCAAGGTCATAATCTAACAGGTTAAAGCATAAAACTTAAATTAAAAATTTAAAAAACCCCCGACACAAAAAACTAACTCTTAAAAAGTAAAAGATAAAGTAAAAATCAAAATAGCGACTAGACATTGTGGCGATACTATTTAGCTGAGATGTGGATCCTAATTTAATAGTCCCCCGACGTCTGTTAAGATCAACTAAGAAAAAGTTTTAATTTAAGTTTTATTTGTAGCTTTTTAATTTTTTGCTATTTATAATATTAACGATTCACTTCTTAATCCTTGTAGTTCAGCTAAAGCCGGCATGTCACGAGGATTATTAAATAATTTTCCTTGATTGAAATTGCAGCACCTTGCAAAGTTTTAAGGTGACTTAGGGCAACATAAGCCTGCCCCTTAGCAAAGGTACTTTTTCCTTGATATACGACAGCCTTTTCTACTGGGGTGCCCTGTAACTTGTGAACAGTGTTCTTCCGCGGCGAAGTATTGTAGCGCATCTGTGACCAGCAGTGACCATATTGTGTCATCAAATCCACTGGTAATAAATTTCCTGATAAATCTGATACTGTCACTGAACACACTTGTTTCCTCTAGCAAAGTTTGTTACATAGTCAAACATGGCGTATCAACGAATACTCGTATGGCATTTTCAAAATCCGTGTTAAGTCTGATTCTTGACCGTTAATAATGCACTCTTTGTAATTGTAACCGGTTATGTTGTTAACCCGGCGGTACTCGCTACTGGGTAAAAAATACCACAGATTAGTTGAATTTGTTTTCATTTTTTATTCTATGCGCCCCCGGTCCACATGATTCTAGGTAGCTTCGACGCGATAATATACCCTCCCTTAGGTGACAGTTCAGTTGGCGTGCGGCGATTGGTGTCAACGGACGTGTAAAGTGAGTATGGGTGAAAAATACCCGGTAGCGACGGTTCTTGTTACTGAATTTTCGATATGTTTGCTATTGTTTTTTCTTGTTTTAGATCGATATAAGATAAATCATCCACTGGTGGATACAATAATAAAAGAATTGCTTCAGGAAGAAAAAAATGTGTCGGAAGTAGACGATAATGAAGTGCACAGCGAACACGAAAGTGAAACTGAGCAGGAAGCGGACTCAGATTTAGAGAGTTATTTATGTTCGTCGTGGATGTCGTAGAAGGCGACTAAGGAAATCAATTACCAGGAGACGGGCAGCAGCGTCTTCCTGAGATTCCATCCGCATACTGCGATCGCCAACCCGCCTGCCAAGCCTAGCGATTATGGCGAAACCCCTCATTTCATAACCATGAAGGAAGCCTATGTCCTGCAGTAGGCGTCAAATGGGTGATGATGATGATGATGATTTACGTTCGATCTGCAGATTCTGAGTTACCACATAAAGATCAAGAAGAGCCGCTGCGGCCAATTGAAGGAGGGTATTTAGAAGATGTACCATTGAAGTATGTTAGGCGAGGGAAGTTTACTGGCAAAGAGCAACTCAGTGGCAAGTTCGTGCTCCATCGCTTCGTGTACGTACAAGATCCCACAACATCGTTATATGTGTACCGGGACCGATTGGTGAAGGACGATCTTGTTCGTCTATTTTAGATGCTTGGGATCTCATAGTCGTGCGAATTGTGCCTCAAAAATACAATTCCAATTTGTGGTGATTGCTGTAACAGGGTGAAGTAGTTACTTTAATGCCAAAGTTCTTTTATTATAAAGGTGCCTTTATTTTGTTATTATTTTGCTAGGTAATAAGTCTATTTTTGATATTGATCTCAATTTTGGGTAATTAGTAAGAAGAAATACTATTTTTGTTGATTTTTCGAATATTGTGAGAAAAAAGTTCTAATTTTCTTGATTGTTTTAGAATAAGCTTTCATTTTAAATAAATAAATGTTATAACTTCCATTTACCATTTTATTTATGAAAAATGCTTATAATAATACCACTAAAATGTTAAAAACTTAAATAGTTTCTTATTTTCCCAAATAAGGGCAACTTAACACTGTGGTATTTTTTACCCGGTAGCGAGTGTTTGAGTTTGAAAATAGGTAGCGAGTACCGCCGGGTTAATAAATGATTTCAACCATCGATAAAAAAAATCTCGTGTCAGTGTGTATCATAGATATTGTTTGGCCCTAAAACTTTTGTTCTATGAGTTTTTTCTCAGACTTTTAGTTTTCAAAATATCAGGGCTTATAATAGTTTTTATATTTTATTATATTTGCTATTTGCTTTCATTAAATTGTCGTAGGTAGAAGAATGTCTATTTTAAACGCCCATTTTAGGGTACTGTACCCAAAGGATAAAGGTACTACTGAGACTCCGCTGACCGTCCGTTCGTCCGTCCGTCGGTACCCAGACTGTATCTCATGAACCGTTATAGTTGCTATAACAACAAATACTAAAATCAGAATAAATTAAATATTTAAGGGGAGTACCCATACAAGAAACGTGATTTTTCGTCGTTTGCTCGATATTAATAACGGCAAGAGGTAGACGCATGAAATATTCAAATGTTGTATAGATAATGGTACGGAACCCTTCGTGCGCGAGTCTGAGGTGCACTTGGCCAGTTTAAGCATTGTCTATCAAATAGCCCCATTCCAAAGAAATATAAAAAATAATAAGTATATTTCTTACATACAAAATTATACAAAAATTATAAAAGTTTTAGTATAAAATTAGCGCTGAATGACAAAGTCTAACCGAAGTTACAGGATTTGCTCATTTTGGGAATAGACTGACTCAATATTCTGCTACTCTCTGACTATTCCAGACTGATCCACCATGGTCATGGGGCTATGATGACGTGACAGATGGATTGCGGACAGCGGTAGGTACTTTTTAACCTTGTAAGGAAGATTTTAGCACATGGTTGATTGCCTCGCACGTCAACATAAATTCCGTTTGTGGCAATCCAAATGGCTCGTACAGTCGATAGCATGTCAACCCTTCACATTTCAGTTGCAAAGTCGCCCGTAATGCAACGGAGTATGGTGCGTGGATGCATAGGATCATGTGCTGTCGACTGTACCTACCTTAACGTAGACACGGCGTAAGTTTACCATCATAAGCTGTTAGGTATACTCCCGATAAAGGCAAGTGCACAGCACACCAACCTTTACATTTTAGTTGCTACATCATCGAGATGAAGATCGCCTAGGACAGAAAGAAGTGGCGTGTGTAACCGCTGAGATGGTAAACTCTTTCACCCTTACACTTTTCAGCAATATATCGTGATCTTAAATAAGTTTTCTACTATAGGATAAGGATGCTCCACCCATTGAGGGGGAACACAAACTTCTGCACTAGAATAATATATCTTAAAGCTTTATTGATACACTCGACGATCGTTTGAGTCACGCCAACCGTGTAACTCTTACACACGCGTTTGCAAGGGATATTTGTCGAAATCATAAATGTCGGTCCAAACTAAAAAGCGTAATGTCAGTTTGCTGTGACAACAGTATTCTATTTTCTAGAGCAACATCGACCTAATTCACATGATAATAGGGCGTGATTATTAAAGCTAACGTTAACTGCATTTACATGTGGCCTCTGATACGTCATTCGGACTTTGTTTTAAGAAATGAATGAGAACAGGGCCTAGATTCTGTTAATGCATTGTAGTAACATGACAACTGCATGAACATGGCGGTTTTCATTTCATGGCTGCTTTAAGTCTACGCGGGCACACCCATCAAACCTTCTAGGCGTCAATGGTACGAAAAAACACGTCACGTGACCCGACAGTGTACCTGTCATTATACTACAATGCACTAACAGAATCGAGGCCCAGAGGGTCTCTGTATGAATTTAAAATAAATATTGTATGGATGTTTATTAAGTGTAATTATTTGTCGGCTAAGGTACAAAAGAGTTTACGCCTTACGATTACGCCTGATTACGGGGCATTTTACTTTCAAGAATTTATGGGTTTGTTGTCCTAGTAATGACAGGACTCGAGCCTTTAAAGCCTTTATCATTAAGGCTAGGCTCAATTTTGGGGTTTTTATTATAGAGCTAGAGCAAGAAAAGAAAACCAGAGAGTCTTAAGAAAAGACTCACGCCTCAAGCCTTTTCTTAAACGACTCGCAACTGAGGCGTAATCCTATAAGATTTTATATGATGAAAGCTCAAGCTTTAAGCCTTTGCTATTACGATAAATTATATATTTTTTTGTATTATGATACTTGAAGGAAAACATCGTGAGGAAATCTGGGTGTTTGAGCTATTTACATACCTCAGCGCTTGAAATCGCCAATCCGCGGTGGGCACGCGTGGTGATTAAGCCCATACTCTCTCTCTGAGAGAAGGCCTGTGCCCTACAGTGGGACGTATATAGGTTGCTTATGATGATACTTTTATTTTTATTTACTATACTAGCTACGCAAGAATTTTCAAAAATATTCTTTATACTTTTTATTTTTTTATTTTATACTTTTACCTCTAATAAATCAATAATCAATAAGCCGGTAGCGGCTGGATAGCCGAAGACACAGTGATATGGCGAGCTCTGAGAGAGGCTATAGATGAATTTGAGCTCATTGAATGATTATGACAGACCTACAGTTCTATCATGTGTATACCCTGATAACTTAGTGACAATTACACTGTAATTCGACGTTCATATTGCAAAATGTCACATATCAAAAAAATACGATTTTTATTTTTTCATCGAAGTAAACTAGTAAATTAGAAGAAAATTAAGTCGTAATAGTATACACAGCCAATCAGACTAAGGATTAAGATGTCTTGCACGTGTGACAGAATCAATTTTTTATACAATTTCGATGAAAAAACAAAGACTTTTTTTTTTGACATGTGACATTTTGCAATATGAACGACGTTTATAGGTTTTTATTGACACGAGAAAGAAATAAAATAATATGGAAATAATTCAAAAATGATACGGGGTGCTTCAGACAGGTCCTGTGGAAGTTTAGGGGGTTAGCCTACCTACCAATTCGCAAACAACATTGAATTGAATATAAAAATATAATTATGATTGTGTATTTGTTTCTTGTTATTTAATTTAATTAGAAATGACATGATCTTATCCAAATGTTATAAATAAGACAAGAATATAATATCTAGATATTCCGTGTGGCGCCGGATTAAGAATAGCGTCACTCCATTTCCTTCCGTGGATGTCGTAGAAGGCGACTCAGGAAATCAATAAGCAGGAGATGGGCAACAGCGTCTTCCTGAGATTCTAACTCCATACTGCGATCGCCAATCCGTCTGCCAAGCGTGGCGATTATGGCAAAACCCCTCATGGTTATGAAAACCACGAAGGAGGCCTATTTCCTGCAGTGGACGTCAAATGGCTGATGCTGATGATGACTAAGTTCTAGATACAACCATTGATAAATTGAATTATATTGAATTTCCAGCAAACTCCCCGCACCACGCCGCCGCCGCCACGATCTCACGGCCTAGTACCTTCCACTACCGTTGCAAAAAATACTGACCCCTGCGCGCCATACCCTCGCAGAATGCCTAATTTCCGGTCGAAAGGTCGTCGCGTCAGCCAAATCAGTAAGTAATAGTTATCATAAGCAAAGGATACTTTTGTTACTGGCACAAATATACAAGCTAATAAGTAGCAGCAAGGAGGTTAGTGGCTACTGCTAACTTCTTTCTGAAAGAGCTTAGATATAAGTCTTATTTCGAAATACCCGTTAAGGATGACTAAGTCCTAAGTTACTATAAAAGTGAAGTGAGTGATCTGTTAGGATCGAGGCAAGTGGCAGTCCCTGGTCTCTGCCTACCCCTCTGGGATACAGTAGTGAGTTCATGCACGTATGTATGTATTTATGTTACCATAAAATGACTGTATTCCTACCACGTATTTACACTTAGTCAGCGATAAATGATTGAATTGAATTGCAATGCCTATGCAATTTGTATGCATGATAACAAATTTTGAAAAAACCGGCGAAGTGCGTGTCAGGCCACGCGCAATGTAGGGTTCCATAGAAAGAGGGGCTTTTTATCTGCTTTACAATCTTCATCGAAGTCATTTTCAATGGATTTTGTACGAAAATTTTATTTTTATAAGTTGGTTGCCTATTAGTCATTAACTAGTAAAGCCTTCTTAGCCATGATACTTTTCCTTTTAAATTCATTATACGTGCTGCTACCCCGAATTTTTTCATCATTCATGTCCCGAAACGTATATTATTTATAACCTTTTTCATATTTTTGGTCACAGTTAAGGTTTGTGGTAAAAAAAAAAAATACATTTTACGTTTTAGATTTAAAATTCCCACCAAAATGCTCGCCGATGTCATGGTGTCGCTAGGTACGTTATTACCTATGTCACAGATTATAAAGTGTTCGGTTTTATTCAATGTTTACTGGCGTGTTCCTCAAAGTGAGGTCATTCGCTATTCAACTTAATATGGCGGACGAAGGATTTTTGTAGATTTTGAGTATCGTAATAATTATCAATCCCGCTCTTAATAAAATAATGAATGCGTGTTTCTTATTCCGCAATTCAATTCTTGTTAAATAAATACATAATTTTAGTTATATTCAATTACAGTCATCATGCCTATTGCTTTATAATTTCGTACAGCTTCTGATAATGTTCGTACGCTTATTCAGTACCAAGGAGGTTGGAATTTCAAGTCTGTTCTTTTTAAAAGGCACTTTTAGGGTTCCGTACCCAAAGGGTAAGGGACCCTATTACTAAGACTCCGCTGTCCGTCCGTCCGTCTGTCTGGCACCAGGCTGTATCTCATGAACCATGATAGTTAGACAGTTGAAATGTTTACAGATGATGTACGTATATCTGTTGCCGCTGTAACAACATATACTAAGAACAAAATAATATAAATATTTAAGGGGGCACCAATACAACAAATGTAATTTTCTTGCCGTTTTTGCTCGATATTAATAACGGCAACAGGTAGACGCTTGAAATATTCACAGAATGTATAGTTCTATATTTGATTCAAAAATAAATAATTAAATTAAAATAAAATAAATATTTAAGGGGGTTCCCAAACAACAAACGTGATTTTTTGCCGTATTTTCTCGATCTTTGTGTCTAATGTTGTATAGATAATGGTACGCAACCTTTCGTGTGCGAGTCCGACTCGCACTTGGTCGGTTCTTTTCTTTGCTGCTGCAATAAAATCCTTACATTTATCTTTTATGTTTACAGAATGTTACGAGTACATTTGGGACATCAAGTATCGAGCGGAAAAGAACGGCAGAGACAAACAATGTAATTTTAGTCTAATGGCCATATTAGGGTCAAATAATTCCAGCTAGCAATAAAATCAAACATAGATCTTAACATAACCTAACGAAAATTATAAGGTGAATAGATCAATTCGCTGTCGATTTGGTCAGTATCTAAAATGAAACTATCATCATTATCATCATCATCAGCCATTTAACGCCCACTGCAGGAAATAGGCCTCCCGCATGGTTTTCATAACCTTGCGGGGTTTTGCCATAATCGCCACGCTTGGCAGGCGGGTTGGCGATCGCAGTATGCGGTCGGAATCTCAGGAAGACGCTGCTGCCCGTCTCCTGGTAATTTATTTCCTTAGTCGCCTTCTACAACATCCACGGAAGGAAATGGAGTGACGCTATTCTTAATCCGGCGCCACACGGACAAATGAAACTATACTTTGATCAAATTCAAAAGCAGACAAGCAAGCCTTTAAGATGAAGCCACGTGTCATGTCAACTGATGAAGAACAGATTTCTGGTGGTGTAAATACCAACTGGCAAACGCCCGCCAGATCCCTGGGTCGGCCATCTGAAGCAGATTGCCGGTGGCGGGTGGATGAGAATGGCCGTGGACAAACAGCAATAGACGAATATGGTCTGATGAATTGGCGACGTAGTACAAATGTAGGGATATTTAATATTTTTTTTCAGGTGCGGCAAAAACGGCGCTGCTAAAAGTAAATTACCTTGCAATTGGAGGCAGAGACACTACACCAGGAGAATTTCCTCATATGGTAATTAGTATTTATTCCTTATAATTAAAAATATGGAGTGACTGCTAGTGAGGACTGTCTTACGACAGCGCCATCTTTTGCATATCATTGTAATTAAATCATACATCGCCATCTGTATATTCATCAATATAATAGTGTCGTGTCAAGTCAAGGAAACGAAATGCTGTTGATTCGGAATAAAAAATACAAATGAGACCAACAGAAAACTTGTAGCTTTTCAATTCTGCTTCAATAAATCTTCCACATCCCCTCTGCATCCAGGGATGATCAAGGGCTTATGTCCTTATTAATAAGGCACTCTTACCTTTGAGATCGGTCTTGAGTGCTCTGTCAATTAGCTGCTTGGGAAAAGAACGTTATTAATATGGCTCCTAGACGTCTTTTCAGCAACTAGATGCCGCAAATTTGATTCACTTTGATGAAAAAGTTATCAAGAGTTTTTGTTTTGTTTTCTTAGAATGCAACAGCGTTATCCAATTTGACAACATAACAAAACTGCAAAACTGTACAATTTGTAAGTAGGTATTTAGGAATTTATATTTATGAATTGCATGCTCATTAGATTCATAATTTGTGAACCTGAAAGTTATAACAATGCTGTGTTTACCAGTAAGTGTCAAGATTGTATGTTCTTGTACTATAAATTTAATACTCTATACAATGTTTGTACATGATTTGCTGTGGGTACACCTTATGAGAATAAATAAATAAATAATATAATCAAAACGTAAGTAACAATATATAAAAACTGAATGTAAATTAATTTAAAAAGAATTATTGTTTATAGGAATTTGTGACTTACGACCTCGGTTCCGAACTGGGAATCCAAATAAATTCAAAGTGAAAGGACTAAGCTTAAGTAACCATAAAAAAAATTTTCTGTTATGTTAAATGTGTAAGAGTGAAAGAACAACCGAGTTGGCCAGCACTCTCACCGGAATATCGAAGTTTAATAAAATTCCTGAGTTACGTGGTTACCAATAAAAAAGGTTATTGAGTTGTATATTGTTCGTTGTAATAAGCTGTCTAATCTATTTGCCAGATGTACCGGGGCACCTAGTTACAAAGTCTTTTTAAAACATACTGCCAAGTCGCTGTACTACTTTGACGCATGGTATATACAATAGAAGAAGGTATTTAGAATTCTCCGTTCTTACATTCGTGTGCATCTTTTATATAAATTACCAGGGCGCCATAGGCTCATGGGTGTACCTGCTGGTTAGGACAGACATAATTCCAGACGACGGGAATTTTACTATCATAAACATAAACATTTACATACAGGCACATACATTGCTTCTGGCCCCACACTAGGATACCCTGTGTCGTGGGAACCAGAAACAGTGACATCACAAACATATGTAAACATCCAAGACCTGGGGTTTTTTTTTGTCCCCAGCCGGGATTCAAACCCGGGACCTCTCGCATGGTATGCAGATGCAGTACCGCTGCGCCACGAGGTCATCACACATCAATACATTATTTTGTACATTTGTTATCTATCTGTCTATTGTGAATTACAAGGGTGCCATAGGCTGGAAGGCGGTTGCTGGCACATGGGTGTTCAAATGTGGGGGATCGCTGATCAGCGCCAAATTCGTGCTGACTGCGGCCCATTGTACCAGCGTCTCACCTAGAGATGACACAGTCGCTGACACCAGACCCAAAATAGTGAGGCTCGGAGACAAAAACATTCTTGATAAGGTTAGTACGGTCAATGACAGTGCAAAAACGTTACAATTTATTAACTTCATAGGTACCACGCAGATAGATAATTTAAAACTTTTATTTATCTATCTGCTATCTATCTATTATTTATCTATCTTTCATTGTTGGCACCTGCGTATGAGTTATAATAGATTGAGTTTGCATCTATAACTATTATCATCATCATCAGCCGTTTGATGCCCACTGCAGGGCGTAGGCCTCCTTCGTGGTTTTCATAACCATGAGGGGTTTTGCCATAATCGCCACGCTTGGCAGGCGGGTTGGCGATCGCAGAATACGGTTGAAATCTCAGGAAGACGCTGCTGCCCGTCTCCTGGTAATGTATTTCCTTAGTCGCCTTCTACGACATCCACGGAAGGAAATGGAGTGACGCTATTCTTAATCCGGCACCACACGGATGGCTGATGATGATGATCCGAAAATGGATATATCTATTATAATTTTATCTAAACAATCACAATTTATTTCAATTTAGTTTCGTTTTTTTATTTTGCAATTTATTTTCAATTTTAATCTGTGCTTCTTTCAGCGCCAAAATGGTTTCTACCCGGTCGACGCCAATATTTTACGTTCGATAGTACATCCAGAATATAAATCACCAAGCAAGTACAATGACATAGCTCTGTTTGAGTTGGATCAGCCCATAAAAGAATTTACAGTCTACGTTCAGCCAGCTTGTCTCTGGGGGAAGCCTGATACGAGAAGCCTCGGGAGGAAGGCAACGGTGACTGGCTGGGGAGTTGTAGATGTTGGTAAGGATGACGTCTTGTGTTTTATTGTATCCTATTACTCCAATCTGATTTTTTTTTGCGTAAACAGTGTTACTAAATTGTATTCTATAGAATATTAAGATGGAAGTCAATGCTGCCTACGTAAAAATTACACATTTTGTTTAATTTACATGATTTGTTTTGAAACCGCTTTATTTGCCCTCATCCACCTGTGAGAGTGATTCTAGAATTATTGTAAGGCCATACATTATTTTTGTAAATGCAACTGTCTGTCTAGCTTCATTTTCCTCTATAATACCTACATCAACTATGAGTAGGTACCGCCATTGGAAGCCCTATAAGCGAACATAACATCATTGTCTGCGCGCATACATTCCAGCATCGCTCTAGTAAAGTTTTTTTATTTAGTGTGCATAAAAATAACTTTGACAAAATCATTTAGTTGAGATTTTCTTAATGAACCACGCAACATGAAAGTATCTTATTACAGCTAAACAGACGACCTCCCCCGAATTGCAAGCCGCAGTAGTGGATATCATTGATCAGCAGCAGTGCGATCAACTCCTGCGTAGCGGGTTCAACCGAAACTGGTGCGGAGTGCGGAACCAGATATGCGCCGGGAAACTGGAGGGGGGAGTAGATTCGTGTCAGGTAAAAGAAAAAAGATATCCATAGAAATACCTACATAAAATACTCACTTATACCTGCGGTGGATGAATAAAAACTAATTGATCATTGAATAATTCGCACATGATATTTTTGTTTAAGGGTGATTCTGGAGGACCGCTTCAAGTGAAGTTAGAGCTGCCGGCGACGATACAGTCCAAAATCCACTACGTCACAGGAGTGACGTCATTCGGTATCGGATGTGCGCGGGCGAAGAGTCCCGGGGTCTATACGCGGGTCTCCAGCTACATCGATTGGATCGAACAGATTGTGTGGCCTTGAAATGTAACTTAATACGGCAGACAAAATTTAGTACATTTTGTCATCTTTTTATTGATTATTTCATAATTGGGAGTGGGAGTATGGTGTTTTCACGTGCTGTACTCATGATATCGCTTGCATGCGATTGATACAAAAAGTCCTGTGTTAGCCAGGCGCTTGAAGAGCGAAAATAGAATAAATTAAATATCCTACTTTAGTACATACAAAGATATATGCATTAAAACATACATAATCAAGGAACCATACGCTAAATGAATCAAAATCCGTTCAGCTGCCAAAGCTTGGCGCAACAAATATCTAAATATTCTTTCACATAAATAACGTCATAGGGGGATGAAAAAACTGCCACGCTCCTATTTGATTATTTATTTAATATATATTTTTAAAATATATATTTTTCTTAATTCATTTTTCTTACTTCATTAGTAGTTAAATAAAGATATATTTTTAAGTACAGTGATTTTCAATCGTGCCACGCCCTGCAGTGGAACATTTATAGGTTGGTTATGCTGAGTAACTCCACTTATCATCATCAGCCATTTGACGCCCACTGCAGGACACCGGCCTCCATCATGGTTTTCCAAGCTCCCCGGTCTTGTGCCGCCCGCATCCAAGGACCCCGCCACCGTAACCAGGTCGTCAGACCATCTGTTGGGGGGCCTTCCCACGCTGCTTCGTTCGGTCCGCGGTTGCCAGGTCAGAACTTTTTCGCCCCAACGTCCATGAGTTCTCCGAGCTATGTGCCCCGCCCACTACCACTTCAACTGAGCAATTTGTCGAGCTATATCAGTAACTCGGGCTCGGAAACTCCTAACATAGTTCTCTCCATTGCTCGTTGGGCGACCTTGAGCCTTCTTATGTGACCAGGGCCTCGAATCTGTTAGTGCATTGTAGTATAATGACAGGTACACTGTCGGGTCACGTGACGTGTTTTTTCGTACCAATGACGCCTAGAAGGTTTGATGGGTGTGCCCGCGTAGACTTAAAGCAGCCATGAAATGAAAACCGCCATGTTCATGCAGTTGTCATGTTACTACAATGCATTAACAGAATCTAGGCCCTGGTCTCACATCCATAAGTCATCACTGATAACATACACGCACTCCACTTAGTAACACAATGTTCTGATTAAAGATAGTACTAGCCAGTTCAGTAGTCTTTTGCTAGAGATAAACCTACTATAGCATGCGGCACAAGTTGGCCTTTAAGTGCAAGTGGACATCATCAAACAAGTATTATACAAACTGACTATTTAGTAGCTTAATTTAAAGAGTGATCACGATCGCTGGTACAAAAATATGTACCAACGGCATAAAAATATGTACTAAATTTAAATACGCCCATACAACTCTTCAACCGCCATGCTCAAAGAGCGGCGCTTACGGTGGCCGGGGAATGTGCACCGCATAGATCATTCTCGACTCCCCAGGCGTGTTCTCCTCGGTGATACAGCACAAGCAAAAAGGCGAGTTAGAAGACCCCACTTGCGTTTTAAGGACTGCGCTAAACGTGACATGCTCACTTTCCACATCTCTAGCGATCGGTGGCTGGAGCTAGCGGAAGATTGCGACGAGTGGCGGCGTCTCATCGCTGAGGGACGCACTACACACGACCAAGACTGGTTCCTGCACCTGGCTGATAAACGTGCGAAGAGACATGCACAGGCCTTACACTCCGACCAGCAGGGGCCTGCCGCCTACACATGCCGAGTGTGCAGACCGGGAGTCTTCTCTCGAATTCGACTTTTTAGTCACGAGCGTAAATTTTACAACTTAAACTTTCGTAAGCACTGCACACTTTATATATTGATTTAACGGTTTCATTTACTTTTATTAACGTCGGGAAAGCCGACTAGTTTTGACCTCCGGCAGTCTTAGTCATCGATAGCCACGGCGAACGCATCGACTCTCCTTTATGATTAAGATTTCCGGACGAGGTCGAAACTAGTCGGCTTTCCCAACGTTAATAAAAGTAAGTAACACCGTTAAATCAACGTATAAAACGAGCGTAGATGCTCAAGAAATGCTGCATAAATCATCTCCAATAGATGGAAAGGCCATTGATGATGATGATACAACTCTTCAGAGCCTTTAACTAGTGTGACCTGCCAGTTATGACTTACGGAGCTGCAATATGGACACTGAGGCGGTAGGATTAGTTTTTTTTTATTGACACGTTTGTATCGCATAGTTTTAAATTTTATAAATTAATTAAAGTTGGCTAATTAATCGCACTCTTTTAACATTTCTTAAAACGAGTACCTACTAGGTAACAATAAAATCAAATTATAGTCGACAGCGGATCCACCACTTCATGCATGGTACTCTATATTCGGTCACATTACGAGTGATTATGCAACAAAATGCAAAGGCCGATTCGCTGTCCGCTGTACCTCATTTAATAAACTTTTATTTTAAACACATCAGCAGCTACTTACTCACCGCTTTGATTATAGTTAAATAAACATTTTGTTTTTATAGTGAATATTTTTTTAAAATTTTAGCTCACAGTTCTGAATCAAACTTATCCAGCAAAAGCTCTTTTTTGTGCATACGGCTACGCACCTCCGCAGTACACCTTTCTTTAATTCAGTGCAGTGTACACGAATTTGTCTTTTTATCCACACTCTATTGATAATTATTACGATATTCAATCTTTCAATTCAATCAAATTCAATCAATATAGTAAAAATTCAATCTACCTATTTTTTTTTTTCAAAAAAAGTCATTTTATTTAAAAAAATATGATTCCTTACAACACCTCAAATTCTGTTAAAATGAATCCACTTTTAATCGTAATTTTCGTCACATGCCGTTACTGAAGCTTTTATACCACACCCACTCAGAAAGTGTATTATTGTTCGTCCATAAACAGGTTACAATATTCGTCATTTCTCCCTTATAAATGTGCGGCGGGAAAAGTTATATGGAATTTCATTCCTGCCCTCCGTAGCAGGGCGGGAATGTTGTATGAAAATCTGTTCCTGCCCTGCTAGGGTTCTTTTGTTTTTAGCAGCGAACATAAAAAATACAAAGGTCATATGTCAAGAAGGTTTTATATCAAATAATTTAAAAAAAGAGTTAGGAATTTTTTTGTACCTGATTTTTTATGAACGTAGGCTGGTAACCTTTTTCTGCATAACAAAAAAAAAATTATATTTTAACAGTACGCTTTTAATTATTCTAAATAATTTTATTTTCCTCGTAGGTGAAGCATTATGTATCACTAGGGAGAAAGTTCTATTTCTGTACTCGAGTTTCCTTTACGCCCTTCGGCGTGCGTCGGGCTTAAACAAAACATACTCTCGAAGAGATATAGATCGTTTTCTTCCCTCGGTGTACAATGTACTATTCCTTTACCCAAGGTTATCGCAACTACACTAGGTGTTTTAGAGGAATCGTGTTTTTAGGGATCCGTACCCAAAGGTGACCCTATTTGCATAGGCCTATGAATCTTGACCTTTAATTCTTGAAACGTAACAGAATACCGGGTGTTTTTTTTCTTATAGAATATGCGTTCTTATAGAATTGTGCCGCCCCCGCATCCCGCGAGTCCTTCCCAACGGAACCAAGTCGTCAGACCATCTGATGGGGGACCTACCCACGCCCCAATAAAAAAAAAGGGCCTGCAAGTTTTTATGTAATACCAATATAATATGTTATCATGATGGATTTTTTAACAAATGAACAAATAAAACATGCAAAAAGTAAAATGGTCAGAAACCTTCAGTAAACATTCCTTTTAGTTTCATAATTTGTAAAGTGTCAAACTTCCTACAAGGACTGTAACAAAAAAATATTAAATAGCGGCCAAGTGTAAGTCAGACTCGTACTACATGTATAAGGATTGCGGAAGGAATTCAATGAAAGAAAACAAATTTTTTGCTAAATACTTAACACACGTATGTGGCGATATTGAGTATCGTACGCTTATACCCTCGGTACGCAAGTCCGACTCGCTCTTGGCCGGTTTTTGTTATAAATAACAACTTTAACGCTATAGTAGTTTTTGCTGGTTAGCAGTCGTCTACATGCGTAGTCTTTAAATAATTAAAGTAATTTTACAAAGCCAGTTTCGTATATCAAATGGCATATTGGTGGACAGTCTCTATTACGATATCGTACAGATACAACGTGGCTAGCATTTTTTTTGTATATTTTCATCGCCAATGTCTGCTTTAAGATTTGCTATAGGTATCCATTAAATTTTTTCTAGAACAAAATGAATATCGAGTTTATTTGTGTTCAGTCACAAAGGTCTGTGACGGTGTGTTTATTTAATTGCAGTGACCTTGCTTCAATTATTGTGTCTTCACAATGGATTATCATCGGTGTTTTGCCAGCAATGGCATACACAACAACACTGGGTTAGTATAGAACAATTACTGAGATAATGTATCCGAAAATGACGGCCCAAGTGCTGTATTAGGCCTTCTGCGCCAAGGAATGAGGAACTTTACTAATCAAAGATATTTTATGTTAACTACAACAATAAAAACCGAAGGAAAAATAAATATTATCAAACTGTCAACCTATTAAAATCAAATTCATTCGCAAAAAGCTTCGTCAAATAAATACATAAAATGTGAAATGAAAACAACAGAAAACACAAAATCATTACGAGAATAAGCCGCCCCGGGACACATCCGACCCAAAGGATGAACTTGCGTCAAACTTACACTGGAGTGAGATTGCTTTCATACTATAGATGAAATCAGAAAAAATATAAAATAAAACCATAATAATATTTTTAATTTTTTCTAAAGCAAACTATTAAAAACATTATTTTTATTACGAGATAGCTCAAAGATCTGTGTAGCGCGTTTTTGTGACAAGAATTACTTTTTGATAATTGAATTCAATTCAAATATTTTTATTCATTATAAAAACAGAATGTTTACTCAATGAACGTCAAAGTTGTTAGTTTCAAAATTTAGGACGATAGATTTTAATATTATAAAAAGTATTTAGATTAGAGAAAAACAATCGCGATTAACTACTACGATTATTTAACTTTTAAATCATAGTTCTCAGAGAGATTAAAATATTTTTTATGCAAGTTCTCCATTGATGCCTGTGGCCCTCCTATCCACTGGTAAACCAATTTTGATCTTACAAAAAGTATTCATTGTTTAACATTACTCACATCATGGGTCCTTACCCGAAGGTTACCAACGGGGATGTAAAGTTTCCGATACCTGATGTTAGCCAAACTAGCAATTGGAGCGGAGGACGCCGACCAGCTGGTTAAACCGACGATCTGAGGCAGATTGCATGGCCGGGGCTGGATGAAGATAGCCGGGAACAGAAAGTAATGGCCTACCTCGGGGGAGAACTATGTCCAGTAGATATAGCTACTCCAATAATACGGACTGATTGATTGGAATAACCTACTTTTGTTCCCCCAGAGAGGAGCTCTGGACATTCCAACAGGTGGAAGCCGTGTGACCCGATCATTAGCAGATTTCGCAGCGCAGATTCGTAAAGCATTCCCGCAACTCGTTAATCAGGCGAAGACCGCTGTAGAGGGCTTTTGGAAGCAGGTGATGATGCCTCTGGTAGACTGGGGGCAAGTCTCAAAAATGCATAGTTATTCAATGCGGTGCGGTAATGGTTGTTTAATTGACACTATGGGTAGTCTAGTGAACAATTGCATTCCAATGGTATATCCTATGCAACTTACTCGGCTCCTCGCGCGATTCGATCTTCTTCGCGAGATATGCGTGTTAGATTTGCACGGTTTAAACCATTGAGATGGTATTGTCTGCTTTTGTTTTGTCGACTACCAAATAGAGCAACTATGAGGTATTAGAATCTAGGGCAAGGGTGGCGAACCTTTATGGATCAACGTGCCATTTTCTCTAAAATAAAGTTTTTGATAAAGTCACACAATTTCACTAAAAGAGTAATGGGAAACTAAATACTGACAGGTATAAAATACTCATCATTCACAAAAAATAAAACACACTACAAGTGTATTGATAAATGCGCGATCGTTCGTTGCACTTCTTAGTGAACTTTGTTATTTTCTCGATCGTTGCGTGTGCCTATAATATTTTGTCACGTGCCATCAATGGCACGCGTGCCACTGGTTTGCCATCCCTGCTCTAAGGCCTGGTAGCAATTAGAATAAATTTGATTTTACATTTTATATCTTGAAGTACAAGGTAAGGGCCGGTTGCTGAATTGAGAATTTCGCTAAGTAAATACTTAAGTAACGTTCTGTCACGCTCTTTTCTGAGAAATTCGAAGAGAAAGCGCTAGAGTTAACCATTTACTCAGCGAAATTCTCAATTCAGAAACTGGCCAAGTCACCTTCGCTATCGGGTTTCAAATAATTTATTTGTCATAAACATACTTAGGTGTTGATTACAGGTCTTGAGAATAACTTGGATCTCTATGTTTTACCCACAGTCATCCAAATATTTTAGGGCCAAAACATACATAAGATCATAAATTACAGTACAACATTTAGTACAAAAAAAAATATTTTGTAAATTTAAATGATATTAAATTGCAATTAAAAATCTATGGAACATAATTGAATTATATAAAATAGTAATGTCAATTTACCAATAAAAGATAAAAAAATTACAAAAATCGTATTTTTTTTTATAAAGTATAAAAACCGGCTTGAAAACACAACAGCACTAAAAGTTACAAATAATTGTAGTGTTTTGTAATCGGCTCTTGTTTTTTATTTAATTTGTTTTTATTTTTAAATTTTTAGTGTGGGAGTAGGAGAAAAAAAATCATGTACCTTATAATCATAATTTACATTACTTAGTGCTTTGCTTTAAAATTTAAAGTTCTCAATTTCCATCTCCAAAAGTCTTCACCAGAACATCACCAAATTACACTGGGGCTACTTTTACTCTATTTTATGAAACAAATGGACCCCATTAGGCCTTAGTTACTGCTGTCCATTGAAGAGTTCCGTTCTACATTGAAGTCTTCATTGAATCTTCGCCAAATTAAAATGAGACCAACTGGGACGTTACATCTATTCGAACAAAAAAAGAATTCTCGAAATCGGTTAAGAGTTATGCGACAACTTAGCCAAAAAAAGAAGAAAGAATGGAATATACGCGTCGAATTGAGAACTTCCTCCTTTGATCAAGTCGGTTAAAAATTATGCAACTAAATACTCAAGTCGTTTAAGAAATCTTGTATCGTATAATTTATCAATTACTAGCTTATTCAGATTAAATTTAAACAATGGCAAGTTCAATTCAGTATTACGAGTATGAAGTGGAATTTTCTTTGTATATGAGCGGAGCAACATGACATGACACAACACTCTTATGCATTAGGGCTGTCTTGCATTTTGGTACCTCATCATCATCATCAGCCATTTGACGCCCACTGCAGGACATAGGCCTCCCTCATGGTTTCCCAACCATTAAGGGTTTTGCCATAATCGCCACGCTTGGCAGGCGGGTTGGCGATCGCAGTATGCGGTTGGAATCTCAGGAAGACGCTGCTGCCCGTCTCCTGGCAATTTATTTCCGTAGTCGCCTTTTTGTTACCTAATGACCTATTATGTTCAAGCTACGGTAATTCATACACAATATACTTGACACGGCACGCGTGGTGATTAAGCCCATACTCTCTCCCTGAGAGAAGGCCTGTGCCCTACAGTGGGACGTATATAGGCTGCTTATGATACTTGACAACTTCTGACAGTAGACGAGCCACTAGTCTACAAGCCTCCACCAATCTGGACTTGGCCCCCGTGGTGGAGTATGGCCTATACCTTCCTCAGGGAAGAGACCCGTGCCCCTCGGTGGGGACATAATATGGTGTACATACAATAAAGAATATTCTATCTAAAACGCGCGACTAACGACGTCCAATGACGTCGACGTCCAATAACGACCCATGCTGGACTTGTTACTCGTGTCACCTCCACCTTTACTCATATTGGTTGCACTGTTTCCACTGTCTTCCTCGCCAATACCTATTATTTCTTAACTCTTTAGACTTTGGCGCTTTGGTCAGTTTACTACCACTTATTTTTAGGGTTCCGTACCAGAAGGGTGCCAAACGGGACCCTATTACTAAAACTTCACTGCCCGCCTGTATGTCTGTCTGTCTGTCACCATGATAGCTAGGCAGTTGAAATTTTCACAGATGACATATTTGTGTTACCGATCTGACAAAAAATACTAAAAACAGAATAAAATTTGTTGTCCATACAAGGTTTGTTGTATGGAAAACAAACGTTGACAGCGCGCGCCATCTAGCGGCCATCTATGTAACCTTAAAAGCGCCGATGTCATGTAGTTAAACTTCAAAGTTAAACGCTTCTTGTCAGTTTCTATAAATGGCGCTGTTCTGATCAAATTTGATCTTTGTCTAATGTTGTATAGATAATAGTACGGAACCCTTTGTGAAATAAATTATTGATTGAATTATATTTATAATGTAATAGGATAACTGGCATTACTAAAGTTTGATACGAGTAAAATACCGAACTCCTATCTATAGGAGATACCTATAGATAAGAGCTCGGTAGACAGTATGCTCATTGTTCAGGTACTATTACATTGACAGACATTCTTATGGTGCCGAAAGCGAGGTTACCCCCTAGCTTCCCGTACACTAACACACTGTTAATCTACTGTTAACAGCTGTCAATTGACCAAAGTGCATACAAAAAAAACACTGACAGCTGTTAACAGTAGATTACCAGCTTGTTAGTGTACGAGAAACCGCGAGTCCTTGATTACCTTGACCCTTGCTTTTTAATACACAGAATTTTTACTATTCCAGAGAAATGAGCAAACTACGCAACCACCACAACGTCAACTTCAATCTCAACCTCAGATTGAACAAACTACTGCAGCTCCGAACGAGCATGATCCATGCGAGCCTTTCCCTCGTATCCTGCCTGATTTTCGGTCAAAGGGACGTCGCGTCAGCCAAGTGAGTAAGTACTAGCTGTAGTCACCATGTCTATTTTTAGGGTTTCGTACCAGAGGGGTGCCAAACGGGACCCTATTACTAAGAATTCACTGTCCGTCTGTCTGTCTGTCGGTCTGTCTGTCTGCCTGTCACCATGCTGTATCTCATGAACCGTGATAGCTAGGCAGTTGAAATATTCTCAGATGATGTATTTCTGTTGCCCCTATAACAACAAATACTAAAAATAGAATAAAATAAATATTTCCCATACAACAAACGTTGTCTAAAGACAGCGCAAGCTATCTAGAGGCCATCTATGTAACCTCCACAGAACCGATGTCATGTCGTTAATATAATAATAATAAAATCGTTTATTTCAGGCTTTACCCATAAAAAGTTAGTACATACATTTACACTAAAAATATGAATAAAAATATATCACAAGAGTTAGATACATAAAACTTAACTAATCACTTAAAATTAATGTGAAGGGTGCGAGAGACAGCGACGGTTACCTATCTTACGGCGGGGCTGGGAGCCACAACGTGCAGCCCCACCCAGTGCCTCAGTATAAGACCGTCTACACGGTTGGCAATGACCTTCAGGGGACCACTGGTGCTGCCCCGCACTCTACGCATTAAGGATGCCACTCTATTGCGCATTATGGCGTGGAAGCCATCTGTTCGAGCTTCTGCGAACATTCCCGACGCACTACAAAAACGTGGCAGCCCCAGTAGCACCCTAAAGCCATTGTTATATTGGACGCGCAGAGCGCTGTAGGCCCTCTGCGTATACTTGACCCACAGGCTGCTGGTGTAAAAAGATTGGCAATATGCCTTAAATAATGTAATTTTTGCTTCTCGCGAGCATCGAGCAAACCTGCGGGCCAGCATATTGCAACGAACGGCCAGCGCCCTGCGCTCCCTCTCTATGTCTAAATCATCAGACAGGTCCTCCGTGACCCAGTGGCCCAGATATTTAAACTCTGTGACTCTCCTTAGCGGTGAACCACCAAGCAGAACTGGTGGTGATTTAGGACTTGGCCGTCCCTTTGCTTTGAATACCATCAGCTCGCTTTTTTTGACGTTATATCTGAGCCCATGGGCCACGGCATAGGACTCACAAATAGCAATAAGCTTTTTCAAACCACTGACCGACGGGCTCAGCAGAACCATATCGTCAGCGTAACTTATATTATTTACAAACTCACCATCTACTGAGCAGCCGACACCTGCGTTGCTGAGCTCGCCGATCAGTCTATCTATATACAGATTAAATAGCTTGGGTGATGATATTCCCCCTTGCCTAACCCCACACTCCATATGATACTCGTTAGATAACGAACCGCCCCATCGTACTTGGTTAGTTTGGTTTCTGTACCAGAAGCCAAACATACTAACCAGTTCCGCGGGAAGATCCGTATCGCTCTGTAGCTTATCCCACAATATATCATAAGATACCAAGTCGAAGGCCTTCGATAGGTCCAGGAAGCACGCATATACAGGTGTTCTCCTATCCAAATAGTACTGAACAGTGTGCTTGAGACACAATATTGCCGATTCGGTGGACAATCCTGGCCTAAAACCGAACTGTCCATCGTTCAAATTTAAGTGCTTGGTCAGATGACGGTCAAGCACACTGTCCAGCACCTTAGCTATTATTGTAGCCAAAGATATCGGCCGGTAATTACTCCTGTCAGAGGCATCTCCTGTCCTATCTTTAATAATTGGTACCACTATAGTTTTCATTAGCTCCTTCGGTAGGTAGGAGTGCCTAATACAAAAAGTGAGTAGCATGGCCAGTACCCGGGCAGGTGTACCCCTGCATGCTGAAGGTGCTCGACGCTGAGGCCGTCATGTAAAGTGCTCTTGAAAGAGCTTACATATTTCCCCGGGGTCACTAATTCCATCAACAGTAACCGGGGCACCTAGCCTAGGGTTAAGCTTGTTGGTCGACTTCCAGAACTGACTAAAATTCTTTGCTGCTCGATGAGCCGCAATAATGTCCATTTTAATTTGACTTTCATTATCCTGACACCATTTTAATTTTGATTTAAATATCTTTCTTTTATCTTTCATTTCCTCGTAATATTTCCCAGAACTAGGTTTTCCATAAAATAACCATGTCTGAAAACTCATACGGGCCTCAGTATGTGCCTCCCGAACATGTTTATTCCATCCTGTGACATACTTGCCCTTTCTATATGTTCGTACGTTACATGACGACACTGCAGCTTCGGACAAAATATTAACAATTTTAGTGTATAATGAATCTATAATTAATCTATGGTTTTCTTTATTACATATACCATCACAACACTGTCTTAATTCTACAGGAAAGTCAAGACATCTCAGTTTATTATTACACAACTCTGTATATTTATTTATCATAGCTGGTTCTCTCTCACCCCAGATAACACAATTTTTAACTATATTTATTGGCCCAATTTTGGGTTTTATAGTTCCTAGGTTACATGTTATTTCTATTAGAAAATGGTCTGACCATACGGTATCATACATAACCTTAATATTTACAACACACTGCTTTGCCGCACTTGTAACCACACAATGGTCTAACCAGCGTCTACACCCATGAGCATCGCTGATAAAAGTGTAGGTATCCACGGCTAAAAGACCTAAGTCCAAACAGGACCACCTCTGGTCATCACAAAAACTAATAAGTTCGTTACAAAATAACTCACCAGGGTGGGCATTATAGTCACCGAGCATAAAAACTGCCTCGACATTACTACTTTCAACAATTTTCAACGCTTCCTGTTCGTTTCTTTAGATGGCGCTGTTTTCAATTTCGATCTTTGTCTAATGTTATATAGATAATGGTACGGAGCTCTTCGTGCGCGAGTCCGCCTTGCACTTGTTAATTTTTTTTAAATTTTGTACTGCCACTGACCTCCATCCTAGTACTTTTTATCTCAGAGGATATGTGACACTTATTAGGACCAAGGAGAAGATTAGCTGCGACCAGCTTCTTTCTCAAGGGCCTTTCGAATTTTGGATTACGAGGTTTCTTGTCTGTTTGAAACCGGCAATGGAACAGATTATGTGGTCAAATGTAAGTTATCTCCGCATTTTGTTCTACTTCGCTGATATATAGATAAGAATTTTATTTGCGCTTTGAGACACACACATATATAACATTACACAAATAAATGAATACCATAAAATTAAAGATAAGAATAGAAATAAAATTCTCAAAATAGTATCTCAGCATTATAAGTACACGCTTTCCTATAGCAAATATTTTTCTGATTTGAAAAGCTACTGCCGAAGGACGTGAGAACCAAAATGATTATTAGCAATATAGGTTTGCAAATTAACCCAATAAAATACATGGAAATTATTAATTCTCATCATCTCTTATATTTACAGAATGTGACGAGTACATCTGGAGCATCAAGTATCGAGTGGCAAAAGGAGACAGAGACAATCAATGTAAATGTAGAGCAGAGTAGATAACACTTTTTTGTACACGATAAAGAGAATACACAGACATTTCTTAGTCTAATAGTATTGATATTAGGGCCAAATAATTCTAGCTACATGTGGTCTGCGTTCGCACAAAGTTAAAACATATATTACAAAGAACAGTCCTCTCTACTCATTGATTCAATGTTACGGCTGATCAAGGAATATAAAGGTCAATTACCTGTCATTGTTAACAATATTGTTGAATGTTAAACAATATTGTTTGTAATCAAAATATATTGGTGAAAATACGAGTAACAAAGTAATTATCTAATATTTTTAAAATTACTTACTTTGTAAACCTCCAAGATTAGCAAACTGAAGTGGAAGTTTTCCGGCTCAATCTTCGAGGTTCTCAAGAAAACGCCCGCACCAGCTCAGTGTAACCACAATGTAAAGCCTATTCCGACAGCCTTAAGTGCAGCCAGTGGGCCAATATAGATTGATGGGTTGGGCCGGATTACCCCAATAACCAGATGACTAAGTAGGTACGATGTATGAGTAGGTAGACATTTAGGTAACTACATAATTAATATTTTTACGCAGGTACGGCGAAAGCGGCGCAGCAAATAGGATTATACTTTGCTATCGGGGGCAGAGACACTACAGCAGGAGAATTTCCTCATATGGTGATTAATAACGCCTTCTTTATTTCTGATACTCTAGTACATATACAAGGATGTGGTGTGAATGCTGGTTACGACTAAGACCTAATTCCAAAGACACGAATTTTATTCCCTTTATGCCACCTAGTAACCAATTGTGAATTACCAGGGCGCCATAGGCTGGAAGGCGGTTGCGGGCTCGTGGGTGTTCAAATGTGGAGGATCGCTGATCAGCAATAAATTTGTACTGACTGCGGCTCATTGCACCAGCGTCTCACCTAGAGACGATTCCGTCGCTGACCTCAAGCCCAAGATAGTGAGGCTTGGAGACAAAAACATTCTTGATCAGGTTTGTAGATTTTGGAAATAAATTAAATTAATAATTTTAATAAGTAATTTATTTTTTTTGGAACAAATAATCAACTAGACGTATAACGTCTAATTACCATGGCGGAGGTTGTGTTAGTGTGGGACCAGGCCAAGCGATTGTGTTGTGTGGAATTTATAATTTACAATCATTTCTCTCCGTGGATGTCGTAGAAGGCGACTAAGGAAATCAATTACCAGGAGACGGGCAGCAGCGTCTTCCTGAGATTCCAACCGCATTGTGCGATCGCCTGCCAAGCGTGGCGATTATGGCAAAATCCCTCATGGTTATGAAAATCATGAGGGAGGCCTGTGTTCTGCAGTGGGCGTCGAATGGCTGATGATGATGATGATGAATCATTTCTTTTGGCTAGCTACAATGCCATGAAAATTATTGTTTCAGTACAAAAACGGTTTCGAACCGGTTGATGTCAACATTCTGCGCTCGATCATACACCCCCAATACGAGTCACCAAAGAAGTATCACGATATAGCTCTGTTTGAGTTGGATCAGCCCATAAAAGAGTTTACATTCTACATTCAGCCGGCTTGTCTCTGGGGGTACCCTGATACGAGTAGCCTTGGGACGCAGGCAACGCTGACTGGTTGGGGAGTTGTAGAAGTTGGTAAGAAGTTGCATAGTGATTTAAATCAGATTTTAATTCTTTCCAATAGCCAGCTATGGGAAGAAATTACTGTTTAAAGAATGTACGAGCTTCATCACCCTTTTAGTTCTATAGACGATAATGATAATATCTTAATTTATATCTAATTCCGTTGCAGTGAAACAAACAACCTCCCCCGAATTGCAAGCCGCAGTGGTGGATATCATCGAGCAGCAGCAGTGCGACCAACTCCTGCGGAGCGGGTGCAACCGCAACTGGTGCGGAGTGCGGAACCAGATCTGCGCCGGGAAACTGGAGGGGGGAGTGGACTCCTGTCAGGTAAATAATCACATGATGATTACAATAATTGAACAGATGCTTGCAACCGCAAACAGTAGCCGCATTATACAATCTCTTGTCGGTCTCAAAGTTCGGGTAAACTTAACATAGCAATGACAATACAAAGAGCTCAAGCTTACTTAGCATTCAGTCAAAAGCCCGCATTTATGAAAATATGAAAATGAACTGAATCTGGCGCATTTGCGTTACGATTTTTCTATTTCATTCATCTGCACTTGCATGAGTAGAGATGAGCGATTCCCAAGAACATTCACCTCATCGGAAATTTGTGCTGAAAGTATTCTCTGGAATGAGAATATTCACGGTAAATAGAATTGCCGTAGAGGTGTACAATCAACCGTTCTGCCTGTTCCGTAACTGTCCACTGTATTGAGTTGTCTATTTTCACGTTTCCGAAGTGTCCAAAAAATGTATGTATTTGACAGTTCTGAGTAGGTTAAATCGGCCGAGTCCATACACCGGAGGGGTAAGGTGCGGAGCCCACTGATCTGGCATGGCATGGACTTAGCACGGACATGGCGTAGGCATGGCACGGGGATAACTATTAAAAGGCGTGGAGCGAAGGAACTGACTGCGAACTTACCTGAAACTGACTGCAATCGGGCGCGGGCGCCGAAATGGCGTGCTATAGCTGTCCGACGAATCGAATAATGACATTAGGACCGTGTGTTTGGTACGGTATTAAGTTTGATAAAGTTTCAAAATAATTCACAGTTATTGCTAAAACTATGATTCAGCTTTAGGTGCGACGGTGAGGGTACAATCCCGGCACGTAAAGTTTGAGACAGTGATAGGTAGTGGGGAATGCCCTGTGCGTAATTCCATGGTTTGGTTTCATTATTTATTTAAATATATTTAAATGTTTAAGGGTGATTCCGGAGGACCGCTCCAAGTGAAGATAGACCTACCAGAGCCAATACAGGACAAAATCCACTACGTCATCGGAGTGACGTCATTCGGCGTCGGATGCGCGCGACCGAAGAGTCCCGGGGTCTATACGCGGGTCTCCAGCTACATCGATTGGATCGAAGGAATTGTGTGGCCTGAGACATGATTTGGAAATAATGAACACAAAAAAAATATACCCTGACTTTATTTATATATGTATACAATATGTATTTACTGTACATACTAACACGATATGGATGCCATGTATCTGAAATAAAAATATCTAGGTATATATTTATTTCAGATACATGGCATTCATAAATTAGATCAGATTAGATTAGAACACTTTATTGTACACACCAGAAAACAAAATACATTAAAAAGCTTACATGTCTAAGTTTATGTTTTATTTTAGTGTTAGTAAAGGTATTATATTGGAAATACATATAAAATGCAGCCTATATACGTCCCACTGTAAGGCACAGGCCTTCTGTCAGAGAGAGAGAGAGAGAGAGAGAGATATTACATACTTAATCACCAACCCCACGTGCCCCGCGGATCGGCAATTTCAATTCGGTGTGTGCTTGACACCTCAGACACTCAGGTTTCCTCGCGATGTTTTCCTTCACAGTTGTCAACGTAAAATTAAATAATCAATCGACCAGCGAGCGAAAACAGCAAAATTTTTATCTGCCGGTTAGGTAACACATGTTTTTGTTGCTATCATAAATAATACAGGATCGGTGGTAGCCTAGTGGGTAGAACATTAGACTCGAAAGCGAGAGACCCAGGGTCGATTCCCAGTGCGGGCATGTACCTATGACTTGGTTTTCTAAGTTATGTATATTTGAATCGTGTGATTTTAAAACAACACAAGTCACATGTGTTTTTAAAATAACACTTGTCCTTTTTCTTTATTAAATTATTTACACCTACCTACCTATTGATTTACATTAGAAAAAAACTTGTAGTTTATTTATACAGAAATTAACATAATATGCTAAAAAATTGCGGTTGTAGATTATTAGTATTTGAAAAAAACAGTTTTATTCTATTTCCTGACAAGTTGCAATGAAAGGACAGTGTTGTTTTAAAATCACACGATTCATTTGGGAAGTTACAGTCGCAATACCACTCGCTAACGGTGAAGGAAAACATCGTGAGGAAACCTGAGTGTCTGAGCTATTCACATACCTCAGCGCTCGAAATCGCCAATCCGCGGTCGGCACGCGTGGTGATTAAGCTCATACTCTCTCCCTGAGAGAAGGCCTGTGCCCTACAGTGGGCTCTATACAGGCTGCTTATGTAAATACACACGGTTTTATTTATACAAACACGATTCTTCGTTCCTAGTTACAGTATCGTATACATAACAAAGTGTTTCCTACTACCTGGGTGGTCTATGCGCCACGGAAAACCCAACCCGACCCCACGCTCTTCACAACAATTTAATATTTTAGTTTGATCGCATGCAACAAAACATTAGGCATTTGTTCTGCCAGTGCTTTTAAACGTATGCTGTGGGTATAGCGATTTGATTCGGTTTGTATTAAAACAACCCTTATAAGTGTAAACATACATTTTATCTATGTTTCGGCGCATCTCATTTTATCGACATACCCACAACGTTAAAATGTATCCGAGACTCGATGAGAGGCGTCGAAAGCCATGATACAGGCTCGCCTAGTATGGCTTTCGATGTGTACACGCCTACCTACTAAGTCCTATTGCTAAGTGTATTTTTAACCGACTTCAAAAAAGGAGGACGCGACGCGTATATTTTTTTTGCTATTTTTTTGCATAATTCCGTCAAATTTTAACCGATTTTGATAATTATTTGTTTGTTCGAATAGATATAACGTCCCATTAGTCCCATTTTAATTTTATGAAGATCGGATGAAGACTTTCAGAGATGGACAACGGAACTCTTCAATGGACAGCAATAAATAAGGCCTAATGGGGCCGATCCTTTAGTTATATCCATATGTTTCATAAAATAGCGTACAAGTAGTCCCAAGTTAAGTTGGTGATGTTCTGGTGAAGACTTTCGGAGATGGAAATTGAGAACATCAAATTTTAAAGCAATAAATTAAGTAGGGTAAATTATGTTTATAAGGGACTTGTTTATATTTCTCCCGCTCCCCCACTAAAAATTTAAAAATTAAAAAATTTTTTAGAAACAAAAACCGACTTCGAAACACTACAACACTAAAAAGTTAAGAAATAATTTTAATAATTAGAAGTATGTATACATGTAGGTATTGTAGAAGTATAATTTGTAGTCGGTGACCAGTTTCATAACAGCACGTATTATATTTTGGACTCCAAATTATACTTCTACAACACCTACATCATTCTTTTAATTATTTAAATTATTTCCTAACTTTTTAGTGATGTAGTGTTTCGAAGTCGGTTATTATTTATTTTTTTTATTTATTGTACAGATGTTCGTAATAAATTTCTTATTTCTCTGAAATACTCCCCAGACGCAGTTAAAAAAATATGTGGTTACGTCTTTCCCTTTACCTTATTTCCCTTTATTTAAACTGCCTCTGAGGAGTGTCTTAAGGAATCGTGTTATTGTAATAAGACCGATAGATTTTAGTATCTTGAGTTACCGATGAGTCAGCCGCTACTTGACAACACCACATCCTGCATAAATCAAAGGAAATAATATATGTCATTATGCGGCGTAGACACAAGTAAGCATGTAACACTCAATCTAGTGAGTATTTTCCTTCTTCAACCAGTTTGTGGACTCTTTTGGCATTGACTCGAATCCAGTCTCGTTTAAGTATTCGCGTCGATGTCACGTCATAACTAAAAAGGTCTTTTGCTTTGAGTTTGTGTGTGAGTTAACGGTGCAAAGTCATGTTTGTTGAGACATTTTTAACAGGTTCAAATTAATTGTTTTTTTCCTGTTCAAGAGTTAATGTTATTAAGTCTCGGTATGATTTGTAATTGGTTTGTCTGTAATTGCAGCGCTCTTACTACATATAGGGTGTGTGCAAAATGAACCCGCTTTAGTTGATTGGCAACAGAACGATGTAAGTATTGTCCCACTAAAACGTACAATTGGAAAAGGGGCCAAGTTCGTTAAGAGAGGCCGGTTTATTAGCTACGCTGATAAAAAAATTGAGATATAAATGGCTGCCAAGTTCTATGGAGATTCCTCAGATTATACCTACTCCGCTGGTTCAGCGAGCCCAAGTGAGTCTTGGCCTCCGTTACAAGGAGTCGCCACTTGTCTCTATCCTGCAGTTTCCTACCAGTAATCTGTCTGGAGCTCACAACCAGTTGGCCGACCTGTAGAAGAATGAAGTGGCCATGAATGTCAAACCATTATTGCAGTTGGTACTTTTTTTAATTATACCTTGTTGGGTTTTTTACCACTTAGTTTCAACTTGCCAAGTTCTTACAGCTGAGTTTTAAGCCGTTCATAAATTAACAACATAGATTAGGTAACATAGATATAGTTAATAATTGACTATGAAAAAAGAAAACATGCTGTAATACATTATTAAATAGTATTTATATAACACCTGCTCGTCAATGGCATATTATGTGTCATGCAAACTCAACTTAAAGCAAGTCATTTGTGTCCTATGGTCTAGCCGGGTCATTATAAATGTACTGAATTTCATAAACCCCTAGGGAATTATGACATTTGAATTTGGAATGCAATCAACATTGAATATACGAGCTCCTTGCAATCCATGACCAAACGTCAAAATTAGAATATAAACTTTTCATAGAGCCCTACACCAAGAAGAATTTATTCAAAATTAGAATGAAAACTTTTTCTTTTTAATTGTATTATGTTTTATTGCCTCGCAGTGTTTATATAAAGTAGAGTATGCATTTTGGGGATAAAGCAGTGTATTTGTCTCGGGCGTTTTTGAACCCCTCGGCCTCGGGATTCTAGCTTTAACTCCCTCGCTTCGCTCGGGAGTTAACTCTGTAACTCCCTCGCTTCGCTCGTGAGTTAACCCTAGGATCCCTCGTCCTTGGGGTTCAAAATATCGCCCGAGACATAATACACTGCTTTATCCCCTTAATGCATAATCTACTATTTTAATGCCTTGCAATGCATTAAAAATACTACTTTGACATACAGTCAAAACGTATTGTCGGGAATGTATGATTTGTTTATGGTCCTAATTTTTTTTTGTGTCATTGACATAACTGTTTTTTATTTTGGCGCAGAGTTTGAGTTGTATTTAGATTAAACAGTGCTGTTTTTAGTCATATCATATCTAGTGTGTATTGCGAATTTAATAGTGGACAAAAACATCGAACTAAGAGTTTGTTTTAAATTTTGCATCCCCAATGTTACTTCGGGCTCGGAGTCACTGAAAAGGTTACAGAAGGCTTTCGACTCGACTTTACCACAAACGCGTACTCATGAGTGTTACAAAGCGTTCAAAAACGGGCGAGATGTGATAGAAGATTTTCCTCGCACTGGTAGGCCGTCGACGTCTGCAACTGAAGTTAACATCGCAAAAGTGAAGTAAATATTGTCTGAAAATCCTCATCCAAGTTTGAGAGAGATAGCCGTCGAACTTTCTGTGTCTTACGAGTCGATCCATACCATTTTAAATAATCAGTTGGCTATGAATCATCTTGCCTCTCCGCTAGTCTCAAAAGACCTGAATTTTCTCCAAAAACTCAATCGCGTAAGCGTCGCTCAGGACATGCCAGAACGAGTCAATTCTGACCCAACATTCATAAAAAACACGTTGTTTCAAACGCAAACTATTCAAAAACCTTCGGAGTGGCGCTGCCAACTGAACCGAAACTAAAAAAACCACGCCAAAGTCTATCAAAAGTCAAAGTAATTTTGACGGTTTTCTTTGACTATCGCGGTGTTGTGCACTCGGAATTCTTGCCGAAAGGTCAAACGGTAAATAAAAAATATTGTTTGTGCGTTGTGCGGCGCTTAGGACTGCAAATTGGACGGAAAAGGCCACATTTGTCGGCAGAAAATTTTTGGATTTTGCACTACGATAATCCGCCTTTGCACAAGGCCATCATTATAAACGATTTTTGGACCAAAAACTCAACCAATACCATCGAGCAACAATCTTATTCACCGGATATGGCTCCAACCGATTTAGGGCCGGTTTCTGAATTGAGAATTTCGCTAAGTAAATACTTAAGTAACGTTCTGTCACGCTCTCCTCTGAGAAATTCGAACTACAGTTAACTATTTACTTAGCAAAATTCTCAATTCAGAAACTGGCCCTTATTCCTTTATCCTAAACTCAAATTACTACTTCGTGGCACCCGTTTACATTCGAAAATTCGCTATCATAACTGATCTCAATTCGGGAAAAACCGTTTAAAAATGTTTTGATGATAATTAGTCGGCGTAAGTGTATCGTTTCTGAAGGAGCATACTTTGAAGGCGATAAAATAAATTGTAATCAATAAAATAAAGAAAATATTGTGTATTATTGGTCTTTTCCCGGTACCTTATTGACAGAGTAGTACATAATCTCACCAAAACATAAATGTAAAACATAGGCCAACTTCTCGTCTTAAAACACATAATATGTTGGAACTAGCTAAGATCCTTATCTTTACGGAATTAGCCGTGCTTTGATAAACAAGAAAGTTATTGTGGAAATTTTAAGTTTACAGACGCTTTATAACATGTCAAGTATGATCTACAAACTTATAAGTAACACAATAATTTCCTTGTTCATGGAAACACTGCTAATTCCGTGAATGCAAGGAATGTGGCAAGTTCGTATTTAGAATATACTTTCTTGAAACCAAAACTCTTATTTACGAAAAAAAAACTCGCCAACGTCACGTTTTTTTACAGTTCTGTTACATTTATGTTTTAGTGTGATTTCACGACTTTATGTTAAGTATATCGCCGTATAAAGTGCATAGTAGATTAGAAACTGGACATACGATTAATTTTATCGCCGATAAAGTAAGAAAAAGTGTTTTTTATGTGTATGGACTTATCCATAGCTTTAATAACTAGGTTAGTGGACATCTACCTGTCTAGTCTGTCACGGATTAAGTAATTACAATTAATACGCCATCTCAAGTTCTACCCCACGTATCACCCTCTAGATGTGATTTTAATGATTTTTAGATTTTTCCCGGGACCTGGGTATGCCAGAAAGAGTATGTAGTGATTAGAAATGAGAAAGGAATGTTGAGGTGGTTTAGCCATATGGAGAGGAAGAAGGAAGAACCGGCAAGGGACGTCCGGGACAGACATACTTCGACCAAAGGGCCAGATAAAAAGTACCCGGAACCGACGTGCGTACATGCAACGACTTGAACGTTGATAAAGCGAAAGAGGTTTGGCGGGATCATGGCAAGTGGCACGCCTTTATTCCAGAGAGGTAGGCAGAGATCAGGGACTGCCACTTGCCACGATCTTGACAGATCACTTTCGCTTCCTCAACACTCATTAGATTTAATAATCACTTTTCATTATAAAAGTAAGAGTACTTGTTTTACCACTTATTATTTGGATTAGCGACAATACTCAGTTACTGAGTTCCGTGTGGCGCCGTTAAGAATAGCGTCACTCCATTTCCTTCCGTGGATGTCGTAGAAGGTGACAAAAGAAGTCAATTACCAGGAGACGGGCAGCAGCGTCTTCCTGAGATTCCAACCGCATACTGCGATCGCCAACCCGCCTGCCAAGCGTGGCGATTATGGCAAAACCCCTCATGGTTATGAAAACCATGAAGGAGGCCTATGTCCTGCAGTGGGCGTCGGATGGCTGATGAAGATGATGATGACTCAGTTACCGCGTTATTACGAGGTAACTTACCAGGCCATAAGCATGTAAAGGTCGATCAGCTGTGGACTAGAACAAGTGGGTATCTACTCACTTAAGAATACTCTTGCATCATCAATCATCATCGTTAATCTTGTGATTCCCTTTTCCTTAAGTATTTTAACCTTAGGACATAAATACAAAAAACAAAGTATTTTAACCTTAGGACATAAACTTGTCAGGAAATACCCAAAACGAGTAATACCACTTGTGGTCTTTGATTGCCTATATACCTACATGTACATAATTAATACACATAAATAATTGAATCTTGTGGTTACAAAAGTGCAAGAAACCGTCTTCAAGTATTTTTACCCTACTGCGGCGAAACCGGAGCGGAGGGTAATGTGTTTGGCTCGTATGTATGTATGCATGTAAGTGTGTCAGGATTTTAAAAAAAGATCTCAATCGATTCGTCGTAACAAAAAATTAAAAAATCACTAAAAGCCAAAAATAAAAAACTGAGTCTAAAAGTAACCAACAACCCAGGTGGGACCAACCCAAAGAGTCATATTGGTGAATTTGGGTCCCGCCTGCTTAGTAGTTAGTGCTTAGCAGTCGGGTTTTTTAACAAGACGCGCCTACTCTGACAACATTTTGCACTTTAACGCTTAATATTTCGCAAACGGATTCTCAAATCGAAAAATAGTTTTTCTATACCCACAATATTTTTAAGCGACCAATTCTAAAATCCTCTAACTAAGGTGTAGGTGAGAAAAAAAATGCATCTCTAATTTAGGCGTCGGGGAGGTATACTAAAAAAATTATTTAAGGGTTATCTACCGTTTTGTCGGCGTCATTAATATGTATATCTATGCCAAATTTCAGCTTTCTAGTACAAATCGTCTCTGAGCTAGGTCACGGACAGGCATACAGACAGACAGACGGACATGGCGAATCTATAAGGGTTAGTTGTCGACTACCGAACCCTAAAAACGTTTGAGGTTTTAATAGCATGTGGTTGGGTTTTTACACTGACTTTTATGTACAGTCGACTGCACATCAACCTTGATGTTTTAATTTGCAAAGTCGCCTGTATCGTAAGTAATGACGAGCTTTAAAATTAGTGTTTTGCACTTTAGGGGCCTCCAGGGAGTAACACTAGACACCGACGAAAAAAATCATGTCTTTTTTACAGACCGAATTTGCAAAAAAGGTCTGTATAATCTCTCATTCACATTAACCGCCTCTATTTTCATTGATTTCACTAGTTAGCCGACTGGATCCCCTTATGTTAATTTACTGATAGTAACCGTAATAAAAAAAGAGGCCGCGAGGAGGATCCAACTGGGTTGGGTTGCGTTCAGAAATCTTCGATTTTTTTTAATTCAAAGTAGCACAGGAACTGCGACTTAATAAACGTTACAAGTTAAACTAGGTGTCCATTTTGGAGGAAAAATGAACTAAAAAAAACTCCACACTTAGTCTTTTCAAGTCCTTAATTAACAGAGTTTATAGAAATACTGCCGTGGGGTGCCGGCTTTAGAATAGTACCCCCCCATCTCTTCCCGCGGGTGCCGTAAAAACCGGCTAAGGGACATTACCAGAAGGTGGGCAGCAGCGCCTTCTGCGAAAATACGATATACTGCGCTCGCCAACCCGCATGCCAAGCGTGGCGAGTAAGGCAAATACCCTCATGGCAATACACCAAAAAACCAGGCCCCCAGTCCCCGGCGGCTCCGCTATTCCTGGCTACGGTAGCGGCCACGGTAACGGCGGAGCAAGGGGTGCTAAGAATCTCCGGCAGAGATCTGGCTACCACCCCCAAAAACGAAAACGACTGGCCCTGGTAACACACAACATTCGCACATTGAGGACAGACGAAAAGCTAATTGAGCTGGAAGAGGAAATGGGTAGGTTACACTGGGATATCCTAGGGTTATCGGAAGTCCGTCGAGAGGGCGAGGACACGATAACCCTGAAATCCGGTAACCTGCTCTACTACCGGGAGGGCGAGCAACAGTCCCAGGGTGGTGTCGGGTTTCTCGTCCACAAGTCCCTCGTAAATAACATTTTGGCCATCAACAGTGTGTCGAGCAGGGTGGTGTACCTAATACTCAGAATATCTAAGAGATATTCGCTGAAGGTCATTCAGGTATACGCACCGACCTCGTCACACTCCGATGAGGAGGTAGAGGCGATGTATGAGGACATTAGTAGGGCCATACATACCTCGGAGACCTATTTTAATGTGGTTATGGGGGACTTCAATGCGAAGCTGGGCACAAGAAGCGAGGGTGAGATGAGAGTGGGGCAATTTGGTTATGGGCAACGGAACCCGAGAGGACAAAGGTTGGCAGACTTCCTGGAGAAAGAGGGACTCTTTATGATGAACTCTTTCTTTCAGAAGCCACCTCACAGGAAATGGACCTGGTTGAGTCCCGATGGTTCCACGAGAAATGAGATAGACTTCATCCTGACCTCCAAGAGACAAATATTCAATGACGTCTCTGTGATCAACATGGTGAAAACCGGAAGCGATCACCGAATAGTAAGAGGCACATTGAATATCAATGTCAAACTTGAGAGGTCTCGTCTCATGAAGTCCACGCTCCGACCTACTCGTGCCCATATCCAGAACCCCGAGAACTTTCAACTCGAATTGTCAAATCGCTTTGAGTGCCTGGAGAGCGCCGCATCGGTGGACGAGATCAATAACAGGTTTGTAGAAACTGTCCGTACAGTGGGCTCGAGGTTCTATAGACCCAACCGTACGAGTAGACCACAAAAGCTCTCAAACTATACTCTCGACCTTATGGCTAAACGTCGCGCGTTGCAACTGCAGTCCTCCGAGGATGCTAAGTCATATAGGCAGCTCAATAGACATATCTCAAAGTCTTTTATTTAATTCTTTCTTCTTAATAAGTTCTTTTCTTTAATACCGAACGTATTAAAGAGACTATAGAGCGGAACAAGGGCTCCAAAGTGTTCGCAAAAGACTTGTCTATTGGGCAAAGCCAGCTGACGAAGCTGAAGAGAGAGGACGGCAGTATAGCGTCGACCAAATCAGAGGTGCTGAGGGAGATTGAGAGTTTCTACGGACAGCTATACACCTCAGTCGCAAAACCTGTTAGCAGTTTGAACAAAGATCCGAGAGCCAAACTGACCCGACATTATACCGAAGACATCCCGGACATCAGCCTGTACGAGATTAGGATGGCCCTGAAACAGCTCAAGAATAACAAGGCACCAGGAGAGGACGGAATCACATCAGAGCTCCTGAAAGCGGGTGGAACACCAGTACTTAAAGTCCTTCAGAAGCTCTTCAATTCCGTCGTGCTCGAAGGAAAAACGCCAGAAGCATGGAACAGAAGCGTGGTGACGCTGTTCTTCAAGAAAGGGGATAACTCTCTATTGAAGAACTACCGACCCATCTCGCTTCTGAGCCATGTTTATAAGCTGTTTTCGAGGGTTCTCACGAATCGTCTCGAACGCAGGTTTGATGACTTCCAGCCTCCCGAACAAGCCGGTTTCCGAAAGGGCTTTAGTACCATAGACCACATCCATACGCTGCGGCAAATTATACAGAAGACTGAGGAGTATAATTTGCCATTCTGCTTAGCGTTTGTGGACTATGAGAAAGCCTTCGATTCGATCGAGACATGGGCAGTGCTCGAGTCTCTCCAGCGTTGCCGTATTGACTATCGGTATATCGAGGTGCTGAAGTGCTTGTACAACAGCGCCACCATGTCGGTCCGAGTACAGGAGCAGAATTCGGAGGCAATTCCATTGAGAAGAGGCGTGAGACAGGGAGACGTTATCTCTCCGAAACTGTTCACGAACGCACTGGAAGATGCCTTCAAGCTTCTGGAATGGCAGGGACGCGGCATCAATATCAATGGCGAGTACATCACGCACCTTCGATTTGCCGACGATATAGTAGTCATGGCAGAGACGATGGAAGACCTCGGCATAATGCTCGACGACCTCAGTCGAGTTTCCCAACGTGTGGGCCTTAAAATGAACATGGACAAAACGAAGGTCATGTCGAACGCTCGTGTTGTGCCCACCCCAATAACATTGGGGAACACGACTCTCGAAGTTGTAGACGAATACGTCTACTTAGGACAAACAATCCAACTAGGCCGGTCCAACTTCGTGAAAGAGGTCAATCGTCGAATCCAACTCGGCTGGGCAGCTTTCGGGAAACTTAGAAAAGTCTTTTCGTCTAATATACCTCAATCGCTCAAGACAAAATTATACAACCAGTGTGTGTTACCAGTGATGACTTATGGCACTGAAACGTGGTCTCTCACTATGGGCCTCATAAGAAGGCTCAAGGTCACGCAACGAGCTATGGAAAGGGCTATGCTCGGAATTTCTCTACGAGATCGAATCAGAAATGATGAGATCCGTAGACGAACGAAGGTCGTCGACATAGCCCAGCGGATTAGTAAGTTGAAGTGGCAGTGGGCGGGGCACATAGCACGCAGAACTGATGGCCGATGGGGCCGAAAGGTTCTCGAATGGAGACCACATATCGGCAAGCGCAGCGTGGGACGACCAGCCACAAGATGGACAGATGACGTCATTCAAGTGGCAGGAAGACGCTGGATGCAGGCCGCTTCCAACCGGTCTTTTTGGAAATCCATGGAGGAGGCCTATGTCCAGCAGTGGACTTCTTGTGGCTGAATGATGAATGATGATAGAAATATTCTTAAACCTGGAACTCATGCATTGAACTGGCTTCAATTCCAGACATCATTGTCATCTAGGTAAATATAATCTTTTTAATTTTCTTTCTTTAATTTTATAGTAGCTTTTTTGGCACAAATGGTGCTTTACATATTTTTTAAACCGCGTTTCTGGCAAGCTTATTATATCCTCAGGGATCTTATTGTAGAAACGTATACAATGCCCCATAGAAGATGTATTAGCCTTTGCCAGCCTAAATTTTGGGAATGAAAGTTTATGTCTATTTCTAGTGTTTACATTGTGTTTGCTATCTACAGTTTTAAGTTACTGATATTTTTTCTAACGTGTATAATATTTTCACAGCAACTGTTAGGATGTTAGTTTCTTTAAAGAAATCTCTTAAAAATCTCTACTACCTAGCTTATATATGAATCGGATCCCTCTTTTCTGAAGGACGAAGATGGTCTCAATGTCTGCTGCCCGACCCCACAGTAGTATACCATAGAACATAATACTATGGAAGTAACTAAAATAAAAAAGCCTAGCAGTTGCGAAATCAGTTAGTTCCCAATTATCCGTCGCATTCTGGGTTATTCCTCAGAGCTCTAAGACAAGCATCTCCAACAAATGCGTCCTGCAAGTTATGACCTACGGAGCCGAAACGGACACTAACGTTAGTACTAGTCCACCGACTCAAAGAAGCTCAGCATGCTATAATGCTAAGAAGTCTCTTTGATGGATCACATCAGAAATAAGACAATTCACCAAAGAACTGAGGTGAATGAATAGCCTATAAGATTAGCAAGTTGAAGTGGCAGTGTGGTCACATATGCCGAAGAACGTGGTCGTTGCGAATGGTCGATGCAGTGCAAAGGTTTTTGAGTGGTGATCACGACTTGGCAAACGCAGCGTAGGACGCCCACCAGCTCGCTGGACTGACGATCTGAGGCAGATTTCCGGCAGCGGCTGGACGAGGATGACCGAGGGTAGAAAGAAGGGATTAGGCCTATAGCTCCTTATAGGCCAATGTCTGGCATTGGACAAACTAAATACAAGCTGATAGATTGAACTATAATCAAGTTGCCTTAAAAACTACAATATTGCTCGCCAGATACCATGAACAAAAATTCGTCCGCAAGACGTCCGCAGGGTTTGCCCCTAGCCACAATCTTGACAAATATATCTTTCCATCGTAATTCATTAGGATTATGCATGCTCCTCGGTTTTGAAAACTTGCCTTTTGTTAATACATCCCCTATTTAGTCGACTTATTTCTGCTTGGATAGTCTCTTATCGGTTCTTCCACCATAATCGCCCGATATACATATTTATTCCATCATATTGTTCATATGTTCAAACCAGCGCAACATTCATTAGTCAATTTTGGTTACTAAGTCCTCTTTCAGTCCACAACGTTCCTTAAGTACACTATTGCCTATCCTGTCATTCCAAGTAACACAGATAACAAATAAGTAGTCTATAGAGTGCAGATAGTATGTGTTATGGGCAGTATGTGTTTAATCACCGCGGGTGCCGCGGATTGACGACTGAAAGTGCTGCGTTGAGAACATGTTGTACACTTTTCCTTCCTATTTTCACACACAGTAGGCACATCATGATCATCATCATCAGTAGCCTACTGCTGTAGGCACAACTATTTATAATAATAATTCGCTTTTTCTATTTCAGCAACAAGAAAAATGGTCGTGGGGCTATGAATATGGTTCTGAAATCCAAACATCGGCAAGTATCTTTCTTACATCGTAGAAACATATTGTAATGCTATTCCGACAGGGAATCAGGAGGAGAGAGAGAGTTATTACGTTTAACGTCTTATTAAAATAACGCAGAATCTAAAAACTGTTCTTTCCGTACTGATAACGAAATAATCAAACCACTTCCAGTTACTTCCATCATGTAAAAAGTTTAAATCCCGAGCATATCTTCTCTATTGGTTTTTTATTCATAAAGCAGTATGAATTTCGCACCAAATCGAATACTCTATTTCAATCGATCTGATTACCACAATAAAACTAAATATTGATAAAAAAAATATTGTTCTGGGAATATTCATTGATTTAAATAAGGCCCTCGACACCGTTAGTCATGAATTCCTTTTGTTGAAACTTAATAATGAAACATAAAACATTATAGGGATTGCAGGTTAAAATTTTTGAGTCGTATCTCAGTGATCAATATTAAGTGGTCAAATCAGATCAATATCAAAGCGATCCACAACTCGTAACTTTTGGTGTCCCACAGAGATCAAAATTAGGACCACTCTTATTCTTAATATACATAAACAGTATCAAAGACATTGGCTTGACTGGCAACATAGCGTTATATGCAGATGACACTTGCCTATTTTACTTTGGACAAGATATCAATTCGATAACAGAAATGGAGAAGAAGAAGAAGAAGAAGTACATTTATTACACCAACAGTAACACACACAACAATAACCAAAATACTTAAGACAAAAAAAACAACATGGATTAGGTACTACAAAACACAATATACCTACAATAAAACAAGTTTTAGAAAAATTAGACGCGGTGTGTCTCTGTTGATGCAAAATGCAGCTGGCTTAGCTTTTGCTGAGTGTATTAGCCCACAGCGCTGATTTTTAGACAGCGCCTATTTATTCTGTGAGCATCCTAGAGCGCGGTACAGCATGTCAAAAATAATAATAAAATTAGTAATAATCATACTTATATAAATAATTCAATAAAAACCTTCATGATCAATATAGTAAATATGTACACAAATGTACATAAAAACTTTCATATCGTTAACATAACATAATTACACAATAATACAAAAATACATCACGTACAAAACACCAAACAGCTCAATGTGACCTAAATATCCTCCATAAATGGCTTCCAAAAAAATCTTCTTATCATGATCATCAAAATCTTTGCAGCTAAAAATAAACCGATAGCCTTACATAATCCACTAATTATTAATAAAGAGGCCTAATTTTGGATACTCGTTTAACATGGCGACCAAACCTAGAAAAAATAAGGTCAAAACTATTATTCCTGGCAGGGGTTTTACGTGGAATTGCTCACTGTCTCCCGAAAAGAGTCCGTTACGGAATCTATAATTCACTTGCTAAGCGTCACATAGAATACTTGATTTAGATGTGCGGGTTAGCCGCAAAAACTAATATAAATGCCTTGCTAACTGCGCAAAACAAAATTATAAACATTCGTTTTGGATATAATTACATTACTAAAACAAAAAAAAATCTACTAAGAAACGAAATTACTTAGTATATGTCAAATGATACTGATACGAAAATTTTTTTAAGATATTCATACCCAAATCACTTTCACCTGTGCTTTCACCAAAAGGTTACAACTACAGACTCGATTGACAAGACAGGCCAATAATATCCACATGCAGATGCAAAGAATGAATTATGGGAACAGTAGTATAGTGGCTGAAGGAGCCCGCATGAATAACGAATTACCAAAAAATATCAAGGAAGCTAATTAATTGCCTATGCATAAAGGGTTAATGAGAAGTCACATTTTGAGGGGTACTTCATTGTTGAAATCTTAAAACTTTCTGTTGTTTTTATTTTTAGTATGCACTCACGCTTGCCTTCAACTCCTTGCTTTCAACTTTCAATAGTGTGAACGCAACCTTATGTTCGTTTTTAGGGTTCTGTACCTAAAGGGTAATGGACCCTATTACTAAGACTCCACTGTCCCTCTGTCTGTATGTCTGTCACCAGGCTGTATCTCTTGAACTGTGATAGCTGGAGAGTTGAAATTTTCGCAGATGTTGTATTTCTGTTGCCGCTGTAACAAAAAATACTAAAAACAGAATAAAATAAATATTTAAAGGAGGGCTCCATACCACAAATGTGATTGTTTTGCCATTGCTCGATATAAATAACGGCGACACGTAGACGCTTGAAATATTCAAATATTGTTTAGATAATGGCACAAAAAGACATCTTATGCACCTCTACTGTACATCTACTTACTTTTAAGAATTATACGCGAATTGCCGCGGCGCGTCACCTTATAAAATATCTACAAACATACATACTTGTTAACGCCGTTAAGGCGCTTAGCTACCAGAACAGAGGTCGTGGGTTCGATTCGCACTGGGGGCGCACGGCAGCCCCAATTTGTTCAAATGTCCTCAGTCTGGGTGTATTTTCATGTTAGTGACGTCCTTGCCCTGTTACCATAGCACAGGGTATCCTAGTTTGGGACCAGATCAAATGATTGTATTGAGTGGAACTTATTATTATTGTTTCTCAAGTAAGTGAATCAATGTATTCTTATTGGGAAATAACTTTCTTGAATCACAAATCGCAAATTTCCATTTTTATTTTTCTTAGGTGGCCCCGCGAACTTCGTACTGCCTCGCTTCAGTATATTTCCGTGAATTTATCCCATGTTTTATGTTACAAATAGTTTATCAGTTGTCAAAGATCAGAACACTTAGTTCAGTCGTTTTTTTTAGTAATAAATGGTTTAACTATATTGATATATATTGACTGGATCAAGTTTTAAAATAGTGTGACAAAAAAACGAGAGTTTCAAAATCTTGCTTACCGGAAGGTTTGTAGGGTTTCCTTCTTTTTAAAGGTTTTAATTTGTTTCAATAACACGTTGTTCAAGGTAAAACTTTATTATTCTACAGCCACGTTGGCAGCGTCCGTTGCCGAAACGGGAACAGCCAGCTACAACTACAACTACGACGACACTCGCACCACCAAAGAGTCAATCTGACCCATGTGTCCCTTACAAACCAGAGATGCCTGACTTTAAGGAGGCCGGGAGATCGCTCAGCCAAGTGAGTAAGTACATTAAGTAAAGGGAACTGTTGGAATATTGCAAGAAATGCGCAATTTTAGGTCCCTCAAGGAGCAATTCCCATACAAAAATAGTTTGGTATTTATTTACAAACAACATGCCAGATCGCAATGAAACTTTACTAATGCATTTCGAGGGCACAACAAATTGAGGCTCTATCGTGGTTAGGATTGGAAATAAACTTTTCAAATGAAATTACAAGCTTGTGAATAGTTTCTATGAAAATTCTTGTGGGGCTCTACTTTCTTTTTTATTTTGTTATTCTCAGTTGTGAACACGGAAAAACCTGTCTTGAGTTCTTGACAGACAGACAGATGGACGGACGGACAGCAAAGTGATCATATAAGGGTTCCGTTTTTTCTTTTGAGGTACCGAACTATAAAAATCAGCAAAAACTGTCAAATCAGCCAACTAATATTTTGGGCGGCGGAATAAATAAATGAGCAGAACATGTGTTCAGAAAATTGATCTACTGTGGTGAGCAAATTAACTTATTTAATTTAATATGTATAAAAAAATCTTGTGTCAGTGTTATCGAACTCCTCCGAAACGGCTTCACTGATTTTTATGAATATTTTGTGTACATTAGGCTACTTAATATGGCAAAGCAGCGTTTGCCGGTTGCTGAACCGGTTAGTCTTATTACAATAATTTTCAAACCGATAAACTTTGGACCGGGCATTTGCAGTGTTCTGCTGATTCATTTGGAATTTTTCTCTGATTCATTTGGGTTTTTCTGCCAATTAGGGATCGGTATCAACACGCAACGAAATCCTTATCTTTGCCATGTAGGTTTGGCCTTTGCATGTACGTAATCTGATAATAACTAATCCAGACAATACAATCAATTGACCTGGTACATTATCTATAGAGAGGCCAATAGAAGAATACAGCTGGGTTGGGCAGAGTATGGGAAACTACGTCGAGTCTTCACATCGCCAATCCCACAGAGACTCAAGACGAAAGTCTTCAATCAGTGCATCCTACCCGTCATGACATATGGTGCCGAAACGTGTACACTCACGGTGGGGCTGGTCCACAAATTTAAAGTCGCTCAGCGTGCTATGGAAAGGGCTATGCTCGGGGTTTCTCTGAAAGATCGAATTCGAAACGAGGTGATCCGACAGAGAACCAAAGTCACCGACATAGCTCACCGAATTAGCATGCTGAAGTGGCAGTGGGCCGGCCATATTATCCGAAGAACTGATAACCGATGGGGTAGACGAGTTCTCGAGTGGAGACCGCGGATCGGTAAACGTAGTGTAGGACATCCTCAGACTCAGTGGAGCGATGATCTTCGCAGGGTGGCTGGCAAGAGCTGGATGAGAGTAGCCGAGGACCGTGCTCAGTGGCGTGCTAAAGGAGAGGCCTATGTCCAGCAGTGGACAAGCATAGGCTGATGATGATGATGGTGATGAACGGGTCCCAAATAGGATACCCTGTTCGTCACAAACATGAATAATATACACCCACTATTCGTACAAAATGTACGGAGGCCCCCAGTGGGAATCGAACCCACGAACTCTGTTTCGGTGGCTAAGCGCCTTAACGGCTAGACCAACGAGGAAGTCAGATGAGTGGCACCATCTCTCACACTAAATGGTTGAAGTGACCACTCGAACGCTACAGTGCCTGGGACCATGTTTTTGGATGGAGTAGGCTTGCTCAGCACCTATACACAACAAGTCAACAAGTCACACGTGCGGAGCCAACCAAGCCGCGGGTTTCCTCACGATGTTTTCCTTCAGTTAGCGTGTGGTATTGCTACTACAAATTCGCAAATGTACGCGACTTTAAAAATAAACAAAGTCATAGGTAAAATCTTGAAAAAAAAAAATAGGTAGGTATACTAACTACACACACCAGTATCTTCACAAATAGTATCTAGATTAATTATCATTAAATATTAAGAATAAACTAAATTTCAGTTAAATAGACCACCTCAATAAATATCTGATCCAAAGGTCCCCATAACCCTGGCAGCGTTACCGCGTTGCATATCAAGGGGAGAATTGAAGGAGAACCTTTGCATCAAAAATGCCCCCGAGCGGTTGTCAAAGCCATGGTTTTTGTCAAATACTTGTAATTGCTAAAAGAAACTCACAATGAAATTCGGTGGCTGATAGTTAGAGAAACCGCCCAGTCACGATGTTTTCTATCATGGTTGGCGAGGAAAATAAATGTTTATCAAAGGCAAAATATAATGTTAAAATAATTTATAACCAATACCAGTTAGGTAACTTAATTTTGCTTGCGTTTGATAAACATTTTTTCTCTTAAAACGAAGCCAGGTGTTTGTTAGTTCTCGTGATCATAATTAAAAACATTCCTTTTTAGAACATAGTTTTTCCTTAAAAGTAGCATTTCAAAAGGTCATCCTTATTTTTTGCAGAATGTTACGAATACATTTGGGCTATTAAGTGTCGAGAAACAAATAAAGCAAGAGAGGCTCTATGTAAGTAAAAACATTAATTAATAATCTTAATAGTTAAGCAGATGTACTCGCCAGCCCTCTGGTCTCCCGATGCGTCGATTAGGCGCGCCGCTAAGTCTTTGAACAGCAGACGCGCCTCTAGGCCCCAAGTGCCTATGGTTTCGACCCCAAACGGTGCAAATATGTAATTGTTTCCTATTGAACCATATTTACACCGTTTGAGGCTTTCGACCGCGCCAGCCGCTGAACCAGCAGCTCTTCCACTCTGAGAAACATGAGAGGGTGCCAGCGTGTCAACGCAGGTAGCGTCCCATACCAGCGGCCTCCCATGTTTCCAGGGGATCAATATCATACCATCGGGCCTTTTACCACTGTCACGGATGATGCTTGGAGGTTCCAACGTGGCCGGAACCAAGGCTGTGGCAAAGGCCTTCCGGATGATGTCATTGAGAGCCGCGTGGCGGGAAAGGCGGAAAAAAATATTAATTAATTGTAAGCAATTCGAATTTGCCAACTGGACCTATTAATATATTAAACCATATTATTATGATACCACTGAGTAAATGTATTTCAAAGGGCTCTGATACCTGTATTACATATTCTCATGTACCACAGGTGGAGTCAAACCAGCATTGTAAATGTAATATAATTATTGTGTCAATTATGTAACTCATAATTGAAATACTTAGGGCATTATGCCGATTAACATTTCATAGATGTTTTAAGATGTATCACGTTTCGTCTGTGAATACAAACTATGCCCAAAACTTGGCCCAATTATGTCTAGTTCGCCTTTTTATTCAATGTTTTTGTTCGGCCGACCCTTTCTTCGACGGCTTGTTTAAGGATAGTATTTTAACTATACTCAATGATAATACGTAATTTAAAATAATGAAAGATTACTTACGTTCACTATTTTATGAGTTTAATATTTACCTACGTAGGAACCATTGTGAAAACGTTCGCATCATATAATTTTATAAAAATACTAAGCCTACGGCACAACACCGGGAAGCTTGGAGAACCAGGCCTATGTCCTGCAGTGGGCGTCAAACTTCTGATGATGTCGATGATGATGATGACTGAGCCTGATAACAAATAAAGTGGCCAATTCAAATCAGTATACCTATGCTAAATACTGCCACATAAAATGAAAATGGGGCGCCTTTAAATCAGGTATTCTATTTTCATGGACACGCCATATTTGCATATTGCTAAGCGTTATGTGTGGATATCTGTTGTTGGCCTTGTGAACTGTATCTTTATTATTGTGATCAATTTGTTTGTTTTCGCTGTTGATGTCCGTAATATAATAAAATAAATCACCCACAATCTTCTTCTTCTTAATGTGTCAGTGGCAAAACAATTTTCATTAAAGTCTTTATAAAACAGTTGCGGCCCAGAATTTTGCGACGCTGACTGCGTTGTCGTAGTTATTGTAGGTCGTATCGTATTAGTACGTCCTCCTGAGTGCAGGTGTTAGGGCACGCGGGGTAGGATGACAGATTGTGCATCATCTAGGAAGTACCGCACAAACAGTTCAAATTATCGCTGTCGGGGTCAGCAAACCCCCACCTGGACATGTTATCTTTACTTCGGCCGATACGGGTCCGCAGGTGGTTCAAGAATTTCCATATTGCCCAGGGCAATTTATGTCCAGGCGGGAGGCTCTCCGACAGCTGCACAAACGGGGTAGGCAAAGAAACCAATTGTAACACAATTGAAACGTGGCATAGCAGTAAATTAAAACATTAATTCATTCAACAACTTATCAAATTGTGGCGATAATACATATACAATTATGTAAAGTATACTTTCTTTCTTTTAGGTCGAAAGAAAAAGGGCATACCTTCAATATTACCGATAGCCGACACTTCCCCGGGCGAATACCCGCACATGGTAAGTTGAATTTCTAACCACTTTGGTGTCTTCAGTTAATAGAATAGATTAGAAATAAAAAATCATTTCATCTATATTTTGAGTCCGTTTTGCGTCTTAATGATCTAGTAACTTAATCTATCGGTGTTTTAAGCAATATGAAATTTTGTCTAGTACACCTTTGCTCAGTTCATATATAGTGAAAGCAGCCTAGGAGTAAACTCACGTTTGCTGACCCGGCCACTTCTGTCTTTTTTGTACATCACCGATTCTCGTACTTAGTAACATAGGGTCTTCAGTTAAGGGGCTCCATGAGGTTTAATAGAGCCACCAATAAAAAAAACCTCGAGCCCATTTGACCTCTTTTTTTTTTCTTCTTTCTTCACATACCAGGGCACCATAGGATGGAAAGCACGCGTCGGTACCTGGGTGTTCCTGTGCGGTGGTTCGCTGATCAGCGAGAAGTTCGTCCTCACTGCGGCCCACTGCACAAGAGTCCCGGAGTCAGACACCGTGGCTGATGCCACGCCCAAGATTGTCAGGCTGGGCGACAAGAATATCCTTGATACGGTACGTTTGGTTTAGTAGAGATTTTGTTGATGGTGGCACTAGTTGTAGACTAGTACTAGTACTGGATGGTGGAAAAGCCGCAACGCGTTGTATAGATTTCGCGCCCTCGCCTCGTCTCTTCTGTGTGGGCTTCGACCCGTCCCTTCAGTACATTTTGTATGATTGTGAATTGGAAAGATGACGCGTTTTTTTCCGCGCCCTCCCCCACGTCCTTTCTGTGTGTCTTAGACCTTAGGGCGCCAACGGGACACTATTAATATGTCTGCGACGTCTATCTGTCTGATCTACAAAGGAGTTTTTCTTTTCAACCTGTTGATTTTTTCGCAGAAAATGTGTTACTTTGGTGGATTGACAAAAAGCTATAAAAACAGTATGAAGAGTAAAAAAAAATTGTATTTGTATATGACATATATTTTTGTTTTTGCTCTTTCGTAAAAGCACCGTGTTAATGCTGACAAGGCTACAAGAACAAGTTGATAGCTGAGGTCTAATGTCATGCACTAGACTTACTTATTCCTAGGCTCTACTATTAGTGACGAGAGCGGTCGGACACAATTCCTTATCTCATTGACGGCAAAATTTAATAATCTATAATATTCTTCTCAATTTTTCCACAGTTTTACCGTGGCTACCAACCAGTCGACGTGCAAATAGCTAAAATTATTGTTCACCCGGAATACCGTTCACCAAAGAAGTATAACGACATAGCTTTGTTCAAGTTGGAAACGCCTGTAAGCGAGTTTACCTCGAAAATACAACCGGCTTGTCTTTGGAGTCGAGATGATTTAGGTAATCTTGGCAATCAGGCGGCGGTCACTGGCTGGGGCGTAGTGGAAACCGGTAAGAGCGTTTTATGAACTCCTGGTACTTCAAAACCGCAATATACATAAATAATGAAATTGCCACAACACAATCACAATTGTTCTGAGGTCACAAACTAGGATATTATGTGCTATGGTAATAAACAAACACTGTAAAATTAGTTAAAAAGCGTTATTTCCGGACATTGATGGACATTAACGCGTGACATGCGGGCTTTTGTTATTGACCACGAACTCTTAGGCAAAATGCTACGCTCTAGTGCGATTAGGGCGCGACATCGTCACTTTTTATGCCACTTTTATGTGGCACTTTTTTTTTGACGACCTCGTAGCGCAGCGGTAGTGCATCTGCATACCATGCGAGAGGTCCCGGGTTCGAATCCCGGCTGGGGACAAAAAAAAAAAACCCCCAGGTCTTGGATGTTTACATGTTTGTGATGTCGTTGTTTCTGGTTCCCACGACACAGGGTATCCTAGTGTGGGGCCAGAAGCAATGTATGTGCCTGTATGTAAATGTTTATGTTTATGTTTATGTTTATGTTTATGTTTTATCACTATTGACTGTCTCGTTCGTGTATCCTCATCACCATGACGCCTCATTACCATGCCGGAGGTCGTAAGTTCGATTCCCACTGACGGCCACCGTACATTTGAACACATGGCCTCAATCTGGGTGTATTTCTGATGTCTTTGCCTCTTTACTATAGCATAGGGTATCCTAGTTTTGGACCAGAACAGGTGGTTGTATGGAAGTTACTCGTATTATTATTATGCTAATTGATACTACGACGTTGTATTCCTCAATGGTCATCCATGTAAATTCAGGATAATATTTCAGCAGGCAGAACCACCTCACCGGAGTTGCAATCGACCGTGGTCGACTTACTAGAGCCGGAAATGTGCAATAAACTTCTCCAGCGCCGGTGCAACCGTAACTGGTGCGGAATTAGGAACCAAACCTGCGCTGGAAAGTTAGAGGGCGGAGCGGACTCGTGTCAGGTATTTGTTCAATACGGCCGAAAACAATAAGGCCTAATTTCACATAAATCTCAAAAAAACGTATAATTATTGTTTACTGTCGTCACTTCAAAAATTAATTGTCGTTGGACAGGAGTCCAGCGCAAATGATGGTTGGATTGACCCATGGCATCCAAGAAAGAACGCCTTGTGGCGCCGGATTTAGAATAGCGTCACTCCATTTCCTTCCGTGGATGTCGTAGAAGGCGAATAAGGAAATCAATTTAAATAAAGACGAATAAGACGACCTCGTGGTGCAGCGGTAGTGCATCTCCATACCATCCGAGAGGTCCCGGGTTCGAATCCCGGCTGGGAAAAAAAAAAAAAAAACCCCAGGTCTTGGATGTTTACATGTTTGTGATGTCGTTGTTTCTGGTTCCCACGACACAGGGTATCCTAGTGTGGGGCCAGAATCAATGTATGTGCCTGTATGTAAATGTTTATGTTTATGTTTAATTACCAGAGGAGACGGGCAGCAGCGCCTTCCTGAGATTCCAACCGCATACTGCGATCGCCAACCCGCCTGCCAATCGTGGCGATTATGGCAAAACCCTTCATGGTTATGAAACCCACGAAGGAGGCCTATGTCCTGCAGTGGGCGTCAAATGGCTGATGGTGATGATGATGATGATCCAAGAAAGGAGAAACCAACATTTTCATCGACTCCTAAGCAACGACACCGATAAAAAAAATTACTTACAGATACATAAGCAGCCTATATACGTCCCCCTGTAGGGCACAGGCCTTCTCTCAGGGAGAGAGTTTGGACTTACAGATACTTTTTTGTAAACAGTAGCTTAGAAATGTCTCAAATAGAGTTTTTCGGACCCAGGATCAGAAATCGAAGATTTTAGCGTCGTAGGCTCTCGGTGGAGGGTCCTTAAAAGCACTGATTAAATAATTGATTTTTTTTTCAATTTATCGAGTCCTACTTCGAAAACTAGTGTTATTTTAAGGGTTCCGTAGTCGACAAGGACCCTTATAGTTTCGCCCTCTGTCTCAGAGCTCGGCCTAGCTCAGAGATGATTAGTAAGATAAAGCTGGCACACAGATATATATTAAGCACGCCGACAAAACGATAGAATAAAATTATTAAAAAATTTTTTTAGGGTACCGCACCTGCACCTAAATGAGGGATGCTTTTTTTTTCGCCTACACCATAATGATACCCATCATTGGATTGGGCGTTCCGTTTGAGAAATATTAAGCTTTAAGGTGCAATTTTTTGTCCAAGCAGGGCATCCCCCCCCTCTCCTGGCTAAACTTAAAAAAATCAGTGTAGTAGCACATATAATGAACTTGGAACTAGGGACTAGGAAAACTGTCACGGCTCAGTAGGCTTTACAAAATAACGAGTAAAAGGTAATCAAATTATAAAAAGAAAACTTCGTACAAAATCCATTGAAAATTAAGTTGATGAAGTTGTTAGTTCTGTATAGCAGATAAAACCCCTCTTTCTACAGAACCCTACACTGCGCGTGGCCTGACACGCACTTGGCCGGTTTTTTGTCTAAGTTAAGATGTCTAAATAAGCAAATCTCGTCTAGGGTATGAAGTGGTATTGGTTGCATTCATAGCGCCCGATTTTTCTAAATTAGACTGAGTATAAACAAAAAAAAAGTGAAAAACACGTTTTTTGTATGGAAGCCCTCCTTTTTTTTTAATTTTATTATCTTTTAATGAAAATTTCAACTGGCTACTTTTTACAGTTCAAAGATGATGGATGGACAGACAGACAGCAGAGGCAGAGTATGGTCCCGTTTGGCACCCTTGGGTTGTGGAACCCTAAAAATGCATTACAAGTACTATGGCAGCAGTCTCATTTGAAATTAAATCATTTACTTCAGACCGATTTCATTTCATATCAATCTATGTGTCGCAAATTGATTCACAAAGTGTTCTACAATTGTTACTGTCAAATAAAATGAACCATCTAGATTAAAATTAAAGACATAAAAAAATGTATAATCTCGAGAGTAGGTAATTTTAAACCATAGAGAGATGGAATATTCTTTATTGTATGTGCACCATAGCGGGCCTCCTAATACAGTTATTACTAAATAGGAGGTGTCAGCGCTGTTTTTGTTGTTGTATTATAGCTGTATTTAGATTTAGAATTATTTTTTTCGCAGGGTGACTCCGGCGGCCCTCTACAAGTGAAAATAAACCTTCCTCCCACTGTGGAAGGTAGGATCTACTACGTCATCGGGGTGATGTCGTTCGGCATAAACTGTGCCAGAGAAAACAGTGCTGGGATCTATACAACAGTGTCCAGCTTTACCCCTTGGATTGAGAGTATTGTATGGCCTTCAGCGGGGTGAATTGGTTCGGTTTTCCCAAGTTCCGTGTCAAACAACCATTTGTTCAAATCTTAGAAGAAAAAATAGCTTCGTCCTGATTTTGAAAATGTTGTAATTTATTGCACAAATATCGCATTTTAGGAATGATGAAACAAGAATGCATCCGCAAATCTTTCGTCAAAATTAAACCTAATAAATAGTTGCTATTGGATGCGTTAAATTTATTATTATTTTTGTTTGACACCAGTATTGGGTAAAATGTAATCTGACTACTAATTACGACTACATTTTCTAGTTAGTAATCAAAAAAATAGATTGCATAAATAAAATAATCGTATTAAGTTAAAAATTTTGATTAATAACTAAGAACTGTGGTTGCAAATACTTTTTAGCTACCTACGTTTACTTCAAACTACGTCGTTTTATATGATTTACATGCTATATAGATGTATATGTTTTTTTAGAAACAACGTTAATGAGGGGCCGCGGGCGCACGGACGAAATGTTCGAAAAGCGTGTTGTGTTAAAGGCTAATAGTTCTATATTTACATAACATACATAAGCAGCATATATACGTCCCACTGTAGGGCACAGGCCTTCTCTCCGGGGGGAGAGTGTAGGCTTTATATCATAATCATATATCACGTAATCATATTATATTAATAAACGATGTTTATTATCACTATATATTAGTGTTATTATTATTTCCAAGTTTTGAACATCTATTCGAGAAAAATTGATTTTGTTTTATCTATCAATGTGTCTACATAATAAAAGATAAATATACATACACGTGTAAGTCTTGTACTTACAAATAAATTGATAGTAAAAAAACTTGAAATACTTTTAAGATTTTTTTTCATACCGCTCCGGGTTTACAAATAATTTTGTGGTTACATAAAATAACTTCGATTATCGATTAGTTCCGTGCGGCGCCGGATTAAGAATAGCGTAACTCCGTTTCCTTCCGTGGATGTCGTAGAAGGCGACTAAGGAAATAAATTACCAGGAGACGGGCAGCAGCGTCTTCCTGAGATTCCAACCGCATACTGCGATCAAGGGTCATGCTTCCAAGGGTGGCGATTATGGCAAAACCCCTCATAGTTCCTGCAGTGGGCGTCAAATAGCTGATGACGATGATGATGATGACTTCGATTAGCTATTGATACTTTTACCGAATAATCCTAAATATTAACTTTTAAATACATTTACTTACAATTCAAGATATTCTTAGAACTAAAGAAATCAGTAGTTATAATTACTCGAATACAGGAATCAGATTAAAGATTACTTTATGTAACTTGATTATCCTTCTCAGTCCTGACCTTGAAAATAACAATTGAAAACCATTGTTATTTTCAAGGTCAGGACTGAAGAGGTTATAAGTAATCATAACTACTTGTAGTCGTAATTAGTATTAACTACGCCCTTGACTGTTTGAAACACTAGCAGCTTAGAGCTTATGGACGGGCATAGACGAGAGCGTGTGCGACAGTCAGTCACTCTGCCGCACAGTAGAAAATATGGACGTTGATGGAAAAAATGTTCAGCTTTAAGGTTCATCAATCAATTCTTTAAACAACCAAGTATTTATTCAGCTTACAGAATTATTTATTAGCGTCTCCTGCGACTTCATTTGTTATTGAGTCAGATTGCAATCTAAAATATACTCTGTTTAGTTGTTAAATTTCACGTAAATCCGACTTTTATGTGTGATTGCGTAACAAAGATAAAAATTATATTTACGAATGTGTCGGTCGAGGTCGTCTCGCCAACCGGGAATTAAAGGTAATTAAAAATTTCACGTGATAAATAATCGCGATTAGACCCGTTTAATATATTTATTATATTATAATAGAAAAACTTACAGCTATAAAAAATACACTACAATTTATTCGTCTTCTTCGTAGCGTATCGATTACAGCGCCGGCTTCAAGGCTGGACTCGAGTTTGCCATCGTGCCAATCAGCGTTAGGGACTGTGTTTATTGCCCAGGGTGCGTCAGACGTACGAGGTCAGTGAGTACGTCGGTCAGGGAGACTCCTTACAATTTATTTAAAAACAGAGAGCCTGACAGAGGGAACAAGTCGTACACACTCCCGTTTTATATTATCGTATTATCTTTGTCGTAAATACCTATATATCACGAGAAAAACAAATGAATTCGGCAAATAACTCACAGAACCTTTTCCCAGAAACGCCAAGGTGGATCCGTAGACTAAGCGTCGAGCTTCTTTCCTAGAAGGTAATGGCTCAAACGTACAATAACGTCGCTTGTGCAGACAAATGGGCAGGTTAACTGTGCTCTCTCGAGACAACATCTATCTGCTCTAGTCAAAGACTATAAAGCCTTAGAAGTTACATTGTAAGGCAAGCTAGGGGAGCATGACCACTGCATCGCGTGTGACAACGCGATAAAACGTCTAGCCGCCATTTCGCTATTACTCGACACATTATTACGCGTTTCATAAAACTACAAGAGGTCTGTCTGAGGAAACCTACCCCTCCGGGATATAGATATAGGCGTGAGTTTATGTATGTATATAAACTCACGCCAATATCCCGGAGGGGTAGGTATCCTTAGACAGACCTCTTTCGCTTCATCGACATTCATTAGTCGTTGCACACACACGCTGGTTTCTAAGATTGAATAATAACGAATATTCTTATTTTTAACTTATCTGTCTTATAATATGTTAGCTCAATCTATTTGCTAAATATTATAGATATAATATTTATATTATTTATAATATTTGATATACACCTGTGTTAACAACGCTTAGTGTTAGAATTCATGTATATTTAATCTTCTGGTCAAATGATTAAAACCAATTATGTCATTTGCTAAATTTAATTGGTTCCGTTTATACAGGACTGTGTGATAAATATTCAAATATGTAAGTAAATAAGATTATGTAATAATGTACACCACAAAAAACTTAAATTGTTATTAGTGGAAAGTGGATTGAGACTGAGAATAAAATAAAATAGGTAAAAAAATTGATACTGGGTTTAGTAATTAAGAGTAGCGTCAAAATTCTAAACAAATATAATTTCATCCTTAATCGCAAAAGTAAAATAAGAATAAAATTTTGTAAATATATCGCAATGATATAAATTTTTGGGATTGAAAATTGCAATAATGTTGAAAATTTTTATTCAGACAAAAACTTTTGAATATTCTGGTTTTAACGCAGAAAAGCTTATTTCCTTCATTTTATGAATATCGAATTTTTGAAGTTTAGCTCAATCCATGAAAAGTAAAACGAAAACTAGTTTTGTATAGTATTTTGGTGCCTCTCAGGTTTATTCCTCAACCAGAAGCCTTGCATAGGTGATGCCTTGCAAGGTCTATCAGAGTGCGTTTTCTGTGGTTTAAAATGTGGCGGACAAATTGCATAGATTATGTCGACTAGTAGAAACCAAGACAGATTAGATATATTCTTTGATTGTCTTAAGTGACACCTTTGAGAGAATTTAATAAATAGCCAAATTTATTTCAGACTTTAAAAGGCAATCACTCATTGCATGTCCAAGTGGGTCGACTCATTCTATCATCATCAGCCATTTGACGCCCACTGCAGGACATAGGCCTCCTTCGTGGTTTTCATAGCCGTTCTATAAAGTAGATTGATTGCAAGTAGGTATATTTACTAACTGAATAATCTCCAAATTAATCTAGCAGTATTTAAGCACCCCATAAATCCATTTTAGTCGCCCGACATTTTGCTACGTAAATCTCAGACTGATTGCGTAGTATAGATAGGCTGAGACGCGACTATTCTTAATCCCAGCCATTCAGGATCCCGTTTTAGAGAATACTTAATCTAGGCATCAACTACAATATATAAAGAGATGGATAGATAGATAGAGAGAACCCTTTATTGTACATAAAAATAAATTACACAGAAATTCTGCGTACACCTAGCAACTCCGATGTGACATAGCGTTTTGGAAGGGCATAGCAAAAATGTTGACTGTTATTTGTGCATGCAATATAAAAAAAACAACATCAACATGCAATAAATATTGACATGAACATTGGAAATTTGAAACGTGCTTGGTCTGGTTTCATTTATGTTTTGTTAATTTCTTAATTTTTTCTTTTTATTTCCTCTTCGAAACGGACTTCTAACTCGAGGGCCAGTATTTTACAAGACTTGAGTACCCGGTTTCCAAACTGCAACCTTTTTTCCGAATCGACTTCCAAATAACATTGAGAGGAGGAAAACACAAAGCAAGCTTGTCTCGCGAGAATTCTCAGCAAACAGAGAAAGGAGTTCGAAGAAATAAAGTGCGGGGGATCAATGTGGCTTGCGAGAGACAACAGCGATCTGTCCTAGACTCGAGTAGACAGATAACCTTCTTAAATGGCAGATTACTGTAAACCTGCCTTCAGAATCCTTGAGGCAATACACTCGTCTAAACTGACTGGGTGACTTCGAACACAGGGTCTATTTTTATTTATATACCTAATTTTTTATTTTATTTGCTACGCTGACATTAGGATGAGAGGGTGACACACAAAAATAGTCATATAATGAAATACCCAAGTGAATAGGGTAAATTAACACATGCCTTAGGGCAGTGTTTTTCAAACTGTTGATCACGACCCCAGGAGGGTCGCAACGTCTTGCTTTGGAGGTCGCGGTCACCAGCCAGGTAAAAGTAAAATCCAAGGTTTGTAGTCAGTGTTGCCAGTGGAAAATTTGGCAAAATCGCCACTTTGGCGGTGGTAGAATAAAACAAATGGTTAGAAACGATCGGGATTTGGGGGACTTTAAAATAGATTTTCATGGGCACTGCGTTTTAGGATATCGAAATGAACATGTCAATCCAATGTCAAATGCCAAATGTCAGTCTGTAAAATTTTCGGCACCATCATGAATACTTATCTGTTTTTACGGAACTAATGAATTTCCTACAGTAAATTAATTAAATTTTCAAAACTGATTTTTGCTTTTGGGAGTGTAAGTTTTTACGAAAATTCCAACATCAATTTAATACATTTTTGGGCGTCATTAAGGCCGAGGTCTGTTATTTTTGAGAGCGCTGAGTTTTTAAAGAACAATAAAATTTGCACCACCAATTTTGAAAATTTTCGGCCGCGCTAACGGGCACCTATAAGACAAATTTTATTATTCTTATTACAATACAAGGCGCAGAGCTTTTATGAAAATGTTACTGTTAATTTAGGAAATTCTCTAGCTTACACGACAGATCTTTTGTTTTTAAAGGAGCTGAGTGTCGTGATTTCCGGTATTTTTGCGGCAAATGTATAATTTAATTTACGATTAGACATGATTTTAAGACAGCCGGTGATTTATGAGACGTATTTAAAATCATTTAGAATATTTATTTATTTTAAAAGTAGTCATTCGAGTAGAATTGTATTTTAAACGGATTTGCCAAACATTGGCGCCAAGAACAACCAATGCCATGTGCGCGCCCACAGTCTATAAAAAGGAGGGCTCATCGATAGACGGGCATTCTTGTTCTGGCGCTCGATGTGATCGGGCGGAAGCTCTGCCCAATTTAAGAATTTATGCTGGGTTAAATGTTGAAATTGTACATGTCTGAAATTATTATGCAGTACTATAAATAAAGTGAAATTGATGAAGTGAATCGTGTTGTTCATTTCAATTCAGAAGTGGGCGTGTGCTTGCGTGCCATGCCGAGCGGAAACGGTAAGTAATTTCGATTAATTTTAAAATACTTAGTTGCGTGGTGAAGGTACACACCAATACTAAAAATTAAATTATTGAAGCGGCTCTCAGCCATCCCATGATTACTTTTGGTGAAATTGCTATGATGTATTCACCTTATGCAGTATAGTATTTGAATAGTAACGGTAAACGTTAGTGTTGAGTCGCTTGGTGAACCGTTGTTGGTTAAAGTAATGATTATTTTATTTTAAGAAACTTAATGAGAAGTCATTCGTTACCATACGTTAAAAGTGCGTACATTCATCAGCTGAACTGCTGTAGAGTATGTGAACAGCCATGTAGGTGCGCTGTTTTGAGAGTGCGGCCATGTAGGTGTGCTGCTTTAGAGTAGGTGAACAGCCATGTAGGTGCGCTGTTTTGAGAGTGCGGCCATGTAGGTGTGCTGTTTATGAGTAGGTGAACAGCCATGTAGGTGCGCTGTTTTGAGAGTGCGGCCATGTAGGTGTGCTGCTTTAGAGTACGTGAACAGCCATGTAGGTGCGCTGTTTTGAGAGTGCGGCCATGTAGGTGTGCTGCTTTAGAGTACGTGAACAGCCATGTAGGTGCGTTGTTTTGAGAGTGCGGCCATGTAGGTGTGCTGCTTTAGAGTACGTGAACAGCCATGTAGGTGCGCTGTTTTGAGAGTGCGGCCATGTAGGTGTGCTGCTTTAGAGTACGTGAACAGCCATGTAGGTGCGTTGTTTTGAGAGTGCGGCCATGTAGGTGTGCTGCTTTAGAGTACGTGAACAGCCATGTAGGTGTGCTGTTTATGAGAGCGTGGCCATGTAGGTGTGCTACTTTAGAGTAGGTGAACAGCCATGCAGGTGTGCTGTTTATGAGAGTGTGGCCAGGTAGGTGTGCCGAATTGTTCGGAACCATGTAGGAGGTTCTGAGTTTGGGTATATATATATAAAGAGAGACAACTGGCCATGTAGGTGTGCCGAATTGTACGGAAACATGTAGGTGGGTCCAAGTTTGGATATGTATATGAAGAGAGAGAATTGGCCATGTAGGTGTGCCGAATTGTTCGGAACCATGTAGGAGGTTCTGAGTTTGGGTATATATATATATAAAGAGAGACAACTGGCCATGTAGGTGTGCCGAATTGTTCGGAAACATGTAGGTGGGTCCGAGTTTGGATATGTATATGAAGAGAGAGAATTGGCCATGTAGGTGTGCCGAATTGTTCGGAACCATGTAGGAGGTTCTGAGTTTGGGTATATATATAAAGAGAGACAACTGGCCATGTAGGTGTGCCGAATTGTTCGGAAACATGTAGGTGGGTCCAAGTTTGAATATGCATATGAAGAGAGACAATTGGCCATGTAGGTGTGCCGAATTGTTCGAAACCATGTACGTGGGTCTGAGTTTGGTTTCTATGCGTGAAATCTACTATATACGTGTACTAGATTATGTGGAATCATGTAGGTGCATTCTAACATAAAAGTAAGTATGATTTCTACGAATGTACAATTGGCCATGTAGGTGTGCTAACTTATACGAAACCATGTAGGTATGTTCCATGACCAAGTAGCAGTGTGCTACTACCATTTTGATGTAGAAAGAAAATTAACCATAACTTAAACCAGGATTCAAGTATTAATGTCTTTTGTTTTTGTTCGAAGTTTAGGTACTGTAATGGTAATTGTTATTAACTCTTAGAAAGTAAATTGTGAAAGTTAAGAGTAAAAACAACAAATTAAGCGAATATAATTATGAAGACACAGTTAAAATTATCTTCAAAACCGAAGTGGGTACGTATAAGGGTCAAAATGCCAGAATAAGACAACTTTGTGACCTTTGCAGAATCGTGATGACTTCGGATGAAAGAGAAAATCCGCAACCAGAGGAGCCTCAAAAAACAGGGAGGCCATCTTCAGAAAGAAGATCTAGGCGGCGAGACCGCTCCTCTGATGTGGTTCAACCTCAAATTCAAAGATCCAGACGGCGAGATCGTTCGTCAGACTTGAAGCGACCTACGGAAAGAAGGTCTAGGCGACGTGACCGTTCGTCGACCGATACATCGTCCACCACATATACTTCTGATGAGCGACGGCGTCGTCGGAGAAGGCATCGCCGGCGCAGACGTTCGAGGTCTTCCTCTTCTTATTCCCGTGAAAGACCGCGAAAATTTCGATGTTCCAAATCTACGTTGAGACCGGAAGACGTGATACAGATACTGTCGTCGCTCCAAGGAGGATCAAGTAAGACTTTTGCCTCTTTCAATCAACACCTTAATGTGATACCCGATTTCGATCCCAATAATAAGGCCCAGAGTACAAATAGGTGGATTAAAAAGGTCAATGAATGTGCGCTAATATACGGTTGGGATGAGAAACAAACAATGCATTTCGCCTTGCAAAAATTGTGTGGTTTGGCAAAGAAGTGGTATGAGGCACTATCAAGCGTAAATTTTAATTGGACTGAATGGCAAGAAAAATTGGCGAAAGTTTTTCCTAATGATGAAAATTACGGAAAATTGTTGGAAGAAATGCTATCGCGTGTTACTCGTCCTGATGAAAATCTGAGAGAGTACTTTTATGAGAAATTGTCGTTGTTAAGTCGTTGTGAGATAAAGGGTAAGAAAGCCGTCGAATGCATCATCTATGGGATTACCCATAATTCTATTAGGAATGGGGCTCAGGCTCTAAGGTGTAATGAACCAGAAGATTTGTTGAATTATCTAGTATCACAACATCCCCAGACACGAACGCTCCCTACTTCGACTTACCGTAGACGAGAATTTAGATCTTATAATTCTAATGCGGTTGGATCGAATTCTAATCCTACCATAAGACCAGTCCTTGCGAGTCCAGCTACTGACGACAAAACAAAGTTTTGTTTTAATTGCAAAGAAAAAGGTCATTTCTTCCAGTCATGCTCCAAACCTCTCATAAAGTGTAGGAAATGCGCAAGAATTGGGCATGATTTGGATTCTTGCATTCGTAAACCCCTAGTGAGTTCAAACGAAAAAGTTCGTGAGAGTGAAGATCAGAGAACTATGAAAATCAGTTGACTATCGAGCAAAACAAACAAAAAATTCTTCAAGTCTGTTAAGGTTAACCATACTGACCTCGATGCGTACATAGATTTCGGAAGCGATTGCAGTTTAATCAGAAAATCTAGTGTAAAGTCTCTTAGCGTTGAGGAGAATCTGTTAGATTTGCCAACGATTAGAGGGTTTGGGAACGCTATAATAAGACCACTTTTCAAAATCGAAGCGGAAGTTAGGTTAGATGAGATAGGGGCCCAGATAGAGTTGTTCGTAGTTGAGGATGAGTACTTACAGACAGATATTCTTATTGGACAAAACTTTACCGAATTACCTTTTGTCACTGTTCTTAAAAATAGCAAAAACTTGCTCTTTTATCGTAGCCCAAACAGTGATATACAACTCGAAAATGACAAAACTAAGACTTATAAGTTATTTGTTCTGCATGACACAAAATTAGAAAATGATTGCTTAGTAGAAGTATACGCCAGTGAACCCTACTCTGGTGACATATTTGTTGAAGGTGGCACCCGAATATATCCAGAAAAAGAGTATCATTTACATACTGGTTGCTATAAACTAGATAACGGTAAAGGGGTATTGTTCATTACTGGGTTCAATAGCTCATTACTAGAATTAAAGGCCAATTCAATGATTGCCAGAGCGAGAGCAGCTACAGAATTTAAATGCTTCCGAATAAACACAGAGGTTAATGACTTGGTTCATCCACTAGATAAAAATGAGATAAAAGTTGGCGAAGAATTAGGAAGCCAAAAACAAGAAGATCTTTATAAATTATTAGAAAAGTATAGAGGTTGTTTCGCGACAAATTTACAAGAATTAGGCTGCACTAACGAAGCCCAAATAAGAATTGAGTTGCATGATAAGTCTCCGGTATTTTATAGACCATACCGCATGTCATTTTCCGAAAGAGATAAAGTCAGAGAAATTGTAGATGATTTATTGGAAAACGATATAATTCAGGAATCACAATCTGACTACGCGAGTCCCGTTTTACTCGTACGAAAGAAAAACGGCGAACAACGCCTTTGTATAGATTTTCGAGCTCTAAATAATAAAACTATCAAGGACAAATATCCTCTACCCTTAATAGACGACCAATTATCGATTCTTAGCGGAAACAAATATTTTACGACCCTTGATCTAGCATCCGGGTACTACCAGATACCAGTAGATACAAATAGTAGACATCTAACCGGGTTTGTTACTCCAGACGGCCACTACGAATTTAAGAGAATGCCATTTGGATTAGCGAACGCGCCAGCAGTATTTCAGCGAATGATAAATAAAATCCTTGGTGCACGTAGATTCACGTTTGCTTTGGCATACATGGACGATCTTCTAGTGCCTTCTTCCACGATAGATGAGGGATTTGAACGGGACGATCTTCTAGTGCCTTCTTCCACGATAGATGAGGGATTTGAACGGTTGGAAGACGTATTGCAATTGCTGAAAAACGCAGGACTCACCCTTAAATTGCCCAAGTGCAGTTTTTTTAATACTCAAATTGAATACTTGGGTTATGAGATATCGCCCTCTGGGATTAGACCGAGTGAAAGAAAAATATTAGCCGTTAAAAACTTTCCAGTGCCCCGCAATGTACACGAGGTTAGGCAATTCTTAGGGCTGGCCAGTTATTTCAGAAAATTTGTTAAGGGGTTTGGTGAAATAGCAAGACCATTAACAAAATTACTAAAAAAGGAATCTATCTGGCAGTGGTCTACAGTTGAGATGGATTCCTTCGATACCCTTAAAAGTAGACTAATCGATCGACCAATTCTGGCCCTTTACGACCCAAAATTAGACACTGAATTACATACCGATGCGAGTTCTTTAGGGTTGGGGGGTATTTTGCTCCAATGGCAGAGTTCCCCTAGAGTGCTGAAGCCCGTCGCGTACTTCAGCAGGCAGACCACACCAGAGGAACGCCATATGCATTCCTATGAATTAGAAACTCTTGCGGTGGTCTGTTCCCTCAAGAAATTCCGCGTGTACCTCTTAGGGTTGAATTTTGTTGTATTTACGGATTGCAATGCGTTGAGAACAACCCTTACTCGAAGAGACTTGATACCTCGAATTGCAAGATGGTGGCTCCAAATAAGCGAATTTGACTTCAAGATAGAATATCGAGCAGGCCTTAAGATGGCGCACGTAGATGCTTTGAGTAGGAATCCCATTATGGAAAAGGCCTCAGAGGCACATCAACCCGTCGATAGTTTTCCCACCGTTTTGAATATCTCCTCTGATAACTGGTTACTTACACTACAATTAGCCGATCCCGAGCTGGCGCGCGTCACAAAAATCCTAAAACCTGATAAAGATGAGGAGTCTGTTGAGATAAAGAAAAACTATGTGTTTAAAGATAATGTCCTGTTTAGAAAAGTTGACGACCAACTGCGTTTAGTAGTCCCCAAGAATGCTAGGTGGCAAATTTGCAAAATTAACCACGACGATATGGGGCATTTTGGGTTTGCGAAAACATTAGAAAGAGTTCAGAGTAAATATTGGTTTCCCAAACTTCGGAAGTTTGTAAAGAAATACGTGTCTGCGTGCATTAGTTGCGCCTATAATAAGGATAGCGCTAGCAGAATACCATCAGGGCATTTGCATCCAATAGATAAAATTGGAATCCCATTTCATACATTGCATTTGGACCATGTTGGCCCATTCGTAAGGAGCAAACTTCAAAATAGTTACATATTGACCATAGTCGATGGTTTTACAAAATACTTATTCGCGCGACCTGTTCGAGACACAAAGACAAAAAGCGTAATAAAAATATTAGAGAGCATTTTTTATGACTTTGGGGCCCCCAAAAGAATAATATCAGACCGTGGAACTGCTTTTACTTCCTCACAATTTAAATCATTTTGCGCTGATAGTGGGATCAAACATGTCTTGAACGCGGTGGCTTGTCCGAGAGCCAATGGACAGGCCGAACGTTTCAATCAGACCATTTTGACTGCATTATCAACGCAAAATTTTAGCAAAGAGGAACGGGATTGGGACAAGCAATTAGGTAAAATTCAGTGGGGAATTAACAATACCGTACATGCTTCTACAAAAAAATGTCCTTCGGAATTGATGTTTGGAATGAAATTTTCTAATCCAGCTGAAAATTTTTTGAGTGTAGGTGATAGCAATATAATTGTCCAAAATACCGACCGTATCAATGACATTAGAGAGGAAGCTAGTGATAGAATAAAAGTGACTCAAGAAAAACAAAAAGAAAAGCATGATGCTAATAGAATAGCTGCACCTTTATACAAAGTCAATGATTTAGTAAAGATTACGAAAACATGTTTTAAAAATAATGGTATGAGTACTAAACTATTGCCCAAGTTTATCGGACCTTATAAAGTCGTGAAAGTTTTGGGTAATGATCGCTATGAAATTTCCACTGTACCAGGTTTTAAACAATCACGTCTATATGAGAGTGTTGTTGCATCGGACAGAATGCGCCCATGGATCCATATTAAGGCCTTGAGTATCTGTAATGATTCTTCTGGTTCTGATTCTACTAGTGAAGAGAGTTTGTTAGGCTCCGATAACGATACTGTACGGCCTCTAGAATAATGCATGCATAGTAATATTTTAAGAATAAGTACTTAATAAATTATATACTTATTGTATAAGATACTCCCATTCTACGCGGTTTTTACAAGTTGGGCCAAATGTCGTGATTGTGACGTTAGGATGAATCGCTTGATAAAAAAAAAAAAAAAAAAAGCTTAGTTTCAATAGGTTAAAGTTATGTTGATTATTTTAATTAAGGTTATTATCAGCTTGGTGTATCAATCGTTGTTATTACGTGCACCGGAGGTTTGCACTTTATCAGATGGCCGAATGTCGTGATTTCCGGTATTTTTGCGGCAAATGTATAATTTAATTTACGATTAGACATGATTTTAAGACAGCCGGTGATTTATGAGACGTATTTAAAATCATTTAGAATATTTATTTATTTTAAAAGTAGTCATTCGAGTAGAATTGTATTTTAAACGGATTTGCCAAACATTGGCGCCAAGAACAACCAATGCCATGTGCGCGCCCACAGTCTATAAAAAGGAGGGCTCATCGATAGACGGGCATTCTTGTTCTGGCGCTCGATGTGATCGGGCGGAAGCTCTGCCCAATTTAAGAATTTATGCTGGGTTAAATGTTGAAATTGTACATGTCTGAAATTATTATGCAGTACTATAAATAAAGTGAAATTGATGAAGTGAATCGTGTTGTTCATTTCATGAGTTTTTACAGAACTGAATGAAATTGACACCAACAATTTAGTAAATTTTCGGGTGCTCTAGCGCGCCCTTTTATGAAAATGCCTCCATTAATTTAGCCACCATAAATTCTCTGACTAAGACCGATCTTTATTTGTGAGAGCGCAGAGTTTTTATGGAACTAAATTAAAAATTAACCGTGTAAATTCTGCGCCCGCGCAGACGCGCATGTTGCTTTCATCATCGAGGAATTTTATGTTGGAGCCCCAAAGACTGAAAGTGGGACTAGTTCCACTATTTTTTTATGTAAGTCCTGATATTTAGTAAAAAGGATATTGTAATACTTAGTTGTAGTTTCTAACTATATCATCTTTGAAATTACTGACACTTTTAATATGGTCTTGGCGGCCTGAGGATTCGCTAATTTTTGTTACTTCTAAGTCTCCTATTTTTTTACTCCCTCAAAAAGATTGAAAAACACTGCTTTAGAGTTTTTTTAATGTGAACACAACACATAATTTATAAAAAGCAATGTTTTGTGACAAGGTGATATTTTTTAATGTGCAATTCTCGAAACCCTTTATAATTAAAGTTTGTGTTTTACAGCAACTTTTGTCTTAAGGCATTTTCCTTAGATTTATGTTTTTCGAAATATCGGGGCTTACAAAATTTTATGAAATTTGAGCTTTACGCGCTCTGCCAGCGTTGCAGACTTCGGTAAATCATTGTCCTTCTCGCGATTTTTTAGACAGCGCTACTACAAAGAGGAAGACGAAAATAAAACCTAAAATAAAAGTTTATTTAATAATCCGTTTAAAAGTTTATTTAATTCCGTGTGGCGCCGGATTAAGAATAGCGTTACTCCATTTCGTAGAAAGTGACTAAGGAAATACATTACCAGAAGACGGGCAGCAGCGTTTTCCTGGGATTTCAACCGCATTCTGCGATCGCCAACCCGCCTGCCAAGTGTGGCGATTATGGCAAAACCCCTCATGGTTAGGAAAACCATGAGGGAGGCCTATATTCTGCAGTGGGCGTCAAATGGCTGATGATGATTTAATAATCTTCCAAGGTCCTGGAAAATTTGTCGTAAGTGACTGTATCTAAAGACGTTTTTATGAAATTGCACATTCTAATAATAACCCTGTAGATCTAAGCTTGGCTTTATTTTTACGACGGGTTTTCTTTCCCGATGTGTTTCGATCACTATTCAATACAAAGATTTTCGTCTGATTGCTGCACGTTCTGGAGATATATTTTGGTTAGGTATTTGTAACGTCAGATTAGTCAGAATCGTCAGACCATCTGGTGGGGGCCTGGCCACGCTGCGACGTCCGACTCCATCCGCTCGAGGTCGCCCAGCGAGCAAGGGAGAGAACTACATTAGGAGCTTCACTGCGTGATAGAATCAGAAATGAAGAGATCCGCAGAAGAACCCCAATCACTAATATAGCTCGAAGAATTGCTCAGTTGAAGTGGCAGTGGGCGGGGCACATAGCTCGGAGACCTGATGGACGTTAGGGCGGAAAAGTTCTGACCTGGCGACCGCGGACCAGACGACGCAGCGTGGGCAGGCCCCCGTACATTGAATAACCTCTATAACATCTCTTCAGCGAAAATACATACTTTAGATATTTTTAATGATACATTGCTTAAATTTAAAAGAAAGCTGTTTGAATATCTATAGCTCATGTTTATTTAAATAGTTTCGTTATTATTCTATACGTGTAATATCCTTACGTATATTACAGTTTTGTTAAGATTTAGATGCATGCTGAGACATCCTATAAGTGGGTGAGCAATTACCATGTTACGTGTTTTTTTTTTCTTTTTGTGAATGTGTTGTTGTATTGCCTGTTGGTTGTCCTAAATAAATAAATAAATAAATAAATAAATAAATAAATAAATAAATAAATAAATAAATAAATAAATAAATAAATAAATAAATAAATAAATAAATAAATAAATAAATAAATAAATAAATAAATAAATAAATAAATAAATAAATAAATAAATAAATAAATAAATAAATAAATAAATAAATAAATAAATAAATAAATAAATAAATAAATAAATAAATAAATAAATAAATAAATAAATAAATAAATAAATAAATAAATAAATAAATAAATAAATAAATAAATAAATAAATAAATAAATAAATAAATAAATAAATAAATAAATAAATAAATAAATAAATAAATAAATAAATAAATAAATAAATAAATAAATAAATAAATAAATAAATAAATAAATAAATAAATAAATAAATAAATAAATAAATAAATAAATAAATAAATAAATAAATAAATAAATAAATAAATAAATAAATAAATAAATAAATAAATAAATAAATAAATAAATAAATAAATAAATAAATAAATAAATAAATAAATAAATAAATAAATAAATAAATAAATAAATAAATAAATAAATAAATAAATAAATAAATAAATAAATAAATAAATAAATAAATAAATAAATAAATAAATAAATAAATAAATAAATAAATAAATAAATAAATAAATAAATAAATAAATAAATAAATAAATAAATAAATAAATAAATAAATAAATAAATAAATAAATAAATAAATAAATAAATAAATAAATAAATAAATAAATAAATAAATAAATAAATAAATAAATAAATAAATAAATAAATAAATAAATAAATAAATAAATAAATAAATAAATAAATAAATAAATAAATAAATAAATAAATAAATAAATAAATAAATAAATAAATAAATAAATAAATAAATAAATAAATAAATAAATAAATAAATAAATAAATAAATAAATAAATAAATAAATAAATAAATAAATAAATAAATAAATAAATAAATAAATAAATAAATAAATAAATAAATAAATAAATAAATAAATAAATAAATAAATAAATAAATAAATAAATAAATAAATAAATAAATAAATAAATAAATAAATAAATAAATAAATAAATAAATAAATAAATAAATAAATAAATAAATAAATAAATAAATAAATAAATAAATAAATAAATAAATAAATAAATAAATAAATAAATAAATAAATAAATAAATAAATAAATAAATAAATAAATAAATAAATAAATAAATAAATAAATAAATAAATAAATAAATAAATAAATAAATAAATAAATAAATAAATAAATAAATAAATAAATAAATAAATAAATAAATAAATAAATAAATAAATAAATAAATAAATAAATAAATAAATAAATAAATAAATAAATAAATAAATAAATAAATAAATAAATAAATAAATAAATAAATAAATAAATAAATAAATAAATAAATAAATAAATAAATAAATAAATAAATAAATAAATAAATAAATAAATAAATAAATAAATAAATAAATAAATAAATAAATAAATAAATAAATAAATAAATAAATAAATAAATAAATAAATAAATAAATAAATAAATAAATAAATAAATAAATAAATAAATAAATAAATAAATAAATAAATAAATAAATAAATAAATAAATAAATAAATAAATAAATAAATAAATAAATAAATAAATAAATAAATAAATAAATAAATAAATAAATAAATAAATAAATAAATAAATAAATAAATAAATAAATAAATAAATAAATAAATAAATAAATAAATAAATAAATAAATAAATAAATAAATAAATAAATAAATAAATAAATAAATAAATAAATAAATAAATAAATAAATAAATAAATAAATAAATAAATAAATAAATAAATAAATAAATAAATAAATAAATAAATAAATAAATAAATAAATAAATAAATAAATAAATAAATAAATAAATAAATAAATAAATAAATAAATAAATAAATAAATAAATAAATAAATAAATAAATAAATAAATAAATAAATAAATAAATAAATAAATAAATAAATAAATAAATAAATAAATAAATAAATAAATAAATAAATAAATAAATAAATAAATAAATAAATAAATAAATAAATAAATAAATAAATAAATAAATAAATAAATAAATAAATAAATAAATAAATAAATAAATAAATAAATAAATAAATAAATAAATAAATAAATAAATAAATAAATAAATAAATAAATAAATAAATAAATAAATAAATAAATAAATAAATAAATAAATAAATAAATAAATAAATAAATAAATAAATAAATAAATAAATAAATAAATAAATAAATAAATAAATAAATAAATAAATAAATAAATAAATAAATAAATAAATAAATAAATAAATAAATAAATAAATAAATAAATAAATAAATAAATAAATAAATAAATAAATAAATAAATAAATAAATAAATAAATAAATAAATAAATAAATAAATAAATAAATAAATAAATAAATAAATAAATAAATAAATAAATAAATAAATAAATAAATAAATAAATAAATAAATAAATAAATAAATAAATAAATAAATAAATAAATAAATAAATAAATAAATAAATAAATAAATAAATAAATAAATAAATAAATAAATAAATAAATAAATAAATAAATAAATAAATAAATAAATAAATAAATAAATAAATAAATAAATAAATAAATAAATAAATAAATAAATAAATAAATAAATAAATAAATAAATAAATAAATAAATAAATAAATAAATAAATAAATAAATAAATAAATAAATAAATAAATAAATAAATAAATAAATAAATAAATAAATAAATAAATAAATAAATAAATAAATAAATAAATAAATAAATAAATAAAGGTAAGCAGAGATATGAATTAAGGATTCACAGCAGTTTTTCAGCCCACACTCGTACACCGCCGGACATGGATCTCCCCCAAGGCATGCCGGTTCTTTCTGTCCTTGGCCATCCTCACCCAGCCGCTGCTGGGCTGTTTGCTTAATAAATGACACGGGCTAATTTAACGGCTCTTTGAAAATGATGGAAATCGCTATAAAACAATGGCTGTAAGTAAATATGAGCGTCTAAATACCGGGTGGCATTTTAGTCAACTGCAAAACTTTAACGGGGCTTTATACTCATAAATATAAACAACTTTTACTATGGGGCCAAACAAATCAGAGCAAAAAATAAATGAGCTGTTTCATACATAAGATAGAACCAGTACTGCACCAAATGTATGAAACAGCTGATCTATTTTTTGCTCTGATTTGTTTGGCCCCATAGTAAAAGTTATTTGTATTGACGAGTAGAAAGATCCCTCAAAGTTTGGCAGGTGACTAAAATGCCACCCGGTATAGCATAGTGGTGTTGTATCAAGCCTCGGTGGGTTTCCTAAGGCCCGCTTCGTGGAGCTCGGCCTTCGGCCTCGCATGTTTCTCCCATCTGGCTTTTGGTTGTTACTTGTACGCCGGAACCTGTATGGTCTCGGCCTTGGCCTGAACGGAGCTCGGCATTCGGCCTCGCCGTGACGGGATTCCTCGAGGCCGCTTCACGGAGCTCAGCCTTTGACCTCGGATCCAGGTTCAGGCTCCAGTTATCAATTTAAAAGAAAAAAAACATTTTTTAGTAACCTAGTTCTATCGGTTTGAGGATAACTTGTTTTTATCTACTATCCGTAAAATTATATAGCAAATAGTTTATTTTGAAGATCGTAAGTTATAGTTGGAAACCTTTATATTAAGATACCTTAAAAAATATACCTTTACATAATTCAAATGACAAAAACAGGTTTGCATCATCGTCAACAAAGAGGAATATCGTAGCCGGAATATAAGGTATGAGGAAAAAAATATGTAGATTAAGTTGCGGACAGAAAAGGGCGTAGATACTGTAATATGCACGCGTGATATTTGCTTGAATTTGTGTGACATGAAAAAAGTAGGAGTGAGTATGTTTATGCGATGGAGGCTGCTTTCTCTTAATAAAAATGTACGGGTTTAAAAAAAAGTTTTGAATTCATGTTGGATTATAAAAACCGGCCAAGTGCGAATCGGACTCGTGCACGAAGGGTTCCGTACCATTATCAATACAACATTAGACACAAAGATCGAGAAAAAACGGAAAAAATGACCTTTGTTGTATGGGAGCCCCCTTAAATATTTATTTTATTCTGTTTTTAGTATTTGTTGTTATAGTAGCAATAGAAATACATCATCTGTGAAAATTTTAACTGCTTACCTATCACGGTTCATGAAAAACAGCAAGGTGACAGACAGACCGATGGACAGACAGACAGACGGACAGTGAAGTTTTAGTAATAGGGTCTCGTTTGGGACCCTTCGGGTACGGAACCCTAAAAAGCAAATAAAAGTTGTATTAAAAATAGCGCTTGAAATTGCCAATCCGCGGTGGCACGCGTAGTAATAAAGCCCATACTCTCTCTTTGAGAGAGCCCTACAGTGGGACGTATATAGGCTACATAAAAAAAAAATGAAAAACAGAAAAGGAAGTGAAATATTTTCTCCACATCAAATGCAGCAAAAAAAAAAGTTTCGTCAAAAATACATACACCAATATGAGAATTGAAACTTAATCTAGTTATACCTTTGAAGTAATATTTTGCAGATTATCTCACAAGTCATAAGAAAAATATTTTCGGCTTAAATTTCATGAAAATAAAAGTAATTCAATAATAATCATGTACTTCCTCACAACACAATCACTTGTACTGGTCCCAAACTAGGATACCCTGGTTACCATGGTAACCAGGCAAGGACGTATTAGCTCTTTTATGTTGATGAAGCGAAAGAGGTCTGTGCCCCTCCGAGACGCAGGCGTGAGCTTATGTAATATATGTCACTTGTGCACGCCTCGTAATAATTAGTTACGAATTCCGAAAAACCGATAGTCGGTCGGGTACAAAGGTTCTCGAGTGGGGACGACGAAAATTCGCAAACGCAGCTTAGGACAGGTTATAAATTATTATTACTATTAATTCTGACGTTGCTGTTTGTAAGTAGAAAACATCGAAACGGTTTTGCTCCACATTTGTACCTACGATTTTTTTTCTAACAATTCGTTCTTTCCACACGAACTTAATTCCATCCAACTATCCAATAAAGTGTGCCCATCCAATTAGGCCCGAAAGAACCCTTTAGCACAACAAATAAACAGGGTCCTCTTCTAACTCCCGTGGAACCCTGACAGAATACGTAATGAGATGGACGGCATGGAAGTAACGGTGCGGCGGAGGAAACCCTAAAACTGCTGTCTATAGCCGCTACAGGAGTCTCGTAAGTGTTCTTTTCCGTGGTTCTAGGAAAACATCATCAGAAATCGAACATTTGTTTTAAGGTACAGAATTTACATTATTATTAATACGTGTATTGCACATAAGTAAATAAATACAATGGCAATGTGGCGGACTTAATGCTATAAGCATTTTCTACCAGTCAACCACAGGTGTTATGTTGGTTGAATGTCATTGTACAATGTAAGGCGCTGCCGTCATGTAAAGTTTGTAGTGGAGAAATCTTTTTCTCCTTTTCCAAAGACAGGAAAAAAATCTTCATCTTTATATATTCCATTATATTTATGAGTCTTGTAGGTACCGACTTTTAACACAAGCACAATAGCACGAATGAAATATACGGGGTAATTTTGAAACGCGAAATTCCGAAATCACGTCAATTGGAGTTCATCATCATCAACAGAAACTTTTATTTTAACGTAAGTCTTGATTTTTTTAATATAATTTTCAATTTGCCTCACTATGAATTTAATAATATATGTATTTTTATTTAAATTTGATGTGAATTTTATGTTGTTGTGCTCTGAGATAGAAATTGTTTACTCTAGTATAAAATTCAAATGAGAAAATCTCGTGCCTAGGTCGTAAATGAATCAAATCAAATCAACATTTTTTATTCAAAGTAGCACAGAACCTGCGACTAAATGAACGTTACAAGTCAAACTAGGTGTCAATTTCAAAATCTAGATCATTTTGGAGAAAAAATGGACAAAAAAAAGCTCCAAACCGCTCACTTCTACAATTCTTTACTGAGCAATAAAAGTATTTGCACAAAGGCAAATTTTATACCAATGAGTATTTTCTCCAAGCTAACCTGAACGAAGATCGCGAATAGGGCTTCTCCCCAAATTATGACAGGACCTCAGCGTGTAGGCACAGTATTTCATCAGCGCCGCCGCCTGTCGATCACCTATTTTCCTCTGACATCCGCCGTCTCCTATTTTCCTCCGACATCCGCCGTCACCTCTTCTACGTACCCTACAGTATATGAAGGCCGACTTGCACCAATTTCTTAAATGTGGCTTAAACAGCATTAAACTACAATTCTTCATACAAAAGTCGATTTAAATGGCGACTTAAGTGACATTTACGAGTGGTGGAAGTCGGCCTAATTCTTCTCGCGAAGACGAATACAAATAAAACGTCAGGCCGTGTCTTTTCGTCGTGCTACAATACGAAGAACCGGGGGCGATTCATAGGCGTTCGTGATGGCGTAATTTATTAATCTGATTCTTAGTCGCAAACGTAAAATAGACTCACGCTTGTATTCCTTAAGGGTAGGCAGCAACTCAGAAAAGGACTAGCAATCTTGTAGAACAAGATCGCCGCGTCCCTTCGAGAGAACAATACCGCCGCGTCCCTACGAGCAAAGATATATTGTAAAACTTAATTCCGTATTCACTCACTTGCTTTTTTGTCGGACGAGTCCGACTAGATTTCGCTCTGATTTGCAGAGCTCCATCTTTACTCACCATGAAGCTCTGCGAATCAGAGAGAAACCTGGTCGGACTTTTCCGAAAAAAAAAAAAGAAACTAAATGAACCCGGAATTAAGTATGATACTATGTCAACAAATTGTATAGTTATAGTTAGCTGTGTGAGTTTTTGTTGTTTGAGCATTTTAACGGTGCCCTGACGGGGCGCACGATTGCAAATATATGTAGATGTCATAGAAGGCGAGTAAGGAAATTAATTACCAGGAGTACGCATGGCTCTGGATGGCTACTAATGGTTCTCAGATTCGAGTTTGTGTCGAGATATGTTTGGAAAGTCTTTAAAAAAAACATACTAGCGTATTCGATAGCTATTGTTATGCGTTTATTTTGCTATGGCTTTCAAACCACCCAAAATTAATTGTGCATTTAATAAATACTTGTAATACGAAGCCTATCGAAGGATCCTGAATCGCCGCCCAAGTTTGTTTATTGGCAGAGAATGTATTGTCTTGTGACATTGACAGCCAATTCGACTGGGCCCGCGGCGGAAATACGGGTGCGGCGAGGCAACGCAACAGGATTAGTGGCCTTCGTTTGGTAAAGTATTGCTTCTTATACCTTGGCATCAATCAGGTTATAACATTCCACATTTTCTACGAGGTTTATCAGGTTTGTCTCCGCTTGCTTCAATCTCAATTGAATTACAATACACTGCATAAACTACCTTATGTAGATGTACATAAAGTAATGTTTATGTGGCCTGTGTACGTCCCACTGCAGGGCACGAGCCTTCTCTCAGAGAGAGATTATGGGCTTAATTACCCCGCGTGCCCACCGCGAATTGGCAATTTTAAGTTCTGAGGTATGTGAACACCTCAGAGCCTCAGGTTTCATCATGATGTTTTCCTTCACAGTGGGGGTCCTTCACATTGCTATACAACTTCACAAATGTACCTACGTAACTTAGAAAAAAAGTCGTTGGTGCATGCCGGGGTTCAAACCCAAGACCTCCCGAATGTGAGGCCGCCGTTCCACCGCTCCGCTACCACTACTCTAGAAAATAAACTATAATTTCCGTAAATATACAAGGTGCTTTCGTATTCGCATAGATGCCATTCGAACGAACTGGAAAATAATCTGGCATAGATATTATATGTCTGCATGTTAACAATTTTTACCAACAGTTTAGCAAAGAACTTCGTATTGGTACAGACTATATAAATACTCTCGCAAAGAATATGGAGCGTGATAATAAATGTTTTCAAACCTACCTTAATTAATATCTGTATTATGTATTATTATGACTAACACCATGGACTTGTTCCGATACAAAAATATTGAATTTATTAAAAATTACTTTCACACAACTCAATCACTGGTCCTGCTCTCAAACTAGGATACCTTGGTAACCAAGGCAGGACATCACAAACAAGGAAATATATTTGACTGCCAAGCGGTATCAAGTCTGGTTACCATGTTACAGGTTGTGGGTTTGATTTCCGCCGGGGGCTGCCGAACAAATAGCCTCAGTCTAGGTGTATTTTCATGTTTGTCATATCCTTGTCTTGTTACCATGGCACAGGGGTATCCTAGTTTGGCACTAGGACAAGTGATTGGGTTGTGTGGAAGTTATTTAGTTAGTTATAACCAGATGGAGGCCATTTGCACAAATCAAGAACGGCGAGTGGGAATCGAACCCACGACCTCTGTTTTGGTAGTCTAGCGTATTAAACGCTAGACCAACGAGGCAGTCGCATACCTTGGAGTGACGTAAAATTTCTGTAAAGTTTTACAACCATAATTCGCACCAACACGGGTGCCCTAAAGTTTAGTCTGAAGGTTGCTTTTACGTCGAGCATGCTGTGTCGCTCGCACAATTTAACATCTTCTATCTTATCTTATCTTATCTTATCTTATCTTATCTTATCTTATCTTATCTTATCTTATCTTATCTTATCTTATCTTATCTTATCTTATCTTATCTTATCTTATCTTATCTTATCTTATCTTATCTTATCTTATCTTATCTTATCTTGTCTTGTCTTGTCTTGTCTTGTCTTGTCTTGTCTTGTCTTGTCTTGTCTTGTCTTGTCTTGTCTTGTCTTGTCTTGTCTTGTCTTGTCTTGTCTTGTCTTGTCTTGTCTTGTCTTGTCTTGTCTTGTCTTGTCTTGTCTTGTCTTGTCTTGTCTTGTCTTGTCTTGTCTTGTCTTGTCTTGTCTTGTCTTGTCTTGTCTTGTCTTGTCTTGTCTTGTCTTGTCTTGTCTTGTCTTGTCTTGTCTTGTCTTGTCTTGTCTTGTCTTGTCTTGTCTTGTCTTGTCTTGTCTTGTCTTGTCTTGTCTTGTCTTGTCTTGTCTTGTCTTGTCTTGTCTTGTCTTGTCTTGTCTTGTCTTGTCTTGTCTTGTCTTGTCTTGTCTTGTCTTGTCTTGTCTTGTCTTGTCTTGTCTTGTCTTGTCTTGTCTTGTCTTGTCTTGTCTTGTCTTGTCTTGTCTTGTCTTGTCTTGTCTTGTCTTGTCTTGTCTTGTCTTGTCTTGTCTTGTCTTGTCTTGTCTTGTCTTATCTTATCTTATCTTATCTTATCTTATCTTATCTTATCTTATCTTATCTTATCTTATCTTATCTTATCTTATCTTATCTTATCTTATCTTATCTTATCTTATCTTATCTTATCTTATCTTATCTTATCTTATCTTATCTTATCTTATCTTATCTTATCTTATCTTATCTTATCTTATCTTATCTTATCTTATCTTATCTTATCTTATCTTATCTTATCTTATCTTATCTTATCTTATCTTATCTTATCTTATCTTATCTTATCTTATCTTATCTTATCTTATCTTATCTTATCTTATCTTATCTTATCTTATCTTATCTTATCTTATCTTATCTTATCTTATCTTATCTTATCTTATCTTATCTTATCTTATCTTATCTTATCTTATCTTATCTTATCTTATCTTATCTTATCTTATCTTATCTTATCTTATCTTATCTTATCTTATCTTATCTTATCTTATCTTATCTTATCTTATCTTATCTTATCTTATCTTATCTTATCTTATCTTATCTTATCTTATCTTATCTTATCTTATCTTATCTTATCTTATCTTATCTTATCTTATCTTATCTTATCTTATCTTATCTTATCTTATCTTATCTTATCTTATCTTATCTTATCTTATCTTATCTTATCTTATCTTATCTTATCTTATCTTATCTTATCTTATCTTATCTTATCTTATCTTATCTTATCTTATCTTATCTTATCTTATCTTATCTTATCTTATCTTATCTTATCTTATCTTATCTTATCTTATCTTATCTTATCTTATCTTATCTTATCTTATCTTATCTTATCTTATCTTATCTTATCTTATCTTATCTTATCTTATCTTATCTTATCTTATCTTATCTTATCTTATCTTATCTTATCTTATCTTATCTTATCTTATCTTATCTTATCTTATCTTATCTTATCTTATCTTATCTTATCTTATCTTATCTTATCTTATCTTATCTTATCTTATCTTATCTTATCTTATCTTATCTTATCTTATCTTATCTTATCTTATCTTATCTTATCTTATCTTATCTTATCTTATCTTATCTTATCTTATCTTATCTTATCTTATCTTATCTTATCTTATCTTATCTTATCTTATCTTATCTTATCTTATCTTATCTTATCTTATCTTATCTTATCTTATCTTATCTTATCTTATCTTATCTTATCTTATCTTATCTTATCTTATCTTATCTTATCTTATCTTATCTTATCTTATCTTATCTTATCTTATCTTATCTTATCTTATCTTATCTTATCTTATCTTATCTTATCTTATCTTATCTTATCTTATCTTATCTTATCTTATCTTATCTTATCTTATCTTATCTTATCTTATCTTATCTTATCTTATCTTATCTTATCTTATCTTATCTTATCTTATCTTATCTTATCTTATCTTATCTTATCTTATCTTATCTTATCTTATCTTATCTTATCTTATCTTATCTTATCTTATCTTATCTTATCTTATCTTATCTTATCTTATCTTATCTTATCTTATCTTATCTTATCTTATCTTATCTTATCTTATCTTATCTTATCTTATCTTATCTTATCTTATCTTATCTTATCTTATCTTATCTTATCTTATCTTATCTTATCTTATCTTATCTTATCTTATCTTATCTTATCTTATCTTATCTTATCTTATCTTATCTTATCTTATCTTATCTTATCTTATCTTATCTTATCTTATCTTATCTTATCTTATCTTATCTTATCTTATCTTATCTTATCTTATCTTATCTTATCTTATCTTATCTTATCTTATCTTATCTTATCTTATCTTATCTTATCTTATCTTATCTTATCTTATCTTATCTTATCTTATCTTATCTTATCTTATCTTATCTTATCTTATCTTATCTTATCTTATCTTATCTTATCTTATCTTATCTTATCTTATCTTATCTTATCTTATCTTATCTTATCTTATCTTATCTTATCTTATCTTATCTTATCTTATCTTATCTTATCTTATCTTATCTTATCTTATCTTATCTTATCTTATCTTATCTTATCTTATCTTATCTTATCTTATCTTATCTTATCTTATCTTATCTTATCTTATCTTATCTTATCTTATCTTATCTTATCTTATCTTATCTTATCTTATCTTATCTTATCTTATCTTATCTTATCTTATCTTATCTTATACTAATAATAAATCTGTAAGGGTCGGTCATGGAGTAAGTTAGTTTGTTTTCAGAGATATTGTGTTTATAGGCTCAATATATGATACTGAAACTAATTTCAAGATTTTTAGAATTTTTTTCTGTATGTGTGTATGTATGTATGTTCCTCCATAACTCTTAAACCAATTATCCGAATTTGATGAAATTTGGTATAAAAACATATAGACATCTGGGACACAGGATAGGCTATTTAAATTCTAGCTCCAGTTATGATAAGACGTGGCCCCCATACAAATGCTTCGTAAAAATCGAAATGTACGCGAACGGAGTCGCGGGCACAGCTAGTTTTTAATAATTGTAATAAAATGAGAAAAATTTTGGTAAATGTGGTCTGATGCGTTATTAAATTACGGACGTTTCAAGTATATTTTTGTTTTCTTATGCGTAGGTTTTAATAAAGAAAAGTCATCATCATCAGCAGCCATTTGACGCCCACTGCAGGACATAGGCCTCCCTCACGGTTTTCCAAGTTTCCCGGTCTTGTGCCGCCCGCATCCAGAGACTCCCTGCCACCGTAACCAGGTCGTCAGACCATCTGGTGGGGGACCTGCCCACGCTACGTCGTTCGGTCCGTCAATTTTCCGAGCTATGTGCCCCGCCCACTGCCACTTCAACTGAGCAATTCTTCGAGCTATATCAGTAACTCGGGTTCTTCTGCGGATATCCTCATTCCTCATTCGATCACGCAGTGAGACGCCTAACCTAAAATGTTTAATTTTGGAATTAAGTTTTCTCAATCATAAACTAGGTACCGAATAAGGAAAATATGTCTTGAATGTCCGCAATTTTATTATCTATAAACCCTTAGAGCACAGTTATGAAAGGTATACTAGTTTTATTACAATAATAAAAATTAAATTGTGTGAGCGAGACAGAATGCTCCACGTAAGAACGTTCTTAAGTAGCCGCAACTGGTTTCCAGCCATCTTTATACTTAGAAGCATAAATTGCGACTCGGTTAGCGAGCCGAGATATAAACTCTTTAACAAAACATTCTACTCTCTTAACATTACCTAATCTTTCGCTTAACACTTACTCCAGTGCGTTGGAACAGACGCCGAAAGTGCTAAAGGGCCTACTATGTAATAGTCTAATTATTGTTTTACGTGTTGAAATACGTAATATATATAATAATAATCTAATATATATATGAATCTCGGGTAACAGTGTTTGTTATCGAACTCCTCCGAAACCGCTTCACCGATTTTTTTGAAATTTTTTGTGTATATTTGGTAGGTCTTAGATTAGGTTGCAGGCTATTTAATATGGCAAAATAACGTTTGCCGAGTCAGCTAGTCTAATATATGAAAACCTGGTGTCACATTATTATTTTTTTGTATTTGATGGGTCTTAAAATAGGTCGTAGGCTAATTAATATGGTAAAACAACTAATATATAAAAACCTCTAATATAAAAAAACCTCGTGTTACAGTGTTTATTATCGAACACATCCGAAACGGCTTCACCGTTTTATATGGTTTTTTTTTATTTGGTAGGTCTTAAAATAGGTCGTAGGCTAATTAACAGCAAAACAAAGATTGCCGAGTCAGCTAATAATGTATATAATCCTCACGAACGAAGAATGTCGAAATTTTATCTAAGAAAATGGAAATTGTGCTGCATGATGCCGTTATACAGGGTCAAATGAAATTTCACCATTTTACACGATGCCGTTATACAGGGTAATTTTTAATGAGTCACGATGCTCATACATAGTATTAATATACTAAACGTCGGGAATATAAGGTCATAAAATGTTACCTAATAAATAATTGCAATTAGACCAGTTTAATATAGAACCTATGTTATACAGGGCTACATGAAAAATGCGCAATTTCTGAAATACGTCACTGAGGGTTTGTCATTTATCGCAGCTTACGTTCAACGGCTTTTGATTGTTTTTTTGTAAAATTTTCCATAATTTCATATTAAAAATTGTTGAAAAAAAGTTTATTCTGTGGTGCAGTAGGCTCTAAAAAAATAATAAAAAACCCGTCTAAAGGCCCTTAAATGAAGGTCTGTTTTTTCTGCTTCTCCTATTCTCTAAGGTTTGCTGGAAGAAATCTCTTACAGAAATAAGCTCGCCTTTGCACGTGTTATTTCTTATTTAATGTCCTGTTACATGTTTTATGTGCAATAAAGTATAATAATAAGTAATACTAAAATAATACGGAAAACTTTTATTTGTTCAAATAGATTATCTATTAATGACGAAGACACGGTTTTCAGATCAACCACACTTTTCGCCTCACCTTGTATACGTTCCACTGCAAGGCGCATGCATTCTTTCACAGGGATAGTATAAGCTACAACATTTAAATGAAATACTATTGTATGAGTATTTAATGGGGACTCTCATGGGTGACGTCACAAGGATATCTTCAGTAGCTACCTCGACTCTTTTCACAAGGAAACTCAGAAACTTACAAGGGCTTGCAAGATTAATGTCTTAAGTTGCCAATATCGGCGGCGCGGCAATAGTAAAGTCAATTAACCAACCCTAATTGTTAGTGGAACTGATTGGTGGGCCCGGAACAACTGGTACACTAATGACTATAAATTTTGGTCCACTGACACTCCGACCCCATTTTGGTCATTGCCACTGGGGGCACATTAGTACATTTGTACACCCGGCCTCAGTCTGGGTGTATTTTCGTTTTTGTGATGTCCTAGCCTGGTTACCATAGTACACAGTATCCTTGTTTAGAACTGGGATAAGTAACCCAGGAGTTTCCAAAGTCTGCGCGGCACCGCCCTTGGTGCCGTAGAGCTGAACAAGGCATGCCCACCGCCGCGGATCGGCAATTTCAAGCCATGAGGCTCATAAAGAACACATCAGACACTCGGATTTCCTCACGATGTTTTTCTTCACAGTTAGCGAATGGTATTGCTACTATAACTTCACAAATGTACGTGACTGAGAAAACAAAGTCATTGTACATACCGCGACTCAAACTCACGACCTCTTGAATGTGAGGCCCGCGTTCTACCGCTCCGTTACCGCCGCTGTATGTTTCATGTCATCCATACTCAAATGTATTTTTACGTTGTTTTAATTTAAATGCAAAATAGGGAAAAATATTATTACTCACTAAAATTAAAAGAACGTCTTTCGATAAAAAAGTTAACTGTTTATATCTGTCTCAGTACACAACCTTTAGTCGCAGACTGTCCAAAACGCAAATCACGCTATCTTTTGCGCAAAGAATAAATAGATCTCTTATTTCTTTAAAAGAATATAAGCTAATGCGAATGCTAAGCTAATCTATGGTCCGGTTTTATTTATTCGTTTTGTCTGTTGTGTATGTAGTTTTCTTTCTGTTGTTGTGCATATTATGTTACTTATCTGCTTATTTTGTTTCTGTGATGTATCTTGTTGGTATAATAAATGTCTTTCTTCTTCTTCTAATGCGTAGATAAGGTTCGTTGCAATTGAGTGCATTTGTTTAAGGGGCGGCCCGGTGCTATCTGGTGTTAATTATATTTTTGTAAAAAGTGAATCACATAAATCTAAATAACTTTAATAATTTTTCATAATCTTTAATAAATCTAAATAATTTTGAAATCTGCCGCGTAGAACCTAGGATCAATAATATAGACTTCAATTGATTTCCGCTAAAACGGCGGTAGTAAGCTCATGCCTGTATCCTGGAGAGGTAAGCAGAGACCAAGTTTTGCCAGTTGCCAGGATGAAAAGTTATTTTTAATAAAGTAATTTTTTTAATCCTAAACTTTATACTTTCTATCCAACAACTTTTTCGTTGATACTAAAATCTTCTAAAGATAGTCAAACACGAAGAAAAAAAGAAGAAAAATACTGTATTTAGAAAAGGGTTAAAAAAGTGGTTACTGGCTCCCAAACTAGGATTCCCTGTGCTATGGGTAGCCAGGCTTCTTCCAAAATACATAATAATATGTGTTTTACAACATAAAAATGAACATCAAAATATTCCTTCGAAAAATATACGCTACATCTTGCTAAATGGGCAAGGATAAGATGACATATGCGCGGGATAAATAGCGGAACTCGGCGACTGCGCGGACAAATTGATGCCATATGTATGAGTTCCTTCAGGCAAATATGAAGCTTGTGACTTTTTGACGTACGTTTATTTTTCTCCTGACAACTGGACGAGATCAGTGATTCGAATTCTCCCGGTAAACTGAGGATCAACTTTTCAAATTTAAATCAATTCATGTTAAGAAACTAGCGCTACTAGGAAATGAAGATGCCTTAGTTAATGCGGTCCATAGAACGTAATTAAAAAATATATGAAAATATTTATTTGGTTAACTTAACTTAATGTTATTTTCACAACGTGGTGGGAAGGTCCTATTATAAGTGGTAGTACAATGTTTTTCTGAGCAATAAACCAAAACGTAAATAGCTTTAATTAAAGCCACACCACGCTCCGCTCCAGAACCAAAATCGCTGATTTTGGAGTTGCGACCGCAAAGCTGAAGTGGAACTGGGCAGGCTACGTCAGTCGTATAGGCCCGGACAGGATGGGCGAAAATTGTCACCGATTGCGTTAGTGATTGTTAGCGAGTTGTTGTTGCTACTATAATTTCACAAATGTATATAACTTAGAAAACAAAGGTCTGGTCATCATCATCATCAATTAGCACGTATTCGCACAATGCTGGTCAATGCTGGTTCCTCCATAACTCGGTCAAATCTTAACCGATTTCGACAATTCTTTTTTTGTTCGAACAGGTATAATGTCCCATGGGTTCCATTTTAATTCGGTGAAGATCTGATGGAGACTTTCAGAGATGGAGAACGGAACTCTTTAATGGACAGCAGTAAATAAGGCCTAATGGGGCCCATCCTTTAGTAATATCCGTATGTTTCATAAAATAGCGTAAAAGTAGTCCCAAGTTAATTTGGTGATGTTCTGGTGAAAACTTTCGGAGATGGAAATTTAGAACATCAAATTTTAAAGCAACGAATTAAGTAGGGTAAATTATGTTTATAAGGGACTTATTTATTTTTCTCCCGCTCCCCCACTAAAAATAGAAAAATACAAATTTTTAAATAAAAAAAAAACCAACTTAAAAACACTACAGCACTAAAAAGTTTGAAATAATTTAAATAATCAGAAAATTTATACATGTAGGTACTTGTACTTCTACAATATCTAAATACAATACAATACAACTTTTTAGTGCTGTAGATAGATAGATAGAATATTCTTTATTGTATGTACCTACACCAGGAATTACATATGAGAATTTAACAATAATATAGTGTTTTGAAGTCGGTTTTTATTTTTATTTTTTTTTTTTTATTTATGATAGTGTAAAACTCTCGGTGCGCCCGCTTGGCCAGTTTGTACTGCGCATCACTTGACACTTTATAGAAATGTATATTTCAGCGACCCATTGTCAAAGCTCTGAAAGCATTCCATGCCTGTGTTACTCCTTTGGGACAATTAAAGGTGCGCAGATATGCCCGGGCTCAGCAAAAAGTACCAGGAGGCCATAAAAGCGTACAACACATTAATGATCAAAGTAGTTTGAACGTAAATGAGGCACCCTTGTTACAGATCTTCCCTGGGGCTGTTAAATAATAACCGTGGCGCGGAATTTATTTGTTGTCGACCTCCAGAGCGCCTAATAGGTTAATATAGAACGATATCTTTAGAAAAGTTTTTTTATGTTGCCTATATGCGTTCCACTGCAGGGCACACGCCTTCTCTCAGAGAAAGAGTATGGGTTTAATTACCCCGCGTGCACACCGTGGACTGGTGATTTATAGCGCTGAGGTATGTGAATAGCTCAGACACTCAGGTTTCCTCACGACGTTTTCCTTCGCAGTTAGCAAGTGGTATTGCTACTAAAACTTCACAAATGTAAGTAACTGAGGTATGTGGACACCTTAAAAATCTCTTGAAAATCTTGTTTCAAGTTGACAAAATAATCGATTATAATGCGCGAACAATTAGTACCGACTCTTCGTCTATCAGTACAATAAATAACCCATGGACCCTGGGCATGCATACACCGCTCTGTTTGACTATTAAGGTGGTAATAGATTCGCGTTTGCGTCAATATATTTTTGGATACTGGCTTTTTTTAAAATAAACTAGCTTATTCCATAGCTTGTTTACGGCACGTTCATTTTGCTATGTCTTTCAAAGCACCCAAAATTAATGGTGTATTTATTGCAAAAAACGGAAAATAACATATAATTAGCATTGAACCCTGCACTAGGAAATCCTTGACTACGCTTAACATTAAAAAAAGTTTTGTTTTTCTTGAATCCAGAACGGACCAGAACCCATACTTGGCCACAATTATCATCACGAACAAAGACAACTTCTGCTGGTGTTATTTTTCATCTCTCAAACGAAACAAAAGGCCGATTGGTGAAAATTTTCATTTAATAAGTGCGCAATTTGCTCCTGAAAGAGATTTCGCGTCTTGTGTCTGGTGCCTCGTTATCTTAAGGCGTGGCTAATCGGGATACTATTGCCCAGCTGGAGTGGAATGATGTGAGCGAGACTTCTTGAATATAGGTATAATATCCAAAAACAGAGTTTTAAAGAGAAAAATTGAAGGATCGATGCACACACGATTGCGGTCAAAAAATGAGTAATCAAAAAGGTATATTGCGAAAAGTTGCGGCGACCCGCAACTGCGTCACACGCTGGAAAGCTTATGTGTGGGTGCGTATTTACGAACGCACACAGATGCTAGGCGTTAACATGTTCCCGGGCCAGAAGAGACGTGTCCTGCTGGTCCAGTACTGGGAGTGGACAGAGTCGGTTGTAGGCGCGGCGCACCGTTCCCGAAGTTGTCGTGACGTCGGCCACTCGTGAGATTCCGTCGGTGCCTGGATAAAGGCGGCTTACACGCCCAAGCAGCCAGCGATTGGGGGGAAGGCGCTCATCCTTGATGAGCACCATGTCATCTAGGTGTAAGTCTACACCGTCCTTTCGCCATTTTTGCCTTCTCTGAAGCTCTGAAATATATTCTGTATAGAATCTGCGCCAGAAATGGGCTTTAAGTTGCTGTATTCTTAAGTATCTGGACATAGTTGTCATTCTGACAACATCCTGAACCTGAGGGGAAGGCAATACTGTTATTGTTCGTCCAATCAGAAAATGCGATGGAGTTAAAGCGGAGAGATCGCGTGGATCTGAAGAAATAGGTGTGATGGGGCGAGAGTTGAGAATTCCTTCTATTTCAATAAGAACTGTGTTCATTTCTTCATAAGTGAGATTCGTCTGAGAAACTACTCTTTTTAAGTGGTGTTTTACTGATTTAACGGAACTCTCAGCCATTCCATTGAAGTGAGGACTATAAGCTGGAGAAAATTTGAAATTAATTTGCAATTCTGAAGCATAGGAACCGATGTACGATGAATTTACTTTTATAAATCTTTTTAACTCGTTACAAGCCCCTACAAAAGAAGTACCGTTATCCGAGAAGATGTTGACAGGTTTACCTCTACGACTAATGAATCTATGTAGAGCAGAAAGAAATGTATCTTTACTCAGATCAGTAACAAGCTCGATATGGATTGCTCTCACTGTCAGGCAAACAAATATACAAAGGTACGCTTTTATTAATCTTGAGCCTCTACCTTTTCGGTTCAGTATCATTATGGGGCCGGCGTAGTCTACAGCAGTGTTTGAGAATGGATAGTCAGCATGAAGGCGCTGCTCTGGCAAATTGCCCATAATCGGCTGTAGTGTTTTACCTGAATAGCGACAGCAAGTGACGCAACTATTAACCGTCTGTCTGGCTAAGTTGCGGCCGGCTAGAACCCAGTATTTATGTCGTGAAATAGCTAATAATAATTGTGGACCCGGATGTAGTAGAATTTTGTGATATTGCCTGAAAATTAGTTTTGAAATATGATGTTTTGCATATATCATTATTGGGTGTTTTGTGTCGTAATCGTAATGTGAATTTGATATCCTGCCCCCTACGCGGATTAAACCGTCTTCATGAAGAAATGGATTAAGACTGAGATGCTTGTTTTTAGGCGGGAGTGGTTTTTTGTTTTTCAGTAATGAATATTCAAGTGGGAATGACTCTTGTTGCGCTAATCTACACAGCGCATTGTGTGATGAAATTAATTCGTGTATTTGTAAATATCCTGTCATTTTATTATGTTTGTGTTGACAATTATGTTTAAATCGAAAGATGTATGCTGTTATGCGTTGCAGTTTACTGAAATCAGAGAATCGAAGAACATATTCGTTAGTTTTAAAATTTGACGATAGATGACATTGTATCTTGACTTCTGACAAGTCAGAACCTTTGTAATTAGGCTGTGATGGCCAATGGGTGTCTGGATTTAGTAAATAATCGGGCCCAGTCCACCAGAGGGAGGAATTTTGGAGTTTGCTTGCCTCCATGCCTCTCGAACCAATATCTGCAGGGTTAAAGCTTGTAGGGACATACTGCCAATGCTCCTTATCTGTGATTTCAGTAATTGAATTGATTCTGTTTGACACAAAGGACTTGAGAGTTTGGTTAATTTTGAAGATTTGATCCATCCCAGCACGATGGTTGAGTCTGACCAGAAGGTTGTCTTGTGTATGGTTAATCTTAAGCTGGATTTCACCTTATGAGCTAGATTAGCTGCCAATAGTGCACCACACAGTTCCAAGCGCGGAATTGTTAAATTCTTAAGTGGCGCAACTCGGCATTTTGCTGTAACCAGACGAACTGTGACCTGATTATCTTTAGATATGGATCTTAAATAGACGCAGGCAGCGTAGGCGTGTGCGGATGCGTCACTAAAGGCATGCATCTCTATGGTGACATAAGCATCGATAATTATATGTCGTGGAATTTTAATATTGTTAATACTTGTTAATGTGTTTAGAAAGTTATGCCAAATTGTTTGAAGCTCGGTGGGTATTGTTTCATCCCATGATAATTTTAATGACCACAACTTTTGAATCAGCAATTTTGCTGGCAATGTACAGGGACCAATAAGGCCAAGTGGGTCAAAAATTTGTGAAAATATTGATAAGACAATTCGCTTGCTTATGTGCTCGCTTTGTGTGAGATTTATCGAATAAGATAAGTAGTCTCCTTTACAGGACCAAAGAAGACCTAATGTTTTCGAATATTCGTTTTTGCTGAGGTCAAGAAAATCCTCTGGGTTATTTTCATCAATTATGGTTTGTATTATGTGTTTATTGTTGGAGTGCCACTTCCTTAAGTGGAGTTGACCACTCTCTAATTGTGTTTTGACACCCTTACATATGGCTATAAGGTTTTCTTCAGAATCGTGTCCAGTGATTAGATCGTCCACATAAAAGTCGTGAACTATTACGTCAGAGACAGACTTATCAGGACAATCTTTACCCAGTTGCTGAAGACACCTTGTGGCAAGGTAAGGTGCGGATGCCGTACCATACGTAACGGTGTTTAGATAATATTGCTTAAGTTCTTCCACAGGGCTGAACCGCCACAATATTTGTTGATAGACGCGTTGTGTTTTATTTATGTTTATCATGCGGTACATTTTTTCTACGTCGGCAGTGACCACTATTTTTTGCTGTCGAAATCGAATTAATATGCTCACTAGGTCATCCTGAACTGTAGGACCAACCTTCTGTATGTCATTAAATGACAACCCAGATGTAGTGACTGCCGATGCATCAAAAACAACCCTTAACTTCGTAGTTAAGCTTGTTTCACGCAAAACTCCGTGATGCGGAAGTATGTATTGATGAATGTCATTTTCAGGGTTTCCATTCAGTGTCATATGACCTAATGATATGTATTCCATTATGAACTCGGAATATTGTTGTTTGAAAGTTGGATCACGTTTGAAACGAGCTTCGAGGGACAAAAATCTAGACAAAGCTCTCTGATACGAACTACCGAGATTTTCTGGACTTTGTTTTAATGGGATAGTTACCAAAAATCGGCCATCTGCTTCTCGTTCCGTAGTAGCAGAAAAGATTTGTTCACACTCTTGTTCTTCCTTAGACATTGGCGTATGTGACCGTGGTATGCTTCGTAATGTGAACTGCTTCGGATTATGTCTTCGTCTAAGCAAATCCACTCTAATGACAGCCTTTGAACAGTGGAATCCCTTGTTCTGCCTGTTGCCGCGTGGCGATGATTCGATGATCCGGCTCGAAGGCCAAAACTATGGCTAATCGGGATACTATTGCCCAGCTGGAGTGGAATGATGTGAGCGAGACTTCTTGAATATAGGTATAATATCCAAAAACAGAGTTTTAAAGAGAAAAATTGAAGGATCGATGCACACACGATTGCGGTCAAAAAATGAGTAATCAAAAAGGTATATTGCGAAAAGTTGCGGCGACCCGCAACTGCGTCACACGCTGGAAAGCTTATGTGTGGGTGCGTATTTACGAACGCACACAGATGCTAGGCGTTAACAAGGCGAAGCCACTTTTTTCCTGGTTGTTTTGCCAACGACGTCGCTATCAGATTGTCTGTCTCATCCGTTTAGCAGTAACACGTTTGATTATCGAGACAGGGTTCGTGAGTTTGATTCATCAAGAGGCCACCTTAGCCTTAGTCTGGGTATTTTTGTATTAACGTCCACACATCACGATCACTTGTCCTGGTCCTTAACTAGGATACCCTGTGCTATGCTAATAATACACCTACGCTGAGGGGATTTGTGATGATATCCTTATCTGGTTACTATAGCACCATGAGTACAGGGTTTTATCCTAAAAGAAAGCGCACCGATCAGAGCTGAATAAAGTGGGTAGAGCTGTGTAGGCCAACACGGCACAGGCTTAACGTGGAACGTCTATAAGTAAGCGTTAGTCATTAGCTCAAACTGCGCAATGTGTTACGCGGCATTGGCGCCATCTAGCGGCACGAGTCAACCATCTAGAAGTATGACGAGAATCTAAATAACGGCGTCTTTGCACTACTAAACGATATGTAAGTGAGTTGCACACGATACGTAGATACAGAGTTACAGCCCTCACCAAGGCAACATGTTTCCGTTGCATGCGGTTACAGCAAGCGACCCCCTACTACCGAACTGAAAGATGTTTCACGTCCAAATAAATCCACGGCACCTCGCGTATCTATCTTTTGAAAGAATAGACGTCCTGATAAGCCTCTTATACTTACTTTACATTCATTAGTCACTGCATGCCATATCAGACAAGATACGGTTTAAGACACATCTTGCCATTCACTAATACATCCCTTATTTGGTAGACATATGTCCATCTGGGGTGTCTTGCCATACGTAAAAAATAACACAGTATTTTTTTCACACGACTTATTTTCTCTATAGTGAACCTACCCTTAACTGCCTACTTACAATTACCAGTAAGGCGAATTTCGTTCTACCCGCGAAGATAATTAGTAGCTATAATGGGCTTTGCAAAACCGGAGCTCTCTATTTACATTCCAAACATCTATGTCGTCATTCTGGGCCGACGACCTCATAATATGGAATAAAAACAAACATAACATAAACTCACGCCTGTAGCCCGGAGCGGTAGGCAGAGACCACGGCGGGGTCTGCCACTTGCCACGATCCTGACATATCTCTTTCGTTTCATTAACATTCATTAGACATTGCATGCAACGCTCGTCGGTTTCGGGTGCTTTTTAGGGTTACGTACCCAAAGGGTAAGGGACCCTATTACTAAGACTTCACTAGCTGTCCTTGTGTCTGTCACCAGCCTGAATCTCATGAACCGTTATAGCTAGACAGTTGAAATTTTCAGAGATCATGTATTTTCTATTGCTGCTATAACAACAAATACTAAAAGCAGAAAAAAAATTAAGTGGGGCTCATACAACAAACGGAATTTTTTTACCCTTTTTTGCTCGATATTAATAACAGCAACGGGTAGACGCTTGAAATATTCAAATGTTGTACGGAACCCTTCGTGCGCGAGTCCAACTCGCACTTGGAGATTTTTTATCTTTTTTCCTTTTTTAGGAATTTTACGTTGCAAACCAACGTAAAATTCGAGGATGTGTAAAATGGAGAGGATGAGGGAAAAAAGATTAACTTAATTAATGTATCGAGGGAAAGTGGGTGGAAGGGCCAGTAAAAGACGTCCAGGCAGACTTACTTCGACTAAAGAGGCAACAATATGGAATACCTATGAAAGAGTATGGGCTTAATCACTTCGCGTTCCCACCACCCATAACCGATTCCGAGCGCTCAGTCAGAGTAAAAACACCAAAACTCAAGACACTCAGAGTAAAAAAAACTCAAAAGGAAAATATTATGAAGAATATTCTTTTTGTTGCACTAACCCGTGCTGAGGACAATTTTAAAAACATATTTACAGGCTAAAAATTCCACCCATGCACGGTTAGCCAGAGGTCGCGGTTTCAAGTCCCGGCATAGGTGGAATTTTTAGCCTTTAAATAGGTTTTTAATATTGTGAAGAAACCTGAGTTTCTAGGTTGAGTTTTTTGGTCCATTTTTTCTTCAAAACGATCTTTATTTCGAAATTAATGTACACCTAGTTTAACTTGTAATGTTTATTAAGTTGCAGTTTCTGTGCTATTTTAAATAGAATAATTTTGTTAGGGTTCTGTGGTCAATATGGAACCCTTTAGATTCGCCATGTCCGTCCGTCTGTCTGTCTGTCTTTCGATACAATAGAATAAAATGTTTAACAAAATATAATAACAGCAATTCGTCGGCATTGTTTTTGATAGCTGTCAATACAGTGCTGTCAGTTTTTTTTTTAATTTACATTTCATACAGGCTAAGATACAAAGTCAAAGATACACAAAGATAAGAAATTAAAATAATTTACAGAATCTCGATCAGTAAGTCGTTAACTATAAGAATAATAGTTATTTACACAACTAGGGCTGCAAAATAAAGAAAGGCCGATATCGCAGAAGTTTAAGGCCCGAGCCGCAGGCGAGGGTCATAAATATGCAATAGAGGGCTTTCTATTTTACAGCCCGTGTTGTGTACACAATTTTATGTCGTCACTTGGCCTCAAAGTCGCTTGGTCGCTTTTTGGCCAGGTGTGACATAAAATATTATATAATACCAACCTCTTACATAATCTGTCAGTCAAAATCTGACCATTGGTTAAGGAGTTATGAGGGAACATATAATTGAACCTACTTATATTATGTACACATAGGAGCCGCCAAACACATTATCCTCCTTTTGGGCTCCGCCGTCGTCGAGTCGAGTAAAAGAAGAAAAATCCATTAAGCTAATACGCAATTTCTTGGAAGATTCATAGCTTATGTTTCCAGTGAATGCACATAATAATTAACTTGCTCACTTGGTGGCCCCAGTTTGCTTATCTCTGGCCGTACTAAAAGGGGTGTCTGGAGGCGCGGTCACTGTCAGTGGTAGTTAAATTACATTTTGATAATTCCCGTCTTGCTGCGCGAGGGAGCGAACGTCAGTTGCGTTTCATAAACTCTGATTAGAGCAAATTAGCTTCAGTTCCCTTGGTACTTAAGCTGATTTGTCCATGTCTTATATTTGTCGGTTTGATTATGGTTTCGTTTTACGGCCCTGCTGTTGGATAAACTAAGAAACGGGTTAGCTAGGAAACATAAATTGAAAAAAAAGTTCTAAGAGGCGAGTAGTGTCAAGAGGCTCAGAAAGGATTTCGCCCTAACTTCGACACTAACAACAAAATCACTAATTTATCCTCGACTTTCGTGTGGCGCCGGATTTAGAATAGCGTCACTCCATTTCCTTCCGTGGATGTCGTAGAAGGCGAATAAGGAAATCAATTACCAGGAGACGGGCAGCAGCGCCTTCCTGAGATTCCAACCGCATACTGCGGTCGCCAACCCGCCTGCCAAGCGTGGCGATTATGGCAAAACCCCTCATGGTTATGAAAACTACGAAGGAGGCCTATGTAATGCAGTGAGCGTCAAATGGCTGATGATGATGATCCTCGAGTCAAACTAGGATACTCTATACTACGGTGCTCGGATAATAACATCGAAAATCGACAAGGCACCCAAAGTGAGTTTATTTCTGCAAGTCAAATTACGGCGGCCTCCAGCTAGTCGCAAGCCATAAATATAAATAAACTCACGGTTATATCCCAAAGCGGTTGGTAGAGCTCATGAATTACTTAACACTTTTCACTATCCTGACCTATCTCATACACTTCAGCCACATTCATAAATCTCTGCATACACCATGGCTGGATACTAAGGTTGGAAAGTTATCCAAGTAAAGTTGCTTTTATCGGCAAGACTGCCGCTCTTCACATGCGGCTTAAATAGTCTGTGGTAGAGGGAAAGCCATTACCTTTCCTTGTACATGTGTAACAGTATGACATAATTCTTATACCAAATAAACTATTTGTAGTTGTTGTATTTGTATAACCGCAGATTATTTAAACATCGCTGAGAAGACTTTTTGATGAATCGTATTTTTTAAATAAGACCGTTAGTCTGTGAAGTTTTATTGTCAAATACTTTTCGATGTACAATAAAGTGTTATCATTAATTGATGTTATTAATGTTGGTACTTCTAGTCAACATGTTATGTCCATATCAAGCGTTTTTACTAGCCACCAAAATTCAACTTTCACCAATGGACTGAAATCAATCGCATTCAGCTCCAAAATGCGCAAAACAAAATTCTAACCCAGCCGGTTATGCCTGGACGCAAATGGCAACGAATCTGCAATTCAATTCCGCTATGCCAAGTTAAATTGGTACCAGCCAACAGCCAACTCACAATAATTGTGACAAAAGTACGGCTTTGAAAAGCCACACTTGGCCACGCGTATTTGCGTGATTGGCAAATGCAAATATAAACTTTCGATTCCCGGGTTTTCTGACGAATCTCTAGCACTGATTTTGTAAAATTAGCAAACTATTATTAATGGTCGGCAAATACTCGAACTTGAATAAAAGTATTTGTCTTCAATATATAATACTTACACGCTTACATACATACACAAATCTAACAACACGACGCACACACCCGCTCCGAGTTTTTGCTTCATTTCAAATTGCTTTTATTTTTCATATTTTTTTAAAACTACAAAAGCCAAAGATTGTAGAATTTTTTAAAAATGCGTTTCGTAAATAAGATTAGATTATTATTCCGTAATTGGCCTATGTTTGGTCTACTTAATTACTGTTTTAGAATGTTTTGTGCTGTGGACTTTGATAAATTAGTAATTTAAAAAAACCGGACAAGTGCGAGTAGGACTCGCGCACCGAGGTTTCCATACAAAATTGTAGGTACTATACTTGGTATATATTATAAATAGTTCAGGAGTCGAGTCTTGCAGTTTTTTCCGAGCTTTTCCCGAACATCAAAGACTAATTTTCTTATGATTTAGGTAATTAAAAATATATAGTCTTCAGATTTTTCCCTGTAGTTGTATAGTAAAACAATTTTACTTTCCATGTTTCATAGTTTTAGGTCAGCGGAAAGTACCCTATAAATTTTGATTCCCTTGATTGTCGAAATACACGTTTCTTGAGGCATAAACGGCGGTATCTTTTTATTATGTTACTTAGAAGTTTGATTTTTTCACAGCTTCAAGGGACTGTAGACTTGAGTGTACGGTTTTAATTTCAACTTGATACCTCAACGCGTTTTCAAGATAGTTGATAGTTTACAGACAGACGGATGAGCGAACGGACGGACGGACAATAAAGTGATCCTATAAGGATTCCGTTTTTTCCTTTTGAGGTATGGAACCCTAAAAAAAAAGTGAAGCATCAGGAAAAGATACAGCAGTTGATAGCACATTGCATTATATATTTTCAGTGTGTATGAAGCGTAATATCTTTGTAAATAACGTGTCAAGAACGAGTAAGTATAAGTTGATATAACTACAAGTTCATACATGTCATTGAAATAATGCAAACCTAAGTATAGACATACGGACAGGTTTTTCAGAATCGATAATTAACTAAGCCACTTCCAAACAAAATTATCGATTCCGTTTTTTTACAATTTTTTATATACCTTTCCCTTGGTGTAGGTACCTTGTCAAAATTGAAGGTTGTAAGAAAAATTAAAAATTAATTGAGAATTTAAATTTAAAAAATAATTTGAAAAATAAAAATTCAGAAAAATTTAAAGTAAAGGAGATAATAATTTGAAATAAAAAAAATCTTTTAAAATTTATCAATTGTGTGCGATTGCATTGGCAAGTTGTTTGTGTATATTTCATTTTATTTGGTTTTTCCCTTGATGTAAATAAACCGTTTATAGAAATTGTTAAAATGCTCAAAGCGTCATGGGGTTTAATCGTCCTAGGCCATCAATTGAACTCATTAATTCAATTAATATCAACTCCTGGTGTAAATTCCTTGACGTTGATAGGATTTAAAAAATGATATTTGATGCATGAATAGAAATAATATATGAAATGTACCTATATTGATGTATACATTATATTTATACGACCTGGACTACAATAGCCGCAGATCGATCGCGATGGAGGACTCATCAAGAGTCATACGCCCAAAAGTGGACAAAGAAATGCTGGAGAAGTAGATATTAGGTAAAATAAAACTGTCACTCTATGTTGTCACCAAAAGCTATTCAAAGTTCTATGGTCCATATGGTCCGTTTTAAAATTCATTTTGTCAAAAATGTAGGCTAGACTAGATGTCCATTTTCAAATAAAGAACCCAAACTATATACGATTCATCCTTTCGTAGCTCGAACACAGCCACATTCAATTGTTTGCCAGATGCTATAAACTGCTCGTGGACAATAAATCCGCATAGATCTACACTTATGTTGTTCGTCCGTTTGGCTGTTTCAATGCTTAGTTAATTCGAGAAGGTCAGATTTAGATTTATCTGGGGGGTGCAAAGGAGAACGATCAATTTACTATAGGAGTTAGTCTATTTTTGCGTCTTCTTGCGTGTTGATGAAACCAACGGTAAACTATAAGAAATTAGCTCTGGATTATGCAGGAAAAATATTATGAAAATATTAGATGGGAGTTTCGAGAAATCTTAATTTTGAGCCCATGAGACAAGACTATCTTAAGCTCACAATGGCGGTTTATTTTAGTTATTTATTCCACATATTGTTCATACATCATCTTAATCATCATCATTTCAGCCATTGGACGTCCACTGCTGGACAAAAGCCTCCCCCAATGATTTCCAGAAGGGCTGGTTGAATTTTTCATACACATGGTAATTTTAACAATAAACTACACTAATTAAACAGTATAAAATCCACTGGAATCAATTTGCAAAAATAAAAGCGTAATAAAACCGCGCGTTTGCATTCCCGCCAAAAACTCCCCGTTTGCAGTTTGCACTTTCGCATTTTATGTATGTACACGATTTGCGATTTTTGCAATAATGTTTCTGCAATAATCTGTGTTTGTAATCTGTATTGACCGACTGAAGTTTTTAGTTATACAAACAATACAGATATTTTTTTATTATTACTTTTTAACCCTTGATTCTTTTAATTTATCAAATAGAACTATAAAATCATTTTTCAAAAGAAAAAAATTGAGGTATAAATGCTTAAAGCGCAACATAGACTGGTTTTGATCATTCTCCTTTCCTTAGTGTGGCTTGCGCCGAGTCACTGGATAAGTAAATACATAAATATTTTTTTATGTAGCCTATAATAGTCCTACTCCAGGGCACAGTCCTTCTCTCAGAGAGAGAAAGTACGGGCTTAATCACCACGCGTGCCCACCGCGTATTGTGACCTCAGACACTCATAATGTTTTACTTTACCATTAGAGTATGGTATTGCTACAATAAATTCACAAATGCATATATACTTATCCAGGGATAAATAGGTAAAATATCTGATTTGCAGGGTTGTCAGTCATACAATTTATCTATGGATAGTTCTGAGAAACTGATATCGAGATCATTGGCCTAATTAGGCGCACCAAATCCTGCGCGATTCCAATCTATCCAAGTTAGACGATTGGAGTCGGAATGTCGGGCCACGCTCATTGTAGGGTTCCGTAGTTGGTCGTCAAAATATGCGAACTTAGTAGGAGGGGAGGATATTTTGATTGATTGGATTTTATTTTACTTTTACTTTGACTACCTTCTTCACATAATTAATAATTCCATCCAAGTAATTTTCGATGGAATTTGTACTAAGTTTTCCTTTTATACGAGCAAGTAGGTCGACTTTGAAGTGAAACTGTCACGGCTGAGTAGGCCTACCTAATATGTTAACGATTACTCGTGACTTAGGCGTGGTAGTTTACGTTTAACTCAATTATATGTGCTACTGGCCTCTTTCAAATTTTTCCACGTTTCTGCAATTAACCGTTCAGCTTAGATAGCCTAGTTCTAGTTAGACCTGAGATTTCCGCATTTAGCCTCATAGTTGGACCATTGTACGTGGCAAGCGCTAAGGTATGTGAATACCTCAGACACTAGGGTTTCCTCACGATGTTTTCCTTCACGGTTACCGAGTGGTATTGCTACTATATCTTCACAAATGTACGTAAGCTTGATTACGTCGCCGTTTCATCATCATCATCAGTTATTTGACGCCCACTGCAGGACACCAGGCCTTCATCATCATTTTACTCCATCAGCATTGCGTCGATCGCATGTAAACCAAATAAATAATAGTAAGTAAGTTGTTTCTAAGTAGTAAAAATACATATAAGTTGTGTGTACCTACTAATAAATCTATGGATTTATAATCTGAAATAAAATGGATCCATTATATATATACACACATTGTTGGAGACGCGGACGGTGGACAGCTTGTATACCTATTACTATGTGGGCAGGTATTACTAGTCTGCGAATCAGAGTGAAACCTGGTCGGAATCTTCCGACAAAAATCAAGTAAGTGAACCCGGAATAAAATAAAATAAAATAAATAAATAACTTACACAAAACCCAATTACTTGAACTGGTCCCAAACTAGGATACCCTGTGCTATGGTGACCCGGCAAGGACATCACAAACATGGAAATACACCCAGACTGAGGCCATTTACACAAATGTACGGCGCCCCCCAGTGGGAATCGAACCCACGACCTCTGTCTTGGTGGTAGGCGCCTTAACGTCTAGTCCAACGATACGTGGTGATTAAGTTAATAATATGTGATTCTTAATTAAATGTTTCACGTAAAGTTAAGTTAACATTGGAAAACTAGTCACAGAACGCCATGAAGCGTGACAACAGCCTTGCGTCCAGCAACGGAGAACGACCGAGCAAAACCGCGGTCAATAGTTAGTGCCACGCTACATGATTTATAATACCGTACCCTAGTACTAGTTGTGCATAAATTCTAGTACAAAACCAGTTGGCATTCTAAACTGATGATGTGTCTACGTTCTGTAAAATATGCAAGAAGCTTCCAGTCGATGTGAAGTTACTGAATGATATAGTGGCTTTGCTTGAGAACGGTGGTAGGTTAGCGGGTAAACCAGTTAATTCATATTCGTGAGGTGTTGGGTTGGGATCCCAGCATGTACCTGTTTTATGAGTTTAGTACACTCTTGTCAATTTGCAGTTACAATACAATTGGCTAACAATTGAGTACCAGGGAATAATGTGACAAGGCAAGCCAATCCTGGTCTCAGCCTACACTTCTGCAATAAAGGCGTGAGTTTATTTAATAAAATATGATAATATGTCATCGGTAGTTGGACACGTTTGCCTCCGTGGGTTCAAACCCCGAGCTTTTTTGTCCCAGTTACGTAAAATTTGTGAATTTGTAATAGCGATACCACTCACTAACTGTGAAAGAAAATAATTATTGTGAGGAAACCTGAGAAACTGAGTGTTAACATACCTCTTGAAATTGCCAATCGGTGGTGGGCACGCGGGGTAATTAAGCCCACACGGTCTATATTTCAATATTTCTTAATTGCACAACTACCCGTCTCTAATTTATTTCTTGTCTCCATTTATGAATGCCTGGAAGAAATTGCTTTTAGTAATAAGGCCGTCACTTGTACTTCGATTTATTCAATTTCTGTTAATGTAATCACTGTGTACAATAAACAATATGCTATCTATCTGTCTAACATAATGATTCGTCCTAGTCACAAACTAGGATAACCTATGCTATGGTGACCAAGCATTTTTAGAGCAATTTCTCAACTCGATACAAGATTTGTCATCATCATCAGCCCCTCGAAGCCCACTGCGGGACACATGCCTCCCGCATGTTTTTCATAACCATGATGGGTTTTGCCATAATCGCCACGCTTGGCAGGCGGGTCGGCGATCGCAGCATGCCGTTGGAATCTTAGGAAGACGCTGCTGCCTGTCTCCTGGTAATTTATATCCTTAGTCGCCTTCTACGACATCCACGGGAGAAAATGGAGTGACGCTATTCTTAATCCGGCGCCACACGGATTTCTCAACTCACTTTTAAACTGACGTCTATACTTACGTAAAACTAAGAGTCCAAGTAGATGGTATTTTCAAATACTAATTTCATAACCGCGGCTTTCGAACCACAAGACTTCCGCGTATGAGGTACACGATTATTTAAAACCCTTGATTCAAATCCCAGAGACGTCGATGGAATTAGCCAAAGCGCAGCATATTCGGAACGGAATTGATTAAGTTCCCTCGACTCCCTAAAGACAAGCGCAATCTATTCATTTTATAATCTCGGCAGCCCAAAATAAATAGCTTCAGAAGTTACTAGTTCTTATACAAACCTGTCTTGACGCGAAACGTCTCTCAGTTCGGTAGTAGGGGGTCAATTGGTGAAACCGCATGCAACGTGAACATGTCGCCTCGGCGAGGGTTGTAACTCTGTAGCTACGTGTCGTGTCATCATTATCAGCCATTTCACGCCCACTGCAGGACATAGTCCTCCCTCACGGTTTTCCAAGCTTCCCGGTCTTGTGCCGTGTCCGGTGCAATTCATTTATACATCGCTGAGTAGACCATTACTAAGGTTCTTTCCATACGACCTGCTAGGTAGCGCCAGTGCCGCGTGACACATTGGTCAGTTTGAGCACAGTTTTGAGCTTAAAATACTGACTGAGCCCTTTCCATAGTGATAGTGATAGTAATAGTGAAAATATTTATTTACCATAAAATCTATTTTTACATCATAAAAATCAGTGAGTATTTTTATTTTTATGGCAAAAGGGAAGGGGCTCAGCTTATTGCTATGACTGCATGCATAGCACGCTGAGCGAGTTTAAATTTGTGGACCAGCCCCACCGTGAGTGTCCACGTTTCGGCACCATATGTCATGACGGGTAGGATGCACTGATTGAAGACTTTCGTCTTGAGACTCTGTGGTATTGGCGATGTGAAGACTCGATGTAGTTTCCCATACGCTGCCCAGCCCAGCTGTATTCTTCTATTGGCCTCTTTCTCGAAGTTGTTTTTACTTAACTGCATGATTTGCCCGAGGTAAATATACTACTTAATACTTAATAACTTCGAGAATACTGCCTTGAACTGCAATTGGCTCCGAACGTACGTGGTCATTGAACATAACCTTGGTTTTATTCAAGTTCATCCGGAGACCAATGCGTTGGGAAGAATCAGCTAGGCCACTCAGCATATGTTGCAGACCTTGCAGCGTTTCCGCCATGATGACGATGTCGTCTGTAAATCGCAAGTGTGAAAGATACTCAACGTTTATGTTAATGCCTTGCCCCTTCCAGTTCAGTGTCTTGAACATATACTCCAATGCATTTGAGAACAATTTCGGGGAAATAACATCCCCTTGTCTCACACCACGATGTATGGGGATAGGCTCAGACTGCCGGTTTTGGATTTGGACGGCCATAGTAGCGGCGTCGTACAGACCTCTCAATACTTGGATGTATCGCCAGTCGACTTGGCATCGCTGCAAACATTCTAGAACAGAAAATATTTTTAATACATACAAATATTCTATGTCTTTAATCTCTGATAAATTTAGTTGGAGAAATTAATAATAATTTCTCCAAAACGCAATCATTGGTCCTGACCCCCAACCAGGTTACCCTGTGCTATGGTTACCAGGTAAGGACATCACACTCCATAATGGCCTCAGCCATTTGCACAAATGAAGAAGGGTGGCCTCCAGCGGGAATCGAACCCACGACCTCCCTTGGTAGTCAATCGTGTTAATCGCTAGACCAACCAGGCATCCCCTTTTTGGTTTGTGTTTAGTCTGTGCCTCTACACCGGGCTATGCTAATGCAAATCCCTGGAGAAAGATTTCGAACATTCCCGAATAGGATACCGCCAAATCATTGGAATATTTATTAGTCCGGGGATTGAACCCCTCAGTTTCATTGTCATTGTAAAGTATCGTGTTCCAATCAAACTCGCTGCTTCTTCTTAAGTGTTGTATAAATAAGGGCTCGGAACTTTTAAGGGCTCTTTGGAGGAAGTACAAATGTCTACGTTACAAGGAACGGCAGGCGGCTCTTAGGGTACTTGATATAACGGCGAGATTTGTACGAAAAATGTATGTTTCAATCTAATTGTATCTCGTAATAAGACTTTCAATATTTTGTTTAAATAAAACGCAGTGAATTTCGAGTGAATAAACTTTGCGAAATGGTTTAGAAGAGTGACGATTCGATATTGTTTTAGACTTCTAACATCAACAAAGGACAGAACTCAATTAAATCAATTTACTTCTTATACAACAGTCTATGAATAGACGAACAAATTGTCCAATGTCCATAATCCCCAAGACACAAAAATATATAATTAACAACAGTCCTAGTACAACAGTCCTAGTACTTCATCAAATCATTACGCACTGAACCTGCGTGAACCTGAACTGCCGCGAACAGTTACTGAACTCGTCAAACAGACGGTTATGACGTCATAGCCCCCCTCACATAATACGGCCGTGATACAGAATAATTAATTTACTCAAATAATAAATATTATGAAATTAATACAATAACATAAGATAGGAACCTTCTTTAATGCACATAAACAAAACACATAAATAAAGTTTTAAAAAAATATAAGAAAATTAACAAAAGAATTGGTTTGTATACCTAGTTGATATCATTAAAAAATAATTTTAATGTGTAATACCTATGTAATTAATTTTAAATGTTCTGCTTTTTGATAAATAAGTATGTAACAATGCACACAATGTATGTCTGTGTGTATAAAATTCACTGCAATTGCATGCTAAGGGTTGTTAGAATCTCGTCCTGACACATTATGGCATGCAATTATAGCGCTTTCTTGTTATCAATTATTTAGCTCAGACCTATTTAAAATTATGTTTCTCTAGCGCAATTTTTTTTTTTTGTTCTTCAATGCTTAGAGTAATCTGTGGATAATGCGGTGGGTTACCTATTCTATTTCATATCTTTATTTGTCAAAGATGTGATATTGTATAACTGTTGATTATCCCTAATAAAATAAAATAAAATACTTTTTTCAACGGTTTACGAATAGAAAATGGTATATTATGCAATTAGTGAATAAAGGATAGATTTAAAGCGAGGGGCATAGATGAATCACGAGCAAATGAAGGATTCTAACGACTGAATCACGACCGTAGGGAGTGATTCTTGGTGATTGAATCACGAGCGAAGCAAATGATTCAAGTGTTAGAGTCCTGAGTGCCGCGAGTGATCCATAGCCCTCAATGTAAATCCGTACTTTATTCAAGAGTTGCATACTATACTTTATACCATGACTACGAGAAAAATAAATAATTTAAGCGAAAATAGGCATTTAATGAAGAAAAAAGGAAGGTTAAATTAATTAAAATACATATTAAATTTGGAATGATTACAAAGAAGAACAAACAGTTTTTATTCTAATGCTGAACTACTCGTCGCAAATATCGACCAATCTAATCTCGAGGAGTTATTTGCACAAAGAGCTTATATGTCAAGTATTCTTTGCGCAAGGACTTTGTATCGAGTATGTTTTACGCAAGGTGGTTGTATAAGCATTGAGATGGAGGTCGAATATATTGGTGTGTTCTAAATTCAAACAACAAAATATTGTTAAAAAATGGACTGTCATGTCAAGTGAATTCAACAAATAAATTCTCGTATAAAAATTCACAAGCCCATTCAGACCTTCAAGAGATCACTACACCATCATTGGAGGTCGGAATACCAGCACAAGTGTGGGTTTGGGCCAACTCCACAAGGCCTCAAGAATCGAACATTTTATTATATTATCAAAACGATTTATTAGAGCCGGCTTTGACATTTCTGAGACCCCGACGTCGTCAAGGAGACCACCACCGGCTGCCTAGCGACCACTGTCAATGAAAAGGCAGCGGCCCAATAGGAAGACGCGCTTACCCTGTCACCCGTCACCCTCCCGACACACAGAGAAAATAATCACTACCTACTGCGTTTTATCCCGACAAGACTTATAATAGTCTATACTTCAAGTCTTACAAAATGTACAAATTCTAGATGGAAATGGCGCAAAACTCAGAGAAACTATGAGTGACAGTGATTTTATATACTTAGTTAACGTATGCATAGATCTAAATATAATATTCCAATAAGTCGTTACATCAGTGGTCAATGTCGCAGGCTGCAGGTTCATCCTCCAATGTCTGCAGCCAAGACAACGCCTGTGCGTCCTCGGGACTCGTGCAGTGTCTGTTATGCTCTCAACCTCGCTATTTCAAAGGGCAGAGAGGGCTACGCATCCACAAGGGGAAGACGCACAAAAGCGCCCAAAACTACAACCCCAAGAGCTCCAGCCCCACTGTCAGCCAAGAGTTCTGGCAAACCCTGGGACAACTTAAGTCCAGTACACCCCTTGTGAAAAGAATTCCACGAGGAGCCAGAATATCGGTGGCTACCTCTCTGTCCAAAGTCCTGAAAAACGTATTAGATAATAACGACAAAGCGAGGTGGGAGGAGCTACTAACCTTCTCCTACAAGACACTGCACGTGCGTCGGGGAAGAGACAGTGGCTCCCTTACACAAAAAATTAAAGACAACTGCCACCAAGCTCTTCCAAACACCCCAGACATTACCCCAGAAAGATTCAACCGTACAAAACCCTTAAAATCAATAGTAGAAATAAAAATTAACGACGGAGATATCAAGGGAGCCGCTCAGGTCCTCTTCTCTAACGACGCGGTCGCCCCAAACAGCCCTGAGACAGTACAGGCGTTAGTGTCCAAACATCCTGCGGCTTCACCTCTCTGTCAATTTCCAGATCCACCGTCCTCGTCAGACCCCGCGCTTACCGTCACAGCTGACGATGTGCAGAACGCGGTCATGTCCTTCAAGAATGGGTCAGCCGGTGGACTCGATGGTCTGACGCCGCAACATCTTAAAGATCTAATATGCGGCGTCACCGGCGATGCTGGCCGGGCCCTCTTGGAGGACTTGACGCGTCTGATAAATCTCATGCTGTCGGGAAGCGTGAGGGAGGACATAACGGACATATTATATGGTGCCAACCTTATTGCCCTTAAGAAAAAAGACGGTGGAATAAGACCTATCGCAGTCGGTAACACTTTAAGACGGATAGCCTCGAAGGTATGCTGCAGGTATATTCTGCCAAATGTAACGAGAATTTTCCAGCCGACACAGCTCGGTTTCGGCAGCAAAGGCGGCTGTGAGGCTGCTGTACACGCAGCCCGCGCATACCTTCGGGGCTGCGATGGAGAGGTGATGCTGAAAGTCGATGTCAAAAACGCTTTTAACTCGGTAGACAGAGGCGCCCTGCTGAGTCAAGTACAAGAAAATACACCGGAAATATATAAATACTTATGGCAAAGCTACAAAAATCCCTCCAAATTGATTTTTAAAGGCCACCTCCTCCATTCAGCAGTTGGTTGCCAGCAGGGCGACCCCCTCGGACCAGCAATTTTCAGTTTGGCAATACATCCGACCATAAGTAAATTAAATTCAAAATTCAACGTTTGGTATTTAGACGACGGTACCATTGGAGGTGAAGCAGACACAGTCCTCTCAGACTTAAAACTCCTTTCGGAAAATCTGGCGAAAATAGGTCTTGAACTAAATTACTCCAAATGCGAACTATACATACCCGATACATTAGACGTAAATACAAGAAACCAAATTACAACAAATTTCAACCATACAGCACCAAACATAAAAATTCTCAGTAAAGAGTCGCTTCACCTCCTTGGTGCCCCAATTCTAGAAGAAGCGATGCCTGGCTTCATTGAAAATCTCATCAAACAGTTTGAATCCTCCTCTTTTCGACTCAAAGAAATAAACACTCATATGGCTCTATGTATAGTCCGATTTTGTCTTTTCGTCCCTAAATTTACTTATGTATTACGGTGTTCCCCATTTTGGAAACACAAAGACCTTTTGGAGCCCCTTGACAAAATTCTAAAACAGTCCCTCACCCAAATTCTAAATTGTCAGTTAGACGAAAAGAGTTGGGAGCAGGCATCGCTGCCGATCCGCCACGGTGGACTCGGCATAAGAAAAATTTCCAGTGTGGCCCTCCCGGCATTCCTGTCCTCGGCTCACAGCGTGCAAGACCTCTTCGTTAAGATCACTAACCAATCACTCGGTAACGCGGAGGTCGAGCAGCTGGCCGAGGGCATGACTGCCTGGGTACAGGCCTGTCCGGGGGAAGACCTACCGACCGTGCTTCACTCACAAATGCTGTGGGACGAGCCGCTCTGCAAAGTGGTTAAAAACAAACTGCTTGATAATGCAGAAAGCCCTGCAGAGCGTGCTCGCCTCTTAGCAGTGAGTGAGCCGGAATCCGGACTTTGGCTACATGCATTGCCATCACCTAGCGTTGGAATGATGTTAGATGACATGAGTCTGACGCTAGCCGTAGGCCTGCGACTCGGCGCACCACTGACTGTGCCACATCGCTGCCTCTGCGGAGAAAACGTCGACCGTCGGGGTCAACACGGTCTGTCATGCCAGCGGAGTGCCGGCAGGCTTCCACGCCATGCGTCGATCAACGATATCATCCGTAGAGCTCTTGCCACAATCAACGTCCCGGCCATTCTAGAGCCGAACGGTGTAGCCCGGGACGATGGCAAGAGACCAGATGGGATGTCGTTGATCCCATGGAAAAATGGAAAAACCCTGGTGTGGGACGCAACATGCGCGGACACTTTAGCACCGTCCCACATCCAGGCCACCTCCACAAGAGCCGGCGCTGCGGCATCAAGTGCAGAAGGCATCAAGCGGCGCAAGTACGGGACTCTAACACAGAGTCACGTATTTGTGCCGTTTGGTGTCGAGACACTAGGACCATGGGGGCCCGAGGCGCGACTGCTCTTCAAAGAACTATCGTCGCGCCTCATCGACACGACCAGGGACCCCAGGGCTGGCTATTACCTCGGGCAGAGGATAAGTCTCGCTATCCAACGAGGTAACGTAGCCAGCATACTGGGTACCCTTCCCAGAGGCGGCGATCTGGGCGCAAATTTCTATTATTAGTTATTTTTAATGATATTGTTTGTAAATGTAAATGTAAATAGTTATAAATATTGATTAAAAGGCCATTTTGTTCACTGTTTTCAGTGAATAAAATAAGCTTTTTAGAGTGGGAATGGTATAAACAGATTATCCATAATCCGCATGAAAAAAATTAACAAACAACAACAGTCCTTGTACTTCATTAAATCATTACGCACTAAACCTGCGTTTACTGCCGCGAACAGTTACTGAACTCGTCAAACAAACGGTGTCGTCTCATTGTTATGACGTCATAGCCCTCACATGATACGGCCGAACTTCTGATGGCCTAGTCGCTTGACGAGGCAATAGATAACAACTTTTCTTATAGACACATCAGTGTCTATAAAAAAGTTAAGTTCTCCCATTGTTTTTTCGGCAACGGGCCTGCTGGCAAAAACACCGTTGCCTCAAATATAATGTAGGGCACCATTCTCTCGAGAAAATCTCGTTTCTTTTGTTTATGTGCACATATTGGAAAAATATTGTCAATCGACGTTTGTCTGGGCTTTTAGACACTCGAAAATAATTATTTCCTATAAATAGCGCTTATAATGGTGGCGCTTCATTTGGCTATTCGTATTCGCGTATTTGCCGACGGCTTGTTATACATTGCATGTTTTCCAAAACAGTGCTAAAGAACCGTCAGAAAACCTGGTAGTGGATGGTAAATATTTTCCCCGGTACGAGTGGCCAAGTGAGGTGCCGGCTTAAGGATATTGCGCACCTATCCGTACTGAACGAATCGTCCCCACACCGAAGCCATTGGGAGCCTTTAAAATGATAAATTTCTAATTCCAATAACTACACTAACTGTTGCTGTAACAAATGTATCTTTTTCTTCTTCTTTTAATTCCAAATCCGCAGTGCCAAGTTGATAGCGTAGCGGCAGAACCACGCTTTTATTCCGGTCTCACATTGGGAAGGTCATGAGTTCGAATCCCGACATGTACCGACGACTATGTTTTCTAAGTACAGAAAGTAGGAAAAAGCTTTACTGGAGGTTGTGACATTGGCAGAATGCCAAGTCGTGAATTTAATAAAATTAAGTACCTACTCGGACATATTGAAAACGAGAAATGTGAAAAAAATACAGATTCATCGTGATTTTGAAATCGTTAGCAATATTTTGAGGTAATATTCCTTTTATTACTATAAATAATACCGTTAACTAATTAACATTAATTGTGTAACATATTTGTAAAATTATATTCGTGATTTCCGACCCTTGCCCTTGGTTCGAAACTGTGAGTCCAAATTCAAAGTAATGGAAAGTACGATCATTTTCTAAGGTTAACACGAGCACTAGACATAGTAAAAACTGAATTTGAAATGAAAAAGTAAACGAGTAAATATCCGTACAAATTCTGTTTTTATTTAGTATGGTAATGTTGAAAAATATTTTCTATTAGTAAACAAGTGAAAGTACAATTAAGTTTGCCAGCGCCAACCATAAAACGCTCGACACATAGTTTTTTTTTTATTTTATAACTTTTTTAGATTTTTATTAATTTTTGTGTTGTTTGTTTATGCGCCATTTTTTCAGAACTGGCACCATATAATTCTAAATCATGAACGGAAGGTCCCCTTAATAACGCCGAACGAATTGAGGTCAGAATGAAGGTGACTTCAAACGAAAGTTGTAGTATAATCGGTGGTTAAGGAATTACACATTTTATAGGTCCCTGGTATGTTGCAGTCACCGTCAGCAATTTATTGCAGTAACAAAGCACAGAGATGATGAGAGATGGATGAGAGTAGCCGAGGACCGTGCTCAGTCCAGCAGTGGACAAGCATAGGCTGATGATGATGATGAACAGAGCACTCCGATTATCACGTATCGTGTAGGAGATGTTGATGGATGTTATAGAACGGATGAACTTCTCCTATATTATGCGCACGAAATCCTGAACGATTCCAATCGTCTGACTGTCAAATCCCATACTGATTGCTATCGCGAACGTCAGGATTTGTTACGCATAATAACGCCTCAGCAGGTATTACGACGACACTAGTTTCAAATGTCGAATTTCGTGACCTTCCAGTACACTCATTGTCAAATTCTGACATTTTGGCGACCACAAAACACTTGACTTGTGCTATCGTACTACCCATGAGTGTGGCGCCGGATTAAGAATAGCTTCACTCCATTTCCCTCCGTGGATGTCGTAGAAGGCGACAAAGGAAATACATTACCAGGAGACGGGCAGCAGCGTCTTCCTGAGATTCCAACCGCATACTGCGATCGCCAACCCGTCTGCCAAACGTGGCGATTATGGCAAAACCCCTCATGGTTAGAAAAACCATGTCCTGCAGTGCGCGTCAAATGGCTGATGGCTGACGATGGCTACTCATGCAGGGCGGTTCATCTTACTTACAGGAAGCTCCAGTCGATCTTTTACCAGCGGTGACACAAAGAGGCCAACTCGGGCCAACTCGTCTCTGCTCCAAGCATGCCAGACGTTCACGATGCGTCGTGGACTACCCAGCTTCATTGGGCTGGCCATCTGTGACGTGACTGCACGATGCTGCCTGCCTGCCCGCCTGACTGCCTGGATGGTCTAGCGGTGTCACGTCTGATTACCATGAGGTCGTGGGTTCGATTCCCACTGGGGGCAGCCGTACATTTGTACAAATTGCCTCAGTGTGAGTGTATTTCCATATCTGCGATGTCCTTGCCTGGTTACCATAGCGCAGGGTACCGTAGTGTGGGACCAGGACGAGTGATTGTGTTCTGTGGAAGTTATTTATTTATACATAGTCATCCGCTTATTTTCCGCTTATAAAACTAGTGCGTGGGACTCATACCTCATCTTTCTGTATTCGCATTTCCCATTGTCAACATGGAATCTAAGTGATCTGCTCTATTACGTAACGAATCACTGTCGGTTTACATTTACTTTGAATTTCAGGTAATTTGAAAATAACACTTTTGGTTGTGGTTGTAGTTGTGGCCTTCATCTCTTTGTATGTCTTTCTTTTATACAAGTATATATATTTTTAGGGTTCCGTACCTTAAAAGGAAAAACGGAACGCTTATAGGGTCACTTTGTTGTCCGTCCATCCATCCGTCCGTCCGTTCGTCCGTCCGTCCGTCCGTTCGTCCGTCCGTCCGTCCGTCCGTCCGTCCGTCCGTCCGTCCGTTCGTCTGTCTGTCTGTCTGTCTGTCAAGATCCTTTATCTCGGGAACGCGGAGAGGTATCGAGTTGAAATTAAAACAATATGCTCAGTTTCTTTCCGTTGACCTAGAACTATGAAATTTGGCAAGTAATATCGTCGTATACGCCTTAAAATTAGGTACCTGGGCATTATTGTCGATGAAAAGGTGAACTTTAAAGACCACCTGCTTGGGCTTTTAACGAGGGTAAGTGAGATTGTTGGAGTCATGAAAAAGCTTCGTAACGCTTGCCAGTAGAGAAACACTTAATTTAGTCTACTTAGCGATTTGCCAATCTATATTGACATACTGCATCACAGTTTGGGGCGGTTTTGCTTAAAGTTTACTAATAGACATTGAAAGAGCCCGACGCTCAGTTTTAAAAGTAATGCTAAAAAACCCATCAGTTTATATAATATAATACTACAAGTACAAGTATTTATAATAACGTAAGTGCCTACAAACCCTCGGTAGGCGAGTCCGACTCGCACTTGTTCGCATCAAAAGACGATAATTTAATCTGTTGTGTTAAATTAATTTCCGCTTTTATGAAAGAAATGCAATGTTAGGTTGGCACTTGATTGTTTTTTTAAGAGAACAGATCTCAGATTCGTGTAATATCACTATTTAAAAATATTGCAGCAAGTACGTACTAGGGGGACATAAGAACGCCGGAGCATCTTCAGCGGTCCCATTTCCAGGCCCGCCCAACAGATCCTTAGTTTAGATTCCGCACACGTACGGCGATATTACTAATGGAGTGAGCACTTTTGTTGTTTGCTCTCGCGTCTTCCTCGCTCATTGTCGGCACTGAAAAAAAAATCCGGACAAGTGTAGGCCGTACTTACATGCCGAGGGTCCCGTAAAAAAATTCTTCCAGGCACAAGATTGTTGAAGAAGCCGGGTGGAAAACATAAGAGCGGATGGCATTAATACGCTGAAGTTACTGTTAATCCTATCATCTGGCTGCAACACAAAATTCCGGAAAAGAGCAGGTGTACTTACACGCCGAGGGTTCCGTGAATTCTATCTTCTAGGTACAAAAAATGTTACTTTACGAAACAATCGGATAAGTGCGGGTCAAAACTAACACGCCGAGGGTTCTGTGAAAAATATTTTCTTACTTAAACAACGTTTTTTACGAAAAGTTCCAGACATGAGCTGGTGGCACTTACAAGCAGAGGGTTCTGTAAACAGTTCTTTCGACTTCAAAAATGTTAGTTTACGAAAAATCCGGAGAAGTGCGGGTGGCACTAATACGCTGAGAGTTCTGCGAAAATTGTCTTCCAGCTTCAACAACGTTAGTATCAGAAAAATCCAGAGACGTGCCGAGTGGGCACTTAAACGCCGATGGTTCCGTAAAAATTATCTTCTGGCTTATACAACGTTGTTTATGAAAAAATCCGTAACAAGTGCGGGTGCCACTAACACGTCAAGGCTTCTGTGTGGAATATCTTCTAATTTCAACAACGTCAGTTATTGTTGACGTTACATACAGCCGAGGGTTCCATGATAGTAAAATTATTTTCTGACTCAAATAATCGGGTGTTGCGGCTGCAACTACCGCTCACGGATAATGTCCACTCTGTGACTTTTTATGTTCATCTCTGGTCTCGAGCCCCTACCAGCTCTTGTGATTCTTTCCTTTTATAATTTGTTAGATAAGATAGATAAAACATTTATTTGCCCTCTGCGTACATACACATACATAACAATTATAAATAGTTATATATGTGTGTGTCACAGTTAATATAAGTAAGTTAATTAAAAGCAGCTTTTGCGTCCATTGCATCATTCCGGCCAGAATATCGCGTCTCTATCATACCGTCCCAACACTCTAAACAACTAAGCCGAATGGCTAAGCACGACTTTCCAAAATTTCTTTTCCTATCCTTATCACAACTTACTCATATGTTAACGTAACACATAGCATTACGGGCTTCCAACAGTACTGAGTCCGGGACCTTCTTTTATTACCCAGACAGGCACAGTATCTATGACGCTAGGAAGATACTTTACAAACGACATCCAAATTACGTTTCTTTGCTGCCGTACGTAGTAAGCTATCGTATTTATTTTTAAAAACCTATTAAGAGGCTAAAAACTCCACAAAGTGGGTTACTCGGGGCTGCAAGTGACGTAAATCGCTTCGGTCAGATGTCGCTGCCTGTACGTAATACAGAGAAGTTTCTAAAGAGGCTCGAAATTTCATCGATGCTTGCACTTGCCCATTAGCTCTGTTGGGAGAGCGCCGGCGCGGTGAGCCAGACGTCGCGGGTTCAAGTCCCGGCATGTGTGGAATTTTTAGCCTCTAAATAGGTTTTTAAAAATTGTCCTCAGCACGGGTTAGTGCAACAAAAAGAATATTATCGTATTTATTCTTTGATTTGAATAGCTATTTTCAATGCTCTCAGAATCCATTTACCGGTGGTCAAATCCCGGTCACGGAACCCTAAGCGTAGAGTGCTACCAAATGCAAAGAGCTATGAGTCTACCCAATTTTTTTCGGCAGCTATTCTACTAAGTTAGTTCTAAATGGGTCGTCTGTCTTTTCAAATCGTAGGGGTTGAAGGAGATTGTGTTTTTTTGTTGTTGTCTGATATTTTGAGTCTTGTTTTAAATCTACTTGGGTTTCTTTTGAGTTGCAGGTTGAGACAGAGTCGTAACAAATGTCGAGTTTTGAGTGACTGTAACCAAAATAAATGAAAGTCACTGCATCAGATAGTAGTTTAGCATCTTTTACTAAGTAACTGAGGTTGGAGAACAAATAAAGTAGACGCAAATTTGCCTGTGATCAGTCAGCAAAACTTCCGGGCCCCGTTCGTTTTTTTATCAAAAGTCCTGCCCATTCGATCGCCGTTCAAACGAAATAACGCCTTTTTTGGAGCGGGAGAACTGCTTTTTTGTCACCTCAAAAAGCCATCCGAACGACGAGTACAAAAAGTCTAATCGCGTATCGTTCGGGCGTGTTTTCCCAAGCTGAAAACGTTTCGCGAAATCTTTTCCGAATCTAACGTGTTGGGCCGGGAATGAGAAATATGCAGTAAGAATTTCGTTCTTACGTATAGCGGTAAATAGTTTCCACGCGACCTTAAGGTACACTTCCGTGCATCGCGGCCGATCGCAGCCGCGCGCGACTGCGTGCTGCTGATGCGGCAATAGTCATTGTATGAAAGTGTATGGCGCTGTTTTCAAAGTCTGCGACGGACGCGTACGGCAGACGACAAAAACGGCGCCATACATTATCATACAATAACTATTGTCGCATCAGCCGCGCGCGTCAGTCGCACGCGATCTATCGCGCGCGGCTGCGATCGGCCGCGATGCACGGAAGTCTAACTTTACTTATAATATCGCGTTGTATTGCACCTATTGTCATTGGATGTAATTTGACGTTGCACACTAACTTAACATAGCATAACTTAACACAAACTCACGCCGGCATCCTGGAGGGGTAGGCAGAGATCAGGGTCTGCCACTTGCCACGATCCTGACAGATCTCTTTCGCTTCATCGGCAATAATTAGTCGTTGCATGCCCGCACGCCAGTTTCGGGTAATTTAACCTAAATGTTCCAAAAGAACCTGACATTTTCAAAGTCCGGCCGGAGTCCCGAGCTCTGGTAACCCTGGCCAGTTTATCTTGCCCTTTCCTAATACTTCCCCTAATTGGTCGAAGTATGTCCGCCTAGGACGTCCCTTACCGGCCCTACCATACACATTTACTCGATATATTTCTTTCGTCAATCTTTCTTCCTTCATCCTCTCCATATTTTCGAACCAACGCAACATTCCTTTCTTAATTCTAGTCACTACATTCTCTTTCAGTCCTCAAAGTAACAGGTTAGTAGATAGGTAGGTATGTAGTGTAGGAAATGGCCTAAGCCCTGTAGTGGACTCCGTTCATGGGCTAAATAGATAGATGATTACTACAATAAAGTTTTCTGCACCACTACTCTACTACTGCATCGATGCCCATTTGTGAGAGATTTCACTGTGTGTGTGTGAGTGTGTATATGTATGTATGTTTGTTCCGTTTTGATGCTCCGTGAGTCACCAGAAGGCCCTAGCTAAAAATCAGTGTTGTGGGTGCAAACCCCCAGCTAATACTGAGCATGATGCCCTTTCCCGCTCCATCGACATAGTTTTTTTCACCATGAGCTATATCATATTCTATCTCATATTCTATTTATTTTATTCTTATTTACGATTTTGAACTAATTCGTACCATCTCTCCGAGCCCTGCACGCCGTGTTACGGATACTGACGGAAGACCAGCGCTGGGATACCATCATATCTTCAGCTTATGCTGAGTCGGAGCCCTTTTGCGTTTGCCGCACTCACAGTACACATACTGAATAAGGCGTTGCTGTGTGTCTCATTTGTAAATGTTTTTTGCAATAATGTTTCATTGTGCTTTGTGTGTGCTCTTACTACTGTATTATTGTTTTTATTGCGTGTGTGTGTGTAAATGCAAATAAATAATTCATCTATGTATCTTATTTTCTTTTTTCTATCTATCTATCGTATTTACTTTTTCTGTATTACTATGTACGTCTATGTGGCGTTAAATAAATGTTTTTCTTTTTCTTCTTCTCTTCTTCACTCTTAATTTGACAACTGACTGGTCGTGGTAAGTGGAAAACCCTGGTCTCTGTCAACCCCTCCCGAAGGCCTAGGCAGAGACGTATACTAGCATGACTTTATGTACGTATGTTAAATATTTACATTTGACAACAGTCTCGTAACAGCCCCGATGGCTTTGTGCGAAGAGGCCCTATGAAATCTTTTCGGAATCGAACGATAGTAAAAACAGTTGCGGGTCAGGCGAAGCGATTTGGACGGGAGCCAGTTGCATGTAGGCTGGCGGTCGGAATGTGGGGGTCTGTTACATTATGCGCCTTAGCGTTGGCTATCAACGAGCCGACGACGTGCGGGCGGCACGATTTCAATCCAAAATAATCCTTAAATACCTATGAAGTTAAAGACTACAATGCAAGTGAAAAGTGAGCCCGTTCCCGTAACGTGCTCGTCGACCGCACGGCGCCGGTCTTTTTTTGGGCTAGTATTACAGTCATCATCATCATCAGCCATTTGACGCCCATTGCAGGACATAGGCCTCCTTCGTGGTTTTCATAACCATGAGGGGTTTTGCCATAATCGCCATGCTTGGCAGGCGGGTTGGCGATCGCAGTATGCAGTTGGAATCTCAGAAAGACGCTGCTGCCTGTCTCCTGGTAATTGATTTCCTTAGTCACCTTCTACGACATCCACGGAAGGAAACGGAGTGACGCTGTTCTTAATCCGGCACCACACGGATATTATATCCTCTAACCAGTATTATAGTCTCTAACTATAAAAGTATAACCGTCGGTCCGATTCGAACAGGGGGCCACCGTACATTTGTACAAATGACCTCAGTATGGGTGTATTTCCATTGTGGTTATGTACTTGCTTGGTTACCACAACAGGATACCCTAGGTTGGGACCAGGACAAGTGATTGTGTTGTGTGGACGTTATTTATTTATGTATAGTCATCTGCTTATAAAACTAGTGCGTGGGAGCCGTGACTCCTCTTTCTACCCTCGCACTTTGCCTAGTCAACATGGAATCTAAAGTGATCTGCTGTGTTACGTAACGAATCGCTGTCGGTTTACGTTTACTTTGAATTTCGGTAATTGAAAATAATACTTTTGGCTGGAAGTTATTTGAGTTTTATTTTGTATTTAATAAGGGTCAACAAAAGTTCAAACGCGAAAACAGCAACTTGATGAACCCCAAAAGGCTGGTTACAGCGGCCCTGTCAGAGGTCTTTTAATCACCCTTCTGCCGCCGACAGAATGATTGAGAGTGGTCTCACTCTAGCGGATGGGCAAAAAAGTGCCGCCAAACGCCCGAATGGAGTCAAGTGCGATACAAATAGTATTTGTACGGGTAGTTGTCCTGCAAGAGAAAGACGGAGCGAGATGTATTTGCAACTATTTGGTGTAACGTTTACTGCCTTATTTACTATATGTAAAGACACGATTCTTTAAAACCGTTCTCAGATGCAGTTCAAAGAATTACTGACCAAACGCGCAACCACAGATTATTTAAACTGCCTCTGAAGGAGAATTTTTATAGGCCTGGCAACTAACCGCTCGCTCTACGCACCTTTGACTGTAGCGCTTTGCCTGGCTGCCGGGCTAAGGAAATTTTTATCACCAAAAATACGCGAATTATTGCAAAATATATTGTCTATAGGATGGTATAGGTGCTGGGCAAGCCTACTCCATCTAAAAACAATGTCCCACGCACTGCAGCGTCCGAGTGGTCCGTCAGCGTCCATCACCTATCTAGTGTGAGTGAAGGAGCCACTGGACACTGTGTAAATCATCTCATTACGTCGATGCAAAGACCAAAGTTTTTATTGTAATAAGATAATTAATGAAATGGGAAATTAAAACTTGCAGTATACAGTACGGAACAGTTTTAGTTTATGACTAATCGGCTTAGGTGTCAACTCATCCACACTGCGGGTGAGTTGTCACCTTGTGAATTTTGAAGTGGTAGATTCATCCAGTGTGTTAACCGAGTCTAGGTGAGTTACCAAGTGCAAAATTTTGGCGTGGTTTACTCAGCCCACTTTAATGTTTACGAATTAATTGAATACAAGCTGACTAAAATTACTGTCTGGGTTGATAAGAAACATTTCAGAAATCCTCCCAAGTACATCGGTTTCTTATCAACACAAACAGTAATTTTTTGTCAGCTTGTATGAAATAATTTGTGAATTTTAAAGTGGGCTGAGTTAACCATCCTAAAATTTTGCAGTTTGCAACTCACCTACACTCGGTTAGAACACCACTCCAAAATTCACAAGGTGACAACTCACCCGCAGGGTGTGTTTAGTTGAGGGTGAGTTGACGCCTAAGCCCTGTAAATCTATGTCCACCCTAGAAGACTATTCTAAATACCGGTGAAGCAAATAATTTTTGAAATCGGGTAGTACTTTTGGAGATACATCATCCTTACATCATCATCATTCAGCCCCAAGAAGTCCGCTGCTGAACATAGGCCTCCTCCATGGATTTCCAAAAAGACCGGTTGGAAGCGGCTTGCATCCAGCGTCTTTCTGCCACTTGGATGAGGTCATCTGTCCATCTTGTGGCTGGTCGTCTTACGCTGCGCTTGCCGATATGTGGTCTCCATTCGAGATCCCCCTACATACAAACTTACAAACATATAAACTTGCCCTCTTTATAATATTAGTATAGATAAGTATGTCTATCTCAATCAATCTTTCGAAAACGACGGCCATCCAATACGTCACCGGGATTGTGAAGCATAGTTTTGCTTCTGTGATAGAAAAATATTCTTCTGTGACACTACTGATAGTGTTTAGATGACAATAGGGCTCGGAACGTGGCTATTCGCAGTGTCGTTGTGTACGTGACAGGTTGTGTTATTTATGACCGAGATTTTGCTACGCACATTTACAAAATAAAAAATAATTACACGTGCAAGTTGGACTCACCCACCGAGGGTTCCGTACAAATTTGTAGCTACTAACATATTATAAATAGTGCAGGAATCGAGTCTAGCAGTGTTTCCGAGCTTTTCACGAACTTCAAAGAAAGAGTTTTTAGATTTTTGCCTGTACTTGTAGTATAAGACGATATTACTTGCCAATTTCATAGTTCTAGGTCAAAGGGAAGTATCCTATAAATTTTGATTCCCCTGAGTGTCGAAATATGCGTTTTTTCGTGGCATAAAGGCCGTATCTTTTTTTACGTTAATTTAGAAGTTTGATTTTTTCACAACTTCAAGAAATTATAGACTTGAGTATATAGTTTTAATTTCTCTTGATATCTCCATGCGTTCCCCAGATAAAGGGTCTTGACGAACAGACGGACGAACGGACTGTAAGGGTTCCGTTTTTCCTTTGAGGTACGGACCCCTAAAAAAAAACACTAAGCTGGTTTTTCTAAAGAGAAAAACCAGCACAGAGAAGTTTGTAAAAAGGCTCGAAATTTCGCCGATGCTTGCACTTGCCCATTAGCTCAGTTACCAGTGATGACTTATGGCACTGAAACGTGGTCTCTCACTATGGGCCTCATAAGAAGGCTCAAGGTCACGAAACGAACTATGGAAAGGGCTATGCTCGGAATTTCTCTACGATATCGAATCAGAAATGATGAGATCCGTAGACGAACGAAAGTCGTCGACATAGCCCAGCGGATTAGTAAGTTGAAGTGGCAGTGAGCGGGGCACCTAGCACGCAGAACTGATGGCCGGTGGGGCCGAAAAGTTCTCGAATGGAGACCACATATCGGCAAGCGCAGCGTAGGACGACCGGCGACAATATGGACGTTGTTGCAACGTTGGAGGCGTTGGATGCAAGTCTCTTTCGCTCAGTTGGGAGAGCGCTGGCACGGTTAGCCAGAGGTCGTGGCTTCAAGTCCCGGCATGGGCAAATTTTTTAGCCTTTAAATAGGTTTTTAAATAAAAATTGTATGTAAGGTTTCATTAATCTTTATTTCAACATGCACTTATCGACGAGACATTAATTTACGAATCGATTTGGACAACGTCTTTAACTAGCTCTACATTCAAAGCTACCGATTTGACAACGTTTTTGTTTAATATCAAATCCACTTACAAATCGCAATTAACAATATAAAGAGGAGTCAAATTTTTATTCTAACACAGCCATTATTTTCTTTAACTACAATACTTAAACACTAAGGCTGGTTTACACAGTCGTTATCAATAATGAATGAATTGTTCAACATTTGCAATGTCTGACAGTATGTACTAGGTAAAATTTAAATAAATACAATGTTTAAGAGTTGGTGCCACTGAAAGCTAAATGATACATAGTGGACCTAATTTAAATAGTTTAGTTACAATTAATCACTTAACAGTGTGAACCAGCTTTAAGTTCTAATATCTAATTACATCTACAATGTTGGCTTTTATTTATAGTTTCAAAATGTGCCTGTGGAGCGTGGAGTTTTTCAAAGGAAATTTCATTACGATATAATAACTAATTCCTTAGGATAATTTTATTCAAGAATTATAAAATTTCGTAAGCCCTAAACATTATTACCTTAATTTAGGATTAAAACGGTTAGAGACGAGCGACCAACAAAGCGTGGTCCGTTTCTCCTCACCGGAATTAAGCTCTGCGAATCAGAGTGAAACCAGGTCGGACTCTTCCGACAAAAAAGCAAGTAAGTGAATCCGGACTTACGTCAATAATTTTATTTATTACTGTATTTCGCTGTTCATTTAAAAATCATAAATTAAATTAAGATTGTAGAAAACAATCCGCTTCTCAGCAACCAAGCCTAACAATGTGTTTCCTATCAGGTCCTATCCTCCTATTTCCTATCCTTAACTTTAAAGATTCAATAACTAGACTTCATAGTGTACTTATGGTATTTTAAGTCAACGAACAACCTACATATTGAACATTTGAATTTAAAATCAAAATTTTGGCTTCATAATGGCAACTTTACACAATACCTTTAAGTATCATCAGAATCAGTTTGACTAAGTTGTTTATGACATGATATCACAACTTAATCACTACTGCTATATATTTTTTTCATACATTTAACTGCTGGAGTTTGCTTCCTAGAGTGATGACAAAGGAGTTATTTTTAGAACGTTCTAAAATTTTACAGTCTTATTTATTTCAAATCGATTCCAGTAAAACACTCTTAAGACGGAGTTAAAGCCGGTTTATAAGAGGAAATAATGCCATAAACAGAATTTAACTCCGTTTTTCTTTTGTTATTTTAGTTAAATTGACCTTTTATAAATAAGACTGATAGAATATTGTCCAAGGGCCTTTCTTAAATCTATACACCACGTACAGTCTACAGCATGACAACCTCTACATTTTAGTTGCAAAGTCGTCCGTAAAGCAAAGGAGTAGAGTGCATACCGTGATGTGCTGTCGACCGTACAACTGTAAAGATATCTCAACGCGATAGTTATACCTAGAAATACTAGAAGACCGAGCAATAGTTCTCTCTCATCAATTAAGACAATTTTATTCTAATTTTACTGCAATACGTCTTGCCCAAGCCCTACGATTAGTGGGATTGTATTGAAAGATGTGATTATTTTCCCATATGGCCCTTCGGCATCGCTCGCACTGCGTTACAGAGTTGTTTTGCATCGACCTACTGCATCATCGTTGGTATTAGGATAAGCCTTCAGTCAAGCTATTCTGTGCTTCTATTAATCAAGCTCGTTTTGTTTCTTGCAGAAGAGAGCCATCCGATTTATTTACAAGTTAGGTAGTAGGGATTTGCTAAGAGATTTCTTCAAAGAAACCAACACCTTAACAGTTGCATGTCAATACATTTATGAAAATATTATGTACGTTAGAAAAAATATCAAAGACTTCGAAAATGTTGGTGGCCACCATAATGTTAATACTAGAAATAAACATAAATTGTCATTTCCACTTTTTAGACTTGCAAAAGTTAACACATCCTTTATGGGGCACTGTATAAGGTTCTACAACAAAATTCCTCAAGATATATTAGAGTTACCTCCAACGCGATTTAAAAAATGTGTTAAGCACATTCTGTGCAAAAAGGCTTACTATAACATCAAGGATTATTTAGAAGACAAAGATGTTTGGCATTAAACAGTAGATTTATATTATTTAAAGGATGATTGTGACTAGTGTTCAACACATTAATGACTAATATTTTAAGTTGAAAACTCTGTTAATTAAGTTAAAACGTGTTTTGAAAAGAATAAATGTGGAGTTTCTTTGTTAGCTTCTTCTCCACATAATCCATTAATTGTGAAACTAACAACTTTGACGTTCATTAAGTAAACATTCTGTTTTTACAATGAATAAAAATATTTGAATTGAATTGAATTGAATTTGCCACCCACGGCTCAGCCTTTCTCTATTACTTAGTCAAGGGAACTATTTCAGAATCTGAAATAGTTCCCATACATCTGATGTACGTTCACGTACACTCGTATGGAACTGTTTAACACTTTGGCTTCCTTTATTTTCCTTTTCATGCCTACTATTCGTACTTAGTGCGTATAATGTAGTAAATTTAGTTTCAAAATTGTGCGGCTTCTATCACTTTAGACATTGCTTGAAATTTTGGATTCACAAGAATGTTTGTAGGAAGTTTTTCTGGATTACGCTAACTAATGTTATGAACTTATTCAAAAGGATGGTAAGTATAGAAAATTTGGTTCTATCATTTGGTTACGCTCGGAAAAAAGTATCGATTCTATTCTATAAAAGCGTATGTGTGTGTTCGCATTTTGCAATAGAAACCCTTTAACTTGGGGCAGCGATACAATCCTATCAAATTAATCCTAAAAAGGTCACCATCTTCGTAAAAAAAAATACCGCTTATCAAATTTCAACCTCGAAAAGATGACTCATGGTATTTTTCATGCACAAGTTTACTCCTAAATGACCTATTGCAATCAGTTCCAAGTCTCTTTGAAGCCCGTTTTTCTTAAGCTAAGAATCTGTTGACGGGTGCCGGTTGACTGAAGTGCTCCCAAAAATTGACAACAGATTATTATCAACTCCTGAGAAACCGGAAGGAAGTCTTTATTACATAAGCCCAATGTTCGCCGTCAAAACTGAACGCTGTTCATCAGTTTAGGGAGCTTCATGCATAAAGTTAAGATCTTCGTTTATAGCAAAAGGCCTTCAGTGAAAATGGTAAAATTGGCATTTAGTCTCTTGTTTTTAAGAGATTCCGAATGAAATATGCCGGTGGAGATTTAAGAGTCCCCACTATCCACGGGCAAGAACTGCTGTTGAGCCACCGAAGAGAGTATCATATCGATAGGTTTCGTATCGTCGTACAGTGAAGGTGCCTCACACAATATGGCAAATGTGCCAACGATGGATGCGATGGTGAAGATCCAGAGGAACAGCCGGTCCAGCACCATAGCCACGAAGCCCCAGTCTTGATCTTCCTATAGGAGAAAGGGAAAGAAAATGGCTGTAGGTAATTGTTCACTAGACACGAGGCTCATAGAAATCCTAGGCAAATCCTCGTGTTGGAAAGGCCGTGACGTAATACAGACTGACAAGATCTTAAATTTTCTCAGAAGGGCCTTCACTCCAAAGACTAAACCAATACAAGTACACGACAGCCAAACGTGGCTTTACCCGCAAATAAGGAACTATTTCATATACTAATGGACTGACGTTTGAAAGCAGTCTACTTGGATTGTTCAAGCGTTATTCTCAGTGTAGTGTAAATAACTACACCGAGTGACAGTTATTGTAGTTGAACTAAACATTATAGCAACAAAGTAGAACAACGAGAGAAGTTTAAGATGGTATAATAAGTTGCTCTTACCTCTGAGATCTCTCTTGAGTGCCCAATATGCTGTTTCAAACAAAATAGCAACAAAATGGACTGAGCATTCAAGACCAGTTTTCGAAGTAAGAGTGCTTTATTAAATAAATAGACAGATAGATAGAGAATACTTTATGAATAATATTAATAGGGCCCTTAAATGATTCTGAATGAAATATAACACCCAGAAGCGAAGATACAGTATCAACTTACTGCATTAAACTCGTCTTGCCGCTGCATATGGTGCTGTATGAACATAACATTGTGGATGGCCTTTTCCAGTTCGAATGGATATTTCTTTCGCGGGGCAATGTCGCTGAGTGAATCGTCCAGCCCCGACATCACTGAGGGAAGCCCGTTGTACCCGGCGCTCAAACTTCCCAAGGCACCAACGAGACCAGAGAATCTGGGTGGAGAGAGTTTTTTATTAGGGGATTTATGGTAGCCTGGTACTTTTTGGGACAGTCAATAATAAAAAGTAGACGTAGGCGCTCCACCTGCTTGCTAGGGCTAACATTTCATCTCTACTTCTGAAGCTTCATAGACTAGAAAGATATAAAAGACTGTGAGCATAGGCAAAAGCCAAATTTACGCCTGCCATATCCAATTGATATTCCATCCAGGAGTTCTTAAGCCTGTCTCCTTTTTTGGAGATGAAATTGTCGATCGAAGTAAAAAATAATGAAATGAACATCTCTCTTTTACGCTTCATACTTTTGTCATCAATATGCTGAGTAATAACCTAGATATTGGTTAATTAATAGTTTGAAAAACTTACCGATTAGTAGCAGTAGTAGAATGCAACCCGTTACATCCTCCAGGTAGATGATGGCGCAGGGAATCGGGACTAGACGCATTGGAGGTGGGTTGCTCCACAGCCGCTAACGCATCCTTGAACTTATTCTTATTCTTCATACTACGTCCAGCAATCTTGTGGGCTGCCAAGTCCCGCAGCAGATCTTTTGGTACACGCATGAGCAGCAACTTTGGCAGCTTCGTTATAAAGAACTTCCGGACCCACGGTGCCATTTTGTGCGTACTCGGCTTTCGATAGTGCACATTCAATATAATAATCGTTATCACAACACTGAGCCCCACCAACAACATAGTGAAAAGCAGGTATTTTCCCAGCAAAGGCAGAGCTAGGGAGGTGGATGGTATGATTTCAGATATGAGTAGGAAGAACATGGTTTGCGAGAGTAGGATGGAGATAGACAGGGCGATTTTTTCGCCGGAGTCTGCTGGTAGGTAGAAGACGAGGACTGAAAGGTAGGAGATCCCGACGCAAGGGACGATTAGATTGACGGTGTAGAAGAGAGTTTTTCTTCTGAGCGTGATGTTGAAGAAGATATCTGGAACAATAAAAAACTCATCACTCATCTAAATGGGGCGTCACGTAACTAGAGAAGGACCAATGTGTTCAGAAAACTAAAAGGGGTCCAGTTTTTAATAAATAAAAATTAAATATGCTTTGTTAACTGGTGAAGACAGTGACTAATTAGAACAAAATTTTATAATATTAAAGTTACTAATAAACTATGATTTAGGTATTAATTAGAAACAAAAGTAACGCTTTACAACTGGATAAATATTACAGCCACAAACTTTTACAGTTACTAATGGGTTATATTTAAATATAAAAATACAAAAATATATTTTCAGTCCATTACAGCATGTGGTGCAGAAACCCACCAAGTAAGTATGAAACCTGTGTCTGGTGGGTCTCCACCAGACCCAACAGACAATACCAGTTGAAAAATGGAAACAATAGAAACAAAATCTCTATGGCTAAGTACTAAATAAAATATTCTTTAAAACACTTTAATATGGCAGGATACCATCTTTTCTACACCGGATTTTACTCCGTCCTAAGAGTGTTTTAGTGGAATCGACTTTTTATAAGTAAGAGTGTTAATCTTTAAAATAGATAATTTGCATTATACCAATTGCTGTTACTGTGTTGCTATACCAATTATACATATTGCTGGCAGTAGCTGGATGAAGATGGCCGAAGACATCAGGAAGTGGCGTGCCTTGGGGGAGGCCTATCTCCAGCACTGAACGAGCACGGGTTGACTGATTGATTTGTACCAACTGAATAGTATCATAATTTCTGTTAGAGTCATTAATTATTTTTAAGGTTTCTTTAAGTGATTTTTTTTTGTCCAACCCTCTTCCCCGTTTAGCTGGGGTCAGATGTCCTTGTATATCTGCGCCAAAGAGCTCTGGCTCTGGGTTGTCTGTGTCGTTAAGTAACTTTGTTATTCTCCATCCAAATAAAAATCAGCAGAAAAACTTTAATGTCGTCTCATTTTAAGCCCAACAAATTCATCAAATTTTATCACCTCCGTGGCTCAGTTCAATTACTTTCGACTAGGATCGCGGCGGCACGAGGAAGGTCGCCTAATCCGCCATTGGGGCTGTTAAGGCTTAAATACGCAATGTAGAGGTATAATATCCACAGAAGTGTCACTTAACATCCATTTACACATCCACATCGACTATTTGGGACCAGGACAAGTGATTGTGTTGTGTGCTATTATTATTTCCTATTCTAAGTACGATCGGGCCTCGATTGTACACTGTAAGCATATTAGAACAGTTTCATTGCAATCCGGCATGTCGTTAGTAAATTAAAACTAAACGACATTTGTATGGGAATTGCCGCTTGAGGCACCATCCATAAAGAAAATTATAATAATACGGTTCACCGACCTTCTGGAAAGTTCTGCGTTTGGCTGTTGAGGGCCTCAAAGCAATTTGACGCGGTAAACAATAAACAGGTATGATACAACACCGCTGCGTAATTGTTGCCTACTTATACAGAGTGGGACGTCGTCAAAAACAACGCGGATTGACATCAAATGCAAATAAGATTAGTTGACTTGATCAAATGTAGGTATATCAGGAGTTGAAAAACTAACACTCTTTCCGAAACACACGTATTCTCTGCATTTTTAAGTTTTTCTTCCTGAGGTAACCATGTCTGGAAATTCAACGGCTTAGGAGGTATGGAGGATTTGTGCCTCGATGTATCACAATTGTTATCGCGGTTTTTTGTTGCAGAAATGCATCTCTACCACTATCCACCTTATCAAATTATTATTTTGTTCTCGGAATTACATAGACTAAATCAAGAAATTAGATTGAAATCAATTCACTACATTTTATTTTCTTATTTAGTTTGACAGTTACATACAAGTGAAGCTAATAAAAACGCGCGCCCACTTATTTATAACATGAGCCTCAACAAATATGAAATAAATAGAAAAAAAAACTAATGGAGGTACTTTTCGTAATGAAAAAAAAAATAATATAAAAAATTTAATGAAGTTATTATAGTAGAGCAAGCGTAATATACCAGTAAAGGTATTTAAGTATCAATATCAACTTATTTATCTGCAATTATATAATTTTTTATTAATTATAAATTTAAATCAGAATTTCAGACAAAAGGCATAACCACAAAACCAAAACCATCGCTGATACCCGAATCCCGACATACGCGCCCAAGGTTCGTATAAACAGAACTGGATTATTTATCTCATTAATGTGAAAGAACGAAATTGCGGCCGGCCCCGACCAGACGCGAGAGAAAAGCCCTTGTTTTGATCAAACAGTTGTTTAAATTAATTTCTGCCAAGTATGGGACTGCGATAACAGCGGACCTGTTAATTAATTTAATTTTATTGAGTTCTAACAAATATTCTGCTATTGACAGTTTTGGAGATGGCCAGTTGCTAGGTATGTGATGCTGTAATTAAATAAACAATCATCCAGTACAGCACAGTTAATAAAAGAAAGGGGCTAGATAACTCATCATCATCATTCAGCCACAAGAAGTCCACTGCTGGACATAGGCCTCCTCCATGGATTTCCAAAAAGACCGGTTGGAAGCGGCCTGCATCCAGCGTCTTCCTGCCACTTGAATGACGTCATCTGTCCATCTTGTGGCTGGTCGTCCCACGCTGCGCTTGCCGATATGTGGTCTCCATTCGAGAACTTTTCGGCCCCATCGGCCATCAGTTCTGCGTGCTATGTGCCCCGCCCACTGCCACTTCAACTTACTAATCCGCTGGGCTATGTCGACGACTTTCGTTCGTCTACGGATCTCATCATTTCTGATTCGATCTCGTAGAGAAATTCCGAGCATAGCCCTTTCCATAGCTCGTTGCGTGACCTTGAGCCTTCTTATGAGGCCCATAGTGAGAGACCACGTTTCAGTGCCATAAGTCATCACTGGTAACACACACTGGTTGTATAATTTTGTCTTGAGCGATTGAGGTATATTAGACGAAAAGACTTTTCTAAGTTTCCCGAAAGCTGCCCAGCCGAGTTGGATTCGACGATTGACCTCTTTCACGAAGTTAGACCGGCCTAGTTGGATTGTTTGTCCTAAGTAGACGTATTCGTCTACAACTTCGAGAGTCGTGTTCCCCAATGTTATTGGGGTGGGCACAACACGAGCGTTCGACATGACCTTCGTTTTGTCCATGTTCATTTTAAGGCCCACACGCTGGGAAACTCGACTGAGGTCGTCGAGCATTATGCCGAGGTCTTCCATCGTTTCTGCCATGACTACTATATCGTCGGCAAATCGAAGGTGCGTGATGTACTCGCCATTGATATTGATGCCGCGTCCCTGCCATTCCAGAAGCTTGAAGGCATCTTCCAGTGCGTTCGTGAACAGTTTCGGAGAGATAACGTCTCCCTGTCTCACGCCTCTTCTCAATGGAATTGCCTCCGAATTCTGCTCCTGTACTCGGACAGACACTAGATAACTATTTGCCCTATTTACGCTAGTGATTTGAATGTGACGTGATTGCGCAGCTAACTCGCCGCGATTGCGTGGTAAGCACACTGCAACGACGCCGCGATGACGCTGCGCCGTCGCGGCGATGTCGCCGCGATTGCCACCCTAGACCCCATTTTGTACAATCCCGTTCGATAGTCCGCCCCGCCCCATTTGAGTCATATCAAAGAAGCGGACGTAGCATATTTATAACTAAAATTCAAACTCGTCCTGTTATACGGGATACATAATAGTCGCTCACTCCCAGTCGATTACTTGATAATGAATCGTTGACTTGTATCTGCTTTCGTTTCCTGCGTATTCGAAGTAGCAAAGCCAGCAGTAAGCATGTTTGTTTGCGGCAATAAAACATTCATTCATTCATTCAGTAGTGTTACCTCGTCAGATCAATCCATTTTGCCACTGAGTGTACAAGACGGCGCAGCGTCGTAACGGCGTCGTTGCGGCGTACTCACCGCGCAATCGCATCGCTTTTAAATCCCTTTCGGGGCACTTTCGTTCGCAAATTGCTAGTGTGATAGGGCTGTAAGTCCAAACTTAGGTTAATAATGTGTAGTGCTTATAAAAGTGTTTAATGAATGTTAAATGTATGGCAGACCCTGGTCTCGGCAGACCCCTCCGGGACATAGGCTGAGTATATGTTATGTTACGTTTAAATGTGTTTGTCAATTTTTTTAACAGCTTTAGATCCAAAAAAGAACTCTTTACGAATCTTTTGTTGAGTGCACGGTAGAGTGGTAAAACATTAGGGACTGAATGCACTGCGGGCACTATCCCGCAAATTCCCGTAAGTCTCCACGAATTCCGGGAAAAAAATGCTACAGCAAGTGCGGGAGTAAAAGAACTGTTTTTAAATACTCTAATAATTTTTTTTTACATAACATAACATAAACTCACGCCTGTATCCCAGAGGGGTAGGCAGAGACCAGGGACTGCCACTTGCTACGATCCTGACAGATCAGATCACTTTCGCTTCCTCAACATTCATTAGGCGATGCATGCACGCACGCCGGTTTCGGGTACTTTTTATCTTTCGCCGAATTTGACGAAAAGTTACGATTTATGAAATTTTGTTTATAATAGTGATGGATTATGCTCATTTCAGGGGCTAAGTAAGTCCTCCACTGTTAGGAGTTTTCCGATTTAAACTTACTCCGTACTGTCGGAAACACACATATTTCGACACTTTGGAGTCGTCAAAATGGTAAATCCGATAGAGTGGACAGTTACGTGATTGGGTGAAAGGCCTATTACCAGTAGTAGACAGCGGTAAGCTGGTGATGATGATGATGAGAGTTCATACGTACGATATGATATGCATTTTGCGCATAATTTTTTCTTTGTGGAAGTCAAAATATCGGCTTTGTTATTTATAACAAGAACTGTTAGAAACTTTAATACTACAAACACTAGATAGTCCTTCAGTTCTTAGAAAATGGTCGCAAGGTGGCGCTGATGGATCACCTATCCATCGATCACGCCCCCATCACTAGATCAAAAGTCAAATTAAATGTCAGAAGAAGAAGAAGAAGAAGAAGAAGCAAAGTCATGTTATTTGTACTATAAACAATCGCTAGTGCGTTTTAACCCTTATAAACCCGTACCCATCCAGTACGTAAAGCAGAGAGGTTCAAATTAAGAGTTCAGATGTGTCATTATGAACTCGAATGGGTTTTTCTTGTCGTAAATTATAGCGTCCCGCGTCATTACACGAGGAGTGAAGTCTCTTTTGGGATTTACGAGGTGAAAATGTGCGAGGCGTTATTGGATGTCTTTAATTTGGTTTTACCTTTGATTCTGGGTTTACTGTTTTAATGACTAATTAAATAAAATAAAAAAAAAAATGTTTTTTTTACATCAACTTTAGATTTATTAAGTACAGTGTTTGGTGGCAGTTCCTTTCTGCATTAGAGAGACGAAGTGACAGACGCACTTTTAGGGTTCCGTAACCCAAAAATAAGGAAACATAAACTAACGCCTGTATAGAAAGGTAGGCAGAGGTTTACATGCCAAGATCCTGATAATCCTCTTTCGATTCTTCATCACAAGGTGGCCGTAGCCGGCATGCGTGCATGCAATGACTAATTAAAACTATTAGGACTATTTAAAACTAGAGTCAACCGGCATTTAACAGGTGACGTAAAATCTTAGCCCTCGTCTTCGTTTTACCATCAGGGGTGACTGGGGTCAAGTGTCAACCAGACATAATGAGAAAAAAATTCTTGTTGATGAACCGAAAGAGCTTTGTAAAGGTATTAAGTTGCGTTGAACTGATTATAAAATATTTCAGTGAAAAAATCATCACAATGCAATAAAAAATATACAATTTATTGTTTTTATTCACTCGCAACTCATTAATCAACATTTTTATCAATTCCATTTGACCTCGAATCATGTTTGAAAAGTAAAGAAACAATTCTGAAAATATTTCAACCTCTAATTAGAATTGTGCACAGTGACTAAGCTTTCGTCGTAAAGTACCTTCGTTACGATACACAATGCATCATTACACGCAACCCAATTCCAATCATCACGGAAGTTTAATGACAAATCACAGGTCTTATCCCCCCAGTGTCATTGAAGGCGACATTCCTCCGCAAAGGTACATTCAGACACAGATGATTGCGGCTTGTTTTTAAATCGCTACCAAAATTAATAAAACAATGTATGGAAATGTTGATAGATAGTTAGATGATACATTTATTTAACGGCACAATACTCAAAACACAATATACAACACAAACGACATGAAACATAACATATTCTTAAATATACAGATTCTCAAATATTAAGATAACACAACAAAAGAAAAGAAGTTTATGTACACTAATGTTGTAACATTCTACTTATGTTTTCAATACTTGACTTATAATTACTACTGTTATAGCGCAGACAACAAAACACTCAATTTAAGCAATTTCACATGATGGTATAATATTCACATCGATATCGTAAAATCTCATTACAACATCAATAAAACGCGACCAACTTGATTGCAGGGCCAATCAGGTTGGTAGCGTTTTATTGAAGCGCGCAGCTGCGCTCTCATTGGTTAAATTTTAATGGCGGCAAAATCACTGTGATTATACACGTACGCGTGAATTTAATTTTTAATTGCATTAGTGAAGATAAAGTAGTGTATGCAACTGCATATAACACGGGTATTAAAACACTCGTTACTATTATGAAACTCGCTGCGCTCGTTTCATAAACTCACACTCGTGTTTTAATACCCTTCATTATATGACAGTTGCATAAACTACTATTCACATTTACATCATGGTTTTATTTTTTAAGACCGGGTTCAAAGTATTGAGTCCGTAAAATTGCCGCGACTCAGCATTTATGTTGCAGGAGCACCGAGATACTGCCTGCAACGATGATATTCTGTCGCTGCCATGTTGCGGTTAGTCGTGTTTGTGAAAAGAATAAAAATAATGGGATTCAATTACAAAATGGGTGCCCAATAACCTCCTCAGTCCTGACCTTGAAAATAACAATTGAAAACCATTGTCGTTTTCAAGGTCAGGACTGAGGAGGTTAATACCAGTGTGAGTTGCATATAACGAGTATCTACTAAGCATTTATCCATCTCTGTGGGGGTTTTCTTATATTGGGGACTTACTTTATGCGGGATTAGAATATTTAGTTAGATCTGCTTTGTGAGTAGGAGATGAACTTACATAATATAGTGGTTAACCGCATTCAGCTGGATATCTGAGACGTGTCACTGGGACTCATAATAAATGTACGAGAGAGCATAATTGATATTTTGTTTTCGCACACAGAAGTATGCGTTAGAGCGTATATTATGTGAGTATTCCTTCTCACTTGCACGTACTATCACTCTTAATAATTTTAAAAGAATGAGTACTTATATATTTTTGACAAATGTAGGAAATGTCAGCACCAGTAAATAAAATTACGCACATTTTAAACATAATTGAATTTTCATATGTTTATTTAGTTTTTGCTAGAGTAAAAAGGTTTAAAAGATTATTAACTTCATAAATCATTTTTCTCTATCAAAAATTAATGGTCTAAAATATCAGCGTTTAATTTTTTTAAAGTTTAATCATTATTTTACTATAATTAAACATTATAGATTGTGCGAGCGAGAGGCAATGCACTCGTCACACACTCTAACGCATACTTCTGTGTGCGAAAACCAAATATCAGTTTCACTCTGTCGCATTATGCGACTAAATTCCGGTGACACGCCTGTGTGAGATGTGCCCAAAGAAGGACAACATACGTTGATAGGCGAGTTCGGGTATTCAGGTCCTTAAGTACAAAAGTGTTGGTTTTCATAGCTATCCAGGAAACCCGTAACAGTTGGCACCAACACTAGCATACTCGTATACATAGAGCATTGGAAACATTCCCAATGTTCCGGCACATCAGTGGACACACGTCATGTGTAGCACGTTGTCTAATCATCTGTGTGTGACTGTAGCTTAAGACCCACGCATCCAAGGGGAAGCAAGGCTAATCTCCACGACGAGGGCTGTAAATCGCGCCGCGGGCGCTTATCTATGCTAAGTTATTGGCCTATTCTCGCTAAACAGGTTAAACGCCGTTGTACTGTTAATGCTGGTGTTTTGTTGCTTAAGAAAATGAGACAAGGGCTTGCCAGGACTGCGTCATAAAACTACAAATCGTTTGTAGTTTATTATGACAATGAATATGCCCTGCGTAGCCTATTCCAATTATAGGCTATGGAATTCCCATGAGGGAAGCCTATGTCCTGCAGTGGGCGTCAAATGGCTGATGATGACGATGATGATGAATGTGCATTTAAATTTCATAGTAAAACATGAATTGTAGTTATATGAATTTTGGCCCAGGCCGCTGAACAGGACCCGGAGGTAGGTTTACACTTTTATGACGTAGCCAGTGTTTTGATCTGTTGTGGACACTTCTGTGAAATTACGTTGATAGTGTCAATAACGTTGGAATGTGATGCCAAGCTTTTTGTCGCTGAGGAATTCACTCTGTTTTATGTAAAGTTTATAATAATTTAGACATTCATTTAAAAAGAAACGAAAGCCTTATAATTCAAACAGGTATTCGAAAAAAGGTATTAGAAATTATCCGTTACCATTCAACGTGTACATCTTGTACAAGTAGGTACAGTCGGCAGTGCATCAAAATTTGCATACGTTAAGGGCAAATTTGTAACAAAAATGCAAATATTGATCTGCTGTTGACTGTACGGCCGTATAACTTTTTTATTTTAGACTAAGACCCGTTCTTCTTTCCAAAGATTTAGGCTGGCAAAGGTTAATACATCCTTTATGGGGCAGTGTACACGTTTTTACAATAAGATCCCTGAAGATATAATAAGCTTGCCTGAAGTACGGTTCAAAAAATGTGTAAAGCTCACTTTATGCCAAAAGGGCTACTATAGCATAAAGGGTTATTTAGATGAAAAAGATGTGTGGAATTAAAGTCAGTTCAATGCATCCTAGTACTAGGTTTTAAAAAGATAATGACATGTAAACTCTGTTAATTAAGGAATATGTTTGAAAAGACTAAGTTTGGAGTTTTTTTGTCCGTTTTTTCTCCAAATGATCTAGATTTTGAAACGGTCACCTAGTTTTTCTTGTAACGTTCAATAAGTCACAGTTTCTGTGTTACTTTGAGTATTTTTTTTTACTTTGACTTCTTAATAGAATAGAATAGAATAGAATAAATATCGTTTATTACCAAAACACAAACTATTTAAAAAAGCAATAATAGCAGAGATTTACGTAAAATGGGAAGAAAAAGTAGATGTATTATCGCCCGAAAAGCATTACTGAATCACGCCACGTAGAAGTTGTTCAAACGCGGTCAGCTAAAAGTAGATTTTCAATAGTTGGATTGGCTTATTCCAACACACTATCCAGCTGCTTTTCGGCGGTGATTGAAACATAAAAATTACTTCTTCAAACCGCAAAATTAGCTCAAAACATAATATCAGCTACGAACTGACGCCCGTTTAGAACGCCACCATATTCTCTGCAGTTTTTTTGAAACCTGTATATTTTGTACAATGGGCGGCCTTGTTGCTAATAACAATTTGTTCCAGACAAACATGTTTTTGAAAGGTTGCATAAGGAGACAGAGAGACGGGTAGTTGGTGCAAATACGAATAATACATACTTATTTATATTCATATTAATTTATTAGCGATCATAAAAATGAATATCTACGTGCATAAAAATGAATAATTATTCGTTAATCTCACTGAAACTCGAAAACGGCTGTACCGATTTGGCTAATATTTTTTTAATATTTCAGTAAGTCCAGAGAAAGTTTACATGGTAAGAACAAAAAAAAAAACTGATAGATAGATGTAGTTTATAGGAAATTGCGAATCTTATCTTATCGTATCTAAACTCACCCGGATAGGGTTCCTGACAGCAAGGGTAGTACCGCTCGTGTCTCTCGGCCGGTACACCTAGGATATCCCACTCCACCGAAGGATAGTACTCTCGTAAGTCTATGCCGACCTCCACCATGTCGCCTTTCTTCTGATTTATGTGCTTCAGGTCGATCTGTGAATGGGAGGAAGTTTTAATACGACCGTTCGTTGTTGTGGTGTTGAATATAGTGTATTTTCTTTAGATAGAAGTGATTAGGTACAGGTATTTCGCCAAATGTGTCCTATGGTTTGCTAATTTAATTATGCACATATTGTTTGTAATTCTTTGTAAGGATATTGGCTTGTGTGCCTACTGTATGTAATTCTTTGCAATGTTGTCAAATAAAGCTTATTCTTATTCTTATTCTTATTCTTATTTAGAGAAGGATTTGTAAGTTCTTAATTTAGACTTATCTATATTAATTTTATTTTAATTTATTTGCGTTATCGACAGATTAGTTACACGTTTTCATTATTATTCACTTATTTAATTGCAGGGAACGTGTAATATCTACAAATAGTTTGTGTGTTTAAAAAATGTGTTTAAATACCATAATCATGTTATTAATAGTAATTGTCAGGACCCACCTAAGGCCGTAAACCTAAGGCTAGGAACCTAAAAACGGCCGTTTTTGGCATAAATGCTATCTAGTCCTGAGTCCGTGATCCTAAGTTCTCTGTCGTGAGTCCTAAAATCACTGTTAACATATTTGAATGATTGTACAGATATTTTTTGCGAATACGATCTGTAAAGTAAGATATGATTTCTTTTTCATTGGTGGCGCTAGTGAGCCCCATGGATCCCTTTAACAGATGTAATTAAGTAGCACAAGAATCCGGGGTTCAATATTATAAAAAAGTTGTTCTATCGAAGTAAAAACCCGTGTCAATAAGTGCTAACATAACTGTTGAGAATACCTTGTAATACAACAGAGGTAGCAACGGGGCGGTAGAACGCCGGCTTCTCGTTCGGGAGGTCGTGGGTTCGTATCGCGGCACGTACCAATGACTTTGTTGTGTAAGTTACCCATATTTGTGAAGTTGTCCACTCGCTAACGGTGAAGGAAGACATCGTGAGGAAACCCGTGCATCCGAGGTATTTACATGCCTCAGCACTTGCTACGTACAATGGCCCAACCATAAGGTTAAGTGCGGAAATCTCCAGTCTGAAACTACCTTGTGGCACTGCATCCTTAGAAGCAATTATATCGTCGGGCAAAAGTTTGGCACATTGTTACGTCGGAACTGTGACGAATGTTTCCTTTTTTTTCGGTGGCGGCAGAATTTTGACTCTGTAATTTATTGCTGTTGGCAACTTGTTTGGTAAGACTCGCTTCTTGAGTTACTGTCTCGTTTACGCAGTTACAAATTGTATCAAAGTTCATGAAAGTTGTGGTGATATATCGACTTGCATTTTTCGAAGCCGTTGTTTTGAAGTTGCGAATAATGGCGCTCATAAATTTCGCATGCATTGTCGTTTTTGGTAAAATCAAATTTGTGTGTACCTCAGTAGGCTCGATTCAGCAAGAAGTGTTTTAAATTTTCGTTTCATTTTTAGTTATAACGCGTATGATTTAATTTACCAATAGTTTTTATTCATTTTATTGAAATTAATAAACAAACTACTAACTTACTACTAACCGCACAAAAAATATTTTGTATTTATTCTTGACTTCTTTCTCTCTGTTTTTCTTTCTCTTTCTCTTTAGCATGTGGCTGTTCGCCATTGTAGCTCCAGGAACTAAGCTTAAAAAAGCAGGTTTTCTGGTTAAAGGGGAGGTTCCGCACATCAATCTTACAGAAAAACTTACAAATGGCCGGCGGCTTGGCAAAGGACCGTATTTGCCCTCTCCATCAATTGACTCAGTCATTTCTTGGCTTATTCGATTATCAGTTAACTCGTTTATTTTAATAATATAACAAAAACTCACGCCTGTATCCCAGAGGGGTAGGCAGAGACCAGGCACTGCCACTTGCCACGATCCGGGTCAGTGGTCAGGTCAGTGGGGGTCAAACGGCTGATGATGATTATTATTATTATTTAATACTTTTATTGCACTTAGCCCAATGACAATACGGCGGACTTAATGATGATGGTGATGATTCGTTTATTATCTATCTACCTATTCAGTACACAAAAGACGCCTTCTGTTGGTCATAGGCCAGCCACTTCACCGTCACATCAACCCATTGTCTTCACGCTGCCTTCTTAATGTCATCGTATCATCGGCTTCTTCGTTCACTCATTTATTCGTCTAGCCAGTGTTTTAGTACATTCGTTTACTCACCTGATCGCCATCGTAGCTCCAGGAGCCAAACTTGAGGAAGCAAGTCTGTTGGTCGAAGGGGAAGTATCGCACATCGATTTCGCAGGAGGACTTGAAAATGGCTGGCGGCGTCCACAGCACCTTGCCCGTGTGGTGCAGCACCGCCTTTGTCATCGTCGTCACGACGTATTCACCGTCCGCGCTAAGGAAACAGACGATGCGAGTTAGATTAGAATATGACATGGGTTTTGGGCTCCACCAATAATTTTGTTGTGAATTTCTAATAGCAAGGCCACTCGCTAACGGCGAAGAAAAACATTGTGTCCGAAAATATGAAGGAGGAGAAGAAGAAAGACATTTATTATGCCAACAAGATATATCACAGAAACAAAATAAGCAGATAAGTAACATAATATGCACAACAACAGAAAGAAAACTAAATACACAAATACACATCGTGAACCCGCCATTGCAACGTCAAGACGGCGACTTTAAACTCACTTTAACTTGGAGTAGGCAGCATAACCAATTGAAGCTAGTTGTAATCAGTTTCTAAATAATAATAATAATAGCTCTAGCTATTTTTTGGGGTAAGCAGCCTCGTCAAAATCAAATATGAATAAATTTCGAGCAATCCGCGGTTCTTCATCATCATCATCATCAGCCATTTGACGCCCATTGCAGAACATAGGCCTCCTTCGTGGCTTTCATAACCACGAGGGGGTTTGCCATAATGGCCACGCTTCGCAGGCCGGTTCGCGATCGCAGTATGTGGTTAGAATCTGTGGAAGACGCTGCTGCTCGTCTCTTGGTAATTGATTTCCTTAGTCGCCTTTTACGACATCCACGGAAGGAAATGGAGTCACGCTATTCTTTTAATCTGGCGCCACACGGAGCTCGCGTGTTAACAAAAATTAAAGGACATTTAATATTAACACCCAAGTGACACAATCTCGTGTTCCGGTTCCGAAATAAGATACCCTGTGTTATTTATGACTACAGGGTAGTTTTGAAATAGTAAGCTATATTTTGAGAGAATTTTCTTATCACTGTGAAAAACAATATTATTAATGATCGGCAATGGTATTAACATTACCAGGAGACGGGCAGCAGCGTCTTCCTGAGATTTCAAGCCCATACTGCGATCGCCAACCCGCCTACCAAGCGTGGCGGATTATAGGAATGTGTCCTGCAGTGGACGTCAAGGGGCTGGTGATGATGATGATGATGATGAATGGTATTAACATATTTGTAAATATGCAAATTCGTGATTTTCGACCTTCTGCTCGAAACTGTGAATCCAAATTCAATGTGACAGTGAGTACCATGACGTTGAATTTTTTTTTCTAATATGTTAAATGTATAAGAGTCTTACTCCGATATGCGTAAGCAATTAAAATAAAAATTGACCTCAAGACGCGCGACCCATGGTTATTTTCGATTTTTATAACATTTCGAAATCATGGATAGAATGCCCCCTTAAAGTTTGTCAATCGAACTCAAAGTCACCCTGTAGATAAAATCACCACAGACATCCAGACTGAAGCTAGGTTTTGTGAAGTTATAGTAGCAATGCCACTAGCTAACCGTGAAGGAAAACATCGTGAGGAAACCTGGGTGTCTGAGCTATTCACATACCTCAGCGAATAAAATAGCCAATCCGCGGTGGGCACGCGAAGCCCATACTATCTCTCTGAGAGGAGGCCTGTGCCCTACAGTGGGACATATATAGGCTGCTTATAAAACATCCGGACTGCAGGCCATTTGTACAAAATAATCATTGTACGGCAGCCCCAGGTGGGATCTAAGGCCCGACCTCTGTTTTGGTAGTCGAAAGAGGCTGTCACGCAATACACAGGCCACTAGCGCGTGACGTCAGCAGACGTCACCGATGACAAATAGCTCGCAGGAAGTGGGAAGATGTCACGTCGTGTAGCGAACAACAGGAATATAGCTTCGGCATGTGAGAAATGGTATTTGCACTGAACTTGGAGTTCTAATTTCTATATTCATAAGTACAGGCCAGGCCATAATCCAATTTCATAAAAAATACAATTCCTGGCTTACTATGACAATTAACAAGTAAAAACACTTAGCTACGCTCATGACGTCGGATTGTCATAATAAAGTACCGACCTATGAATTTAAGTTTGAAAGGGCAAGATAAAAAGTACCCGAAATCGGCGTGCGTGATGCAACGACTAATGAATGTTGAGGAAACGAAAGTCAGTATCGTGGCAAGTGGCAGTCCTTAGTCTCTGCCTACCCCTCTAGAATACAGGCGTGAGCTTATGTATGTACGTATGTATTGAAGTTTTATGAAACGCGGCCCAGCACGTAACATCTCAGGTATCGATTTCAGTCACCACACAGTAAAATTAAAATCTGTCCCATTTTTTTATGGTTTTGTGTGTAAATACAGTTCAACTCCACACGTAAATAACAAACATCTCAGCTAAAACGTAATTACACTACTTAAGATAGGGGTATTAAAAACAATTCAATTACTGACATGCTGATTATTGGCATCACGTTTACAGATTGAATCCTGGAAATACAGCTATAAATTAATATCATATCATGAAAGTAATGTTTTTCATCGTTTTTATTCACTTCGTCGCAACAATAAATAAGTAGCTTAAAGTATTAACATGGCCTTCGAACCGTGATCTGACTCAACGAAACTCATAATTCAATCATCGGTCACCGACTCGCTTCCGCGAAACAACCTTTAACATAAACTCCCTTCCACACGACAAGATACACCTTTTTATACCCTCTGCTTTTAAGCGACCTGTGTTAAAAGTCAAGTAATTTTAGTATTTCTCTTCAGACAGTGATATTAAATTTGACACTTGGGCAATCTTACCGAAGGAACTGCCGCAAAGACTTTTTTCTCGTCATCCCCCTGCATGGTGCGTCGGGTTATTCTGATTCTTTCACAGTGACAGCGGTACGTCTGTGGAACGCTCTACCTCTGTATATTCGTCGGACCAGGTGAGCAGATCGTGGGACTCCGCTGCATTTACCAGTCCGCGGTCTTCACTCGAGAACCATTTGTTTGTACCCCATTGGTTATCAGTTGTTCGGAATATCTTGTGACAAGTCCACTGTTACTTTATCTTCCTAATCTCATAGACAAGCAGTAAAAATTCTAGCGTACGAATCCGATGTTCGGGTTCATGAATTCCTGTTAAATAGTAATTGATATTGATGAGGTGAAAGAGGTTAGTTAGGATTGTGGCAAGTGGAAATCTCTGCCTACTCATCTGGAATATATCATCATCATCACAGCCATTTGAGGCCCACTGCAGGACATAGGCCTCCTTCGTGGTTTTTATAACGATGAGGGGTTTTGCCTCTATCGCCACGCTTGGCAGGTGGGTTGGCGATAGCAGTATGCGGTTAGAATCTCAGGAAGACGTTGCTACCCGTCTCCTGGTAATTGATTTCCTTAGTTGCCTTCTACGACATCCACGGATGGAAATGGAGTGACAATATTCTTAATCCGGCGCCACACGGACTTCTTAATCCGGCGCCACACGGTATACAGGCGTGAGGTTATGTAGTTCAATATTTTGTAGACAGCGTTGATAGCGTGGGCACGGTGGTCGATCACTTACCTCAGCAGTTGAAATTGCTAATCCACGGTGAGCACTCGTGGTGATTAAGCCCGTACTCTCTTTCTCTGTGATGTAACGTTGTAGACATACATGTCTTTAATAAAACATATTTTAAACTAAAACTAGCCTATTTTCTTAATTTTAACAATTAACTACATAATAAATAAAATAAAATATTCATCATCATCATCATCATCATCATCATCAGCCTATGCTTGTCCACTGCTGGACATAGGCCTCTCCTATAGCACGCCACTGAGCACGGTCCTCGGCCACTCTCATCCAGCTCTTGCCAGCCGTAAACATTAATTAAACCTAATAACTACAACTAAATAAATTTCAAACTAAAACTAGCCTATTTTCTTAATTTTAACAATTAACTACATAATAAATAAAATAAAACACTAATTAAACCTAATAACTACAACTAAATAAATTTTAAAAAAACATAACTTCTTTTAAAGTACATTCGCACTGAAAAATACTGAAATGTAATCTGTAGTCATTAACAGTTTTTTGGTAGAAATTTAGTATCATGAAACTGGTCACACTATTTATTTTTGTAGAAATTTAGTATAATGAACTGGTAACATTTTCGTGACGATTAGCTTTGCCATCACTGGACTGGAACGAACGCTTGCATCTGCTAAGATAAATTATTACTTTCGCATATACATAGTGCGACGTTAAAAGTACTTAATCTAATAGTCAGTGCACCTAAAGTGTCCTTAACCGTTCCGGGTCCGCTAGACAAGTCGCTGTATACCTGTGTTTTGCATAGATCCTCAGACCCCATATTGGGTAAGTTGTGAACAAGATTTTACTTATTAAATTTGTGTGCTAACATTTCTTAGCTTTTCAATCTTTCATTCATCAAGTTATGTTCATTTGTGTTATAATTAGCGATAACGGCATTCAACAGACCGTTGGAATATTCCAGTGGTCGCATCATGAATACCGTATCCTACCTTCATCTTTTCAATATTTTCACCTTTAAACTTATAACGTAAATATTTCTTTTTAATTGCCTTCTGCATTCATTATCTTTTATTTAATTTAAAGCCTACTTTATTCTTCGCAATTGTAAACTCCGTTCTGATTGTTTTCACCACGGCACCGCTTGCTACATAAGTACTTACCTACAATGCGTTGCCGTCGGTGGTAACACGGAACGTTATGGAATCATTCCTAACGTATTTCGTTGGCCATTCCAGGGTTTCAGTACGGGGCTTAGAAGACCTAGGCTTCGCTTGCTACGTACTGCTGCATCACCCTCTGCTTTGCTTCCGCCTCATCGGATATCCAGCGAAGCACGGCGACCTACAACCCTGCCAGTGGCTGACGACCTGTTCCACCGGCATCTGACCATCCAGGGGAGTGCTTAAACTACGCAGTGAAATCAGATACTAGGCCGACACACCACGACCCGTTCTACCGACTTAGGTGGCCTGCGGCCATCAATAAATTGTCTTTTTTTTTGTTGGACTAACCTACTTCTTTTGTTTATCTCCCAATAGGGACCTTAGATAAATAGGTAGGGAACGTCACAGTGAGAAGGCCTTCTCTCAGAGACTTAATATAATTACTCGGTTATTTAGGCGTGTATCCTTAACCTTACTAATATTATAAACGCGAAAGTTTGTATGTATGGATGGATGTTTGTTACTCTTTCACGCAAAAACGGCTGAACGGATCCGGATGAAATTTTGCACAGAGATAGATTATAGTCTGGATTAGCACATAGGTAATTTTTTATCCCGGAAAAATACACATCAAAATTACCATGCGAACGAAGTCGCGGGCAACAGCTAGTAGTTCATATACCTCTGAAATTATCATTTTGTATGTTTGTACATCTACTGCCTTCTCCAAAGGTCATCCATCCAAAGGTTGTTTGAAAGAAATCACTTTTAGTGGTAAGGCCGCCGTCTGAACTCTGATTTGAAGAAATATCTGTGCAATTTCCATTTCTATGTACAATAAAGTGCTCTCTATCTATTTTTATTTAATTTTTATTATATTTTATTTAATTAGGACCACCAACAAGATACACACCAATACATTCACAACAGACAACAAAACCAAAAATAAGCCAAGTGTTATCTCACTTACAGGCAGCCACAACATGCGCCGTCAGTATTATGTTTCATGAGGAACTAAAGCTAACATTGGGACGTACGCAAGCTACATAAATATTTAAACTTCTTCCTGCTATCCAAAACCAGCATTACCGACACGCTAGCGAGGAATACCTCGCTCATAGTATCCCGCGGCGTGTGTGTCGGGATTTATTCACCGGCAATGATTTATCGTCGCCCGGCCGGTCGTGACACGACATGATGTATCATTTCGTAACGGTTTCTTGCTTCATATTTCGTGTAATCAATTAACTTTGCCTATTGCGGAAGTTCGCTACCACGGCTACGTTTAGTGAGGTGATCTAGTTTAGGGTTTTCGAGGGAAAACCCGAACAAACAAATAAGCAAACAAGCAAAATAACACTGAAATGTAAAATAGCCAACAATCCGACTCCTGAGAATTAACTACTAAGCAGGTCGGACCAACCTAAGTACAGTGTTGAATTGGGGTCCCACCTCTTTGAAACAATACGATAGCTCTTTTTATTTTACAAAGTTATATATGCATTAGATCGTATGGAAGAATATTTATTTCGACTGCCAAATCAATTGTTTGTTTGTTCGTTCGCTCGTGCACTCGTTGGCTGGTTCGGTCGTTCGCTCGTTCGCTCTTTTGCTTTTTTACTCCACTGCGGCGACACACAAAAGGAGGGTAATGAATGTGTTTAGCTCGTATGAGTGTAGTGTGTGTCCCATTATATGTTCCCTCGTAACTTCTAAACCGATGGCCTTACTTGCTAAAAAGCAAGATCTCAATCGATTCGTCGTATTTGCGCGAGTGTCATCATAAGCAGCATACATAGCGAGTGTCATAAGCTATATGAAATCAGCATAAATAGAAAAAAAAAACACAAAAAAGACAAAAATAAAAACTGAAATATAAAATAACCAACAACCCTACTGCTGGGCATTAACTACTAAGCAGATGGGACCCAAATTCAGCAATGTAACTCCTTACGTTGGTCCCGCCTATTTTTTTAGTTTTTATTGCAAATACCTATTTTATGTTTGTGTTTTCCTGGTACAATAAAGAATATTCTTATCTTATCTTATTATCTGTTCGTGAGAACAAAGGCCCAGACAGACGGACGGATGGACAACAAAGACAACATTTAAGAGTCCCGTTTATTTCATTTTTAGACGCGGAACCATAAAAAGAAAAAAATCACGAGTGATTCTACAGTTCAGAGCCGATCAACCTTTTCTTAATGTAAATTCACCTACAGCTTTACTGGTTTTTTAAATTGGGTTCAAGTCTCGGCATGGGTGGACTTTTTAGCCTCTAAATAGGGTTTAAAACTTTACTGAGGGGCAGTTTCTGAAATGACAATTTTTCTAAGTAAATAGTTAACTGTATTAGATTAGATTAGATTAGATTAGAACACTTTATTGTACACACCAGAAAACAAAATACATGAAAAGGCTTACATGTCTAAGTTTTGGCGTATACAATTAGCGGTCTTATCGCCAAAGGCGATCTCTTCCAGATAACCTTAGGATAGATAGAACTGAAAGAAGTGCTGTCTCCTCGAATTTCTCAGAAGAGATCGTGACAGAATTTGAATGTGACAGGTTGTGAAGATGTTTGGATGTTTGTTACTCAATCACGCAATAACGGCTGAACGGATTTAGATGAAACTTGGTATGGAGATAGTTTGAGTCCCGAGAAAGTACGTAGGATACTTTCATCCCGGAAATTACTCATTCCATGCGGACGAAATCGCGGGCAAAAGCTAATAATCATATATTTACAGAATAGGAGTATATGGCGCAGTAGATAGTTGAAGATTTCCACTACCAACTCCTGGCTCAGATCAGCTGGTAGCTCGTTGGTCTAGCAGTATCTTCAGTACTATGCCGAAGGTTGTCGGTTCGATTCCCACGGTGGTATTCTAGTTTGGAACCAGGACAAGTGATTGTGTTGTGTGGGAGTTATTTATTATATTACTAGCTGTTGCCTGCGACTTCGTTCGCATGGTAATTTTGATGTGTATTTTTTCGGGATAAAAAATAGAATATGTGCTAATCCAGACTATAATATATCTCTGTGCAAGATTTAATCCGAATCCGCGTGAAAGAGTAACAAAAATCCATCCATATATACAAACTTTCGCGTTTATAATATTAGGAAGGATATTGTCATTAGGAAAGCTTTGAATCGTTACTAGAAAGATTAGAAGCCAGTCATAGTAGCATAGTTTGAATATAGATTATGTAGAATTTCAGTCGTCATAAGTTAAAACAACGACCAAATCAATGATCTCTTTAATGCGTCGCGTCGTAGCACAATTGCTATGATGAGCGTAGCAACTTGCTACGATAAACCGTAGCAACTTGCTACGATAAACCGTAGCAACTTGCTACGATAAACCTTAGCTTAAAGCACCGTCTACTCGTTGTTTGATAGGAATGTGGTGCAGTGAATAGATTTATATCGAATTCCGATTTGAGAATGTGTTTCTAGGTGGATATTAAGTTAATCGTAGTTTCTTGAATTCTAAATGACCCGATAGGGCCACCATAACAATGGTTTTTAAATGTTCTTTTCAAGGTAATAATCTGACAGGTTAAATAGGTTTGCTTACAGATAGGTTCACAAAGGTAATAATTAAAGTATTTACTTGGTAAAATTCTCAACTCAGAAATTGTGGGTCATGTATATGAAACTAGTATAGTTTCATGTATATGAAACTATACTAGACACGAAACAACTCCTCATTTGAAAAAATACGTTAAAACCAATTGGAGCTTAATATTGGAAACGTTTTTAATTGCATTACCACTGTATCAGTGAGAAAGTCAGGCTATGCGCACTCACTTAAAAATATTATTATCTTATCTAATCTTACTTGTTATAAAGAACGATGTCAGGCAACCAGATGTGCTCGGAGGGTACATAAAGCTCCTTCACGCCACCGTACTCCAAAGGATCCCATTTGAACTTATGGTCTTCCCATTCCTGTCGAAAAGTAAAATTTTCGTAATATCTGACACACCCTATCAAAATTTTAAAACCGCATCGTCTGGAATCTTAGAGGTCTGGGGATCGATTTTGGTGTGCAGCAATTATCGTATAGAGGGCAGAGGAAGTGCAGTAAAACGGCCAACGTCGGCAGAGCAAGTGGTACATACATAAAGTACCCGGAATGTATTACATGGTAAGACTACACCCACAAAAGCAATGACGCTGTTTTGTATCATTATCAACATCATCATCAGTTATTAGGCCCCCAATGCAGGACAGGTTCACTACGCCACTCCAAAACACGTTTCAGCGAATTACATTTCGTGTATGATGATTCATCGACAGTTTGTTTGTTCAATATTTCAATTTATGCAATGTTTGATTTTACGAATCGCGTTTGTTCGGTTTTTTATTTCCCCCAAGCAGCAAGCGCCAATGCACGCAATCACGGCCGTTTTGCCATAAATGCTATCTAGTCCCAGGTTCCAGATCCTAGGTTCTTTGTCGTGGGTCCTAAAAATCATTGTTGACGTGATTGAGAGATTGCATGGACACTTTTTGCAAATACGATCTGTAAAAGTAGATATGATTTTTTTTTTATTGGTGACGCTATTTATCTCACTGGATCCCCCTTAAGTTGGTATCTATTCGTTTATACACATTATATTAAATATTATTTCTGGAATGATTTTTTAACATTAACTAATCTTGGCCTTTGCATTCTAGGCATTCTAAGTGATTCATTTGTCTTAAATTTTTAAAATCTGTAAGTTTTCCTATTATAATAAAAAAATAAAATAAAATAAATCAGTTGAAAGAAGAAAAATAAATGTATGAATTTGTAAGCAAAAATTCACAGATTTCGTACCTCACATGGCTATCGAGCACATTGAAAATAAATCGAGTCAGAAATGTCATGTGAAAAATGTCGTTCTGACTTTTTGACTTATTTTAAAAAGGTTAGGTTACACGTGAAGGTAAACCCTTAACCCGATCGTCTTTATTTTAAGCTTAAATTGTAGGTGATTAAATTGTCCAGAGGGATTTTTCTCAAATTTCTGATATCAATCTTCGTTTCCAAAATATCGAGTGGCAAAATTTAAAATTCGGAAAAAAAAAATTTCTTTCTCACTATTACTGCTTTGACTTTCTGGAATAATTCGCACCTTTGCACCTTTCAGCTCTTGTAAATATGCGTCTTTTGAGCTTTTTTGAATATCATATCTTCACAATTTTCCGAGATATAAGGGGATCGCACTTTTTCGTGAAATCGGAGCCTACACTGGAGCATATGACAAGACATTTCCAATGTCAAAAATCTTTTCACTTGGTAGCACGACTACCGTGACTTCTTATACTTACATGCTCAAGCCAAACGTTGGTCGTTAGAATTTGGTCCTTCAAGTTCTGTAACAAAGACAAAAATACATTAACCTACCAAATATTTCCTCATCTTTCGTCAGGATGTCTTTCTTCAAGGAGACAAGTCGTCAAAATAGACAATTTTAGTTTGCAAGTAATATAATTTATCATTAATTAATTTGTAAATTCCTCGTTCTAGAATTATAATTTTTTTCATTATTATTAACGCGCAAATCTAGATGTCTAGATGTTTATCACGCAATGATAAATGAATACATTTGGATGAAGGTTGGCGTACATATTATAATGAAAAAAAAATGTTCTAAGGTTAACAAGAGCACTGGACATAATAAAAATTGAATTTGCACGGATATTTACTCGTTTATTTTTTCATTTTACAATTTTCCAACTTATCGGTACTTTTGCAAGTCCTGTGGTCTCGGCAGACTGAGGTGACACGCATCTTTTAGAAAGCATTAACTGTTAGTTTACTACCCTTGGCAAAAATTACAAAAAAATATTAAGTTACGTTCCAAAAATATTATGGCATATTTTTTCATTTAAATTGGCAAAACAATTATTATATAAAAACTCAAAAATATTGATTATTAGATAATGATATTAAAATTAAATCTACAAAATAACATTTTATATAAACTCAAAAATATTTATTATTAGTTATTGAAATAAAAATTAAATCTAATTAATTAGCCCTTAAGCACTGGTTCCCATGAAATGGATGAACTCAATGACATGTACAATTCTACAGATTAAAATATTGGGTAGCTTTGTCAAAAATAATTTGCTGTCGGTCTGCTGACATAATCCGGACATAAAATTGTACGTGATAGTGAATTTGGGTGAATTTCATTCAGAATTTAAAACTCGGAAATAGCAAATTCTCTCCACAAGAACTACAGAGAAATTGGCGGAGCCAGCTGCGTAGACGACAAACCTTAATTGAAATGAAATAGACGTTTACAATCTACCCCTCGGTGTCTTAATTGCGATGCAGCTTGCCACGTAAGGACAAAATAAATACAGGCGAAGAACAGTCTGGAATATATGACTTGAATATCCTGAATTACGCTCATCAAAGAAATGGAAAAAGAAGTGGCCTTGACCAGCAGAAGGTGAGTCCAAGCTGATTGATCTATTGATCCTAAACAAGCGGGTATGCGGTGGTAGCGCAGCGATAGAACGCCGGCCTCACATTGGGTTCGAATCCCGGCATGTACTTTATTTCCTAAGTTACAACGTTGGCTGAAAGAATTTTCTATAGAAATAAGCTCGCCTATGTACCCGTTCTTATTACTTTGTTTTTATGTGTAAAAAGTATTTAATAAGATACATTTGTGAAATGGTAGTAGCAATACCACTCGCTAACGGTGAAGGAAAATCTGAGTGTCGGAGGTGTTCACATACCTCAGCGCTTGAAATTGCAAATCCACCGTGGGCATGCGCGGTTTTTAAGCTCATACTCTTTCTCTGAGCAAAGGCCTGTGCCCTGCAGTGGGACGTTAATAGGCTACATAAAGGAAAATGCAGGACGACGCTGGATGCAAGCCGCTTCCGACCGGTCTTTTTGGAAATCCATGGAGGAGGCCTATGTCCAGCACATCTTGTATGATGATAAAGGAAAATAGTTTTATGTCTAATCTATATTATTAGCCCATAAACAGAGCCTCTTGTTGGACACAGGCCTCTTCTATTTTACGCCAAGCTGGTCTCGTCCAACGTTTCCCACTATTTTTACCCGACTGCGGCGAAGTCCACAAGGAGGGTAATTTGTTTGGCTCATATGTACGTATGTATGTAAGTAAGTAAGTCCGATTCTATATTCCCTCATAACTCCTTAACCAATGGACAGATTTTGTCAAAAAATGTTTCAATCGATTCGTCATGTTTCCGCGAGTGTCACGGGCTATATGAATTCAGCATAAAGCCAACAAAATAAAAAATGACTTAAAAGACAAAAATTAAAAAAATTGAAATAAAAAATCACCAACAATCCGACTGCAGAGCATTAACTACAAAGCAGGCGGGACACAAATTCAATAATGTAACTTATTGCGAGGGTTGGTCTCACCCGCTTAGAAGTCGGGTTATTTGCGGGTTGGGTTATTCGGGTTTTATTGGTTAGTTTTTATTTCAGTTTTTTTGGGATCCGTTATTATTAGCAATTAGATTAGATTTACTCTTTATTGCACACCATACATTATAAATATACATGAAAAATCTTAAATATCTAAGTTACATAGTATATAACTGGCGGTCCTATCGCTTAAAGCAATCTCTTCCAGACAACCTTAGGATGGATAGGACTATAAGATGAAGAGAGTAGGTAGGTTCTGCTCTCTTTAGGCCAACCTGTATCTCTGTCGCTTTTGCAGCGCTGAAAGCCCATTTTCCGCCGTTCTACAATTACGCTTCGTTTTATGCTATTTTTACGGCATGCCCGGGCTATGGTTACCGATTATGTATGTTGTTATTGTTGTTTTCCCGACGTGTTATGAGGCGATAAGACTGCCCAAATGATTATCTTTACAGACATACACAAACTCACGCCTGTATCCCAGAGGGGTAGGCAGACACCGGGGACCACGACCCTGACAGATCACTTTCGCTTCCTCGACATCAATTAGTCGTTGCATGCACGCACGCAGGTTTCGGGTACTTTTTATCTTGCCCTTTGCTACTACAATCCCTTATTTGGTCGAAGTATGTCCGCCTGGAACGTGCGTTACTGGCTGTTCCAACCACGTTAGCTCGATGTATTTGTTTCGTGAATATTTCTTTTCTTTTCCTTTGATTGTGTTCGTGACAATTAATTCTGTGGGCTTGTCGTGAGATTAGAATTGCACGATGCAAAAACAAGGCGCATGAATATCCATAGATCTAAATAAAGATTTAAAATCTTACATGAAATGAACACAGATAGGTAGGTAGGAGATGTATTAGCAAAGGACAAGACTAAAAGTACCCGAAACCGGCGTGCGTGCATGCAACGACTAATGAAGGTTGATTAAAAGATAGAGATCTGTCAGGAAGTGGTAGACCCCAGTCTCTGCCTACCCCTCCGGGATACAGGCATGAGTTTATGTTATGTTTTAGGTAAATGGATAGAACATTCTACTAAAGATATACTTAACAATTACATCATCAGGTACGCAAATACCTAACAAGAAAATTAAGCTGATTATTGCCTTATTTCAAATAAATTCTGTTTCGGGTAAACATTATTAAATTTTGTCTATATAATGGAAGAGCTTTCTGATACATGTTGGTATAACCTTACTTAAAGGAAAATTGTGGCTCGAATATGCTATTGTTAATTTATATTCCACTCACTCGGCGTGTGGTTGTACCCTTTGTCAAAGGAACCATGACTCCAATTAAAGATAGAAACGTAAGTGTAAGCCGTAAGTAAGCACATATTTTTAGGGTTCCGTACCCAAAGGGTAAGGGACACTATTACTAAGACTCCGCTGTCTGTCCGTTCGTTCGTCTGTCACCAGTCTGTATCTCATGAACCGTGATAGCTAGACAGTTGAAATTTTCACAGATGATGTATTTCTGTTGCCGCTATAACAAAAAATTCTAAAACGAGGATAAAATAAACATTTAAGGGAGGCTCCCATACAACAAGCGCAATGTTTTTGCCCTTTTTTGCTCGATATTAATAACGGCAACAGTTAGACGCTTGAAATATTCAAATGTTGTACAGATAATGGTATGGAACCCTCCGTTCACTCGCACTTAGCCGATTTATTTTTTCATTATAAATGTCATTCACTTCATTCTATAGCAAACTACAGGGAACTGTCCGAGATTAAAATCACTGGTATAGCCAGTTTTTTTGCTTCTGCGACATACAGACATACGGCCGGTCACGACAAAAAAAGGCTATTGTTAGCCAGCGAGCCGTCAGAAAGGGGAAACCAAACAATTCGCGCCACACAACAAACATCTGGGCCAGGTTTTGGCCGTCCACTTTGGCTCCATAGTTAGCATTCCATGCGCTTACCTGCCGGAGCAGCTGCGAACCGTGAGGAATTCGTTTGAATGGCGTCGCTTGGGCTTAAGCTCCGTACACAAAACTGCGAATCGGCGCGATGCGAATTCGCAACGCAGAAAACTGCGACGCAAATTGCTGCGATGCGATTTCGTGCGGCCAGGATCTCTCTTCCACGAATCGGGTGAACATTCCTTCGATGACCGTCAACCGTACTGAACGTGTTTTGTAAAGTACATAGATCGTGACATGGATCATAAAAAGAAATGCTCACTTCTGTTATTGCCAAGAAGATACAGGAAAAAGAAACAAAAGAGATTTTGGTTTTTGGTTATTACTGTTATGAAAACCGATGAGTAGCCGATGCCAGAGTAGCCGATGCCAGTGTTGATGTAGAGCGGTGGTAGCCTAGTGGGTAGAACATTGGACTCGGAAGCGAAAGACCCAGGTTAGATTCCTAGTGCGGGCATGTACCTATGACTTTTTTTTATGTACATTTAAGTTATGTACATTTGTGAAATTTTAGTACGAATATCACTTGCTAACGATGACGGAAAACATCGTGAGCAAACTTAAGTGTCTGAGCTATTCAATTCAATATAAAAAATCACGTTTATTGTATGCTTCCATACAATAAACGTGATTTTTTTGCAGTTTTAAATGTTTATTTCATTCTATTTTTAGTATTTGTTGTTATAGCGGCAACAGAAATACATCATGTGTGAAATTTTTTACTGTCTAACTATCACGGTTCATGAGATACAGCCTGATGACAGACGGACAGGTGGACGGACAGCGGAGTCTTAGTAATAGGGTCCCTTACAATTGAGTGTGGAAGCCTAAAAATGTAAAGGTTTTTAGTTATGAACCACTAAAAAAAGTGTGCCCCGCGTTTGGGTAGAATTGGTTTTGCCGAGGCAAAACTGGTTTGCCAGGAAACATGCACAACTGTACATTAAATTAATATGTGAAGTCAAAAAAAAAATTCTATTATATTTCCCAGACATTTTCTTCCGACTCTCATGCTTGACTTGCAGAGTTAAGAGAATTCACTTGCAGAATGAAGCTTATTAAACTAATTAAAGCAAACTTATTATCCACTACTTGGTTGCTGTGTCTTAAAAATAACAAGTTACTTTAAAATGATTCACTTAATACTGCAAGGTCTGCCGGCGCCCTTAGTCCCCTCTCTGCGTAAGTTGTAATGTAATTTAAATGGTAATAGTACGACAGTGTTGAGTGCTTTTATGCTCCCCACTGGAGGTTCAGCTCGAACTAGTTTACGGATGGTTTTACGATGTACATTATAGGCGGTTTAGTTACTATATCGTATACTGTTATGACGTCACTGACCCCTACATTCGCCGCACCGTGGCAGCCATGGAAATATCGCCCGCTTTTTTATTTTTTATTTTTTTATTTTATTATCTTTATACTCCAATAATATTCAACACTAGTCACCAAAATAAAGCTTGAAATATGCTCGTGAAAATAGAGCTCTTTTTTTCATGCAGCTTATATTACTACCACTGCAGTACACAGGCCTCTCTCAGAGAGAATTTTGAAAACCACGGATTGACAATTTCAAGCGCTGAGGTGTGTGGACACTTCAGACACTCAGGTTTCCTCACGATGTTTTCCTTCACAGTTAGCGAGTGGTGTCGCTACTATAACTTCACAAATGTACGTAACTTAGACAACAAAGTAATGGTACATACCGCAATTCGAACCCACGACCTCCCGAAAGAGAAGCCGGCGTACTACCGCTCCACTACCACCGCTTGATATTTATTTTTGAGGGCTTATTTTTCAATACATTTTCTTTTTTAATTAAATTTTATTCACTATAAAAACAAAATATTTAGGTACTAAATGGACGTCAAAGCTGTTAGTTTCACAATTAATAAGGTTGTGCGGAGAAGAAGCTAATAAAGAAACTCCACATTTATTCTTTTCAAAACAGGTTTGCTTAATTAACAGAGTTTTCAACTGAAATTTACACTACGCTAGATACAATTGTCCCCATTAACATTATTTAAATACCAGACATCTTTGTCTTCCAAATAATCCTTAATGTTATAATAAACTTTTTTTCATAGAGTATGCTTAACACATTTTTTAAACCGCGTCGGTGGTAAGTCTAATATATCTTGAGGAATTTTATTGTGGAACCATATACAGTGCCCCATAAAGATGTGTTAACTTTTGCAGGTCTAAAACGTGGAAATGACAATTTATGTTTATTTATAGTATTACTATTATGATGGCTACCAATATTTTCGACATTGATGATATTTTCATAAACGGCGACCTCGTGGCGCAGCGGTAGTGCATTTGAATACCATGCGAGAGGTCCCGGGTTCAAATCCTGGCTGGGGACAAAAAAAAACCCCAGGTCTTGGATGTTTACATGTTTGTGATGTCGTTGTTTCTGGTTCCCACGACACAGGGTATCCTAGTGTGGGGCCAGAAGCAATGTATGTGCCTGTATGTAAATGTTTATGTTTATGTTTTATGTATTATTGACTTGCAAGTTTTAAGATGTTAGTTTCTTTAAAGAAATCCCTTAACGAGTCCCTACTACCTAGCTTGTAAATAAATCGGATCGCTCTCTCCTGTAAGATGAAGATCGTGTCAATGTCTGCTGCCCGACCTCACAGTAGTATGCCGTAGGACATAATACTATGGAAGTAACTAAAATAAACAAGCCTAGCAGTTGCAACGTCAGTGAGTTCCCTAATTTTTTGACTGCATAAGGTGCAGAGCTATGCCTGTGTGCTAGTTTTACAATATGTTAATTCCATTGTAATTTTGAATCGATTGTAATGCCTAGAAATACGGTATCTTCTACAACTTCTAGTTTTTCTTTCAATTCGCATGCTATCACTGTCTTAGTCATACGACATGATAGCATCAGTTTCACTCTCCAGTTAAGTTTTATCTGACTATTGAAAATCCTGTCTAAATAAAACAACTTTTACGGCAACGAAGTCATAAACCGATGGTTCACAATTTGCTTTACGTTCATATTGCCATTTTCTATCTCTGATACAGTCGGCAGTAAATCAACCATTTTATGCTTGCACTTTTCTCAGTTGAGTCTTTGTTATAATGCCGTACCGATAATATTAACAAAGATCCACTCCGCCGGGATAAGTTTGCATTTACGATGGATACGTTAGAGCAGGGTTTCTCAAACTTATGGCTTCACGTACCCCTGTTGAAGTTTCTAAATGACAGCGAACCACTAACCCCCCCACAATGCGTAAGTAACTGTTGCCAACTCTTGTTTTAGTAAAGTAGTAGATGACTATAAAAATTGGTAGAAATTAGAAGATTTGAAAAACGAAAATCGGTCTATCCTATAAATATCCTATATAGTTCAGAAGATTTGTAAGAATTTGTACGAAAAATCCCTTTGTGAAAATCCATTACGTAAATCTTGTCGCGAACCCCCTACCGTCGGATGGCGAACCCCTAGGGGTTTGCGTACCCCACTTTGAGAAACTCTGCGTTAGAGCAACATTTTGTTTAATGTTTTGTTAATTTTACTAAATTCCGCAGAGTTCCAATTCTTATCCCGCGTCCCCAACCAGCACCGAAGCACGTCAAGTTGTTAACGACTCTCCAAGTTTTGCTGGGAGAAATTTCTTGCAGAGATAAACTCTCCTTTGTACATGTTCTTTCTCATGTAGTGTCCTGTTAAATGTTCCGTGTGCAATAGAGTATAATGAATTACTTTATTTGCCCGGCAGTGTACGAACGAAAAACATCGAGAAAAAACCCGCAACCCCGGAAGGCCCCGCACAGAACGGCAGCACATCTCCAGTAAACCTAACATGGAATCGGAGGCAAATCGAGTTGCGAGTTACTTCGTTAGCAGGCCAAACACTCTGATTACGACGCTCGCCGTCCCAGTCTTGATATCGAGCAAACACTACAGCCGTCATGGGCGCCTAGTACCTTGAATTTTGAGCGACACTGTTTTAAGGGGCTATCCGGAGCTAACTGAATGAAAAAAACCAAATACACGAGACTTAACGTACAACTTAAAACTCTATTAATGAAAAAGTGCTACTGTTTCATAGACGAATATATGGGTGGTAAAGAATTATAAATACCTAGGTACACAAAGATTTCATTTTCAAGTTATTTAAGTACATGCATGCTACACAATGGTATGCGCCACACATGCCAATCTGCTACAGCCTTACAGAGTTCATGTTCAACTAGTTCAGTAACTTTTATGTCATCATCATCATCATCATCATCATCATCCTCATCATCAGCCATTAAACGCCCACTGCGGGACATAGGCCTCCTTCAACTTTTGTATCTTTTCGTAATTGTTCATGAATGCATTGAACAAATAAAATGAAATGAAAACTGAACTAAACTTTTCGGCATGGCCTGGGCATTACCCTAAAAACATTATTATTTATTATTTTCGAGAAAATATAGGTAATTTTGTGAGACAGGGCTGAATATTTCGGTTTGGGCTGCGTTAATTAATTTTTAAAGCGAAAAAATTAACCAGAGTCTACGAAACCAGAAATACGTGAACAACTGAGATCCTAGGAGCTGTCAATTTCTAGTGATACTATGGCTCGATACAAGAACTATTTAAATAAAAAAAACTAAAAGACTCCTAATTTGTTCAAACGTAAACGGTATATTATATTTGTTTTTTTTTTTACTGAATACCGAGATGTCAATATCTTGGCGTTTTTTTCATTCAGAAATACTAAAGGTCCTTTCATTCACGTGTGAAACGATCGTTGGAAGGTCACACACTTATCCACAAAAATACAAGAAATCATTTAATATTATCAAGTACATAATAAATGTAGCATTATATTCACTGACTTTGTACCTTTAAAATGAAGTATAATTTGTAACTGTTGTCAATATTCAGAACAATGCCCATTAGCTAATGGAGCTGCAATTCATCATCATCATCAGCCTATGCTTGTCCACTGCTAAACATAGGCCTCTTCTATTGCACGCTACTGAGCACGGTCCTCGGCTACTCTCATCCAGCTTTTGCCAGCCGCCCTGCGAAGATCATCGCTCCACCGAGTCTGAGGATGTCCTACACTACACACACCGCTGCAATTACCTGCTACTTAGTCAATAGTCTCTTCAGTACGAAGTAAATTGTGACTCATAGAATTTACATTTATGAATACCTAGTAGCATTAACTGGCTCTACTAAAATATCAAAGCACAATAACATTAAGACAGTTAATTAAAGGACGCAGGTGCCTCTCTGTGGCTTACGCGCATTTAGTGTAAGGCACGTTTGCACTAAGCTTGGTAAGGGTGACGGCAGACTTGCGTCAGCTGTAACATTAACATTTTAACGACGACGGTGGACTCGTTTCAGCTGTAACATTGATTTATCAAATAATGTGGAAATTTAAATGGAATACATGACTAAGCATAATTTTGAAATTTTGTTCCAGACAGGTTCCAGAAATAATATTTCACGTGAATCGCCTATAGGCTAATTAGCCGGTATGCAGGCATGAGTAAATAAGTATGTATGTGTGTGCGTGCGGGCATATGCGTGTGTGTTCTCGCTTGCGTATATGTGTATATGAGCATGTGTATTAGTTCAATACGAGTACTGAATATTTGGTAACCCGATTGTTCATATATTTGGTTAGTAACAAAACAATGAAAATGGCCGATCTTCTGACTGACTGGATTGAGCGCCAATATTTGAGTAGGAAGTTGTGTGAATTTCAAAACACGTTACAAGTCAGCCCCCACCGTAACAGTTTCGTAGCAAAACACGCCTAGAATACATTAACGGTCTTCAGGCAAGTTTTAAGTAGTTTAGACGCTACAAAGTTAAACGCTAGTGCTAAATAAAACCTGTTTACGTGCCGTGTCAAATGTTTTAAGGAGTTACGGGGCTGTATTTCGTTTACTGCTCGCAAAAAGGAAGAGGTTGCAGGCTATTTGTGCGAGCCTGGTAGAAATGGCTGGACTGACTATGCTATTCGAAGGAGAAAGGAGAAAATGGTGGGTCTTCACAACTCTTGATTAGCGATTAAACTGAAATAAAATTAAAACGACTTCATTCTCTCTCTCAATTTTTGTTGTAAATGGTCATATGCAGCCTATAACCTCCTCAGTCCTGACCTTGAAAAATAACAATTGAAAACCATTGTTATTGTCAAGGTCGGGACTGATGAGGATATACGTCCCACTGTAGGGCACAGGCCTTCTCTCAGAGAGAGAGTATGGGCTTAATCACCACGCGTGCCCACCGCGGATTGGCGATTTCAAGTATGTAAATAGCTCAGACACTCAGGTTTCCTCACGATGTTTTCCTTCACCGTTAGCGAGTGGTATTGCTACTATAACTTCACAAATGTACATAACTTAGAAAACAAAGTCATAGGTACATGCCCGTACTGGGAATCGAACCTGGGTCTTCCGCTTCCGAGTCCAATGTTCTACCCACTAGGCTACTACTAGGCCACCGCTTAAAAATGGTAAATGGTATTCCTAGGTATTTTACTGTTCCTAGTACAAATGTTTAGAGAGATTGTAAAATTATTGGGAATCGTAATTTCGTTGCGAGTTTTCCAAGCAAATACTCGTAGTTCATGTGAAATGGTTCTACTTCTGGTGAATTAATAAATATAGGCTTATAATTGTGCGGTTCAAGTGACTTCGTTAACAAAAAGCTTCGTCTGCCACGACACAGATCTGTGCCAAACTTAGTATACTTATTTCTTTACTTCAGTTCCGTTCACGGCTGACGGAATACGATGACTACTTGATCGGAACCAGTTCTATACAAGTAAATTAATAGCCACGATCGGAACCAGTTCCGTACAAGTAATTTAAAAGCCTCGTATGGAACCAGTTCTGAAAGTCCGGTTCTGTAGACGGCCGAAGGGGGGCCACCTATACGTTCCATTCCGCGATTGCAGTTCAGGGGTTAAATAATAACACATTGAATTTGTTGTTCGTGAATTAACTCTGGAAGATGTAAATACTCATAACCTCATCGCAACTCCGATGAAACACTGTTACAACTCGAAATACAACGGGAAATTGAAAGAGAAGTGTTGTGGATGCGGCGTGTAACTCAATGTTTCGGTTTTTTTATCTCTATCACAATATCATCGGAGATGCAAGCAATCAATAGTTCTACAGGGTGACTTCGAATTCCATTGACAAATTTCAAAGGGACATTCTAAACATGATTTAGAAATATTTGGCACAGGTTCTGAAAAAAATGGGACGTTAAAATAAAAAAAAATATTAATCTAAAATTACTTCACTTTAGCATAGACAAACAATATCAGGACAAAACGTAATAGTCGACAAAAACCAAAAAACTATGGTTCAAGCGTCTTATGGTCGGCGCCGGCCAACTCAATTGTACTTTTATTTATTTATGCATATCGGAGGACAGACTCTTATACCTTTAAAACAATTTTGAACGTCATGCTCCTACCTACCACTTTGAGTTTAGATTTACGGTCTCGAGCAAAAGGTCGGAAATTACGAATATTTACAAAGTTGTTGTGCCGTTTCCGCTAAACACAAATAAAACTGTTTTCCACAACGAAAAGAACATTCTCTAGAAATATAGCTAACGATTTCAAATTCACCCTGTAGTTCGTGCATTGTTAGATGCATAGGCCATCCCCAAGGTACGTGACTTATTTCTATTCTAGATCCTCATACAGCCACTACCAGCAATCTGCCTCAAATCGAGGAGAAGGTGCGAAATATAATTCCCGTAACCTCTTTAGATGAACCTTGACGAGTGTTAGAAACCGGCCAAGTGCGTGTCGGGCCATGCGCAGTGTAGGGTTTTGTAGAATGAGGGATATTTTACTTTAATAATTTAGTCGCCTATTACTCGTTAACTTGTAAAGCCTACTTAGCCGTGATAGTTTTCCTTAATCAATTATGTATGCTACTTTCCTGATTTTTTTTTGCGTTTCCACAATACGGTATTTGACACGATCAACAAGAAATTATTTCATATGCTCGATGAAAACAAAAATTACAAAATATCTTGGAAAATGTATCTCTTTTAGTTAATTACTAGTTATTACAAATTTAAAATAGATGAAACATAAAAAGAGTGCTCTGAAATGTGACGTCATAAGCCAGCATTTTCATACAAAATTCCGTTTTAAAAGTAACTCATTTGATATTCTGTCAAATACCCAATTAATCGTTCAGGCAGAAGAGGGGGGGAAGGCTATTTTAACAAAAAATTGCGCTTCAAAGCTTAATATTTCGCAAACGGAACCCAAAATGGAAAAATCGCTTTGCTACATCTACAATATTTTTGAACGGCCAGTCCAACGATACTCCACACTATAGTGTAGGAAAGAAAAAAAATGGACCTGTAATTTAGGGAGCTACCACAATTTTTTTTTTAAGTTAGATATTCTACCGTTTTGTCGGCGTAGTTAAGATGTATATCTATGCCAAATTTCAGCTCTTTAATACTTATCACATCTGTGTTAATCCGCGAACAGACCGACAGACGGACATGGTGAAACTATAAGGGTTCCTTGTTGACTACGGAACCCTAAAAAATCCTGAACCACCCTACCCACCATAAAATTTTAAGCCCCTGATGTAAAAATCGCGGAGACAAACAAGGATTAAACCCTTGCTGAGGCAAAGCATTGAGTCCGGATTACGCGGTTCAATATTCGTGTTTAAGCCGTTTCTATACTGTTTTAAAGTGTAGAAGGGAATTTCGTACACACATATTTTTTCCGTAATCATCAAAACAGTGCTAATCCCGTGTAGGCAAAGAACTTGGCAGAGTTGCTCCATTTCATGTTTTTTTAAAACAAGAACTAGGTAAGTCCATTTTTTCACATTCATGCCTTGGAATGAAAATACGGGTGATAATCTCGGCCCAAAAATATGTTTGTAGGAAATCTTGTCATAGGTCATGAAATTTCACATAAGATTAAGATTAGTTACATAATATGCTTTTGGGACGAGATAAGGTCTATTTTCTTCATTCGTGTATTATATTTTTGGAACGAGATATGGTCTGTTTTTTTCATTCGTTTATTGGTGAGATAGGGGGTCATTATACGCTAGCTAACAGAACTATAGAATAAGTGATTAGCGTGTGGCCACTATTTTGTACCCGACTGCATCGTCGACGAAAAAATAAAAACTTAATACAATTTTCGATCTATTTTGCAAGAAGTTCCCTTCATAGTCACTAGATGACGCTATTATAGTACCATTTAATTTTGCTATTTGTTCAATCTTGCAACTCTTATCACTAGATGTCACTGTTACTCACTAAAAAGTCAAAAAAATAAAAACGAAATACCTATAAAATAACAAAATCCCGAGCGTTGCGTGACAAGCGCGCACGTAACGCCCGGATCAAATTCAACATTACAGCTAAATTGAACCCGCCTGCTTAGTAGTTAATGCTCAAAGTCGGGATTTTTGTTTTGCAATTTTTTTCGTCACTTATTTTTTGTTTGATACAGAGCTGTTAAAGAGTAAATGCGAGTGAGGCCCATCCGAGTAGGTATATCTGTTGAAGGCGGAATAATGCATAACAAGCGGGTTTTGACCTCCTTGTTGAAATATTTTAAGAGGACATCCCAAGGAATACCTTTCACTGAGGGCCCTTCCTGCAGCTTAAGTAGACGCCTCGCACAGAACACTCGGTGAAGTGGAAACCGTTTGGTCCGGAATTAGAACCCGATGACTCGGCTTTATTGTTTGGCGGTCAGTGTACGTAATTGGCTTTCATTTATTCGGGGTTAAGGTTAAAAATTATCTGGAAGTGATGCCTACTCAATCTCTTTTGTTGAAGCGTCATGATGTGGTTAAGTTTACTCGGCGTAGACGTCTAGACTAGAAATATCAATAAATATTTTTTTCTCAAACATGCTTGGAAATTTGAGCATTATTTCGGCAACCTTCTTCGAGATAAATCGAAATTGCTGTACTGGCCAATTACACGCGAGCAGCGGCCGGAAAAAATCTATGAAAATTCATAACTGTCGTGCTTTGTGGCCAAATAAATTACACATTAAACTCATATCTGTCGTGTTATTTAAAAATGGAACGATCTTTTACTCCGAAGAATGACAACCAAGGAGGTAACTTATCAGAGGTATTATTTAAATTTCGAACTGGCTAGCGAATGAAAGCTGGATATACCTATTGAAAAAAAAAGAACACTTTAACGCGGCAAAAATTATTATTGTTGTTCGTTCGTGGTTCGTCTGATTTTGAAAGTTTATTGAATTTTTCAAATAAAGTTCTGCCTTAGTACTAGGTACTTAGTTTTGATTTCCGCGCATTATTTGAGAAGTCATATACAAGCCTTGGCCACAACTAGGCATTGATGGACTCACGTATGTGTGCCTCGGCTTCGCCTCGGCCCCCATTTCCACGATCAATGCCTCTTTTGCTGGCCGCTGCAGTGATGTACTATAATTCACAGTAACAGGTACAGTCGGCAACATATCCACCTTCACAAGCATGCATTTTACTTAGTTGAGTTATAGGTGATTTTGCAACAAAACTGTAAGAGTTGCTCAGTTATAGTTGTCTACTGGAACCCTATTACCTAATGTTGCGTAGAAATTATGATGAATATTGTCGGCAGCAGGTCAATAACCTAACCTCCCTTATTTTCTTGAAAGGAGAAATGGACAGAAAAGTCCCAAGATCTTTAAATTTTAGTTTTGATAAATTACTTATCAAATTCTACAATCCATATGAATTGATATTTAGACCATCATGAGGATTTATAAAATATTGTATTACAAAGAGTAGAACAAGTCTACAGCGATACCTAAGAAAGGCACGATTTCCGAAAAAAACCCAAATAGAGTATGTGTTTATGTTCTGTCAGTTTGTCTTAGAATTATATTTTTGGAAATATTAGGGTTTAAATGATTGTATTAAATTCGCGCGGTCTCGCTTTATATATCTCTTATTTTATCAATCAAACACAGCCACTACGAAGAAGAAAAAAACGACCCTTTTTTATATCTATATCTACCTATACATATAAAAATCTATGAATTTTATCTCCGTCTGATTTTATGTATGTCTCACTCTGTTTCTTTGTACGCGCATCACGCAAAACCACTGAACGGAATGAAGTAAAACTGACCATAATTAAAGCTTAGGTTCCTGTGTAACATATAGACTACATAAAATCACGCTTTAGTCCATGGGTGTCTAAGAAAATCATAGAAAATAAGCTGTAAGGTCATTGACCGGTGGTTTTACCACAATGACGGTTACATTTAACCAGGTTATGAAGAACCAGTCAGTATACGCACTACCCGTCGGAAACATCTTTATCTGTCACCGTGGGAATCGCCATTCCGCCGGGTTACATGGTGCACGAAATTGTGTCTCCTTTTGTAAGTCTCTTAATTTTTTTACTAACAAGAATTATAAAAATAAACTGCTAATGCATTGGAAGTAAAATTAGTACTGCACATATTTAAAGGCGATAAAAGAACTGTGTGAACTATTTTTATTTAGAAAATAAGTGGCAGAAGTAAACATTAAATATAACCAACATCCAGCGTCTTCCTGCCACTTGGATGAGGTCATCTGTCCATCTTGTGGCTGGTCGTCCTACGCTGCGCTTGCCGATATGTGGTCTCCATTCGAGAACTTTTCGGCCCCATCGGCCATCAGTTCTGCGTGCTATGTGCCCCGCCCACTGCCACTTCAACTTACTAATCCGCTGGGCTACGTCGACGACTTTCGTTCGTCTACGGATCTCATCATTTCTTATTCGAGTGGCAGGAAGACGCTGGATACAAGCCGCTTCCAACCGGTCTTTTTGGAAATCCATGGAGGAGGCCTATGTTCAGCAGTGGACTTCTTGTGGCTGAATGATGATGATGATGATGATAACCAACATAGCAACGCAAACATAAAAAATAACTACCAATAGTTGCGCTCCGAAACGTAATATAGGCCAGTCATTATAATGACTCTACGTTGCGAAAGTTGGTCTAGTAGTTTTTATTAGGGTATCGTACCCAAAGGGTAAAAACGGGACCCTAAGACTTTGATGTCTGTCTGTCCGTCTGTCTGTCTGTCACCAGGCTGTATGTCAAGAACCGTGATAACTAGAGAGTTGAAATTTTCACAGATTATGTATTTCTGTTGCCGCTGTAACAAAAAATACTAAAAACAAAATAAAATAATTATTTAAAGGAGCCCCCTTACAACAAACGTGGTTTTTTTGCTGTTTTTTATCTTTGTGTCTAATGTTGTATAGATAATGGTACGGAACCCTTCGTGCGCGAGTCCGACTCGCACTTGGCCGGTTTTTTATGTGCGAAATAAGTACATATAATTGTAACATGAGATACCTCGGAACAACTTTTGGCAGCTACTTAACCTCAAATTTTTTTTTTGGTTATTCCGTCATACATAACTTCTACACGGTGCATCCTAGCGAAAAATTATTGTTTAACCAATTAGAGAGCAAAAAATTGTGCATTTAATGAGTATCAAAACGAAATAATTCGGTCAAGCAGCATAGTAGAAAACTATGGCCTAAAATCGAAGTTTGCTGTTAGCAATAAGGCGGTCCATTGTACTTTTTCATCGTACCTAACTTTTATTTACATCTCTAGCTTCTTGTGTGCAATAAATAATATTCTTATCTTATCTTATGTTTTTTCCTGACTTAGTAAATAACTTGAATTTAGTGGTTTTAAAGCGTCTCCTGCTTGCAAACGGTCACTCTCAGAGAAAAACGTGTGAAATGTAAATTGTAGAAAATCTAATAATGCGTATATTGTGTACGTCATATATCGAATTCAGTCAAATACATTCGTCGCAATTGGCAATCCCTGAATTTCCTGCAATCGGCGTTTGAATTGACCTATAATTTACAACGCCTCCATAGTATGAATATAGGATTCATCATCATCATCATCATCATCAGCCATTGGACGCCCACTGTAGGACATAGGCCTCCCTCGTGGTTTTCCTAACCATGAAGGGTGTTGCCACCCTTTATTTCAAGGTGATAAGGTTCAATTTCAACCACGACCCTCATTTTATTGCTACTGGGGCATTTTCTCGTGAACACATATCGTAATTAATAATAATACTGGATGTTTTCACCGGCGTACGTGCATGCAACGACTAATGTATGTTGAGTAAGCGAAAGTGATCTATCAGGATCGTCGCAAGTGACGGTCCCTGGTCTCGGCCTACCCCTCTGGTATACAAGCGTGAGTTTATGCATGTATTTATGATTTACATTGCATAGCGGAGATTTCCTGCCTGTTAATCTGTGGATTATTCGACTTTGCAATGTATATCATCATAAACAGCCTATATACGTCCCACTGTAGGGCACAGGCCTTCTCTCAGAGAGAGAGTATGGGCTTAATCACCACGCGCGCCCACCGCGGATTGGCGATTTCAAGCGCTGAGGCATGTGAATAGCGCAGAGACCCAGGTTTCCTCACGATGTTTTCCTTCACAGTTAGCGAGTGGTATTGCTACTATAACTTCACAAATTTACATAACTTAGAAAACAAAGTCATAGGTACATGCCCGCATTGGGAATCGAACCTGGGTCTCCCGCTTGCGACTCCAATGTTCTACCCACTAGGCTACCAACTCAATGTATATCGAATTGTCATAATAAACCATGAATCGTAGTTCTATGAAATAGGCCCCTGAATCGTAGCAGATTAACCGTATCGATTCACCAGTATATCCCAAAGCAGCTACGAAAGGAAACTAAGCCACTTGTAGTTCGGCTCGGTTTCCACGAGTAATGCTTTCATTGCATTTATTTCGTGTATTCACGCTGGCGGAGAGGAAAATATATTATATCGGTCTCCTTTTTTTTCTTGCCTTGGCAAAAAGTAACCAGGCGTGAAAGCATTGTGCTGTTATTACAGCGAATATTAAATAAACCGGCGGGAAAAAGTTATCTTTTCCTTCCTTTCTATTTCAGTTTATTTGCAGCTTTCAGGCGTCATTTCGCTATTTTGTTAGAAAGCGAGTAATTTGAGGAAGTTGTGGTTGGAACTGGTTAACGTGCACTTAAACGTAAACTTTAGTATGTGTCACGGAGAGACCAGACCCTAGTCTAAAACGCACTTAGTTTGTCAATAGAACGATATAAGCAAGGCAATAGTAAAGTTATTATTTGCCTCTATTTGGTAGTCTACAAAGCATTAGTAAGAAACACATTTCATATTAGTTTCCGTAACACCAATTATGCAAAGAATGCTTTTGTCCGATGCTCTACGCAAACTTACAACTCGATCTTAGGAGACGTCAACATTTTTAGTTTATCTCTTTGGCAATTCAAAAAGCAGGTGGCTGAAAAATTGTTTCGAATTTATTTGTAATATTAGTACTTAAACATTGTTGTATTATGTAGTGCTGCCAGGACATGTATGGTGGATTGGAATGTGTTTAATACTAAAGTCTATTTATCCATTCATTTTGTTTTTCTTCTCCTGCCGCTTAGTGGTCTGGTATCTTTAAAATGTGGTATAAAAATTAATTTTTACGTAAATCTAAAAATGTGTATTTGTGTGTCACGTAACTGGCCATTGTAAGAAGTTGAAAATTTGTGATGATCTTTGTTCTAAAGCTAGGTCTGTTAAAATGTCTTTTTTTATCATTTGATAATTTTTTGTTACTGTTTGTTTCTTATAAATAAAATATAATGAAATAAAATTAGTGGTACAATGTCATTCCAATGGCAATTAACTCGCACAAATTAAAAAGGCATCTCTTGCGAAGAAGATCGTATCGCGCGAGGCACCGAGTTAAGTTGCATGTATTATACCAATGGAGTGCGATTTCTTACTAGACTACCAATATTCAAATTCAATTCAAATTGAAAATTGTTTTTATTCAAAGTAGCACAGAAACTACGATTTAATAAACGTTACAAGTTAAACTAGGTGTCCATTTTAAAATGCAGATCATTTTGGAGAAAAAATGGACCAAAAACTCCAAAATTAGTCCCGCGACCATTAGCTCAGTTGGGAAAGGGCTGGCACGGTTAGCCAGAGGGCGCGGGTTCAAGTACCGGCATGGGTGGAAGTTTTAGCCTCTAAATAGGTTTTTAAAACTGTCCTCGGCACGGATTAGTGCAACAAAAGAATGTATTAACCTTTGCCAGCCTTAATCTTTGGAAAGAAAGTTTATGTTTATTTCTAGTATTTACATTGTGTTGGCCACCTACAGTTATAAAGCTACTGATATTTTCCTGACGTACATAATCGCTCGTAGCCCCGGCTGCCTGAGTGATCTTAAACGATCACGAAGGTTAAGCAACACAGGGCGCATTCAGTGCATGGATGGGTCGCCGTTTATGCGTAACGCTAGTGGCATTTTTCCGAGCGGTTCCGTGCTTCGCAAGGCACGTTAAGCTGTTGGTGCCGGCTGCCGTCGATAGATGGCAGTCGTTAAGCCAAGTCAGAGGCCTTAGGGCGGCTTGATAACTTCTGACAGTAGACTAGCCACTAGTCTACAAGCCTCCACCAATCCGGACTTGGCCCCCGTGGTGGAGTATGGCCTATACCTTCCTCAGGGAAGAGACCCGTGCCCCTCGGTGGGGACATAATGGGTTGATGATGATATATATATATATATATATATATATATATATATATATATATATATATATATACGCGCCGAATTGATAACTTCCTACTTTTTTGAAGTCGGTTAAAAAGTGGTTTGTAATTAAGTTTATTCTATATATATATATGAAAAATGTAAATGCAAAAATGCAATGTTTTCGCATAACTCCGACAAATGTTAACCGATTTCGACAATTCTGTTTTTGTTCGATTTCAAATTTAGTGAAGATGTGATGAACACTTTCAGAGATGAAGAACGAAACTCTTCAATGGACAGCAGTAAATAAGGCCTGATGGGGCCCATCCTTTATTAATATCTGCATGTTTCATAAAATAGTGTGAAAGTAGGCCCAAGTTAATTTGGTGATGTTCTGGTGAAGACTTTCGGAGATTGAAATTGAGAACATAACATTTTAAAGTAACGAATTAAGTAGGGTAAATTGTGGTTATAAGGGAACTGTTTATTTTCTCCCGCCCCCCCCACTAAAAATTTAAAAATAAAAAAAAAGTCAATGAAAAATAGAAACCGACTTCGAAACACTATATTATACTTTACAATACCTACATGTATACATACTTCTAATTATTTAAATTATTTCCACCTTATTAGTGCTGTAGTGTTTTGAAGACGGTTTTTATTTTTTATTTAATATTTTTTTAAGAGACAGGTCTAATTCATTTGTTCACATCTCTTTCATAACGATCTAGACCTTGCTTGAAATAGACACCTGCGTTTTATTTGTAAAAGTGTCGGTTTCAGTGCTTCAATAAATTAACGATTCAGACTTAGACACTGAAAAGCTTTAACTATTTATTTTATTTATTTGGGACAACAAACAAATACGTATTAAAATATTACTAAAAATAAACAGGTTGAAAGATTTATAAACATGTAGTCTACTACGTTATCCACAGTTTTGTTGGTCTAACATCGTGCTAGTGTATGAGAAACAGGGGGTTAAACTGTCAAAATACAAACACGGGGCGTTAAATAGAGATAAACAACACGATACATTAAACCAAAATATAAGAAATGCAACTTGTTTGAAATGGGCCAGTCTCAGCGTGTGGCCAAAGCAAGACTGTAGCGCTGTTTTTCAGACCGAAGTACGAAAAAACGGCCAAGTGCGTGTCGGACTCACGCAAGAAGGGTTCCGTAACAATATCTATACATATTTTGAATATTTTAAGCATCTACCTGTTGCCGTTACTAATAACGGGCAAAAACGGCAAAAAAATCACGTTTGTTGTATGGAAGCCGCGCACTTAAATATTTATTTTATTCTGTTTTTAGTAAAGTGTTATATTCTATCTATCTAGCACTTGTTGTTATAGCGACAACAGAAGTACTGTTACTACATCTGTGAAAATTTCAACTGTCTAGCTATCACGGTTCATGAGATACAGCCTGGTGACAGACGGACGGACGAATGGACGAACAGCGCAGTCTTAGTAATAGGGTTCCCTATCCCTTGGGTATGGAACCCTAAAAAAATATGTAAGAAATCATTTACTTTGAATAGGCTGTGAAATACCTATCCAGTATTCTAAAAGGTTGGGAATATATTTGAATGTTTTATTAATTTATTTTATTACGTATACCAACACTTTTTGTATCTTTACGCTAAGCAAAAACCTTAATTTTGATACAAAAATTATTGTAAGGTGACATGCACTTGTTTTTAAAATTTGTCCCATGCTGACTGTTAGTATGCATAACTGGCTGAACAAAAAGTGTGAAAAAAATGCTTTGTATCCAAACTCACGCCTGCATTCCACTGTGGTAGGCAGAGACGAGGTTTACCACTGCCCACAATCATGACTAAATCTTTCGCTTCATAATTTCATCAGTCGCCGCATGCATGCTCGCTAGATACGTGCAAGTATACATAAACATAACAATAGAATAGAAGTGTACTCACCAAATCAATCAGTTGAGACAACCGAAGGCCTAGTTTCACCAAGACAGTGTTATTGTTTTTGTCCACGGGCCGTATCAGTCTATTGTAGTTGCTCAACAAGTCATCGTACAACCTTTTCGCGTCCGGATTGCCATAACATGCCGCGAAATAAAACAAAATTACAACGGAAACAGCCTTCAGCATCGCGAAGTAAATATGAGAGTATATTACACTGCTCTACTCAAACTATTCTAGGTTATGATTCTTCACGAAGGACTCCACGCGCGAAATACGGAGCGAAAATTGGGAAACAATGCGAAAACAAAAGAACGTCTCATATTTAAAGTTATAATTTCGAAACGAGTGATTTTATCGAGATTTTTGTTCGTTTTTTGACAACAACGCCCGAGCGTAGGGGAGGCGACGGGAGCGCCTCTAGCGGCGTAACATAAGCTGCAATTAAGTCTACAAGGCGCAGACTCCGTAGGCAGTCTCATATCTGCGGCTACTTTACAAAAATGGAAAACCTAATTCTAGTAAACCTAAAGTTACAATTCACATCTATCTGATATTTTTTCTAATTCGAATGTGTGCTGCATATCGTAATATTTTATAACTTTTATTCAGCAGTTTAGGTAAGTGATGGCAAAGAAAAATGTCAATAAACTCCCAGATTTTCAACTGCAAATTTTCAAATGTAATGTCGCCTTCGCACACCCGAAAAAGACTTTCCAATCCCAGTTCTTTGCAGTGGTAGTAAATACAGGGCAATTTTCCTCTTAGTATGTACATTATTTATCCAGGAGGCTGGATCGATGGGCTACTACGCCTGCGTACCATCCTTCCATTCATTGAGGTAAGATGCACTAGGGATGAAGGTTGGCTTTACCCTGAAACGTCGAAAGGGAATAGCTACCTTGTCGCGGTGCGATATAGGTTGAAAATCGGGAGAAGTTCTGAAATAAGCCACGTTTAGCGTTAGCTCGACAGTCTGACACTGCGTGCGTAATAGGCTAGTGTTTAGAAGCAGATAATAGATGGCGTAAGCGTGTTTCGTAGATTATGCGTGAGGATTTTGAAGAGGGGATTTGTAGTGGTAATTAATGGGAATAGGAAGCGTACCCCAATTGTTGGACTGGTGAACGGCTGGATGTTGGTGAACGAGCCAGCTCTACCGTCAATCTGCTTCAAATCACTGGTTCGTTGGTTATAAACACTAATGTATTATAGGAACTTAATATGGTTTGAGAAAAGACGGTCACTGCGGAGTTTTTTTTTGGAACTTTATACAAACAAAATTAAGAGTTAAACAAAATGTATTTTTTTATTTTGATTGTTTCTGGAAAAAACATTTGGTACCTACCATTCTCAGACAATAAATAACGAAATACACATGTATGTTTGACGACTCATCATTCCATATAAAAATGTTTCGCAAACCTTACACCTCATAAAGTAATTATTTCTTATAATGTCATTTGGCAACATAAATTTAGATAAGTTTTCTTTACATAAATAGATTAAAATCAACAAAGTTCTATTGACATATTTTTCTTTCATGCTATGGTTACTTGGTCTAAAGACATTAGGAAATTTATCATTGTGTTAGTAACATACAATGTATTTAAGTCGGTAATTAAGTAGCCTCGCGAAAGAAAATAAAAAACCTCGCGAAAAAAAACACAGAAAAAAGCAAAATGGCTAGAAGTACATTACACGTAAGCCAGAGCAGGGGGTAACAGAGGGGCGTAGCCCCCCGCGAGGGGGGCTTGGGGGGCGGAGCCCCCCGCATTAAAAAAACATTCCCCCTCACCGGAAAAGTGGTTTAGGTTTTTTCCTCTGTGGCTGAACCACGTAAGGTTAGGTAAGGTTAGACTTTGTGATCTCACTGCGCGGAGCAAGCGAAGCAAGCGTAGCTCATTGGTGGTTTGGTTACCAAAAAGTTCACGTAGCAATATAAATTTGGTTTCTTATTAAGTTACTTTAAGAGGCGGAACTCCTATTATTTGTTCCAAATGGAAATGACACCCTTGCAGAATAACGTTTTCGAAGTTATGTTGCAAACTTGAGATTGTCAAGAATGTCAGTTTATCTTTTAAAATAATAATAAATAAAGTATTTACGAAATAATTAATTTTATAATTTGTTATCTGATTTTTTTTAAATGTAGGTCTATCCATTAAACACATGTGAGTGGTTGACCAAAAAGGGACCTGGAGGGATTGGAAACCGTTATTTTTTTTATTAGATTCTTTTAATCTGTGGTATTTTAGCTTTCTTTTGGTCTAACCAGAATATTTTTAGGTTATTTTTTATGATTTTTTTTGTGAGCCGAGGCAGTTTTGGAAAAATTACACCTTACACACAGCGTACACTAGGTTTTGTGATCGAAACCTGTTTATAAACGAAACTTCAAACGCGATTTTCTCGAAATCAATTATTTTCCCTTGAGGTCCCTTTTTGGTCAACCACTCACATGAATGTGAAACACACAAATGAATGCCTTTCAAATGATTACTTGTATTTGGATGTCACTGTGAAACAACATTTTGTAAAACGAAACGTTGACAAACGTTGCTTTTGGAATGATACTTTTCTAAAGAATTAGTTGTAAGACATCATAGACCCGAAAAAAATGTTGGCAATAAATCCACCAAATGTAGCTTTAAATGTTTGTAAATGTGGCAAAGGTCGAGCAGTAACTCTTACTAACTCCTCATACTGTAGCGTCTCCTGGTACAGTCGACAACACATCAACCTTCACATCCGTGCTCTCTACTCCTTTATGATACGGGTGAATTTGCAACTGAAAGGTGGATCTGCTGTCGACTGTACCAACAGTTTACATAAGAATAAGACCGCCTTTTTTCCACTTGTTCCCGTCTAAGAAATACAACGGAGGAATAAAATATGCCAAAACTATGCTTTTCGTTGTGGGTAAGAATATCATGCGAAAGTAAATCGTTTCTAGGAATAATTTTCCTTTTTGAAGGGCGGAAAATGAATGAATTATAAATGTCACCTATGATGAGGTAGGTACAGAAAAATCTAAAGTTTAATACGTAATGTTTTTGAGTATTTGTGTGCATATGAGACGAACACAAAACCGGCGCTTAGTACAGTAAAACTACAGCGAGGACTGCTGGTCAATAAACAATCTTACATAATTAAACTTTAAGTTTGCCTTTGCATTATGTTTAAGCCTTTCTCTTTGAGAGAACACCTGTGTCCTACAGCGGGACGTAAATACTGCCCAGAGTCCTTTCAGCTATGCTTGACAGTCTCAATTCGTCAAGAAATCGTAATCTTCACTTTCGAAATGAGAAAATTTTACGGTTTCCGGAACCGGTATGTAAAACTGTAAGGGTGTGTCCAGATCTGGCAAATGCGCCGCTTGTGACCCGCTCGTGAGCTGGGCGCGCGCTACACGCGTGCAGTTACTGCAATTGTTTGGTGCACCTCTGCAAGGCTTGCACTGAAGGCGCGCGCGGCGCGCGTTCTGCGTTAGTGCAACTCGCGCGCATGCAGTTCGTTCATACTGTATTCACGCGCGCGGCTCTTGCGCCGTTCGTGCACGGCACGTAGTCTGCGCGCGAGAAGCGCGCGGGCCGCACGCGAGTTGCTCTTGCGCCGTTCGCGCACTTGAAATGCACGCGCGCAGCTCGCGAGCGGCATATTTACGGCGCATTCGCCAGATCTGGACACACCGTAAGACTCGCAACCGTTGTTGATCGAAGGGTCCGAGGCATAAAAGGGATGGTTGAGACGGTTGGGCCGTTACTTTAAAACTTTTCGCCATGTCTGATTGGATTTTACGACTGTGGAATAGTTTGTTGTTTTTCCTTATAAAGGGTATTGCAGAATCGTCCAGTGCGTTAAGGGGCTATTATATTTTGTTTGTTAAAAAAATCGACTTTTATTACGAGACTAACTATGACATTGCGAAAAAAAAATCTGCTGCTTCATTCGTAAGAGCAAATGCCAGACTGAATTCACTTATTTAACGGCACAATACTGAAAATGGAAACATAACATAAATGTCACTCACTAGTGGCAATTTAAATTGAATTCTGTATGAGCAATTTTATTTAAATGCTACTAGCTGCACTTAAGTAACTAGTGTATGGAACAGCTGTTTTATAAGTGAAAATTTATTTTTAGTTGGGCGCATTTTCCACTCTTTTAAAACAGTGAACGAAACTAAACCATAACCCTCGACCCGATGACGCAGAATCGGGTACACTCAGCTTTAAGAAGTTTTTACTTCTATCGTGTCATACCGCACGATAACGTTTGAGGAAAATATTGTGAAGAAACCCAAGTGTTGGAGGTACCTACAACAAACTTCACCTTCGTACAATGGCCCAACCATAAGACTAACTGCGCAAATCCTAGGTAAAACTAACTAATTAGCGGTAGTATTCCAGTAAACATTTCACACAACTGTAAAAATAAACTGGGAAGCACGGATTAATTTAAAAGGCGCATTAAGCCGCAGTTCGGTAGTTTCTCTGTCTTCAACGGTTCCTTTGAGAGGGAAGCCGTGCTAACGCCGCAATGTGCTACTGCATCAGAACTTGACTCATTTCTCTACATTTGCTACTAAACTTTTGTTTACCGTTGCCAAAGAGTATGCAGTGGAAGTGCAGATGGCACGCTTTGGCACGTGGTCGTGAATGCCGCTCTGGGGGTTCCCTGCTATAACAACAAATACACCAATTGTTGTTACAGCAATTTTCACCTTTACGGAATATAAAATGAAGTGGACCGATGTTCATACATACGATATATTTGTCTTACGCCGAGAGATGCGTACATTTTGTTTTGTTTGTTTTTTTCATGTTTGTTAAATTACAAATAATGACATTATTATGTACTTACTGTTTTATTGTTTCACCTTTCCTCCACCCCCCGTTGTTGAGTAAAACCCTCGAATCTGAATCAATAATCAATAATCTTAGTATAATAAATGTCTTTCTTCTTCTTCTTCTAAATTTTTTATGCCTGCTGCCCAAATCCGAAATTTAAATTTGTTGATAAACTGAGTCTCTGCCTACCCCTCTGGGATACAGGCGTGAGTTTATGTTATGTTATGATAAACTGAGTGTTGACATTTTGAACCGTTGGCTAAGTAAACAGTTGACCTAGGAAATTGTTGATATTTTGAAGTACTGACATTTTAAATAATAGGGGTTAAAGTATGAAATTGCCGTTTTATTGCAATAGGTTCTTTGAATTGACATAGAATCTTCATTGTTTGAGGTTTTCGAATGAAACTGTTTTCAAATGGTTTCTATGATGTTCTTTTTTTAAAAAATGTGAAACATTTGAATATCGACTTTCAATTGTTTTTGTTATTCAATTTAGACAAGAAAGATGGATACTGCGAAAATTCGAGTGATTTTTGAATACGAGTTCCGACGCGGAACTAACGCGGCAGAAACAGCCCGCAATATCAATGCTGCGTTTGGAGAGGAGTCTACTAATGAACGCACCGTGCGATTTTGGTTTAAACGCTTTCGTGATGGAAATTTCGACTTAAAGAACGAGCCACGAGGAACACCGCCCACACAGGTGAATAACGATGAATTAAGAGAGATAGTGGAAGCCGACCCTAGTCAAACTACCTAGGAATTAGCGGCATGGTTTAACGTTACCTTACCCACAATATTGACTCACTTGCGTCAAATCAATAAAATAAAAAAATACGAAAAATGGGTGCCTTATAATCACTCGAATTTTCGCAGTATCCATCTTTCTTGTCTAAATTGAATAACAAAAACAATTGAAAGTCGATATTCAAATGTTTCATATTTTTTTAAAAAAGAACATCATAGAAACCATTTGAAAAAAGTTTCATTCGAAAACCTCAAACCATGAAGATTCTATGTCAATTCAAAGAACCTATTGCAATAAAACGGCAATTTCATTCTTTAACCCCTAATATTTGCTTTAGTAAAACGTTGATCAAACGGTGTTTGTATTATAAATGTTAACGTTTTCAATTGTTGTTATACAGTAGGGAACCCTGCTCTGGGGCCTAACTTATGCAGAGAAGTAATGCTGCCAGTGTGGGTAGTAGGTAGGTACCTGTGTCCGGGGCGGCTTATTTTCTTAGTGTTATAATTGTGCTTATTTTCTTTCGAATGTAATTCGTACTTTCGTATTTTCGTACCCATTTTACTGTGGAGGGAGCTTTTTGTGAATGTGTTAAATTTTAGTATTTTGATTTTCAATGTGTGATAATGTATTGCGTTCGTTTTTTAACAGAATTCCAGAACATGTTCTATCCTTGTCTAAAAAAAAAAATTAAAACATTCATAAAAAATCGCTATGTAAAAAAGCCCATTATAGAATGATGTAAGCCCTTGGCAGTAAAACAATTTCAAAAACCATTGCGATTTCATTGTTATTTAATTATAATTAATTTTGTTTTTTTTTAATGAACAGACGACGTGATTGCATATTAATGACTAAACCTATCATACATTTTATAGTTGACAAGAACTCATTCTGCAGGTTTGCTAAAGGTCTCCTGTCTCGCTCTAAAATGGTTGAGATCGTTGATGGCTGACCCCTGCGTTATGCTTGTGAACGGGTGCTGTTCGTGTGTCAGGATACCTATATTTGATACGATTACTAGTCCGTTAGTTAGAAGCGGCGACAGATAGGACGAGACAATCTCTGCTGTTCGAGCAATCATTATGGGACATACTTTGATTAAATAGTTATTTGTTATGCAAGGCTGCAAAGTTAATTTTTGGCGCGAGTACCTTGTATTGAAACCTGAGCGTAGCGAGGGTTTCAAAGGTACGAGACGCTTAATAACTTTGCTGCCGAGCGCAACACACAACTTTTCACCTCACTAAAGCGAGGAAAATGTTAGGTGCAAGAAAAACAGTTTTAATAAATATTAAATTACTGTTAATTTATATCTTCGTCGCTGCTAGCTTCGCTCATTTTTTATGATTTCTTTCGATTTTATCAAAAAACAAATCAAAATCATGGAAGTAAAGTGAATTCAATAAAAAGAAGAAAATTTTAAAGTTTTTTTTTTAAATCAAATTTTCTTGCCGGCCAGTGCGATTCTTTAAATGAGGCTGGCGCATGACATGAAATAAGTATTTGCATTTCAATCATCAATGGACTGGCTGCAGAGAATATAAACTATTACGAAACCGATGAGGTTCTATATATATGTAATTTATTGTACGAAACCTTTATTGAATAAAAATATTCGAATTTTAAAAACACTTTCCACGCTAGCGGATAAAGTGCGATTTTCCACGCAGATTTCGAATGATAAACAGAGCTTTTACGAGCTAGTGAGGTGAAAAGGATATGCCTGGTGGTGCAGCGGGGCAAAGTTGCTAGCGTCATGAGACGTTTGGGTCGAGAGTGTGTCGGGGTAGTATGTTTGAATAGTTTCGTTTTTTAGTTTTGTGTTCTGTTTTTGTAAGCTTTTTTGTGTCAATTGGGCCCCTTTATACGACAGAGGTTTGGAGAGGTTTGTCAGCTATTTGACAAATAAACACAAAATTTCTATTTAATACCAAATTTGTCAAATTGGCTAATACTCAGAGTATTCCCGTTTATTTGTAGTTGGTACTAGTGGAAGTATTTGTAAATTTGCTTGAATAGAAGTATTTTCGCGTTAATTGTTCGGCAACTCCACCAAAAAGTTGTAGCTCAAAAAATACGAATAGCCAAGTGAGGCGTCGTGCCATTAGAAGAAGCTGACAATGGCTTAAGGCTGGGTTCTCTAACATTGTCCCGAAACCAATATCTCTAGAGGCCAGTATTTAGAATCTGAAAAAAAAAATACTTTTTTTTTTAACTTTATAGCATCAAAATTGCGAACATGAGTCTAAATTATAACTAGATATGGTTTTATTTGTGCTGTACTATCTTTTGGATAATAAAAAATATAACAAAGTCACCATCACTGAATGTTTCGGATCCCGGGTTCGAATCCCGGTTGTAGAAAAAACCCCAAGTCTTGGATGTTTACATGTTTGTGATGTCGCTGTTTCTGGTTCCCACGACACAGGGTATCCTAGTGTGGGGCCAGAAGTAATATATGTGCCTGTATGTAAATGTATGGATTTGTTAGTTACGTCGGTCGTGAAAATTTTACAAATTTCCGTAATTTGAAAAATGCTTAATTTTCCTCCAAATATTCGATCGAGCAGCGCAATAAATCCCATACAAATTTGTCCGCTCGGCGAAGCCGGCCTTAATTATTTAGTTAATGTTAACTATCAATGGTATCTATTGTTCAATACTTTACTTATGATGAGAGAGCCTTTTTTAACTAAATGGTTCTTTTTCCTACCCCCCATTTTATCGGTGATAATATCTAACTAATTTTTACTCTTCATAATCCGCGAGAATTCCAAGGAAAGGCGAGAATTCGTAAAGTTAACATTGTAGTACTCAGAATAATATTTCTCTGAAGTCTGATTCACAATCATTTAAGGAATACTCAAAAACTTTTCTCCGTCTATTTGCTTGCCAATCAAAAGAGGCATTCATTGAGGTAAAATGGCACAAAACGACTGCCCTATAGAAACAATAACTCGTGACTCAACTAATTTCTACTAACTTAAGGGAATCCAATTCATATTTGTCTACTGCGAGACATAGACTTGCCCCAATCCACGCCGCCTTTTCTCTCATAGAGCCGCTGCCAGCAATTTACCTCAGATCATCGGGTCAGTGAGCTGGTGGGCTTCCTACGCTGCATTTACCAGTTCATGGTCTCGTTGTCTCCTGTATCCCAGAGGGGTAGGCAGAGACCAGGGACTGCCACTTGCTACGATCCTGACAGATAACTTTCGCTTCCTCAACATTCAATAGTCGTTGCATGCATGCACGCCGGTTTCGGGTACTTTTTATCTTGCCCTTTGTTAATACATCCCCTATTTGGTCGAAGTATGTTCGTCTGGGTCGTACCTTACGGGACGGAATCGAACCCACATCCTCGGTTTTGGTCCAGTCAAGCATGTTGTTGCTAGACAACAAGGCAGTCATTTCAGAGTTGATCCCGTTTGAAATGTAGTTTGTATTGATGTATAGAATACACCCTTGATGTTTTACCGTGCCTTTCTGCAACATCTCGTATATATTTCATATTTTTATATAGGTACTAGCTGACTTCGAAAACGTTGTTTTGCCGTATTATTAAGATAAGATAAGAATATTCTTTATTGCACACAAGAACCGACACATAAAATATGAAAGTTACAATGAAAAAGTACAATGGGCGGCCTTATTGCTAACAGCAATTTCGTCCAGACAACCTTGTGACGGAAAGGTTTCCGAAAGAGAAAGGCGTTCGAGAAACTAAAACACATTTTCGCGTCCAAAATACCTCAGTGTCTCAAGACAACGGTGTATAACCAATGTGTGTTGCCAGTGATGAATTATGGATGTGAGACCTGGTTGCTGACTATGGGCCTCATAAAAAGGCTCAAGGTCGCCCAACGAGCAATGGAGAGAGCTATGTTAGGAGTTTCACTGCTTGATCAAATCAGGAATTAGGCGATCCGCAGAAGAACCCGAGTTACTGATAGAGCTCGAAGAATTGCTCAGTTGAAGTGGCAGTGGGCGGAGCATATTGCTCAAAGAATTGATACCCGGTGGGGCGAAAAAGTTCTGACCTGGTGACCGCGGACCGGACGACGCAGTTTGGGAGGGCCCCCCACCAGATGGTCTGACGACCTGGTTACGGTGGTGGGGAGTCGCTGGATGCGGGCGGCACAAGACCGGGAAGCTTGGAAAACCATGAGGGAGGCCTACAGTGCGCGTCAAATGGTTGATGATGATGATGATGAATTAACCTATGATGATTTCGTAAAATCAGTGAAGCCGTTTCGGAGGAGTTCGATAACAAACACTGTGACACGAGATTTCTGTATATTAGATTAAGGAAGGATGCGAGTAGAATAAAAGATAAATTATAGCAGATAAGAAACGTGAAACGATTTCAGTCAGCAGTTTAAGTTATAAGTACAAGCAATCCAGTATCCTGGCACCAAAATTAGATACCTTCTGCTATGACAATCAGGCGAGGCGGCGGCTCCCTACGGGAATTATACCCGAGACCCCGCTTGGTAATCAAGCGTTTTAACGCTAGGCCAACGTGCCTCTCAGAAGAAGTAATCATTACAGAATACAACAAAACAGACGCGATAAGAAGCTAAGTAGTTATTCTGTCCTTGTTCGTCTTGTGCAAGGAGTATGTTTCCTTCATATTCCGGGAAGCGAAAATAAAAATTAAATATACCTACCGATTGATCTGAAAATGTCTTTTATCACGATTAAATTTTGATTTTCCTCTTCGTATAACGCGACGTTACCGAAGCGGGTTTCTCGAGCAAATACTGTGAACAAAAAGCGGGTAGGGCAGCGTCAGGTTACATGGCCGCTGGTTTAACGTGAAACATCTATAAGCGTTAATTTTTGCTCAAACTGCGCAATGTGTTAAGCGGCACTGGCGCCATCTAGAGGCATGAGTCAAAAGGATCTGAGTAATGGCTACTTTGCTCTACTCAATGATATATAAATAAATAGCACACGACACGTAGTTACAGAGTTACAGACCTCCCCGAGGCGACATGTTTTTGTTTTAAGCGATCTTAGCAAGTGACGACCCCCTACTACCGAATTAAAAGACGGTTTACGTCAACGGTCTATAGGCGAAACCAGCTGAACAAGTTTTTTTGTTATTAAAAACCTATTTGACTTGACTTGAACCCGCCTCTGGCTAAAATTGTCCTCAGCACGGGTTAGTGCAACAAAAATAATATATAAGCTGTTAGTTGTTTTTTTGGTGTGCACTCTGATTTACCGACAGCTGTTAACAGTTGATTAATAGTATACCGTAGTATACTATTAATCAACTGTTAACAATTAGTGCATAAAGAACAGATTTTATATCGAGGGCCATGAATCACTCGCAAGTGAAGGATTCTGACGACTAAATAGTATATTATTGGTACAATATGTAATTATAAGTACTTATATTCTTGTAATCTCTCGCTATACATATTTGTTACTTCACATAGCATTATATTTAAGATTCTCTTCTTTTTTTTTTGTACATCCATCTACCGACTATATTCTTGCAGCAATCCACTCCATCCAAAGGTTGTCTGGAAGAGATCGCTCTAAGCGATAATACCGCCAATTGTATACCACTACTTAGATATAAGAACCTATTTGTAATAGAATTTAAAGGTCATATTCGTTTAAATTATTTGCGTTTTTAGTGTTGAAGTGTTTAGAAGTCGGTTTTTGTTGTTAGAAAAGTAGTTTTTTTTAGCCTAATTTGAGTTCTGAGGTTTCCACTCTTTTAATTAAGTGACTATATCACAGTGTTCTTCGTTTGTAAGAAGGAAAGATATGACAGGACATTAAGGTAGCCTTTATACGTCCCACTGCAGTGCAGAGGCCTTCTCTCAGAGAGAGAGAGAGAGTATGAGAGTAACTACCACAAACTAATCGAACCTGGGTCTCCCGCTTCCGAGTCCAATGTTCTACCCACTAGGCTACCACCGCTGGTTAGCTGGTATTGGTTGCTTCCTTTGAATCCAATTCTTTGTATTTGCTACAAGAACTGCCCAAAATCCAAGTAAGTTTGTCAGCTGCAGTGCATTCCCCCGCTTTACGGCAATCATGTACCGACCCCCATTTAATTAACCGCAACAGAAGAAAACAAATGCGGTATGTCCCCGTCGCGGCAGGGTATTTTTGTTGAGCATGCATAATTCAAGGAATACGTGGCGTGCGGGCGCCGCAGACCGCATTGCGACGGCGCTGGCCGAACCCGGGGGACGGCAGGTAGTCGACAGTGACCGGATGATTAAAACATTTACCGTAAAAACAAAAAAAAAACAAAACCGTCTGTGAATAGTTTTGAATGAGACATAGGTAGGTTCGTTGAATTTTCAACCTCAGCGAAAATTCAATTCAATTCGAGATTTGTCTCTCGATTTTTGGTAGTTATATAGGACTAGCTGTCCCGGCGCACTTTGTACCGCCACAGAATCCGTCTATGCCATTCTTGCACAACGCCATCTATTTTTAAAACACAACGTGCGCTCGCGCAACGCCATTTGCTTTAAACTTAAAATAAATATTATGACACGGGAACGCATTACCGGGATATCAAGTATGCTTTGTCTCAATTCAGGTCTTCTCTATCTGTACGCCAAGTTTCATGTAAATCAGTTCAGCCGTTATTGCGTGATTGAGTAACAAACATCGAAACATCCATACATCTTCACAAACTTTCACATTTATAATATTATTAAGGTATTCAATTCAATTCAATTCAATTCAAATATTTTTATTCATTGTAAAAACAGAATGTTTACTTAATGAACGTCAAAGTTGTTAGTTTCACAATTAATGGATTATGTGGAGAAGAAGCTAACAAAGAAACTCCACATTTATTCTTTTCAAAACACGTTTTAACTTAATTAACAGAGTTTTCAACTTAAAATATTAGTCATGAATGTGTTGAACACTAGTCACAATCGTCCTTTAAATAATATTAATCTACTGTTTAATGCCAAACATCTTTGTCTTCTAAATAATCCTTGATGTTATAGTAAGCCTTTTTGCACAGAATGTGCTTAACACATTTTTTAAATCGCGTTGGAGGTAACTCTAATATATCTTGAGGAATTTTGTTGTAGAACCTTATACAGTACCCCATAAAGGATGTGTTAACTTTTGCAAGTCTAAATAGTGGAAATGACAATTTATGTTTATTTCTAGTATTAACATTATGGTGGCCACCAACATTTTCGAAGTCTTTGATATTTTTTCTAACGTACATAATATTTTCATAAATGTATTGACATGCAACTGTTAAGATGTTGGTTTCTTTGAAGAAATCTCTTAGCGAATCCCTACTACCTAACTTGTAAATAAATCGGATGGCTCTCTTCTGTAAGATGAAGATCGTCTCAATGTCTGCTGCCCGACCCCACAGTAGTATGCCGTAGGACATAATACTATGGAAGTAACTAAAATAAACAAGCCTAGCAGTTGCAACGTCAGTGAGCTCTCTAATTCTTTTGACTGCATATGCTGCAGAACTAAGCCTGTGTGCTAGTTTTACAATATGAGGACCCCATTGCAATTTTGAATCGATTGTGATGCCTAGAAAAACGGTATCTTCTACAAATTCTAGTTTTTCTTTTCCGAGTACAATGTTGTTTTCAACTAATCTTACGTTTGGTAAGGTAAACTTTATACATTTTGTCTTTTTGGAATTTAGAAGCAGATTATTTGCCGTGAACCAATCCAACACACGCGAGAGAGCATCATTTGCATCGTCAAGATTATTTTCTTGTCTCTTAATTTTAAAAATAAGTGACGTGTCATCTGCAAATAATACTATCTCGAACATGTTTTGTACCATAAACGGCAAATCATTTACGTATACAAGGAAAAGGAACGGCCCCAAAATTGATCCCTGTGGTACTCCCATTTTTATTTGTGAACCTGTGGATTTTATACGATTTATGTCCGCTTTTTGAACCCTTCCTTTTAGATAAGATCTCATCAGTTGTAAACCTTTCCCCTTTACTCCGTAATGCTCTAGTTTTAGCAAAAGTGTCTCGTGGTCCACGCAATCAAATGCCTTTGACAAGTCACAAAAAACACCTATAGCATCCCTACGATCCTCCCATGCACTATAAATATGTTTAACGAGCAAGACACCAGCGTCCGTCGTCGACCGTCCCTGCGTGAAGCCGAACTGCTGGTTATGGAGAAGTTGATAATTATTAAAGTGCGTAAGTAGTTGAACTAAAACAATCTTTTCGAATATTTTGCTCAATACGGGTAGGATCGAGACTGGTCTGAAATTTGTGGGATCGTGTCTATCGCCACTTTTAAACAACGGAACGAGCCTACTGTATTTCATTAGGTCAGGGAATGTACCCTCACCTACACATTTGTTAAAAATTTTTGCTAAATGAGAAGCGAGGACATCTATTACTGAACTAACTATGATTACTGACATTCCCCACAAATCTTCCGTTTTTTTAAGATTTAATAGTTTAAACGCTTTAATTACGCTATGGGGATTAATGAAGTCGAACGAAAACTCGTAATCGCACGAGGGGACATTGTCTTTTAATAAACTTGCAGCAAGATCAGGAGACGAGTCTAAAGGAGCCGTAGTTTCAATTGGAACATTTGTAAAGAATTGTTCAAAGGCCGCAGCAATGTCCTCATTTGATGTTATTACTTTATCATCTATCTTTAGAGAAAATTCGCGATCCCCTGATTTGGCTTTACCAGTTTCCCTATTTATAATAGTCCAGATTGTTTTAGATTTATTTGAAGACTGGAGGATTTGTTTCTTTATATGTTCGCATTTAGCTTTGTGGCAGACGGCCCTGAATAATTTAGAATATAGTTTAACATACTCTATAAAACTGTGGTCATATGTGTATGTTTTTTTCTCATACAATGCATACAGTGTGTTTCTACTTTTTCGGATGCCCGCAGTGGCCCATTCATTAAACCCTACTTTATTTTCATTGCTAGGTAATTCTCTTAATTTAAAAACATTTTCAAAATTAACTGAAACGACTCTAAAGAAGTCTTCGTAATGGGCGTTAGCATTTAGGGTTTTACCTTTATGAGCAGTTAAGCTACTTTGAAGATGTAATTTAAATGATTCTAGTTTTTTACTTGTAATGGGCCTGCATAGAATAACTTGCTCAGATTTTTCTGAATCTATTTCAAAATTTACAATTTGACCACTGTGATCTGACTTTAAGCAATTCACTGTGGAGTAATCAAAAAAATTGCAATCGCAATAGACGTTATCGAGACAAGTAGCGGTAGTTTCAGTAATCCTGGTGGGCTCTAAAAAAATATGGACTAAATTGAAGGATTTAAAAATAATTTGTAATTTAGTTGTCAAAGGGGAATCTACTAGCAGGTCGATATTAAAATCACCACACACTATAACTTTCTTATTACTACTGGAAGCTACTTTTAATACATCCTCTAATACCGATTCGAATATACTGTAATCGCTGGTAGGGGGCCTGTATAAGCTTACTACAATGTGTTTAGACAATTCAACACATGACAGCTCAATTACTTTTTCAACAGAAAGCCTACAAATGTCTTTCCTTTGTTTAAATTTTAAACTATCTTTTACTAGTATTAAAGATCCCCCATGCAGTAAAGACTTTCTATTGTAGCAACTGGCTATTTGATAGTTATGTACAGTAAAATTCATTTGAGTCTCTAGTAGCCAGTGCTCTGTGACACAAAGTATGTCAACTTCATGTTGTTCTAAAAATAATTCTAACTCTAGTAACTTTCCAGAAAAGCCACCCTGTATGTTCTGATTAGCTAAAATTAATTTCTTTAGGGGGGGCTTTTCTGTGGTCTGCGCTGACAGTTTAAATCAGCAGTCAAGCTTAACTTATTTATGCTATGTTTTTTTAAAGCCTCCGAATACAGAGGTTTACTAGTAGAACTTTTTCTACAGTTTGTATTGACTACAGGTACCTGTTTTATTGTCTTAACAATAATTGGGACGTAAATATTGAATGCCAACAATTTGGCAATCTGTCTCTTTGAAGAAAGGGGCACATGCATTGTGTCCCTAGTCAATATAAAATTTCGAATAAAGTTATTCGTATCAAAATAAAGTACTTGGTCTCTATGACCAAAGGTCATGTTATACAATAGCCGGTTAAGTTTACCTATCCGGGCATTCTGTGTCTCAGACAACGTTTTTGAATAGGGAAAAGCACAGATAATGATTTTCCTTACATTCAAAACTAATATGGACTCAAAGTAATTTATCAAGTCACTTTCTTGAATCCCTGTGCTGTTCCCCATTAATAATACAATAGTAGTATTTCTATCATATTGTTTACTGAGCAAAGCGTTGACTAATTGCATATAAGAGGCATTAGGCATACATATGTTTTCTACATGCTGCTTTAAATTGAACTGCAGCCTGCTACCTAAACCTACACCTATCTTATCTGAAAAAATTATCGTCTTGTTAGAGGCATCATCACTGCTGGTCAATCTAGTCGTGGCTTGTCCATCAAGTTTTGCATCACAGGTTGATGGCACATTGGTCTCCACTGTCACATTTGTTGGTGCAGGCGGTCCACTTTGCTCACCTCCATGCTGTTGTGCCAGATCCAGCGGTAAAGGGGCCAGTGTGTCGGGCACTGGGCATACTGGAGACAAGCATGGCTTCTGACTGCCCGTTTCATTGCTCCGAGGCTGCATGGAGCTCAGCTGTATAGGGGCTGAGTGTGTAAGCACATTAGATGTTAGTGGCAGTGGTAACCAACTTTGTCTGTCTTCTGAGTCTTCCAGATCCTGGATAGAGTTGGACTCGACACGTTCTAGATTGCTTTTGCTGAGTGCAATCAACCCATTCATCGCTGAAATGCTGTCATTATACTGAGTTTGCATAGCCGAGTACTTGCAGGTGATGTCCAGTAATTGATACTGCAGATCTTCGACTTGTAGTTGTAGTTCAGCCATCGCTAGCTCGTGGTCCACGTTGCTGGTGAATAACTCCTTCTGACATTCAGCCATTTCCGTTTCTAACTGTAGTTTTTGACGGTGAATTGGTACACTTTCTAAACTCCTTCGGCTTCGTTTAATCAGTTTCTGTACCTTCTGAATGTACTTTTTTGTTTTAATATACTTCTTGATTTTGTTTACACTGTTCATTTTCATGCTACTGCTATTCTGCATAGTGCAAGACTTATCACTGGCTGTGGTAAGGTGGTATGTTTAGTATGGTATGGTAGGTTTGCAGGGCCCAATTTCATAAAACTGCAATTCACGGTATGACAATTCGGTGTGCATAGCATAGTCGATTTACCTACAGACTAACAATTAATAAGACTAAATTTTGCTGATCGGCTACATAATGCAAATTGAATTCTTATAACAAACTATGATTACGATTTTATGAAACGCGGCCGTGGATTCTACCGAGCTTATGTGATGACATTTATATTTTAAAAACCTATTTACATAAGCAGCCTATATGCCACTGTAGGGCACAGGCCTTCTCTCAGGGAGAGAGTATCTAAATCATCACGCGTGCCCACCGCGGATCGGCGATTTCAAGCGCTGAGGTATGTGAATAGCTCAGTCACTTAGGTTTTCTCACGATGTTTTCCTTTACCATTAGCGAGTGATATTGCTACCACTCGCTAACGGTGAAAACCTATTTAGAGGCCAAAAATCCCACCTATGCCGGGACTTGAACCCGCGACCTCTGGCTAACCGTGCCAGCGCGCTCCCAACTGAGCTAATGGGCAGGTGCAGGCATCGGAGAAATTTCGAACCTCTTTACAAACTTATCTGCATTACGTTCTCTGTATTTCTTACAGAGACGTGCATTTCTTGAATCGCGAGATTCGTGTGCAATAAAGTATAATAATTGTATTAATTTCTTCATGTGTTGAGTTAAGTAGATATACTGTACTCCACGGAACGTGCTCCCAAAGAAAATCGTCCATGTGCGCCCAATGGTTAATGCGCGTGACCTTCAATAGCCACTGCATTAAGTAAACCTAAGGTAGGTTTACTTAATGCAGTGAAGCGGACCGTCTTCGCTTATTGTTTCGCTTATCTCTTGCCGCGTGCATTGACCAATGAGATGCAAGTATTTGTTTCCCTAGGAGTTCGATTCGTGAAATGGGGTACAGTTTTAATCAATAAAAGAATCCGTGCTCCTCCAATGCTCGACATGGCCTCCCACAAAGCACGCACGCCACTTGTTGCTATCCAGATATTATAGTATTTTCTAAGGTTAACACGAGCACTAGACGTAATAAAAAAATATTTCGCACGGATGTTTCCTCGTTTATTACTTCATTTTACAATTTTCCGACGTTTCGGGGTCTCGGTAGTAAATATCCGTGCAGATTCAGTTTTTATTGTATCCAGATATTGTTTAAGTATCATCTTCGTTTATCTTTTGTATTTTTAGGTTGTCTGGAAGAGATCAGTTTACCGATATGACCACCATAAGTGTACGGCAAAACTTACGATACGTAAACCTTTTAATGTAGTGCACTCTGTGGTGTGTACAATAAAGTTTTCTAATATAATCTAGTCTAATTTAATGATAGAAAGAAAGAAAGAAAGAGGATGTTTATTTAAATTGTCACAGAAACACAAAGTAAACATAAAGGTACACAAACAAAAGACACAACAAAACAGAGATAAAACAAAACAATCGTGAAGAGAACATGTGAGGCATATAGAGTTCGTTTAAAATAAATAATATGCTAAGCTTAGTAACGTTACAGTTTTTTCAATGTTGTCCTAGAAAGCCGACAAAATTTCGCCCAAAAGTTGTATCATTCTCACAGTAGACGTTATCCTCACCGCCTATTATATTTCATCCCTTAACCGCAAAAAGATAAGACTTTAACCCCAAACGCTTGCGACGTACCATAACCCGTGAAATATTATAACAGATAGCAAATTTCCCATTATCAGAAGCTATCCCAAGCCTGAAATAGCTCAGTGGAACGATTCAAACATTTGTGCGGAATCTTAGCTTGATACTTTTATTTCCAACTTGAACTATTCAATAGATAGAAAACGTTTGCTTAACGAATTTCTAGCCCATTTCTGACGAAAATTATGAAGCTGTATATGCGAATTCCACTACTTCCAAATGTAACGTACATTATTCAATATTTTCTATGTAATTTAGAGTAGTAATATTAATTTGTAGTGATCGTGTTGCGTCAAAGTTATTATTACTAATTCTTACATACATACATAAACTCACGTCTGTATACAAATACAAAATCGTTTATTTGTGGAATGTAGGTGGATATATAAGTTGGTAAATATATTTATGTACTCTACATTCTGCTAAAAAGCATACGAATATTTTCATTACCTACAATCTAACATGCAATAAGTAATAGATCAAAATGTATATCAAGAAATCAAAAGTTACAATTAAAGTTTATTAATTTTATCATACATAGGTAGTCAAAGTGGCTCAAAAGTTATTTGCAGAATTCTTTGTCATTTAAATAGTCAACAATAGAATAATAACATTTCTCAATCAGAATCGATTTAAGCTTTAATTTAAAATTATTGATATCAAGGTTTTTAATGTTATTCGGAATTTTATTATAAATCTTTGGAGCTAGTCCAATTGGGGATGCAAAGTATTTTTTTGGAGGGCTGTATCGAAAACCATTTCGAGAACAAGGCCCGCAAAAGCAATATTTCCATGTCAGAGGGATAAATATTTATATTCAGCAAACAAGAAAATTATCAATACCCTTCATTTGAGCTCTACAATGACGTCACGTGTAAGGTAATATCTGGCTTTTTCGTCTGTGCGCCTCCTTCCTCTCAAGCTGACAGTTGTCAAACTGACGTTGTCAAGTCTGTTGTTGTTTGTCGGCGGCTTGAGGCTTTTATTCAATGCCGAGTTTGCGCCACCATCTCGATTTCTATGTAGCTAGGATATGTAAAATCTTTGTTCCGGCTGTTAGTTGTTTGCACAAGACGGTACAAAGCATCTAACGTACGAGCCGTGATTCATTTTGGAAATCTAATGGGCAAAAGTTCCTTTACAGCCTCCAAATGTCCGTGGGCGAAACAACTGGGTCAAAATGTAACCGAGCTAATTCGGTGTCCAGGTTTATTAGCGAAATCTTGGTTATTTAAGATAATAATTAAATAAGAATCTCGAGAAAACACCAAAACACAATCTTTGAATGAAGAGTGTCAGTCAGTCAACCACAATAGACAACAAACTGATATCCACAGACAAATGATTTTGTTCATTTTCTTACCCGTACAAATGACGTCACACTTACAATGTTTTTGTAAAATCACAGCGAGCAATTAACTGCTGTTTTTGAAGTTATAAGTGCATCCCAGAAGGATAGCCATTCAAAGTAACACCAGACATTCATAAGCAGCGTATATGCGTCCCACTGTAGGGCACAGGCCTTCTCTCAGAGAGAGAGAGCATGGGCTTAATCACCACGCGTGCCCACTTTTGCCCACCACCGCATTTCTAGCACTGAGGTATGTGAACAGCTCAGATACCCAGGTTTCCCCACGATGTTTTCCTTCACCGTTAGCGAGTGGTATCGCTACTATAACTTCACAAATGTATATAACTTAGAAAGAAAAGTCAAAGGTACATGCCTGCACTGGGAATCGAACCTGGGTCTCCCGCTCCCGAGTCCAATGTCCACTATTAATTCTTTATTGTACTATAGAAAGAATTTTCCACTTCATTGTGTACTCTAGGATGTTTATCATAAGGGACGTAACAGACGGTAGTACGTAATTACCGTGGATTGCTAAAAAACATGGTTGATTTTAGCGAAGTAGCGAGATTCGGTAGTAGTAGAGGTAGAACGCCGGCTTCTCATTCGGGAGGTCGTGGGTTGGAATCCCGGCGTGTACCAATGACCTTGTTTCTAAGTTACGTACATTTGTGAAGTTATAGTAGTTTGTTTCTGTGATATGTCTTGTTGGTATAATAAATATGTTTCTTTCTTTCATTCTTTCAATACCACTCGCTAATTGTGAAACAACGTGAGGAAACCAGAGTGTCTGAGGTGTTCACACACCTCAGCACCTGAAATTGCCAATGCGCAGTGGGCACGCGTGGTGATTAAGCCCGTACTCTCTCTCTCTCTCTCTAAGAGAAGGCTTGTACCCTGCAGTGGGACATATTTAGCTGAGTACATGCTTGATTTTGGTGATGCTACCTACTCCAAAAGATAGCTCGGGATTGGAATATTGATTAACCAATATTGGTTAAGCTGCCGACATTAATAGATTGTGGCTATATGCTCTGGACTGCGCTACACAACTTTTCAAGTAAAATACTGACGTCAGGATAGCGGGTTCAAGATCATAGTTTTGAACTCGTTATAACTCCGTACACAGGGTTATCATTGTTGGCCAATGTAAAGTTGCAACCACTCCAGAGCTATCTATTGGGAAAGGTATTGTCTGCAAAACCGAGCATGATTTTTAGGGTTCCGGACCCAAAAGTTAAGGGACCCTATTACTAAGACTCCACTGTCCGTCTGTCTGTCACCAGGCTGTATCTCATGAACCGTGATAGGTAGACAGTTGAAATTTTCACAGATGATGTATTTCTGTTGCCGCTATGATAAAAAATGCTAAAAACATAATAAAATAAATATTTTAGTGGGGCTCCCATACAACAAACGTGATTTTTTTGCCGTGTTCTGCTCGATATTAATAACGGAAACAGAAATATTCAAATGTTGTATAGATAATGGCACTAAACCCTTCATGCGCGAGTCCGACTTGCACTTGTCTGGTTTTTTGTTATGTTTCGTTTTTGTTATCATGAAATAGGTATATTATTACTTAAAAAATGGTGGAAAAAAAATGAACTGTTTCATACATTGGTTCGAGGAAGTACTGATATTTATTTTATTGATGGCGCTGGACCTCGTCTCTGCCGAACCCTCCGGGATACAGGTATGAGTTTGTGTATATGTATGTATTGATGAGTCGAAAAATCCCTTAAAGGTTTTTATTTTATTTTCAACACGAGACCCTTCTGTATTTCTGGGCGAAGCATGTAGCCTACCTAACTTAAGCAGCTTACCATTAAACTCAACTAGACTATTCTGGAATACCCTGTAAATTTTTCCAATACTAACTTCGCATCACCATCAAAAGCTTTTCGGAGGAGAAAATATGAACGGTATCAAAACCGAATGGTGGCGTAAAAATATATGAGAAATCGCACTTTTTTTGCTGACTCTCCCATTTTGGAAAACTGGTACAATCAGCAAGAAACTTTATATCAGGGATGGTGCAATTGCGGTTTTACTGTGGGTGGAACGGCAAGTAAAGGACCTTCCAGGGGGTTACACGTTGACCGAATTGGGGATTTATACACAATCACTTGTCTTGGACCCACACAAGCATACCCTGTGCTATGGTAACCAGGCAAGAACATCACAAATACACCCAGACTCAGGCCATATGTACAAATGTACGGTGGCCTTCGGTGGGAATTGAACCCACGACCTCCGGCATGGTCTTATCAGACGTGAATATTATTATTATTAATTCTTTATTGCACCATCATCGGTTCCTTAGTCTGCGGTTTAATGCCCGCATTTCTTCTATACTAATAATAAATCTGTAAGGGTCGGTCATGGAGTAAGTTAGTTTGTTTTCAGAGATATTATGTTTATAGGCTCAATATATGATACTGAAACTAATTTCACGATTTTTAGAATTTTTTTCTGTATGTGTGTATGTATGTATGTTCCTCCATAACTCTTAAACCAATTATCCGAATTTGATGAAATTTGGTATAAAAACATATAGACATCTGGGACACAGGATAGGCTATTTAAATTCTAGCTCCAGTTATGATAAGACGTGGCCCCCATACAAATGCTTCGTAAAAATCGAAATGTACGCGAACGGAGTCGCGGGCACAGCTAGTATATTAGTAAAATGTATGAACTTGCACTCGATAAGAATTGCAAGAACTTTGTAAATAAATACTTTACGAGTACCTTATACTTTATTGTACACGAAGAGAGAAATGCTTACACAAGACGTAAGCGTGACATAAAGAACACCGTTGTTTCAAGATTTTGGCACGTCAGCGATCAAGTCAATATGTCTCACTAAATTATTTACTATTTAATCTAAGCCTGTCAATAGCTTCTGAGAAGAATAGGTGCGCTACTCAGGCAAAATACATGAATTTACGACCCTCGCTTGTGCTTACAACGTGACAGTGCTCGATTCAATTTTATGCTTTCTTTGTTGCCCATAAAGTGAGCAATTAAGTTATCGGAATTTGTAGTACTGCATGGCGGCTAAGCTGTGTGAGTAGCAGGTAAGCTGCGCCCTATAGTGCATGGAAATTTAATGTCCCGTAGACAACTGCGTAACAGTGGCATTATGAGGGTAATCAGTCAAATTTGTTATTAACTTAATTCCGGATTCACTTACTTGCTTTTTTGTCGGAAGAGTCCGACCAGGTTTCACTGGGATTTGCAGAGCTTAATCATGGTGAATAGAGACGGAGCTTGCGTCATCGGTTGCTCGTCTCTGACTGTCAGCAGGCCAGTAAGTGAATCCGGAATTAAGTTAATAATATGTAGTGCTTACGAAAGTTTTAGTTCGAAAGGAAAATTTGTCACCCACAAGTATACTTCTGGTGTAACAAAAAAATTATTTAATATATCTCATGACATAGCGTGGAAAGGGAAAACTCTACTGTATTCTATCTGTGCCATTCTTTTTATGGTGGGATACCGCCGTTTAGCCAAAGTATTTTTCGCCAAATTTTACTTCCCAATAAACTTATGGCATCAGTTTCATTTCCCAAATGAAACTTTAGCAAGTTTTCATTTCGCATTTTATTCATTTGGTCAAATTATCATTTCGCATAATTTTACTGCGTCAAGTTTTATTAAGACAAACGTTTATTATGCTAACGTTTTATTTTGGACCCCCACAGACACGAACTGTTACCAGAAAAGTGGGTTAGGTTAGGTTAGAACTGCGACCCCCACAGACACCTACTGTTACCAGAAAAGTGGGTTAGGTTAGGTTAGAACTGTGACCCCCCACAGACACCAACTGTTACCAGAAAAGAATTTTGACCAAGTATTTATTTGGTAAAAAATAACTTGCCATAATAACTTTTGCTAACTGTTTATTTGCTTTAAGTTGTTTTGAGAAATGTTTTTTTGCCAAGTGATAATTTGCGGAAAATAGTTTGGGAAGTAATACTTTGGGAAACGATTTTTGGCAATACATTAGTAAACCTTTTATGGTTACTTGATTTTTTTTTCATATTCTATAGACATACATCCCACAGCAGGGCACAGGCCTTCTCTCACAGAGAGAATATGAGCTTAATTACCACGCGTGCATACCACGGATTGGCAGTTTCAACCGCTGAGGTATGTGGTCTTAATACAGGCACAAGCCAATGCTGAGATACTAAAAATATGTTAATCTACTATCTGTTGCTGCTGTCAGTTTGTCAAAGTGCACACAAATCAGCTGGTAACAGGAGATAAATAATAATAATAATTTCCACACAACACAATCACTTGACCTAGTCCCAAACTAAAATACCCTGTGGTATGGTAACCAGGCAAAGACATCACAAACATGAAAGTACACCCAGAATGAGGCCATCTATACAAATGTACGGTGGCCCCCAGTGGGAATCGAATCCACGACGTCTGTTTTGGTAGCTAAGCGCCTTAACGGCTAGACCAACGATGCAGTTAGCCAGATTAACAAATTGTTAGTATACGAGAAACCGGTGCAAAAATGAGATTATAATTTTCTAACTAAATTAAATTCTAAGACAGAACCAACTATCAATAAGCAAAATCTCCCTTTGAAGCCAGCTGTTAACAAATTGACGACGTCATTCAAAAGTGAGTGAAGCATTTTGTCTCGTGATGGTTTACGGTCCATTTTCGTCGAAACTATTGTCTGCAGCTGATGGCTCACTCAGCTCGGCACTTTCTCTTTCACATTTTAACACTTAATTGCAATGGAATATTAGGTATATATACTATATATAGCAATTCTTGTGTCATCATCATCATCATCATCAGCCGCCCGACGTCCACTGCAGGACATAGGCCTCCTTCGTGGTTTTCATAACCATGAAGGGTTTTGCCATAATCGCCACGCTGGACAAGCGGGTTGGCGATCGCAGTATGTGGTTGAAATCTCAGGAAGACGCTGCTGCCCGTCTCCTGGTAATAAATTTCCTTAGTCGCCTTCTACGACATCCACGGAAGGAAATGGAGTGACGCTATTCTTAATCCGGCGCCACACGGAGCTTCTTGTGTATATATACCTATTTCTTGTGTATATATACCTAATCTGAATCTCGGAAACGGCCCCAACGATTTTCATGAAATTTAGTATGCAGAGGGTTTTCGGGGTTATTTACAGCAATACTTGTATTACAGTATACTTTTGACTTTTGACTTGAAATAATTTATAAATACAGGGTTATTTATAAAATGCGCAATGCCGGAAACATATCGGTTAGAGTTTGTTACTAACAACAACTTTTATTCTACGACTTTTGTTATTTTTTGTGTTCCGTACCTCACAAGGAAAAATGAGGATCACTTTGTCCGTCCGTCTATCTGTCAAGACCTTTTACCTCGGGAACGTGTAGAGGTATCGAGTTGAAATTAAAAGCATTAGGATTTGTAATGCGTATCACGCGACTTCAAGAAAGTAAAAACATTAAAATTATTATATTGCACGTACGTTAGAAGTCTACTCGAATACGGTTCACAAATATGGAACCCCCAATACGAAGTATATGTCAATCGGATAGAGAGGCTGCTGAAAAAGTTTATCAAATTTATTAATCGTCGCATAAGGTCCGAGAGGGATTACCTTTCATACTGTCGCTCAATGCATCTTCTCCCGCTGGTTAAACGACGTCGGATAGCCGACATTACAATGCTAATAAAAATTACTTCTGGAATTGTCGATTGTCCCGATTTGCTCTCCAGGCTAAACTTCCATATTCCTGGTAGGTCTCTTAGACATACATTCCACACACCCATCCCCTCAAGAAATTACAGAACAAACTCTTTCCTTTTCCGAGCTTGCTCAGCATTCAACAGTTTAATTGATGGCCCGGACACTGACTTTGATGTCAACCACGATTCCGTTACTTCAGTTAGGCGAAGGTTGGCTGCAAACTTCTTCGGTAGCGAGTTGCCTGCTACTGGGTGATGGGCTTGGTTCTTTCACATTGTTTGTTTATTATATAGGTGATGGTTAGATTTGACTGTTTTGCTAAACTTAATCAAGTATGGATTGGTTTTCGATATTGTAAATCTTTGTGTGTTCTGAACTACAGTGTCGCTATAAGTGAAAACCTTTTAATGACTCTCAGTTACTATAATGTACAATGTACCTTTCATCGTATTATTTTTAGTCAATGGTTTTCCTAAAACCCAATAAATAAATAAATAATACTCGGGTCTACGGTGGTCATTCGGTGGTAGCCTAGGGGGTAAAACATCGGACTCGGAAGCGAGAGACCCAGGTTCGATCCCCAGTGCGGGCATGTACCTATAACTTGGTTTTCTAAGTTAAGTACATTTGTGAATTTGTGAAACTTCACAATAGTAGCAATACCACTCGCTAACGGTGAAGGAAAACATCGTGAGGAAACCTGAGTGTCTGAGCTATTCCCATACCTCAGCGCTTGAAATCGCCAATCCGCGGTGGGCACGCGTGGTGATTAAGTCCATACTCTCTCCCTGAGAGAAGGCCTGTGCCCTACAGTGGGACGTACATAGGCTGCTTATGTACTCGGGTCTACAGTCCCTTGAAGCTGTGAAAAAATCAAACTTCTAAGTTGACGTAAAGAAAGATACGGCCGTTTCTAACAGTGTATGGGTGACGATATGTGATAGAAAACGAGTACGACGATTTGTTCATCATTATAATTCGTTATTCTTGACAAGTAAGACAAGTGGTTTATTTTCATTCTTTAGCTTATCTTAGTACCTCCACGTCGCAAGTCACCCCACCTCCCCACGTACGCGCGACGAGGGTGCAAGATTTATCATAATATCACGCCGCGCTGACAGGGCGCCGGGCAGCGCTTATTGGTTCTGCTACCCGATTTAATATACGAGTGGCTACCACTACAATGTATGCGGGAAGTTGAAGATAGTCACTTGGAACGGTCGAAGATAAGCGAGAATTGGTAGTAAGTACTGTATCGTGCGAGACAAGGCCGGAAAGCTTGGAAAACCATGTTCTGCAGTGGGCGTCAAATGGCTGATGATGATGATGATGGTGATGGTGACTGTATCGCTAAAAAGTCGTCAGAGTGCCCGTGTATGCGCATGGCGAGAGACCGCGAAAGATGGCGTGATAGAGAAAAGGCATAGACCCTACAGTGGACAGAGGTGAGCTGATGATGATGCATCTCATAACATAGCGTGGAGACCAATGGAAAACTCTACTTTATTCTATCTATGCAAGCACTACTTTCAGTATTGTTCCTTCATAACCTGTGAATTTGCGGTTATTTGAATAAATGTCGCCAATCTGCCTGCCAAGCGTGGCGATTATAGCAAAACCCCTCATGTTTATGAAAACTACGAAGGAGGCCTATGTCCTACAGTGAGCGTCAAATGCGTGATAATGATGATGATGAATAAATGTAACAATAAATAGTAAAATCTTGAATTAAAAATATCTGTCTAGTGGTACGAGCACCATATCTCCTCACCAACTGTATGCATTTATATTTTGATTGAATATCTAATGGTTTATGGCTTGTCCACTGCTGGACATAGGCCTCTCGTATTGCACGCCACTGAGCACGGCCCTCGGCTACTCTCATCCAGCTCTTGCCAGCCGCCCTGCGGAGATCATCGGTCCACCGAGTCTGAGGACGTCCTACACTACGTTTACCGATCCGCGGTCTCCACTCAAGAACTCGACTACCCTATCGGTTATCAGTTCTTCGGATGATATGGCCGGCCCACTGCCACTTCAGCATGTTAATTCTCTGGGCTATGTCAATGGTTTATATTTTAATCTTAATAAATTGCTCTACGACGTAGTAGCGCGGCCGGCAGATTCAGAACTCACATTCAGAAGGTCGTGGGTTCGAACCCCGCACGTATACCAATGACTTTGTTTTCTAAGTTAAGTACTTTTGTGAATGTTTAAATGCCACTTGCTAGTGCTAGTACATAGACTACATTATACCAATTTACCGAGCCGTCAATATCCTGCAGTCAATTACGGATGCAGCCCCGTGATGCAAATAGTTTTAAACGCGATCTCGTCTTGAGAATTAACTCGCGAGATAGTTGACGGCGCGGGGCGCAACGGAAGCCATCTTGCTTAAGAACAAAAGCTTAGCGGGAGAGTGCAACAGGGACTTCAAAATACACAATATATATTATATCACAAGATTTAACTCGATACAGTAACAAAGTCACCTAATCCTACATCGCCAAGAGGTTTTATTCGGTAGATTTACGTCAATTGAATGTAATGAAAAAAAAAAAGTCTCATGACCGGCGCTAGTACATACATACATACATAAATTCAAGCCTGTATCCCACAGGGGTAGGCAGAGACCAGGGACTGCCACTTGCCATGATCCCGAAGGATCACTTTGCCTTCCTCAATATTCATTAGTCGATCGACGCTAGTATTTTGTGAATTATTGTGACAAATCACAGAACGTTGAAATCTAGTTATGGTATCATGAAGAAAAAGGTATTTTCTGTTTACTCGTTAACAATTCTACCCACTAGGCTGAGAGACCCAGGTTCGATCCCCAGTGCGGGCATGTACCTATGACTTGCTTTTCTAAGTTAAGTACATTTGTGAACTTATAGTAGTGATACCACTCGCTAACCGTGAAGGAAGACATCGTGAGGAAACCTGAGTGTCTGAGCTATTCACATACCTCAGCGCTTGAAATCGCCAATTCGCGGTGGGCACGCGTGGTGATTAAGGCCATACTCTCTCCCTGAGAGAAGGCCTTTGCCCTACAGTGGGACGTATATGTACTATATATGCTGCTTATGTATGTTAACAATTAACAGTTTTGTGTATAAAAATTGATTCCACTAAAACGGCTTATGTCAGGATTTCCTCGTAGAAACCAGCTTTAACTCCGTCTTAAGAGGTTTTTTGTGGAATCTTCTTTTTTGTAACTAAAACTGCAAGTTTTTAGTTCTAATGACGAAAGATTTTTTTTATTTATCTGAGTTAACTCATCGCTGAAGAATATTTGCTCTGAAACGCATAATGAATGTACCATGTCTCTCTCTCTCTACAAAACAGCCAGTTTTTACTACTTCATCATCATCATCATCATCAGCTCTTTGACGCCCACTGCAGGAAATGGGCCTCCATGGTTACGAAAACCATGAGGGGTTTTGCCATAATCGCCAAGCTTGGCAGGCGGGTTGGCGATCGCACTACTTTACTTTACTACTTATGATGCAATAATTTGCTATTTTGAAACGCGGTTGTAAAAAAGGGCGAGACGATTGTGCTTAAAATACCTATTTTTTTTGTCTGTACTGTCTTACCGAAAAGACACCTGAAAATTGCTCTAGGTGATCCAACTAGTGTAATCCTAAATAGGATTACATAGTTTGGCAGACATAGTGCAAAAATTGTCTAATTTAGTCTCTTACTTTGTAAGTGTAAGAAATATTTTTATTCTTTTTTGGTTTTCGGCAATAAATGGGTATTAATTAATTCACTCATTCATTCATTTAAAATAACTGGTTCAAACTTAGGAATCAGTCGGTCCCTTCTTGCTGTGGTTCGTGGGCAGTATGCCCGGAATGGAGCACTCTACACTGCTCTGCATCTGGACCTGTCCTTCGCTGCAAGGATCGCCTGGTGGAATTTAAGTGTTATTCCCTTGGCGATCTGGTCACTCCATTGTATTTCCATGAGTTCTGGGTCCGTATTATGAAACAGCAATATGTTCGGAAGGGTCGTCGTCGAAGCGTTTAAGCCTGACGATTCACTCGAATTTGGCGACAATTACGGTTCTTGTTTTGAATTGTTTCCAAAATTTCCTGCCACTGAGTAGTAAACATTTGTAAGTAATTTATTTCTTAAGAAACTTTACTAGAACTACCCCATCCTCTATCCATATTACTCGTGTTTAGCTAGAAGAAAATACTTTTGAGTATTAATCTCGCCTTTGTGCAGATGTATCTCTTGTGCAATAAAGAATTATCAAAAAAATAAAAAATAAACGCTCAGAAGCCTAAATCCTCTCTCTCTGAGAGAAGGTCTGTGCGCTACAGTGGGGCGTTACATGCTATTTAAAAATATATATTTTTCCCAGGTTAATGATTTTTTTCTTACCTTAAATAGTATTTGTATTTTTTGTTACTTATAAGTTTGATAATGATAGCTTAGTAATAAGATATATGTAGCTTTGATAATTGTATGGTTAGGTTACGATGGGGCTGACATGCTGCAAACAAAGCCCCTAAATAAATACATTAAAAAAAAGCGTTTATCTATCTTTCTAAAACTATACCATTAAAGTAGAGAGTGTCGTAATATCAAAATCGGCAAAACAAATATTTATGAAAAATAAATAAACATGCTTACCTAGATGATTTCGCAAATTTTATTGTTGGGAAGGAAAATATTAATTTTACGGAACCACAATACTAGCTTACCCTCGGTATTAGGCGTCGGCTACCGCGATAGTAGGCTGCAACCATAATCTACCTCGGTAATAGGGAAAATCGACTTGACCACTTAAATATATTTTTTTCTTATAAGTTCCAAAAAAATGTCCAAAGTGTCATACAAAATACTAAATATTAACTCCGTTGTTGCTGAAAATAATTTTATACCCTCATACTTAGGCTTAGAAATGCTTATTTTTCATTCATACTTTCAAATGTGAATGAATGAATGAATAACTATTTTTTGCCAATGAGATAAACTTAACTTACAGACTATAAACTAAATTGTTTAGATGTTATTTTATACGAGTTTTAAGATAGAAAAACTTGGCAATTGGACAGACGCTCAGCCTATGCTGCGGGATGCAGGATGCATGTAATAAAGTTATTTTATTAAGGCGAAAGAAGGTAGGACACTGATACTAGCCAAAAGAAAAAATAATAAAACAACTAAAAATTACCCTCCAACAAACCAACAAATTATGTAATTCAGTGACATAATATCCCATGGATATAACATCGCGCGCATACACTTATGATTTAAATATAATTAATTTAGCTCTGAATAGAGGTACAAAGCTGAAACATACATATAGGTCTTATAATATGTCAAAATATCTTATAAAAATAAAATTCAATCTGGAAGAGCAACTATATATTAAGACGAAAAATATTTTGCCACACAATACATCGCGAACAGCACGCGCAGCAAACAGACTCCCCCATACCGAACACAAACAAACTCTTATCATTATAGCTTTTTATAGTCAATATAAAGTGTGGCCACTTACCTCGGTAATAGGACGTTTTACCTCAATATGGCAAAGCAACGTTTGCCGAGTCAGCTAGTTTCAAATAAAATTCTGCTGCGAAACAACAATGTCGTCTAGAGTTGCATATCTTTGCGCAAGATTTTTACAGCCATAACAAAAGCGGCTTGGAGTTGTTAACTTGCTTGGTTGAAACGTAAACAGTATATAAAGTTTCGTTGAAAGTCTTTCTTCGATACAAAAAATATAGTTATCTGCGTCACAATTTATTCTGCATTGTAACAGCCACGTAACTGAATTTTACATACATTTATCTCAACAACAATAATAATGTGAATTAGGCACAAGTATGCAATAATACTCGTACCTATATACGTCCCACTTCAGGGCACAGGGAGAGTAAGGGCTTAATGACCACGCGTGCCAAGCGCTGAGGTACCTATGTGAATAGCTCAGACACTCAGGTTTCCTCACGTTGTTTTTCTTCACATTTAATTTATACTTTATTGCACACATAAAATTACATGAATAAAACAAAACATTTACAGAATTAAAAAGTGTACATGGCGAGCTTAGCGAGTGGTATTGCTACTATAACTTCACAAATGTACATAACTTAGAAAACAAAGTCATAAGAACATGCCCGCACTGGGAATCGAACCTGGGTCTCTCGCTTCCGAGTCCAATGTACTCGGAAGCGAGAGACTCAGGTTCGATTCCCACTAGGCTACCACCGCTCATTACATCCGACATCGAGATAAACCTCATCTTCTTCGTCTACTTTAGCATATCAAGTGTATCAGCTCATTGTGTGACAGCAGTATAGTCTGTTAGGCCTGAGATTTCCGCACTTAGCCTGGTAGTTGGGTCATCGTGCGCAGCAAGCGCTGAGGTATATAAATAACTCAAACCCTAAGGTTTTCTCACGATGTTTCCCTTCACTATTAGCGAGTGGTATTGCTACCAAAACTTCACACATGTACGGAACTTAGAGAACAAAGTCTTTGGTACATGCCGGATTCGAACCCACGACCTCCTAAATGTGGGGATGGCGTTCTACCGCTGCGCTACCACCGCTCTCGAGAGCAGTATAATAAAAACCGGCCATGTGCAAGTCGGACTCGCGCACAAAAGGTTTCGTATCATTATCTATGTAACATTTGAATATTTCGAGCGTCTACCTGTTGCCGTTATTATCGAGCAAACAACGGCAAAAATATCACGTTTATTGTTTGGGAGCCCCTCTTAAATATTTATTTTATTTTAATTTAATTATTTATTTTTTATGGGAATATACAACTAAATATTCTGTGAATATTTCAAGCGTCTACCTGTTGCCGGTGTTAATATCGAGCAAATAACGGCAAAAAATCACGTTTCTTGTATGGGAGACTCACTTAAATATTATTTTTTTTCTGCTTTTAGTAAAATTTTATATATCTATCTATCTATCTATCTAATACTTGTTGTTATAGCGGCAACAGAAATACATCATCTGTGAAAATTTCAACAGTCTAGCTATCACGGTTCATGAGATACAGCCTGGTGACAGACAGACAGACGGGCAGTGGAGTCTTAGTGATACCATACCCTTGCCGTTTGGGAGCGGAACCCTAAAAAACAATCACGAAAATGGCGTCTCGAGGAGCACGCAGCCAGTATCACACGCGCCATCACTCAGCCGGCGACGGCTAAAAAAACGCGCCGGATTAAACAAATGGATCGCATGAAAAACTTCCAGCGATAAATCCGCACAGGCAACTCGCAAAACTCTGTGGGACACGTTAAATTTTATTACGCCCCGGAGTCGCGAGCGTAACGCCATTAAACTTGGAATATTATTGAAATGACTCCAGGTCGCCTAGCATGAAGCGGAGTATCATAATCGATAGAAAGAAGAAGATTGAATACATTTGTTACACCAACAGTAACACCCAGCAATAACCATAATAAATTTAATTCGAGTATCTGAAGTGATCACATACCTCATGTGAGGCCAGCGTTCTACTGCTGTACTACTACCGCTCTTTTTGGGTTTGTTCGGATGTATATGGGTACCTACTATAATCTACACCCAGATATTTCATGCGCATGCTAGGCCATCTTGGGGCGAACAAAGGTTGCCCCGCACAAGGAAAACGCATGCAAACTTCGCCTCGACTGTTAAATTGTTATAAGACGTCACATTTGTTGATAATGTGCTACAAAAAGTAACTTGCTTGCGTGCAGGTGACGTGTAAGGTTTTTCCTCTGAACGTATGGTCAGTCAGAAAAGCTGTCTAGTAAATAGAAGTATCCTAGTGTGGGGCCAGAAGCAATGTATGTGCCTGTATGTAAATGTTTATGTTTATGTTTATGTTTATGTTTATGTTTATGTTTATGTTTATGTTTATGTTTATGTTTATGTTTATGTTTATGTTTATGTTTATGTTTATGTTTATGTTTATGTTTATGTTTATGTTTATGTTTATGTTTATGTTTATGTTTATGTTTATGTTTATGTTTATGTTTATGTTTATGTTTATGTTTATGTTTATGTTTATGTTTATGTTTATGTTTATGTTTATGTTTATGTTTATGTTTATGTTTATGTTTATGTTTATGTTTATGTTTATGTTTATGTTTATGTTTATGTTTATGTTTATGTTTATGTTTATGTTTATGTTTATGTTTATGTTTATGTTTATGTTTATGTTTATGTTTATGTTTATGTTTATGTTTATGTTTATGTTTATGTTTATGTTTATGTTTATGTTTATGTTTATGTTTATGTTTATGTTTATGTTTATGTTTATGTTTATGTTTATGTTTATGTTTATGTTTATGTTTATGTTTATAGTTTGGAGACGGTGCCAAGTTACATGACCAGCACATACGAGTACATTTTAGGCACCGACTCCAAAATATATGCCTGAAATAACTACGTGTATGAACCCACTTTGAATTAAAGGATCATAATTATTCGTTTAAATTATTCCTGTGTTTTTAGTGCTGTAGTGTTTTGAAGTTGTTTTTTTATTTAAATAAATATTTCACGATTTTTTGTGGATATTACTACTACTCCACCAAATTGTGATTCCGAGAGCAAATAAAAGCGTCAGTATAAAAAAAAATACCAAAATCGCTTTAAATGTGCCTTGAAAATTCCCTTATTTGTTTATTTTATTTTGTTCATTAAACATGGGTGTGACATTAACTCAAGTAAAACGTCTTTTTAAACTCTTGAAAAAACATAATACGAAACAAAAATAACAAAATTTCTGAAAATAATACAACAAAAATTCTCCAACATCACTCAAATTTTCCTCAAACTTTGCGCTTAGAGAGATTGTTTAACGGTTTTTATGGGCATTTTATAGTGCACATGCTTGATATTCTATCCGCCTCCTTATTGTAAAAATAAATAAAAACTACAAAGCACAAACTACGAAAAAAAATACCAAAACATTAGAGAATTATAGTTAATGGGTCTCACAGACCTGAAACTGTTTGTATGGGAAATATAAACAGCGGGCCTCATGGACCCCGATCAGATTTTGATAGCATATAACTTACGTACTGAGTGCCACACGACGAGACCTTTACCATCCTCGATCCTAGTGCAACTAAAACTGAAACTGAGCCGCTCGGGTCCGGTGCGTGAGGGGGAGGGCTTGTGTGCGCGAAACTCAAGTAAGGCCAGGGTCTGTGAGACCCAGGGCCCACAGTTAAAGGTTAGGGAACCAGAACCCCTGAAAATAATCGTAGCCACGCCAATGTCCATGGCCCGCCTACTGCTAGAAAAAAAATGTTTTCCACACACAAAATATTTTCGTTACCAAGGATAGTACATACAATCTGCTACGCATTAAAAATGGTTAATTTTACACAATGTTTGATTAAAATTACATGCGAAAAACCGAGTGTCTTTACCCAAAAGTTGGAACCTTATCGTATCGAAAAATAGCAGGCGTAAAAAGGTCGAAAGGAATTTATTCTACCTTTATCGAGTGACTTTCACAAGAGCCTCCGGTATATTGGTTTATTCAGGCACATCTGAGGCACAAATGTTTGTCACATAACATTAGTTTGTATTGTTATGTCCTACATGAGTGCTCATGAAGCTTCGTACTGAGTCGATCAGAATTCAACGCTATGTGTTCCCGATAACTATGGTAAAAAACTCTTATATACCAGCCGTTCCATATACACCATTAATTTTGGGTGGTTTGAAAGAGATAGAAAAATTAACGTGTCTATATTCTTTTTTCGTTACACTAACTCGTGCTGAGGACAATTTAAAAACATATTTAGAGGCTAAAAATTCCACCCAGGCCGGGACTTGAACCCGCGACCTCTGGCTCACCGTGCCAGCGCTCTCCCAACTGAGCTAATGGGCAAGTGCAAGCATCGATAAAATTTCGAGCCTCTTTACAAACTTCTCTGTATTACGTACAGGCAAACGTCTGTCAATAGCTATCGAATATGCTAGTTGGTTTTTTTTTTTACAAACACACTTTTAAAAAATATCTCGACACAAACTCGAATCTATTAGAACCATTAGTAGCAATTCAGAGCGGTGCGTGTGTGCCGCGGGTCCGAAGGGTAATTGTTCTGATAGACGGAGAGGCGATACTAATTCTAACTAAATAATACTAAGTTCGCGAATTTTTTCGAACAAGATTTCTCAAAAAATTTTTTTTTTTACTTCTATGCTTGATAGCAAAAGTCTAAATAGATGCCATTTTCCATAACTAAACACCTACCCGCGGCTTTCAAACCACCCAGAAATCAGCCAGTACAGATAGAAAATTCTACCATATTCTGTTTTTGAAAGTCCGGTTACAACGACCGCAGTACAGTTCGCCGTGTATGTAAGTGGGTGTGTTTCAAAAACAAGCTGAGTTTTGCGAGCCACACCCACGCGCATCGTCGCAGAATCCCACAAATTTTGAGGTCGCCTTCAGCGGATCACGTCGATAGTAGTAACACCTCATTTTGGCTTTGTACTCGGAGGGTAAGAAAACACTTTTGTTGGTAATGCACTAAAATCTAGAAAACAATATACCTTGGATACGAAATTGGGTAAAAAGTGGGATAGTCCGCGGTGAGCAAATTTGGTGGAGCGATGATCTTCGCAGGGCGGCTGGCAAGAGCTGGATGAGAGTAGCCGAGGATCGTGCTCAGTGGCGTGCTATAGGAGAGGCCTATGTCCAGCAGTGGACAAGCATAGGCTGATTATGATGATGATGAGCAAATTTTATTCGCGCTTGAGTAATGTCAATCTTCAGTCTTGTCGGTCTTGCGTACAATCGAGCTAGAGATTCGATCATTCGGGATTCAGTAACGCACTCCAGATACGATACGTAAATACGCATTGAAAACATAATCCTTCTTTACAATGGTAATTGAGTAAGAGCTACTTCAGAACCTCTCAATTTCACTCACCTAATCTTGCTCTGGAAAATCTAACCGTGCTCTTAGCTAAGTCCTTGAAAGATTTAAATCATCACAGATAACAAAAGACAAAACCATGATACCTTTAATACGTAATCCAACCTCCAGCCCCGCTTTAAAAGAATCCAATAGTACAATGAAAAAAGAATTCGTTCGTCCGAAATCAAGATAATTTCGTTGTAGAAAGGCGGGCGTTCACTGGCATAATAGGTATTTCCTGCGCTGCTGTGTACGTTCACCTCTAAATACGGCTGTTACGTAACTTACAGTTTCGTAACACGAAGAGCGGAATTCTTCTCAGGCGGATATTTTCTTGTTTCGGTCTTGTATAATTTAAGTACCTCCTGACTGCCTCGATCATGTTACGGTTAGAGAAATGCTTGATTTCTACCAAAACAAAGTGGACGAGTGACAAGTGCTTGCACCCTACATTATTTTGTACGAATGGACCCGAAATGGGTTTCATAATGTTTGTGCTGTCCTTGCTACTCTGTGCTGGTTAAGATAACGCAATCCTAGTCAGGGATATGGACAAGCGATTAAGTTGTCAACTTCTTGATGTCTATTGTTAAAAGATATCTCCTGATCGACGGTATTTCTACCTCATAAAAACTGCGTTACAGTTTTGCTCACAGTGTCATTATTCACATAAGCCCAATAGTGTCCATTTTTTGTTTTGTTTTATTTTGTTGTTCATATAAAAAATTAAAATTATTTAGAACGGGTTTGTAATTTAATTCTTAACTCACAATTCCATTCCACTTTATTTAGATGATTCCTAACGGAGTCACTATTTACTTAGTCAAGGGCATCTGTGACTACATACATCATGGATTTTAGGTGAACGGCTATCCTAGCAATAGCTATCTAATAGGATAGTTTGTTTTTTAAAAAATGGCACTTTCCAACAAAACAATTTTTTTACGTCTATACTTAAAAGTATAAATAGATGGCAAGTCTAAATACGAGTAGATGGCATTTTTTATTACTAATTACATAATAGCAGCATTCAAACCATCCAGATTTCAGCATGTATATATCCTGCATCTCCACATGGAAAAGGTTTGTTGAGATAAGACTAAGTATTCACGTCACACTAATTCGTTGTCTGCTCAGCTCATCAAAACTTGTGTTAATTTAAAATTACAGCCGCATATACGCGGGCTAATTAGAGACAGCTGTATTTATCCTAAGGGTGGGACTCCTTAGCTATCCGGTCATGACACTAGCGACCATAACTTGCGTATCGGCGATGTTTGGTACCGCTTATAAGTGCCAATAATGAGGGAATTTTGTATCTAATTTGGATGACAAAACAGTAATTGGTTTACGGTAAAACAGCGAGGGAAGAACAATATAATGGTTCAATTCTAAAATTCATTATAAAAACAAAATGTGTATTTAATAAAATTCAAAGTTGTTAGTTTTCCAATTACGTACTAGATTATGGGGAGTCATCTCCAAAGAAACCCCTCATGCATTCTTTTCAAAAAAGTTTTAAGTTAATTGAAAGAGTTTTCAACTTTAAAAAAAATTACTCACAAAATGTGTTGATAACACGATCACAAAAGTTTCGTACATAAACAAGTAATCGACTTATTTATGTACTTTTTTACACTTGTTCAGCAATTATTTCTTACTTACTCTTCAATTTATAAGAAAAGGGGTACCTTAGAGATAGCCCCATATAAATTTGGTCAACTCCTCAATTCGCAAAGGCATAAGAATACCGTCAGCGCCATCTAGAGATAAAATTAGTGTGTGTGATATGTTTAGTGCGTATTTTGAAGGCGGTTATTTTGCCTACATCGGTTTATTACTTCGCATAAGCCTGTCGTACTCAAACGTGACAGTACCTTTATCTGACATATCCAAACGAGCCAAAAAGTTGCCCAAAACTCGCTCCAGTCGTCACAAGTTTGACGACGCACGCTCACTGGAGCGACGTCGCACGCTTCAATATCATAATACGCGAGTTACAGATTTAACGCGAGTCGCCGAAACAGATTTGACAAAGTTTTGGAAGTTGCTACCGACTTGTGCTGTTTGTGTGCTTTCAGTTGTGTTCTCAATTTTATTCGTTGGTTATACGCACACAGCGTTACATTTTGTTTTAACAGGCTGCCGTGCGTCCAACTCGTGCCTTGTAATTTTTTCAAATGTACATAAAGCAACCGTGTGGCGCCGGATTTAGAATAGCGTCACTCCGTTTCCTACCGTGGATGTCGTCGAAGGCGACTAAGGAAATAAATTACCAGGACATGGGCAGCAGCGTCTTCCTGAGATTCCAACCGCATACTGCGATCGCCAACCCGCTTGCCAAGCGTGGCGATTATGGCAAAACCCCTCATGGTTATGAAAACAATGAGGGAGTCCTATGTCCTGCACTGGGTGTCAAATGACTGGCGATGACATAAAAAACCCGGCCAAGTGCGTGTCGGGTCACACGCAGTGTTATTTGCTTTACAGAAATAACAATTTTACTGAAGTAATATTAAATGGAATTTGTACGAATTTTTTCTTTTATAAGTTAGTCGCCTATTACTTGTTAACTTGTAAAGCCTACAGTGATAGATTTCCCTGAATTTTTTCACGTTTCAACAGTTAAGATAGATAACTCTTTATTGCACCAGTAATTTATAGAGATAAGGTACCTACTTAATATCTTTAGCCGAGAGAGGAGGGGAAGGGACTCTTACAAAAATTTGCTCTTTAAACCCTAATATTTCGCAAACGGATCTCTAAATCGAATCTTGTAGGTAAGAAAAAAAATTGCACACCTAATTTAGGTGTAGGGGAGTACCCTAAATTTTTTTTTCTTATCATTTCTTTATACCGTTTTGTTGGCGTGATTAATATGCCAAATTTCGGCTTGCTAGTAGGTCTAGTAGGTAGAGCTAGACCGTGGATAGACAGACAGAAAAACGGGAGTACATGGCGAAATTACCTATAAGGGTTCCTTGCTGACTACGGAACCCTAAACATGTCCTAAATGTCATACACCACTTAAATATATTTGACCCTAATGTTTAAAAAATATAAATCTGACAAATTTCACTCACAGAACAAAAGTTGTTGCAAAACACAAACTAATTGGATCGTGTCCGGAATTCGACATTTTAGAAATATCCCTACCCTGCAATAAAATTGATTACCTGATTGTTACCTGTCTAGTTTTGTTGGTTAGTGAATTTCTTGTAAAAAAGCCTGCAAGGCCTACACGACCCGGAAGGCGGAACACATCTGGCTAGTTAAAAGTTCCCGCCGAACTGGGATGAGTACACCGCAAAGTTTGCCAGAAGTAGCCACACGGGGCTGGCTACACTCTATAGGGCGGTCAGCCAATGAGTGGCGCGTTTTTAAAGTATTAAAAAGACCCGGCCCAGTGCGAGTTTTCGTTATTTATATCAACAATTTTACGACAGTGAGTACGCTGCAGAGCTGGCCAATCAGTTAATGATTAGAATAAAAAAAAAACCGACTGTACGAGTTTTGGTTATTTGTATTAACACCGCAAAGTTTACCAGAAGTAGCCACACGGCGCTGTCTACACACTATAGATCGGTCAGCGAATGGTTGGTTGGTCTGCTTATTTTGTTTCTGTGATGTATCTTGTTGGTATAATAAATGTCTTTCTTCTTCTTCTTAAAAATAACATTTTATTAGGGTACCCTTAAGCCTAAACTAGGGATGCATTTTTTTTCTTTAATAGATATTTGTCTAGCATACATACATACATACATAAACTCACGCCTGTATCCCAGAGGGGTAGGCAGAGACCAGGGACTGCCACTTGCTACGATCCTGACAGAATATCACTTTCGCTTCCTCAATATTATCTAGCGTTTTAAGGAATTGTTTTTTATAAATAAGACGTGACTGCAATCAGGTGGATAATTCTGTAGATTTATAAATGAGCCGATCGGGCTACAATAATGGTTTTTAATAAAATTGTTCTTTTCGAGGTCATAATCTAACAGGTTACGGTGAAAGTGATATTTCTTTAGTGGTTAATTAAAAAAGAACCCTGATTTACCTCCAGTTTCTTGTAAATTTACAGTCCGTTAATCGACTCTTAATATCTCTTAGTTCTATTTTTATGCACTTTTGCCAACTGACAGCTGTTAACAGTAGGTAGATTCCAGGTTGTCGGAGTACGAGAAACCGGAGATAAGTGATGTGAGCTCAATTTTATTAGTGATGCGTGCTCAATTTCTTGGAAACAAAATGTCTATTTATTACTTTAAAAAAAAAGCTATCAAACCGATAGTATTATATACTTTTTCTTGCATTAACCCGTGCTGAGGACAATTTTGTGATAGTGTTACCATAACTTTTTGACCGAACTATAGGCTGCTTGAGCCTCATAATATTGGAACAAAATGCCGGAATCAAGTTGACAGAAAGATTTCGCAAAGGTTAAATTCGCAAATGGAAAGCCGAGGTGGGATTTTGGCTTGAAAAAGTTTTGTAGAAGAGAATGAAGCACTGTAAAAGAGAATGCCGAGAAGTACCTACTGAGAAATGAACACCTACAAAAAAATGTGCCGAGGAGTTCACAAAGTAACTAGGGTAGTATTGTCAATCTCATTAAAATAAATTATTGAATCGTGATACAATTTGATTTTGGTGTCACAAAAAGAGACAGACTTTCTTTGTGTGTTTAGAATGTTTCGTTAACATTGACTGAGTATTTATTAAAATTGTAAAGAGTACCATAACGTACTAAGAAAATACGTATCACAATTGGGTATTCGACAAAATATCAAAATGAGTTACTTTTAAAACGGAACTTTGTATGAAAATACTGGCTTATGACGTCACATTTAAGAACACTCTTTTTATGTTTAATCTATTTAAAAATTGTAATACCTAGTAATTGACTATAAGAGATTCATTTTCCGAGATATTTCGTAATTTTTGTTTTAATCGAGCATATGAAATAATTTATTGTTGATCGTGTCAAACAACGTATTTTCAATATTTTTCAGTTAGTGGTAATTGAATCTTTTAAAAATCATAACGTAGATAAAAATACATCTCTCTCATTATACAAGAAGTCAATTTTACTGTGATTCTAATTTTAATAAAATGACCATTTTACAAAAATGGAAGCAATTTTAGATGTTTTTTCCTGTTTTAAGAGGACTATTGTATACGACATTCCACGAAACGAGCTCCTAAAGAAAAGACATCCATGTGCGCCCATTGGTTAATGCGCGTGACCTTCAATAGCCACTTTCTCTCTCTGAGAGAAAGCCTGTACCCTGCAGTGGGACGTATTTAATCTATGTGATCTTAAAATGTATACTCTGACTTTACTCACCAAGGTTTGAAATTATAAGTTAGAAATAAATAATTATTTTTTCATGACTCATACTCGGAAAGTAGCTGAAGTTGTCTGAGGAGCGGGTGTAAGTAATACTTTTCAGTCCTAGGGAGAATCGTTTTCAACTGACAGCTGTCAAATTATTAAAAAAAACTAGTTCTATTTTCACATTTCCGTTAAACCAATTGCAATTCCAGCAGAATGTAAAATTGAAATAACATTAAGTTAAGTATAACGTTGAGTTAATTAAGGAGTGTATTTTTTTAAATATCTTTATTATAATTTACTTTCAATTATTTCTTTAAAATAACATACATTTGGGCAAAATATTCACCAATTTTTGTAAGTGATGAAAATGAAAATTTGTGACTATAGCTGGCCGGTCGCAGAAGAAAAAAAAATAGGTTGGAAAGCGGCAATCCGATCTTAATTTGTTTTTTCGAATTGTAGAGTTTATTTATTTATTTTTACTTTCCTTATATTCTTAATGAAAAGCACAGTGTTTTACCTCGAGCTAAAGACTTATGTAGTCCCTTGAACTATTGGCGCCTCGTAGGCCTAGGTACTTTCACCCCGAAGGTTACAATGTCTTGTTTCAACATAAGTCCCAATCGATAAACAAATTTCAAAATTCCACTTATGCAGAAACTAAATAATAGTAATGTATAATAAATAATAACTTCCGCACAACACAGTCCTGGTCCCAAATTAGGACATCCTGTGGTAACTAGGCAAGGACGTAACAAACATGGAAATACACCCAGACTGCGGCTATGTGTAAAGAGTGGGAATCGAACCCACCACCTCCGGCATGGTACTCAGACGCAATACCGCTAGGCCAACGATGCTATCATTAACCCCGATGTTTCTGTAGAATAGAAGACGCTTGTCATCCTCAGTATCAAGTTGCTTGTTACAAATCAGAAATCAGAAAATTTTTTCAACGTTAATAATTTAATGGAGGGCAGACGTGCTCGTGGTAGAGCACCTACGCGATGTTCAGACACAATGAGGAAGGCGGCGGAAGGCAGTATACATTATGCAGTCCACACTGCCTATGATCGTAGTCTGTGGAATAAAACTACATGTGGTCGCGATCCTCAGCATTGAGGGACTAAGGAAGAAGAAGAAGAAAAATAAATAATTTACATTATGTTTGTTGAATGTCAATGTACAATGTTATCCACTGTTATCCGCTGTCTTCGGGTCGACTTGTAGTAGAGAAAAAGATAGCGAAAAAGACATTTACCTAGTCGGTAGTTGATTATATCTATCAACACCATCATCAGCCATTGGATGCCCACTGCAGGACATAGGCCTCCCTCATGGCTCTCCAAGCTTCGCGGTCTTGTGCCGCCCGCATCCAGCGACTCCCTTCCATTATATTTATGTATATAATCAACTTTACATTTTATGATCATACTCGTTTTTACGTCAAGTTCGCTATCGTGGCTTCTTTTTAAGTAAAATTTTACAATGAATATATCATCATCAGCCGTTTGACGTCCACTGCAGGACACAGGCCTCACTCATGATTTTCCTAACCTAACCATTAAGGGTTTTGCCATAATCGCCACCCTTGGCAGGCGGGCTGGCGATCGCAGTATGCGGTTGGAATCTCAGAAAGACGCTGCTGCCCGTCTACTGGTAATTTATTTCCTTAGTCGCCTTCTACGACATCCACGGAAGGAAATGGAGTGACGCTATTCTTAATCCGGCGCCATACGGCTTATTAATTAATATTTACAGCTTCACTTTCATAATAAATAAGAACGATACAACTCAAAACTACCTCTACAATCTCACTCAGCTGCAAACCCCTCGCAGAATTGATTTCTACCATTAATCCGCTTGGCGTATATTAAACAGTAAAGAATCGCGGCATTTTTCAAGATCTCAGATTATGTCCTTTTACAGACAGGCACTTATAAAAGGAATGAATGGCGAGAGAGGACCGTCTAGAAGATAAATTATAGCGGACGTAACCCACAATAAAATTGTATGTGGGATCCAAGAAAGCAGTTTCAAGGGAGGTTTTAACTGTCTGAATGAAGAAGGACGGTAGGGAGATAGGTTGAAGGTTTTTCCTTTGTAAGTACTTCTTTTCACAATGTGATTTTGAAACGATTGACGAGAACTTGAAATTAGAAAAAAAGTGTGAATTATCTTTACTGTAGTAATTTACAGTAAACTCAGTACATTTTTTGTAGCTTATGCGTACGCCCCACTACAAGGCCTTCTTTCAGAGAGAGAGTATGGGCTTAATTACCACCGCGGACTGGCAATTTTAAGCGCTCGGGTATGTAAACACCTCAAATACTCAGGTCAGTATGAAACTCAGTGCATATACTTATTTTATTTATTAGGAACAAAAACAGTGTACTGTACATAACATTGACAACATTCGTACAATAGTAATACAACTACTGTGTGCACCAATTACGTATGTATTTGTGGATTACAGAGAATAACTGGGCGGAATTAAATGAAATGAAATTAATTTTTTTGTCACGCATACATTTTACAATTAAAATGTAGACTCTGCTGCCTGAACTAGGAACTACGTCTACGTCGGTAAGCAGCGTGCTCCCCTTACATTGCAGGTATACAAATTAATGTACGTGAACACTTGGACTAATATTTAGAAATATAAAATAAAAGATATAAGAATAAGAGATGGGAAACATGCGGGATTTACTATTAGTAACATAAAACGATGTGTCGTGTGATGTGTGTGTGTGGGTGTGTGCGTGCGTGCGTGCGTGCGTGCGTGCGTGTGTATCTGTGTGTGTGTGTGTGTGCGTGCGTGCGTGCGTGCGTGCGTGCGTGCGTGCGTGTGTGTGTGTGTGTGTGTGTGTGTGTGTGTGTGTGTGTGGTATAATTAATTTTTGTATGAATTGACATAATTTATTATTCACTTGTTATTTTTCATTGCATTACATTAATTTGACGTTGGTAGAACCCAAAAACAGAGAGGTTTTATTCTATGCACGGATTAGGCAAGTGAACAGAGCCCCAAATCCTGAAGTTTGCGATCGCAATTACTATGGAATTTGACAGTTTAGACGATTCGAATCGCTCAGGATTTGGTGCGCGTAATATAGGGGCTAACGGAGATATTTTCAACCCTAATTCCGGCTGTATGGGCTTTATTAATACGGCCTAGGCCATTAATAAAGAGAGTGGCAATTTCAAGACGTTCAAAACAGCTACTTGAACTGTCAATTGCTCTTGAGTGCACGAGCACTCAAGAGCAATGCAATGCTGCCAGCATGTTGGGGTCCTTTGGTTCGGAAGTGTGGGGGTGGTTTTTTCGATTAGAGCCTTTTTACTCGACTGGGGTAATGTGTTTGGCTCCTATGTATGATTGTATGTATTTATGTATGTATATCCAATTCTATGTTCCCTCATAACTCCTCAATCAATGGTCAGATTTTATCTCAATCGGTTCGTCGTGTTTGCGCGAGTGTCATATCCTATATGAAATTAGCACAAATCATTAAAAAAAATCACTAATAAGAGAAAAATAAAAGCTATATAAAAAAATAACCAACAACCAGGCTACTGAGCATTAACTACTAAGCAAGCGGGACCCAAATTCAGCATTATAACTCCTTACAATATGTCTAGGTTGGTCCCGCTTAGCAGTCAGGTTGTTTGTTATTTTTTATTTAGTTTTTGTTGACGAAACTTTGGGTGGATTAATTTTATTTGTGACATCTATTTAGACAAATAAATATATTATATCATGGTGGGGACAGACTAATCGAACGAATGTAAACGATTGGTTGGATTGGTTTTAACGCAGTGTCTTAAATATTTAAATTAGTCGCCAAACTGCGAGGCAATTTGTTGGTGAATAAATCGCACTCTTGCAACTATTTTTAAAACTAGACCTAGGTAACATAAAACTTTAAAATTAAAGTGCAGATAAGACTTATCTGACTTATAATTGTGCTAAGCATTAATTACATGACAAATGTATTTTTGTTAATACTTTTTATATGTGACTTCGTATCGGTTTTTACGACCCCTTCTGTGGCGGTAGATAAATGCTAGTTCTTTTTCTTCTTCTATAAATGTTATCTACTAAACGTATTATTAATTTTCATAGAGCCCTCTGTAGCCGAACTAAACAAAAGCCTGTGTTTCGGCAAACAGCGCCACTGTTACACTTATTGTTAGTTTAGACGACCTCGTGGCGCAGCGGTAGTACATCTGCATACCATGCGAGAGGTCCCGGGTTCGAATCCCGGCTGGGGACAAAAAAATACCCTGGTCTTGGATGTTTACATGTTTGTGATGTCGTTGTTTCTGGTTCCCACGACACAGGGTATCCTAGTGTGGGACCAGAAGCAATGTATGTGCCTGTATGTAAATGTTTATGTTTATTTCGTTGTTATATAATGTAGGTATATTTTTGTACAGACAAGTCAAAGTTATCCTTTAACTAGGAATAAGACTTAAGAGCGGTGGCAAGCTAGTGGGTAGAATATTGGACTCGGAAGCGAGAGACCCAGGTTCAATTCCCAGTGCGGGTATGTACCTATGACCTTGTTTTCTAATTTATGTACATTTGTGAAGTTATAGTAGCAATACCACTCGTTTACTGTGAAGGAAAACCTCGTGAGGAAACCTGAGTGTCTGAGCAATTCACATACCTCAGCGCTCAAAATCGCCAATCCGCGGTGGGCACGCGTGGTGATTAGGCCTATACTCTCTCTGAGAGAAGGCCTGTGCCCTACAGTGGGACGTATATAGGGTGATAATGAAAAAGAAAAACATTGACATTCAGCAAACAGAATGGAAGTTCTTTACGTTGAAATAAATTATTGTTTACTGAGTTTTTTTTTTCGCTGCCCTTTTCTCCACTTCGAATACGGCCTGAGGGCAGCGGCTAACATTTTACATTGACATTCTCCAAACAGAATATAAATTATTTACGTTAAAATAAATGTTTGATTTCAGATTTCTGGATCCTGATTGGCACATTAAACCGTTTTGTTCGCATTCATTGGTCGAGACAATTACGAGACATAAGAGAGATTTCATAATACAACCTTTAATCTCTATTGAACTCAAACTATAAGTATACGCAGTCTTTTCTATACAATCGGCTCAACCCAAAACTGCATTATGTTCTCATTAAACTCACGCCTCTCCAAAATTACGTTGCAAAATTTCTTGCAAGGACTGACGTGCGATGAGACAGAGATACTCCTGAATGTTGTAAGTTAAGTAGTTTTAAGTAACATGACGACCTCTGTGGCGCAGCGGTAGCGCATCTGCCTATCATGCGAGAGGTCCCGGGTTCGAATCCCGGCTGGGGACAAAAAAAAAACCCCAGGTCTTGGATGTTTACATGTTTGTAATGTCGCTGTTTCTGGTTCCCACGACATAGAGTATCCTAGTGTAGGGCCAGAAGCAATGTATGTCCCTGTATGTAAATGTGTATGTTTAATTCTAAGGTTCCTAATTGTTTTTATTGATTTATACCATTTATTTCCTGAATTATTGTTAACTTTTATCGTTATAATAATTTAAGCTCTTACATACACAGCCTAAAATACAGCTTTATTCCTAGTTTCCACGGAAGGAATTCTTAATCTGGCGCCACAAGGCTACTAAGGAAATTAATTACCAGGAGACGGGCAGCAGCGTCTTTCTGAGGTTCCAACCGCATACTGCGATCGCCAACCCGCCTGCCAAGCGTGGCGATTATGGCAAAACTCCTCATGGTCTTGTGGCCTGTGTCCTACAGTGGGCGTCGAATGGCTGATGATGATGATGATGATGATTCCTAGTTTGGGCTACGTACTTACTCTTATCTATGTTAAATTTAATTCTTATGTACACTTCATTCCTACGATTTTATGAATAAATCTTATCTTATCTTACGCCCACCGGCAAAGCTTAGGACCATTTTGTGATCTCTTATTTTCTTCTCCCCGGTCGCTCCTCGTAATTTCGGAGGCTATCGCGTTTCTGTCAAACAATACACGTTATTATTGGGTTCACACGCCGCCATGTTTTATGTATGAAGATACGGCCCTTTCTTTTCGTTTTCAGTGAGGATTTTTTCGGGTTGCCTTGTAATAGCCACCTTTTAGGGGTGCGTGTGTCGAAGATTTGCTCTTACTTTGCTACGGAAGTGATCCAAACGGTTAGTGGGAGTAACGTCGATGAGGGCCGGGACACATAAATACGATACGACGTCGCGTCGTGGGAATCTACGACGAGCATTGTAAAAAACTATGTCGCGATATCGTAACGTGCCACGATACACGGCACGACGTCGCGTCGTAGAAACTCACGATGCGTTCCTGTGTCTGTGCCACAGTTGTTATTAAATTTTTATATTTTTATTCTTATATTCTTCAGATGTTTTGTCCCATAGTACGGGACGCTGCTCAATAGCGTCCGTCATCTTTGAATTTTGAATAACAACTGTGGCACAGACACAGGAACGCATCGTGAGTTTCTACGACGCAACGTCGTGCCGTGTATCGTGGCACGTTACGATGTCACGACGTAGTTTTTTACAATGCTCGTCGTAGATTCCCACAACGCGACGTCGCATCGTGGAACGACGCTGCATCGTGGTACGACACGACGTCGTATCGTGTTTATGTGTCCCGGCTCTTATGCTTCAAAAAGCACCGTGATATATCTGATATTATAGATTTGAAGGTTGACGATATTGGTGATTGGATATCGATTCAGAAGTGGCAGTGGGTGCGACACCTGGCTGGGGAGGAAGACGGCTGATGGACTAAGGCAATAAGAAGTGGTGCCCGAGAACTGGATGGCTAAATGGACAGACAATGTGGTAAGGTCACTCTCGACCTTACAATATTGTCTGTCCGTCGGACTGTGGATGGGGATGGCTAGGAATTGCCAACGATAGTGTGACTGCTAAAAGTTTACAAATTTTCTCGAAAATTTGTTAATATTGACGAGTACAACCCTTCTTTTTCGGATGGACGTGACAATTTTATTACACCCTGTGTAGGTATTTATTTTTCTACATACAAGCTCACGCCTGTATATCTTAGGGGTAGGCAGAGTAGCTTTATCAATATCAATTAGTCGCACCATGAATGCTCGCCGGTTTTGAATTCAGTTTCTGCTGTCTGGTTGAGTGAAAGATGATCTGGAAGAGATCACTTTAAGTGATAAGGTTGCCTTGTCTATTCTTAGGTTAAAATATATCTGCGCGATTTCCTTTTTTATGTAGAATAAAGTGTCCTCTACTATCAATCTGCCTAGTTTCCTTTATGTATCTGATATGTCCAAACTAGCGCAACATTTCTGCATCAGTTCTGATCAATTCATCCTATTTAACTCGACAATATTCCCTAATCATAAGCATATTGTTCCGTATCCTGTGATTCAATGTAACACCCAATCCATACATACTTCTCAAGAGCCGCATTTCTATGTAGTTTCTTGATTTTTCGCTTTCGATTTATTTTTTACCTAATCCTCATTATTATTTTGGTTCAACCTTATTGTTTTCTCCTACATCTAAGAGATCAAAGAAGTTGAAACACCGAATTAAAATGTTCTTTGTATTTACAGACTCTTTCACTAAAGACTACGGTAGAACGAAGTAAAGTTGTTACCACTAGATCCCGTAGCTTGATACCGTTACAGTTTTACAAAATAACGCATCAGTGGTTCCATTAAAAAATATGACTTAATTAGATAGATAGATAGAATATTCTTTATTGTATGTACACCAGGAATTACATATGAGAATTTAACAATAACATATAGTACAGTACAATTGGCGGCCTTATTACTAAAAGTAATTTCTTCCAGACAACCATTGACGGAAAAAAAGAGAAGCTAAATGACGGGTAGTCGGTGCAACTAAACAATACTAAGGAAGATATTTATATATTTAATACAAATACATAAACGGTACATAAATATGACATAAATATAGAATATACATACATAAATAAAAATTATCATATGAAGGGAGGAGATGAACGAAAAATATACCTACATACTACTATTAATAGATTTCACCAGAAAGAAAAAATAAGTAAACAAATAAAAAAAACAAACTTAAACTAAGGAAAAGTAATATTTTTGTACCCTGCTTTTAATTATTAGTGTTATAAATTAAGGACTTTTCTTTAATTCAATAAAATTCAATTCAAGCGATGTCTAGATTATAATGGGGGAAAAATGGACAAAAAGCTCTGTAGAGCTTTTTGTCCATTTTTCCCCCATAATAATTTGTAAATTCTTTTAAAATTTAGTTCTTAATTAACGGAGTTAAAATTATTATTCCTATAAAATTAATGAACACCTAGAAATCATTCATTGAACTGGTCTTAAGCGAGATATATTTGTCCTTTAAATCATCTTTAATGTTATAGTAGTTCTTTGTGTAGAAAGTGTGCCATAACATTTTTTTAACTACGTCTCTAGTAAGCTTAACGTATCTTCAGGAGTGCCCTTTACAAAATGTGTTAATAAAACCACGGGGCATTCCTTATAACTTTGTGATAGGCAAATAGCACCATCACGCCACATGCCTTCACGTATATAGTAGATCAAGATAAAGTACCCTCTGAAAGATAGACAACTCCTCCCAAGGCACGTAGGATCATTATATATAAGCTAGTGTAAGACTAGAATAAGGAAGTCAAGAGACTGGAGTCTGTGAACCGATGTAACTATGTACTAATTAAAATGTGATCAACCGTTCCTGTTGTTTCTCTGCTGCGCCGCCGTCCTGCAACCACTCCCCCCCCACTGGGCATACTTCACTTTGCTTAAATAAAACACAAGTAAAACTTTAGAAACTTGTACAGTAAAATTATACTATATTTTTAGCCGATTGTGGTGGACCCCAAAAGGAGAGTATAAACATAAGGAAGTATTTGTTTAAGAGCTCAAATTTAATTTGACATCCCACTCGAAACGACACAAAAAAAATCTTAGAGACCCTCACTTTTTTGGATGTTGAAACGTTATATTGATTATGTTAATTAAAATGCAGCCTATGTCACCCGGATCGTAATAACGAATCGATTGACACCTTATTCATTAAAATCTGATGACTAGTTTGCGCCGTACTTTGGAACATCCGTAAATACTTACGTTTGTAGACTACTAAAATCATAACCCTTTCTATACCGTTTCTGGTTTAAAAAGGATCGAAAGGAAACAACCCAGTTCCACAGCCGCAAGTGGATCAGAGCTGCTTTCAACCCCCCGGAAAAGGTGAATCGGTACTGAGGCAATTAATTAGTAACATGATATTTTCGGCGACGCTGCCTTTGACTCCTGCTGTTTTGTAATTGCCTTGTTTTTTGTTCCATTTAATAGGAGAATTGACCACTTTCAAAGAGTGTGCTAATTAAATAAGATTGTTTTTACTTCACTGTGGTAGAGCACAAATACACCAGAACAGGAAGAAAGCCAACATGTCCGTAAAGTTCATAGGCTCACGTTTTAATGGGCTCACTTGGCACTCCCTAGCGTCACTAATGAAAAAAAAATCATACAGTTAATTTTTGCAAGACGTGTCTTTTTATTCTCTCAATCAACCACGACCGAGAGCCTAGGGTCAAGGACCTAGATAACATGTATGCTAAAAGCGGCTTAAATGTTATCCCGAACCGAAAAAAAATCTGAATCTTTCAGTCATGGGACCGGCATTTAGTACCTTTGTAAATAATGCGAGAAAACAGAAATCTCTGAAATGTAACTATATCTCGTTATAGTATCATGAAGAATGAGCCATTAACTGTCTGCGTTTTGAATTTCAAAAGGATTCGTTAACAATGAACTAAGGATTAAGTAAAATTATAGCAAGTGCTACGTACGAGTTGTACTTAAAAATACGTTGCGTATATTTATCATATTTTCAGTTCATTGTTAAGAAAATTAATTTCGAGTGGTGCTAAGTTTTGCTGAGGCGTGTCAACGCACGAATTGCACTGTAAACGTTTATTATTCAAGTTTAATAATATATTACCTGGATGACCGAGATTTGCTCGGTATTTTTTTTATTAATCATCTTTTTTGGAAATTATATAAAAGGCGGCTAACATAGTAACATAGTACATTGACATTCAGCAAAAAGAATGTAAATTCTTTACGTTGAAATAAATTATTGATTTCTGATTTCTGAAGGAGAAAAAGGCGGAAAAAATCAAACTGGAGACATCTGGACTCGAACCGGGGTCTTCTGGTTTTGGGACAGCCAGATTCCCCGCCCGAGCTATTACAACCTTGTATATGGTGGCAAAACTTACCTTCGTATTTTAATGATATTGTAGCAGTTTTTCACAACCTGAAAACACGGATATAATGACGTTATCTAAAATTTTATAAAAATTAAACTTAGCTAGATCGATTTATCGCCCCCGAAACACCCTGCATACTAAATTTCACGAAAATCTTTGGAGCCGTTTCTGATTTATATACACACACACAGATATATATATATATATATACAAATGTGTAATAATTACATTTGTATATATTACATATATACATACAAATGTAATTATTTTTTTCATCTATTTATTTGGGGCATTTTCGATTTCTTATGCTATAATTTGCTACGCCTATTGCGCAGTTTTTACTTGCGATTGTATACACTAAGCAACTGCTCTCTTATTTAAATAATAGGGGTTAAAGTATGAAATTGCCGTTTTATTGCAATAGGTTCTTTGAATTGACATAGAATCTTCATGGTTTGAGGTTTTCGAATGAAACTTTTTTTCAAATGGTTTCTATGATGTTCTTTTTTTAAAAAATGTGAAACATTTGAATATCGACTTTCAATTGTTTTTGTTATTCAATTTAGACAAGAAAGATGGATACTGCGAAAATTCAAGTGATTATGAGGCACCCATTTTTCGTATTTTTTTATTTTATTGATTTGACGCAAGTGAGTCAATATTGTGGGTAAGGTAACGTTAAACCATGCCGCTAATTCCTGGGTAGTTTGACTAGGGTCGGCTTCCACTATCTCTCTTAATTCATCGTTATTCACCTGTGTGGGCAGTCTTCCTCGTGGCTCGTTCTTTAAGTCGAAATTTCCATCACGAAAGCGTTTAAACCAAAATCGCACGGTGCGTTCATTAGTAGACCCCTCTACTACCCCAAACGCAGCATTGATATTGCGGGCTGTTTCTGCCGCGTTAGTTCCGCGTCGGAACTCGTATTCAAAAATCACTCGAATTTTCGCAGTATCCATCTTTCTTGTCTAAATTGAATAACAAAAACAATTGAAAGTCGATATTCAAATGTTTCACATTTTTTAAAAAAAGAACATCATAGAAACCATTTGAAAAAAGTTTCATTCGAAAACCTCAAACCATGAAGATTCTATGTCAATTCAAAGAACCTATTGCAATAAAACGGCAATTTCATACTTTAACCCCTAATATTTAAGTCCTGGAAACCTATAATTCGTTTTTTTTAGTGTTCAGTTTAATTACTAACGTAAATTTGTTAAACTGGTTGGTTTTCCTAATAAATAAAATAAACAAATATTTTTAAAACTTATAACATAGGTACATAAATTTCTCTCTATGATACAATGAGTGAAGTACTCACGATTTATCGGGCTGTCGTAAAATCACCTATTCTGTCATAACTACATTTTGCTTAACTTATTTATAACATAACTTATTTTTGCTTCTCCTGTAGCTCCTGCGGGTTGACGGGTAGAAAACGCTATCTTATTGCACAGTTGACCGTTCGAGAACACTTTTAACTTCTCCTCAGTGATTCATCATCATCATCATTCAGCCACAAGAAGTTAACTGCTGGACATAGGTCTCCTCCATGGATTTACAAAAAGACTGGTTGGAAACGGCTTGCATCCAGCGTCTTCCTGCCACTTGGACTCCTCAGTGATTATTCAAAGAATATTTACTTCTATCAGACTTAAGGCTGTTGGCCGTAACATACATACATAAGCAGCCTATATACGTCCCACTGTAGGGCACAGGCCTTCTCTCAGAGAGAGAGTATGGGCTTAATCACCACGCGTGCCCACCGCGGATTGGCGATTTCAAGCGCTGAGGTATGTGAATAGCTCAGACACTCGGGTTTCCTCACGATGTTTTCCTTCACAGTTAGCGAGTAGTATTGCTACTATAACTTCACAAATGTACATAACTTAGAAAACCAAGTCATAGGTACATGCCCGCACTGAGGATCGAACCTGGGTCTCCCGCTTCCGAGTCCGAGGTTCTACCCACTAGGCTACCACCGCCGTAAGAATATTACAAAACAGCAAGTTTTGCTCCAAATTCTACCTTTTGCCTAATTACGGGCTGTTGGTGAATTCGATCTTGAACGTACCTTGTAACAGTTGAGTTTAGCGGTTGCCGTCTTAAAATGCCCGTGGAATTTGTCACTTTAAATATTGAATGTACTTTCTTGAACATCTTGGCGTTCTGTAAAATCACATCACGAAAATTAATGGAGCCGAATTGCAAGCGACATTACTTTTCTCTCGTTACATAATTTTGTATTACAATGACATTTTTTTTTCTTTTTATTTTTTAACGGGTCCCAAAAATCCACACGTGGCAAATTAGTAGCCAATATCCTATAAAAATACATCTTTACTGTCACTAGCTTTGTTATGCCTTCGTCTCTATGCGTCCTCTGCTGGATATAGGGCTGTCCCTCCATATGCCCAGTCTTAAGGACACTCGCCTTCAGCATCCGTAAGCCTTCTAATAACTTTATTATTTTGGGAAGAAAATACCAAAACCTGCATAATGAAACTAACTCTTAACAAACTTCAACGATGAAGAAGGATCTCAATTCGACGCGTATGTTATTTTTAGAAAATAATACAACACAGGTTTGTTAAAATTTGAATTAAGAGCCACTGCTCAATCCGCGGGTTTCTTCTCGATGGCGTTTGTGGCGAGCATAATATTATGTCAACTATGCGCGCGCACTATGTACTCCAACGTTCCGGCATCGCACATACAAAGTGTTTCACATCATCATCATCACGATCATCAGCCATTTAACGTCCACTGCAGGACATAGACCTCCCTCATGGTTTTCATAACCAAGAGAGGTTTTGCCATAATCGCCACGCTTGGCAGGCGGGTTGGCGATCGCAGTATGTGGTTGCAATCTCAGAAAGACGCTGCTGGTCGTCTCCTGGTAATTTATTTTCTTAGTCGCCTTCTACGACATCCACGGGAGGAAATGGAGTGACGCTATTCTTAATCTGGCGCCACACGGTGTTTCACATGATATACCATAAATATAACGTCCAACGAATAAACAGTCGGACCAGCTATCCCCAGGCAGACGATTTGTCTGGATGGAAATATCCTTTTATATTGAAAGAGCACGATGACTTGTTCTTCCCTCTACGATAAGAGGTATAGAGGTAAAAGGAATAGAGCAAATTAGTCCGAGACCGATTGAAAACTTTCACGTCGAGAATCTGACGCAACTTGTGTTCGCGAGTGTACTTATCCTCATGCTAATATGAAGCAGTTTAATTTTACTGCGCCGATATAAGAAAAGTTTGTTTTGAGAAAAAGAACATGGAATATTCATAGACCAGGTGTAGTAATACACGTAAAGTTTTTCGAACTGCTGCAGGAAAATGTAAAAAAGTAAAAATGTTTCAGCGCAAATATTGTTAGAAAACGGCTAGGTGCGATTTGGACTCGCGTACTAAGCATTCCGTAAGTTTGTATTACGTTTTTACCAAAAATATATTTTTTTAAATTCAGTCCGACTCACCCTTGGCCAGTTTTTTATTTTTGTAATGTCATCATCACAGGCCTTTGCGTCCGTTACGGACAATTTATTGGACACTTTTTTCAATGACTAAAAAGTACGCAAATAAACCATCTCATTCGTAGACGCAAAGGGCAAAGTTTATAGTACACAGGAAGCTGCAAAATTATAATTATACTGCGGTTATTCCACTCTTCAATACCTTTTATCACGATATCACTTGTTTTAAACTTTAAAGCAAACGATTTCTTATAGAAAGAAGATATCACATAGAAGGAAAGGGCCGTGGCGGAATTCGATCCTAATAATTAAGTCAGAAAAAAACTCGATTAAAAGCATTAAACAAACTTATGTTACGAAAGTTACCGATACTCGACTTTCCGTAAAACCTGAAAGTAATTTCCAGATTTTACGTTATTTCACTGAAGCATGAGTAAGGATTGACTTTCTTTTGAATGCACAGGATAAATATCGAATGCATTGAAATTACCTACCCAGAATCATTAAAAAGGGCTTTCTATGAATTCGCAGCAGCCAATATGGGATTGAGTCATTGCAGATTAGATCGTATTGAGGAACAGAGATGTAATGGAACAGCTGTGTTACTTTTGATGGTTTATAATGTGTTTTGTGTGATACTTGTGCAAAAGCTGTAATTACGTATTCTGTAAGCGTCCTAAGTATCCAAAGTAAAGAGAGCATGCATGACCAATTACTACGCGTAATATTATACGAATTAAAAGATTTCCTACAGATCAATGAACTTATATACTAACCTTCCACTTATCCTCGGAACTCTAAATTCTCAATCAAAATTATTAAGTCCGTTTCACTGGTTTCCTCCACACAGGGTAACCTAGCGAGGAGACCAGAGTTACACTTACAGTTACGCACGTTACGGGTCGAACTCAGTAGGCCACTAATATATCTAAGAACATCCTTTTATATCAACTGTTATTTTTAGGCTCACTCTGTAACTTACTTAGTAAGAAGCAAATAAATGAATAAAGTATTACAGTATTATTTACGTACATTTGTGAATTTGTAGTAGAACCACTCGCTAACCGTGAAGGAAATAATAATAAGGGACCTTAGGTGTTTTACATGTCTTTTCGCTTAATATTGCCATTTTAAGGTGGGCACGCGTGGTGATTAAGCTAATACTCTCTCTCAGAGAGAACTCCTGTACCCTACAGTCTGTATGTAAAAAAAAGTTATAGAAAGGAGGTTTTAAAATCTTTAGATTACTAACCTTCATGGTGTTACCATGGTGGAGATTAATGAACTAAAAAGTAGGTAAGTAAAATCTTTAGTCCACTCATCTTCATAGTATAAGTGTCATGGAGGTCACTTAAATAAAGAAGATTTCTAATACCCATTATTAATTACTAGTACTAAGGACCTCCTTACCTAAGTAAATAATAAAAATTTTGTTACATAAATTAAAAACCTAAAAACGCTATCTACATTTTCCATGGGTTTAAATCTGAGGACAGTTGAAGCGCTGTCAACTAATATAAATAGTTTTAGGATACCATTATGAAGCGAGTCTCGCGCATTAGTCTATGCTAATATCGATACTTCTATACTAATATTATAAAGAGGAAAAGTTTGTAATTTTCTATGTTTGTTAGTTTGTATGTAGAGGTAATCTCCGAAAGTACTTATCCGACTAAAAAAATTCTTTCACCAGTATTTAGAACGGACTTTCAGGGTGGACATAGGCTGTAGGCTTATCTGTTTACGACGCGAACTTAGTCGTGGGCACTGGTAGTGATAAATAAAACCCGAACCCAGAATTAAGCAGTTTTCAGGTTTTCCAGTGGAATTGGGGTTTAGAGTTTCACGATATTAGATCCAACGTTCGCGAAAGCGTTTAGTCCATTAAAGTGATTGCAGTGATCTCGGGCCGTGCAAACCGCGGGATTTCGCTCCGCCAGGGAGTCTGAATGCGCGCGTAGTTTTAGGGTTCCATGTCTAACGGCATACGCCGTCTCTCTGTCTGTCCGTCCGTCTATCTGACTTACTCTCCGTTTTATGTACACTTAAAATCTGCTTATCTACTATTACCAGCTGTCAGCTAAAATGCATACAAAAAAAAAATGGGCTGTGTCGGGTTACATGGCCGTTGGTTAAAAATAAAACGTCTATAAGTAAGCGTTAATTTTTAGCTCAAACTGCGCAATGCAGCAGTAGCGTCATATAGCGGCACAAATCAAGAGGATCTAAGTAATGGCTACTTTGTTCTAATCAACGACAAATAAATGAATTCCACACGACACGTTTTTAAAGAGTTACCGCCAAGGCGACATGTTTTCGTTGCATGCGGTTTTCGCAAGTGACCCCTACTGCCGAACTGAAAGATGTTTCACGTCCGAAAATAACTCACAGCTGTTAACATTACAGTAGATTAACAGTTTGTTAGTGTACGAGAAACCGGGGGTAGTCAGTTTGTATGGTTTGTGCATTATTATGGGGGATTTCCAAAAAAAATGGAGTACCCCTAAACATATCAAGTTTTTCAATGATTTTTTTTAATTTCGCTTTATCTTCTAAGCAGTACGAAATAAAAAAAAACCTTAATAAAAAATAACCAACCACCTAACTGCTGAACATTAACAACTAAGCAGGTGGGACCAACGCAACTAGTCACACACAATGTTGAATTTGGGTCCCGCCTGCTTAATGCAAGCCAGTTCGATGCATGAGTTTTAGAACATTTATATAACTCCTGTAAATTAAGGACTTAAAAAGACTAAGTTTGGAGTTTTTTTGTCCATTTTTTCTTCAAAATGATCTAGATTTTGAAATGGACACCTAGTTTAACTTGTAACGTTCATTAAATCGCAGTTTCTGTGCTACTTTGAATAAAAAAAAAATTGATTTTGATTTAGTAGTTAATATTCAGCAGTCGGGTTGTTGGTTATTTCTTATCACAGTTTTTTATTCTTGTAGTGTAGAAAAGGTTGCCTGCCTACTTTCGGTGAAGATCTACCGATTTGACATAAAACTCTCTTGAGATTTGACGTTTGTATTTTTTTTAGGTCAACTGCTTTTTATACCACATACTACGGAGGGTAGGAATTAAATTCCATATAACTTTTCCCGCTGCAAATTTACAAGGGAGAAATGGCGAACTTTGTAACCCGTTTAAAGACAATATAAAAATAGATAAAAAAGTATTTATTGCCTCAACAGAAAAAAAAACTTAGAACAAAGTAAGGCTTAACTAGTGATGACATAAAATAAGCATGAACGAGATACTTTCTGACTGGGTGTGGTATAAAACACTTTTTTCTTTGTTATAAAAAAAAATCATGTGTTGTGTACACATCTGTATGATTTTTGGTGGTACGAAGCCCTCAGTGCATGAATCCGACTCATCCTTGGCCGGGTTTTTATTACCATATGTTAGTTTCTTTTCAGAGTACGCGCTTCATTGAAATATACCGGCTGTGTTAGCTTTTAGCGTGTGATTTTAAGGTGAAATTATACTGTGCTTTTAGTGGTCAAAAAATAGGATGAATTTATTTAATTTTGAAGAAATAAATCTTCATAAAAACTGTGTCTCTCTGCTCTTAAAGTTTATTATGTTTTAGTCGTCTGTAACTCTGTCGACGAATGTTAAGGTTATGTCTACCACGACAATACCACTCGCTAACTGTGAAGAAAACTTCACAAATGTGTGTAACTTAGCAAACAAAGTCATTGGTACATACCGAGATTTGAACCCACGACCTCCCGAATGAGAAGCCGGCGTTCTACCGCTCCGCTACCACCGCATCCATATCGAAGCATATAACGTAACGTTTAAAGAGCGTTATATTATATAGATTCCAACTAAATAGCAGTTTGCAGTGAGGCGGTTCAACGAGAGGCGGCGGCAGTGAGGACTGTAATAGATATTGCAACGTTAAGGATTAAGGGGCATAACTGGTTCCCATTTCATAGACTTACAATTGGACCGTGTTACGCTAATACATTCCAACCCACAATAAGCAACTTTCGAAAAAAAAAAAAACACTTTTCAATGTACCTATATGACATTCATTCAAAACATTCTGGAATTTCGGACTAGGGTTAGTTAAGCCCCTTAGTTTGATGACGTGTCGTGCTATCTCGTGTTACACTCCCTTAGAATAGGTTGTCTGGAAGAGATCACTTTTAGTGATAAGGCCCATGTACAATACGGTAAGTTATAAGTAATAAGTTCCACGCAACACAATCACTTGATCTAGTCCCAATCTAAGGTACCCGGTGCTATGATGACCAGGCAAGGACATCACCCACATGAAAATACACCCAGACTGAGGTCATGTATACAAATGTGCTATTGCTCCCAGTAGAAATCGAACCCACGACCTCCAGCATGGTAATCCGACGTAATACTGCTAGACTAACGAGGTAGTGAAAGTGAGAGAAGTGTTCTCTATCCACCTATAGCGCTTTTTTGGGACCAGCTTAACTAACCCTTAACCAGTCTCCCGTTTGTTAGATCGGCGGGCTCAATTCGTGAGCTGGCGTGCTCCATCGGGATTCCTCTAAGAATTTCAGCTAATATGTGTTTGTCTTGGTGAAACATTCACGTCGCCCCGTTTATGGCGCGATCGCGGGATTTCCGTGCACCTATTCTGGGGGCTGATGCCCGTTTTCACCATCCACATCCGTTCGATCACGTAAACCCTTATATATTACCACAGATTACAGAAAAATACAAAGAAATGTCACAGTAAACTAATATCCAAAACATGTGTACACAGCATGATCCCTAATTTACGAAATTAAACTTAGACGAGTTACTTAGACTATTATATATGTATATTTACATTCAATTGAGTTATGCTTGCAGCAAGCAAGAAAACAAACAAAATAATTATTAAAACAAAATAAGAAGAGAAGAAGAAGGAGGCGGTTATTTTTTCAGGCTGCTTAAACTCTTCCGAAATTCTGACATTTTAGCTAAAGCAAACACATTGTCTTGTTGAAACATTCACGTCGTACCGTTCATCTCACGATCGCGGAATTTCTGTGCACCTATTCTGGAGGCTGATGCCCGTTTTCACCATCCGAATCCTAACGATCACGTAAACCCTCATATATTACGTAGTCTGCTCCTCCTAGGCACTGGGCCGCGTTTCATAAAAATACAATTCATAGTTCACTAGGATAATTCGTTGTATATTGCGTGGACTATTAGCTACTTGCTTTATCGGCTGCACAATATACAATATACAACGAATCTTCATAGTAAAACATGAAATTTAATTCCAGGAAATGGAGCCCTGGCGTCCTATTACTTTCATAATTCAGATCCAACGTCCATAAAGCAGGATATCCGAAAGCCATTCCTACGGTTATTAATATTTTTCTTGGATGAATTGATTTTTTTTAATCCCTACGAAGTTTTAAAAGATTCGAAGTATTTTTACCTTTAAGGGTTAGGAAGTTATGTAGTGAAATGTTTATTATTGTCAAATTTAATCTATCAGTAGGTTCACATATCCGTAGATCGTTCTTGGATGGAGAATGGTAGTCAGCTGACATGTAAGCATCATGATGCTTTATTATTATAGTGTATGAGCTAGCTTACTGCGTTAAAATATGTCCTTAGCACCGCAAGGTTTGAGTGTTCATACACCTGCCTATTAAGTACAAAAAATAAAGATATAAAAATACTTATTTGATTCTGGATACATTTACAACAAAACAACAAAACAAATGTTTAATGAGCTGAACAAAAAGTAACATAAAGTAGATAACTCTGAGCCCCAAAGTAAATTAAATTGTATCTTGGGGCACAGTGGTCCATTCAGGGTGAACTTAAAGTTATTTTGTCGGTGGTGCCCGACCATGTTTAGCTCTGATTCAATGAAGTTAGGGCTGAAACGGACTAGAGCGGTCACTTAGTATGCAATCGAAATTCTGCTCAAATTCAAAGAATGTATAAAAATGTAGTAAATCTCGGTGTATTGCGGTATTTACGATTGTCTTCATTCTGAGTGGCCATTATACTTTTTTTTTTTTTTTTTTTTACTTAGCCACTTTTGTGTGCCATTGCGGGGCAAAGGACTCCCTGCCTATTTTTCATCTCTCTCTATCCCCAGCCACCTCGCACCATCCTGGCAAGAAAGCATTTAAGTCACCCGCCATGATCGCCTTGGCCTGCCGCGACGTCGGTGTCCATTTTGCAGAACCCAGTTGGTCGCAATTTTGGCCCACCTATCTTTGTTCTAACGGCAGACATGGCCAGCCCAGTCCCACTTTAACCTGGCAGTCGCACCTCTTACATCTGCAATTTGGTGTAATCTATCATCATTCAGCCACAAGAGGTCCACTGCTGGACATAGGCCTCCTCCATGGATTTCCAAAGAGACCGGTTGGAAGCGGCTTGCATCCAGCGTCTTCCTGCCACTTGGATGAGGTCATCTGTCCATCTTGTGGACACGCTGCGCTTGCCGATATGTGGTCTCCATTAGAGAACTTTTCAGCCCCATTGGCCATCAGTTCTGCGTGCTATGTGCCCCGCCCACTACCACTTCAACTTACAAATCCGCTGGGTTATGTCGACGACTTTCGTTCGTTTACAGATCTCATCATTTCTGATTCGATCTCGTAGAGACATTCCGAGCATAGCCTTTTTCATAGCTCGTGACCTTGAGTTTTTTTATGAGGCCCATAGTGAGAGACCACGTGTCAGTGCCATAAGTCATCACTGGTAACACACCGATTGTCTTGAGCTATTTGAATCTATAATGTGTAGTTATTTATTTCATTCCGAATACATTTTATTTTGCCAGAAATGCCCGACCGTTACATTTGGAACGCCAGTACGTTAAGTCTCTTAATCGTGGTGATCACGCTGAGTGCTTACGACAGTAAAGTTGTAGTTTTAAAGATGAATAATTTCTTTATTCTATTAAAAACTAAAATAATTAAAGTGTACCGTAGAAGAACCATCCGAATAAACCCGAAGCGTTCCTTGTAGGGTTCGAAGCAGATTTGTGCAAGTGGCGTGCTTGTCCGGGAATTCAATAGGAATGTACCTCAGCGCTTTCGTTTCTATACGTGTATTCCTTAGGGATTCTTGAAGCAGCAAATGCAAGAGGCAACTTGACTGAATTATTGAAATAGTATTGCCATATAGGAGCCTTCATTTCGTAAGAGGTACTGAAATGAAAAGAAACTATGGCACCAGCATTAATAACTTGCATTTACTAACAATTGTAACTAACAATAGCTCAAATAATATGGCTACAAAACTAACATTGCACTGGTTCGTGAATTGAGAATTTCACCAATTGTAAGTAACATTTATGTTTTATTGTTTTCTGAGTAATCTGAAGAGACATAACATCAGTTAAGTATTTTTATATATTTTGGTAGGAATTCGAAGAAGAAGTAGAAAGACATTTATTATACCAACAAGATACATCACAGAAACAAAATAAGCAAACGAATAAATAAAACAGGACCATAGATGTAGCCTGTGGTGTATCTACGTTGCCACAAAAGGCAGCTGACTCAGCGTTGTGCTGAGGAAGTGATCCCTCAGCGCTGATTTTCAGTCAGTGCCTACGGTAACCCATAATTGCACTACGGAGTGCGTGCCGGACCTTACCTACCTATCGGTATCTTAATAGTTTTTCGACCAAACGGCTGTATTATAATTAAATTATGTAACAACAGCCCGCTTTAGAAATCGGGCTGTTGTTACCAGGGTACCCCCAGTTCTACTGATTTTGTGTGTAAATTATTTCCTGTTGCTGTGTAGTTGTTACTCGTGCAGTTATTTTCTTGTTGTCCGTCAAATGTTCACCTATTAATTACGGGTATTCATCACTGTTTTATAAGTGCGAGGAGAGTACCTAAACCTTACACAGTAAGTCTCAATTTAAAAACTATTGTTTATGTTTGCAACTAAATTAATCTTCTCTAGCCTAATTAAAATGTGTCTAAATGTTTAAAAAGTTACTTTAACCTAATTAACCTATTAAAATATCCTAGCATACCCTTAGAATAAGATCTTTGTGTATAATGTCTATAGGTCATAAGCAGCCTACATAATAATATGTCTTAATCACCACGCGTGCCCACCACGGATTAGCGATTTCAAGCGTTTATAGGTAAATAAATATTTTTTCTAATTAAAATCAATCAATGTATTTACTAGCTGATTCGTTGTTTTGCCAAATTAATTAGCCTACGACCTATTCACAGATCTACCAAATATACACAAAAAAAATAATCTTCTTATATATAAAAATGAATTGCTGTTCGTTAGTCTCACTAAAACTCGAGAACGGCTAGGGCGATTTGGCTAATTGTTGTTTTTATATATTTGTGGAAGTCCAGGGAAGGTTTGAACGGTGAGAAGAAAAAAACGGTTGACGTCGGTGATACGAAGTTCACGGCGTCATCTAGTCAAAAATAAAAATCGGTGAAGTCGTTTCGGAGGAGTTCGATAACAAACACTGTGACACGAGATTTTTATATATTAGATAACGTTTTACAACTACACATGTTATTCGCTTTACGCTTCGTTGAATCAATGCTTATTTGTCTCAAGCGTAGCGTTTTTGCCTTTTTTTAGCGTTTTTTTAGTTATGCTCAATTCAGAAACCGGCATATAGGACCTTATCCATAAAGCGCTCTCATATCTAATATCGCACAGTTCCCAGTTCAAGATACTATTTGAAACAAATCAGCAACTTGACATCGCACTCAAGAGCAAGTCGGAGGTCATCATCATCATTATCAACCCATCGCTGCCCACTGCTGTGTATAGGCCTTTTCCCCCAAATGCCATCCCTCATGGTCACTTGCCATCCCCAACCGCATCCACGGAGCTTCCACCGACTCAACGATATCGTCCGAGCATCGGGCTGCGGGTCTGCCCACTGACCGTCGTCCGTTCTCGGTCGCCACTCTGATGTCATCGATAAAAACGCTTCACTCACTACTCATGTACAATTCATAATATACATGATTTTAGGTATCGTTTCCTATTAAATCAAATCAAAATTGTTTATTCAAAGTAGCACAGAAACTGCGACTTAATGAACGTTACAAGTTAAACTAGGTGTCCATTTCAAAATCTAGATCATTTTGCAGAAAAAATGAACAAAAATACTCCAAATTCTATCTACTTATTTACTTATTTTCTCCAACCTATTAATACAGTCAATTCAAAGGTTGTCTGGAAGAGATTACTGTTGGTGATAAGGCCGCCGTCTGTACTAGATTAAGAAATGTTTATGTAATGTCCACATCCATACATACATAATCTTACGCCTGTATCCCAGAGGTGTAGGCAGGACTTCCACTTGCCACGATTCTGACGTATCACTTTCGCTTCCTCGACATTTATTAGTCGTTGCATGTACTCGTACGCACGCCAGTTTCGGGTACTTTTTAATTTACTTTTTTGTCTACAATAAAGTGTTCTTTATCTATCTAGCCGTAATACGGCCCAAGAATACTTTGTGATTTTCGACTTCCAGGTCAAAGTTCTAAAACTTGCGGCATTCCACCGCGCAATACCATTTCGCCGAACAACGAAACGCTCAGACGTACACTATTACTTAACTTTACAGTGTACTTTACGAGCTCTAAACTCAATACTGCAGGCATCACTGAGCCACGTTACTAGCAATTTATATCGCGCTAAGTGTCGATTCTTCCTGAATTGGCCGTCGACTGGACAAGGATTTATAGCTTCGTAGTAACGCCTCCTAAGTATTTATGGAGCCTTGATAAGTTTATATTGGCCTTCGGTGATCTGCTTGCGTTTTACACGTCTGTACAAACTGAAAGGAATGTAATTCAGGGTTGATGTATGTGTGTACCCTGGTACCCTGGTAGGCGAGAGTTTATGTAACGTAGTATAGTGTAGTGTAGTATAGTGTAGTATAGTGTAGTATAGTGTAGTATAGTGTAGTATAGTGTAGTATAGTGTAGTATAGTGTAGTATAGTGTAGTATAGTGTAGTATAGTGTAGTATAGTGTAGTATAGTGAAGTGGAATGAGGTGTAGTGTAGTGTAGTGTAGTGTAGTGTAATGCAGTGCAGTGAAGTGTAGTGAAATGTAATATAGCGAAATGTAATTTAATGAAGCATAATGTAATGTATCTACTCATTATGAGGTTAATTTCTGATTCACTCCCTTGACTTGACTATCTGTTTTTAATTTTTTGTCGTCACAAGTATCTATGTTTTTGTCCAAAGTTAAGGTCAAAATGTTTTAATTCAACACATCACGGAACAGGATAGTCCATTTCAAGTAAATAATCTTTAATGTTATAAGTAGTAGCTCTTTTGCCCAAAAGTGTACTTTACACATTTTTTAAATGTACTTAATAACTTCATAATTCTTGACCTTCGACCAAATACTTCGACCAAATAGGGGATGTATTAACAAAGGGCAAGATAAAAAGTACCCGAAACCGGCGTGCGTGCATGCAACGACTAATGAACGTTGAGGAAGCGAAAGTGATCTGTCAGGTTCGTAGCAAGTGGCAGTCCCTGGTCTCTGCCCACCCCTCTGGGATACAGGCGTGAGTTTATGTTAGGTTATGTTTGTAATTCTTGAACCTATTTATAATTGTGTGAAGTTATTAGTATCCTCGTGCCCTTCCGGGTAAACTAAACTGGCGTCGGATTTTTGTTTTCAGTAATTTTTTTGGTGACGTTTCGGCTCAGTGCACACGTTCATATAACTTTCCGGTTCTTAAGATAACAAGAAAACTTCTGCGCCAACAATTTGCGTCGGCGAGTTTCGTATTTCTGTATTAGCCAACCATCATTGTGAACTATTTGACCCATCTCCGGCCTGTAGAGATGCAATATAAAATGTATCTCCCGATATTGATCAGTATGTATTTCCTAATACTGAGCGGTGGTAACGGAACGGTAGAATGCCGGCTTCTCATTCGGGATAGACCAGTCTTTTTCGGGACGATCTTCATTCTTATTGCGATTGTTACGTAATGTTACGTAACAATGTAAACTTCATTACCTTAATTCCCGACGTTTCGGTAACTTTGCAGTTGCCGCGGTCACGTGGACTGAAATGGCGAGTACAGGTTGTAGTGAGGACTCCCTCACTTTAGTGACGTAGTGTTTAGACCCGTTAAATTGACTGCCTCGTTGGTCTAGCGGTTGCGACTGGGGGCCGCCAAACATTTGTACAATTTATACAAATGGCCTCGGTACGGATGTGTTTTCGAGTTTGTGGTATCCTTGCCTGGTTACTGGGTACCACAAGTGATTGTGTAGTGTGGAAGTTATTATTATTATTTGAATACATACAAATGTGTTTATTTTCTAACTCCACAAATTAAGTGCAGTTTATATGGATACAAATGGTAGATGTAATCTTCTTTCGTTCTTTCTATATTTTGGAAAATGCACAAGATAACAAAACATAATAGCGCAAACTCTAATATCGTAGCACTTTTCACCATGGAGTTCCCGTGATAATCTTCCGGCTCCACCTTTAGACCCTCGACATCATGTATCATTGAAAGCGCTCAAGATACCAAAAACACACTAGCCCAAATTCAGCTGTCCTACCATTTACAATCAGGGATTCCCAGCCCCTACAACCAAACTGCATTACCTATCAGATCAGCTCGATAGTACCATATTTTTGGTATACCACCGAACTTACACACGCAAAGTAAGAAGTTGAAAAATTCTATGCAAATTTTGAATTGGACAACTTGCATAACAAACATTTCAAATTAAAACAGAAGAAGCTTTAAAAAACACTAAATAAAAAAAGGTAAAAATAAAGTAAATAAAAGTACTAGGAGAGCAGTAAAGCAACGGCAGGCACTCGCATCATCGGACCAATTTCCAGCAAAGATTAGTCATCCACAGCGCGCGAGCATTCTTCTTCCGTGGAGTGACGTGCGCGAGCCCAAAAACAACCATTCCTCACCCGGCTCCCGTTACACTGTGAAATTGCAGAACTCGACTGCTTTTATTGGACACCGAATTTCGAGACCCCATTTCGGCGGAACTCGGTGCCATTGTTGACGGGAGGTGCAGTCGCTTGACAACCGACAGAGCCCTATTTCTTAGAATACTGCATATAGTCCAAATATTACCATTCATGGCTCACTATGACAATTCGATGTACATTGCATAGCCGATTCACCCACAAATTAACAAGAAGTCATATCGAATAGTCACAATAAACTGTGAATTGTAGTTTTATGAAATGCGCCCTAGTAGTAATAGAAGATTTGAGTGTAACTTTTGCACCATTGTATTGTGAACGTGAAGGTGATAAAAGGTGAAGATTTAACTTGAGGTTTCGACAATAGTGTTGAAGGGTGAACATATTATTGTATCAAAATAAAATGTGAAGATTTTTGCGGTTTCAATCCTTTTTATTGCCAAACGAGTAATAAGTATTAAAAATGTTTTATTTTTCGTAATTCCCAAATGCGAAAGCGAATTAGTGTTCAAAAGTTTACTTAGAGCAAAGAAAAAATGGTTTTGTGACCGTATGTAAGTTGTATTTATGTGATATTTATTTATGACAAGGTAGAAGTCAAACGCCAAGTGAATGTTTGACAATGCGGTGGATATTAGCCGTCATATTGTTTCTAAAAAGCGACTCAATAATATCCTAGTATCGCTAAAAAAGCTTAACCTTTCAATAAGTTCATTGAATGTAAAACCAAAAATCCTTACAAAAAACTCAACGAGATTTCTGTCCTGTTGAGGTTTTAAATTCAATGGACTTAGGCCTCATTAAAGCCATTTAAACAGTCGGTCTTTTATTTTATTATAATTACAAATATACACTTGTGTCTATATCCCGCAGGGTTAGATGGATATTAAGGTTAGAAACATTTGTTTAAGTCGGTGAGCGAATATTGACACAGCCGGTTACAGGTTATTTTATCTTGCCCTTTCTTAATACATACCTTATTAACTGATTATTACCTATTGACTGCCTCGTTGGCCCAGCGGTATCACGACTGTTTACTAAGCCGGGGGTCGTGAGTTCGATTGCCACTGGGGGCCATTTATACGAATGTAGTATGGGTATATTTCCGGAACTAGCATAGACAGTACAAAGGCGCAAGTCACGCGTTTTGTGGCACTAAAATGACATGAAAGTGGCACAAACTGCAATCAAAGTCGGTTAGGCACCATTTCAATGATAACTTCTTCAACAACTAAACACTTAGTATGATTCATACAATTTAAGAAAAAAAATTTAAGATGATTATAACATAACATAAACTCACGCCTGTATCCCAGAGGGGTAGGCAGAGACCATGGACTGCCACTTGCTACGATCCTGACAGCTCACTTTCGCTTCCTCAACATTCATTAGTCGTTGCATGCACGCACGCCGGTTTCGGGTACTTTTTATCTTGCCCTTTGCTAATACATCCTCTATTTGGTCGAAGTATGTCCGTCTGGGTCGTCCCTTACCGGCCTTTCCTAAGATGATTATTGTAGTGGATATTTACTGCTGCTATAGCAGCCATAGGAATCCATACCTCCAATTGATACGCATCAGTATTTTATAGTGCCATGCATGCTCCATGTACGTTTTGCTATAAGTTTCTAAGTTAAGTCTAAGTTTTGTGTCAGCAGCATGGGTAGTACGATGGCACGCGTTTTGGTACTAATATGTCAGAATTGGACAATGAATGTACTAGAAAGTCGCGACTTTAGACATTTGAAACGCGCAACTAGCGCCGTCCTACTACCCAGGCAGAAATGTAGCACTCTGTTGCTATAGGTGAAAACATGTAATTGGCTCAATAACTAGTTATATAAGTTGCATTATATTGTTTATCAGCTGTTGGTTTTCCATAGACAATAAATAAATAAATAATAAAAAAAGCTTAGAGAATAGGAAACCTTACGGATAGATAGACAGATACCAGAAATAAAATATTACAACTACTACTACTACACCGGCTACTACTATGACCGGCGTCTTTACGATACGGCGTTGGCAGGGCCTCGAGTGACCGTAACCTCTCTACGCCTGCTCGGTGCAGTCACCAACCGTCGGATGCGGAGGAAATACCAATTACCCGAGCGGGTGATCTTCGCGAACGCTGACCGCGGCTCGGTTTTTCAAAATTGAATCCCTTCGGCATCCCCGATTGAAATTCGGAGACCGAGGCTAATCGTCCGGAGTTTTTTGTCTTGATCGCGCTCGTATTCGACCACCCGGTCCACATTCGTCCACTATTGTGTATAGGCCCCTAAGGTCCATTCTTTTTCTCCTCGGCCATACTCGTCCCGCCACCACTGGCATTCTGACACAGATCACCGGTCCAACGAGCAGGCGCCTGTTTCATAGAACTACAATGTTAATTGTTTTTAATGCAAATTCGTTGTACATTGCAAAGTGATTAACTCACAGATTAACAAGTAGAAAGACTGCTTCGCAATGTAATAATTACTGCGGGTTTATTGTCCACAGCACGGATTTTCAGCAAGGTCCTGCTGTAGTGATTCAAGGAACGTTGCATTGAGACGGACAAAGTATACTAATACAATACAATACAACACAAAACAACACAACACAGCACAACACAATACAACACACACGAAACGACACGACGTATTTGATACCCACTCAGAGCTGTCATTTTAGCTACAAGCTTAAAGAAAACTGAGAAATATTTGAATGTTTCGCTATATTACTGAGCTAACAATCTTGAACGGAATTTAATGACTTATTTTATTTTTTACTGAAACTCTTCGGCCGATTGGAGTTATGTAGCTTTAACTACAATTCATCATGCAAAACCCAATTTAAACAACTAACGTAATATTAAAGAAGCTGTGAAGTCAGTCTTAATCATCCAGATATTAAAACAGCAAGGCTTGGACGTGGAACGCTGAAGTTAAAACTAAGGAACAACTCTCGAAACACAATCAGAAGTATTTGCAGCGCACAACTGTTGAAACTGTTCCGGGAATTTACTAAAAGCTGGAAGAAATTAAGGCCTGGTTGCATAGTGCGAGCTAGCAAGCGAGCTAGACCTAGATTCTGCTAATGCACTCTCCCAGAATGACAATTGCATGAATAACGCGATTACATTTTTTGGCGCTATAACCTCCTTAGTGGTCACCTAGAAAATAACAATAGAAAACCATTGTTATTTTCAAGATAGGTAGGTACTTAGGAGGTTAAGTGTAATCTCAAACTTTTATTAATATTATTAACCCGTCTAATAGCAATAATAAAATTATCATCACTCCTAGGTTTCGGTAAATCAGTCAGCCCGTTGACAAGTGTCCACTGCTGGGCTGGACATAAGCCTCCCTCAAGTACGCCACTAGTTTTTAGGCTTCAATGGTATGAAAAAACATATAGTGCGACCAATTTCTTACTGTATTATAATGCGCTAACGGGATCGAGGCTTACCCTCGGTTTCTAGAAAAGCGATAAAATTTTAATCCCATGTTAATCTCATGTCAAGCTAATTTCATGCCGGTATTTTGAATTAATCTTAGATTAAACTCTTGTTACATTTGAACACTCTTTCAGAAACTGAGGCTTAGTCAGTTATAGTTATAGCACTGCGAGAACATATCGTACGAGTCACTGGCATGTTTGAGTTGGTCAGAACTCACGTCCGAGTCACTACAACAGTTTTTGTAGGTCATTCACCTTGAATGAATGTGGTGGGGACATTCATGTTACAGTAAAAACTTTTTTGTCTGATTAAAGCTACTATTGACTGACGGGAATAGTCGAAACTACTTTCCTAGCAAATTTATTTTGACCGTATTTTCAGTAAAAGTAGTTTAGACTGATTGACTGGTTAATTTTAAAGTACCTTGGTAAAAAAGTGGCATAAATATTCTTCAAAATATCTAAAACTTTTTGAACTAAATAAGTTATATAACGGCACACTACTCAAAACATGCCTTGGAATAGTACTGCTTCTCATTAGCATTGGCTTCCAATACATGCAGGAGAAGGAATACATATATAATACATAAACTCACGCCTGTATCCCAGAAGGGTAGGAGGGACTGCGATGGAGAAGGAAAACTCAGAAAAAAAAAACTCGGAACGGTATCTCCGTCAGGCGCAAGTAGGATACAATCCTGTCCGTGGCAGAGGCCCGCAGCCAAACTGGCTCCACAAGTGAAAAGAGAAAGTGAAAAATGTAACAAGTATCGACTCCTCGTTCCTGTGGTTTATTTAGGCCAGGGAGGTCGAAAGGCACACCGTGTGGCGGCGGTTTAAGAACACCGTGTGGCGCCGGTTTAAGAATAGCGTCACTCCATTTCCTTCCGTGGATGTCGTAGAAGGCGACTAAGGAAATAAATTACTAGGAGACGGGCAGCAGCGTCTTCCTGAGATTTCAACCGCATACGCGTGGCGATTATGGCAAAACCCCTCATGGTTATAAAAACCATGAGGGAGGCCTATGTTCTGCAGTGGGTGTCAAGTGGATGATGATGAGGTCGAAAGGTTGACAGGGTGCCAGGCATGCTTGCGTCAACTGAGCGCGGCCCAAGTTACGCAGTTTCTGACGCCTTCACTAAAGTAATTGACTGATATTTTTCGGTCATGACCACTATTTACCAGTATTAGTCATTCAAAGTTGGTTGTGATTGAAAGCCACAATAAAAAGTAGCGTCGACTTCTTTCCTCAGACAAAAAATATTTTGGTTAATACTTAACAGTTTTCACAGGGTATCCTACCCTGGGACCAGGGGCCTAATGCGCTACTTGGCTCTCTTTTCAAGCAAGTCCTAACCCCTTGATGCGATGACAGATGTCAAGTGTAAATGTCTTTGATTCACCCCCCAATATGGCGACAAAGGTGAAAATTTGCCGATGGTCAAAGAAATTGCGATTACTCAACAATGACAGATTGAATTGGCTTGAAATAAAAAGTGAATGAATGAGCGATAATGCACCCTTTGTTTTATTACGACATTTGGAAGGATACATATTTTATCACATTGATATTGCTATCTAAAAGAAAAAAAGAAAATAAGAGTAAAATAATCGCATACTTTTTATGACAAAAGGTTACTTTGGAATAGAAAGTAATTGTAGTTATAATCTTGTGTATATACCCGATAACCCTACATAGTTAGTTTTTTAGGTTCCATATAAGATTTATTGAAAAACGTAATTCAAATATCATAGTAATTTTCTATCAGTTACCAAGCGAGTGTGAGTTTGTGGTCGGAATAAATATGCAATCATCGTATATTTTAGAATGAAAACTGGCTAACTATGGAAGAAATATACTTACCTTACCGTAATTTATAATCAATTACTGAAATACGCACGATGATGTGATAAAAATAAATAAATATAAAATATTGCCACATCGGGCCGAAGTATTGTTTTTCTCCTAATATAAATACTAAAGGGGTGAAATAAAAGAAGGTAAATAGTTCAGTAAGGGTTTATTATTTTACTCCCGATGCCATTTTCAGTGCAAATCATATAATAATCTAAAGTAAAACACCATAAAAAACTTCGAATATTTTCATAGAACAAAGGTGCTCAACCTAGTGTTGTACCACTTTTTTTTATCGATTTTTTTTTGTCGATAAATTACCATGTATGTTATTTTACACCAAGTCATTTATTTAGTTTACATATAAATATAGCTAAACAACAAATTACTACCTAGGTGTATCCACCGTCACGATAGCTATAAAATTTACAAGGTAGTAATTTTGAGTTCTGGCAATAAGGAGAACTAGCTGAAACTATGAATTTATTGGAAAAGTGTCTAACGGAGATTCCCTGTTTTCATTTATAGCATTATGCAACGATTATGTTTCTAATATCTCTCTCTCTCCGACAGAAGGTTTGCTGCAGTAGTACGTTTATTTGCTACATAAAAAAACTTATGAATAATTGTTTTTATGATACGATCACAACTTCATGCTAGAAAAAAGTGTCAAACAAGGTGGTGGTGGTTCCGTTCCCGAAGGTTGTAAAGAGGACCCTATTACTTAATATGCCTACGGCGTCTGTTGGTCTGTCCGTCCGTCACTTATAATAAATCATAGCAAAAAACACTGCAGAAATACTGCATAGAAAAAAAACGCTATGACTAAACATAAGTCTTACTGAATAGTTTAAAATAAACAACACATTATTAGATACTACCAGAGACCACAATGAAAAATGAATAATTCACAACAGTTGCAAACACAATACCACAACCGTAACATAGAGGTGATAAAACAAGCATCAAGGATGCCACAACCGTAACATAGAGGTGATAAAACAAGCATCAAGGGTTAGAAATACATACACCACAAAATAAAAACAGAGGTTATAAAATAAGCATTAAGGGTATGAAATACAGACACCATAAAATAAAAGACCACCCTTGAAATGAGGCTGGGGCTAAGGTAAGCTCTCATACAATAGGAAAAATACGACAGTCAAACCAGAGGTGATGAAACAAGCATCAAGGGTATGAAATACAGACACCACAAAATAAAAACAGTACGAGTATGAAATACAGACACCAAAAAATAAACAACACCCTTGGAACGAGGCTGGGGCCAAGGAAGGCTCTCTCTTCATCATGCGCCTGCTGCCAGTCTGCATCATCATCACTGGACCTATACATAATAATAAAGTGAATTATTTATCTGGTACCAATTATTACGCAAATCCTATTTTGACCCTTACGCCCGATTTCTGCATACATACATACATAAACTCACGCCTGTATCCCAAAGGGGTAGGCAGAGACCAGGGACTGCCACTTGCCACGATCCTGACAGATCACTTTCACTTCCTCAACATTCATGAGTCGTTGCATGCACGCCCGATTTATGATTTGAATAATTACAGTCGATTTAGGTGATATTATCAATACTCACGAAACGGTTCCAGCTTCGCCATGAACGTCAGATTCAGCTGGTGCAGGCGCTAACGTCCCGTCATCCTACAACAATAAACACTAGTGTTAAAAAACCGGCCAAGTGCGAGCTGCAGTCGCGCACGAAGAGTTCCTTGCCATTACCTATACAACATTTGAATATTTCAAGCGTCTACGTGTTGCCGTTATTAATATCGAGCAAAAAACGGCAAAAAATCACGTTTTTTGTATGGGAGCCCCCCTTAAATATTAATTTTATTTTTATTTCATTATTTATTTTTAAAGTCAATATATAACTAAGTATTCTGTAAATATTTCTAGCGTCTATTGCCAAAAAAATCGCGTTTCAAATATAATTAAAAATAAAATACCTCTACGAAGAAGTCCTCCACATTTTCTCCCTCCCACAATCCTTCGTCTTCATCATCCACCTCCTCTACCTCATCATTGAGGAGCTCCTCAAAAAACTCAGGATATGCCTCCGACATCTGAAAAGTTTAAAATGTTAGTTAGTTCATACATATACTCAGAACCAAAAAAACAACGCCAAACAATCTGTCCCATAAAGAAAATATTTTCCTTACTAATGGAAGTACCTAAAATAACTACAATGTTTCACGCATATATTGTAATGTTTCATAAAAAACACAAGCATCTCAAATTATTACTAAAAGGCTAAGCTTGCGTTTCATTGCATTACATTATGAAAGTATCGATACATCGAAAAATTTATAGACTCTTACCCCAGCATGTCACAAAAATGAATAACAATGGCCAAAGCAAAGACGGTTGCGATTTGAATTGAATTTGCATTTCTGGCATATTTTGCAAACATACGATGGCTATTACATAAATTTTATAATTATAAATGAAAATAAAACAATTTCCCAACAAATGCTAACAATCATAATCCATTTGTACAGTTTCCCAGCAAATTACGGAAGATTTCTAACTTCGAAAGACTGATCACTTTTGTTTTGGAGTTTCGAAATCACGATACTTCTGAAGTTTTTATTATTTACATCACCTAATAGTGAACTATAATAAATATCGCACTGATTTACTTACCGTTTTCAAACAAATTCTCTTGAAATCCCAAAAAAAACGTCTTCTACGTAACAAATTTTCACCTCAAATTTCACTTCAGTTCAACTACTATATTTTTAATTTTTTTTCTTTGAAGGAGTAAAATGAGTCATAGAGAAAAGAAGGTGGTTTGTCTATGAATATTTGCCCCATCCACACTACACACGAATGAATGAGCGTTTTTATACAATGGCCCGTTGTTTGGAGAGTTAGTTAGACGTACACATGTGTACGCTGCTGAACCAGCGGGGTTTGAAGGTCGCGCGTACACATGTGTACGCTGCTGAGTCCCGAGGTTAAATGGTAAATATCTCTCCCATTAGACCAAAAGATATTTTAGTACTTTTTTTTGAGGTAGATCCTTTTTTTTGAGGATCTAAAAACAACAAAAAAACAATATTTTAAAACGTTGCTTTGCTAGACAGCCAAAAACGCGGTCAGCCATTTTTGTCTACGGTTGGAAGTCCCAAGGGCTTGTAAACAAAGTTTGATATTCAGCATAGTCTTAAAATGTCTGAGTGATTTGTGAGCATAGTGAAATAAGAACGACACAGTCATGATTTCATCGAGTTCACATGCAAAATGTAACAACTATCATTATTGCATTGTTCGAGATGTCCCTGACTGCGCTTATCAATAAAATGGTAAGACAGTAAATCGCTGCTGCAAGTGATGTAAATTACTTCGGTCAGATGTCGCTGCCTGTACGTAATACAGAGAAGTTTGTAAAGAGGCTCGAAATTTCGCTGATGCCTGCACTTGTCCATTAGCTCAGTTGGGAGAGCGCTGGCACGGTTAGCCAGAGGTCAAGTCCCAGCATGGGTGGAATTTTAAGCCTCTAAATAGGTGTTTAAGACAGTAACTGTAAAAGAAGAGTTTTTTGCAAAAACACTAAAACTAAGTCACAATAGAATCAACGCACGCATGACTGACAGACAGCTGACAGATGTTTGTTTACAAAACAAAGATGCTTTCAAGATGGCGGATAGCGTTTTCAGCGTTCCGAATTAAAAGCGGAACATATTTGTTTTATTTGCAAATTTTGCAGCCATCCTGCATAATTTAATTAGCAAAGTCGATAGTCGGTTTCTTACGTGAAATAAATACTACAGGAAATATCCATTTCTCGCGTCAAATTTGATACGAGTCAAGTAGCGGATTATGCGCACCAAATCCTGAGCGATTCCAATCGTCTGACTGTCAAATTCCATACTAATTTGACAGTTAGACGATTGGAATCGTTCTGGATTTGGTGCGTGTAGTGGTATAATATAGGAGCAGGACAAGTAGGTAGGTGATTGTGTTGTATGGAACTTATTATTATCCACTAGCTGTCTCGGCAAACTTCGTACCGCCACAGAATCCGTTTGTAAACAAATTATAAACGGAACAGCTAGTTATATAATAATCTTTCTATTATTCGTGAAAATATACATAGCTTCGTTACATTTACTTCAGACGCACGTCATAATCACTTGTTCTGGTCCCAAAATAGGACACCCTATGCTATCGTAAACAGTAAAAGACATTGCAAACATGGAAATACACCCAGACTGAGGCCGTTTCTACAAATAAAGCGGCCTCCATTGGGAATCCAATCCACGACTTCCCTTATGACAGTCAAGCATGTTAAGCGCTAGACCAATGAGGCAAATGATAGCAGAAAGTAGATAGAACATACAGTGAACATACAGGAAAATACCAAGTTAAATTAGATTTGAAAAGTGTTTTAAGGAATCGTGTTTTTAGGGTTCCGTAGTCAACAAGGAACCCTTTGTTTCGCCATGTCTGTCCGTCTGTCTGTCTGTCCGCGGCCTAGCTCAGAGACAATTAGTATGAGAAAGCTGAAATTTGGCACAGACATTACGCCAACAAAACGGTAGAATAAAACTTAAAAAAAAATTTTTGTCTACCCCCCCATACGTACTAGGTGCATTAGGGATGCAACTTATTTTCTGGCCTACAGCATAGTGTGGTATCGTTAGATTAGTCGTTTAAAAATATTCTGGGTGTAGGAAGATTATCTTTCGATTAAGGGTTCCGTTTCCGAAATATTAAGCAATAAAATACGGAAAAAGAGTTTTTTTTAATATAATTATCACTAAAATAATTACAAACTCATCGGTTACATTATATGGGAGTACATACTTTCCACTGTTAAGTGAAGCTTTAATTCGTTAGTCTTACTCGCACTTTGCTGTTTTTAGGGTTCCGTAGTCAACAAGGTTAGGAAGATCATTTTTCGATTTGAGGTTCTGTTTGCGAAATATTAAGCTTTGAAGTGCAAATGTTTGTCAGAGTAGGGCGCCCTCTTCTCCCGGCTAAACGGTTGATTGTAGAAACGTGAAAAAATTCAGTACTACCCTTCAGCGCATATAATGAACTTAAGAGAAAAACTATCACGGCTAAGTTAAGTAGGCTTTACAAGTTCACGAGTAATAGGCGACAAACTTATAAAAGAAAAACTTCGTTCAAAATTGATTGAAAATGACGTTGATGAAGTAGTTAGTTCTCTATAGGCCAGTTTCTAAATCTAAAATTTACTAAGCAACTAATTTTATGTCTGCAATAAAGTATAAAGTACTTAAGTAACGTTCTGTCACGCTCTTTTCTGAGAAATTCGAAGCGACAGCACTACAGTTAACGTCGCTTCAAACTTCACTTTGCTTAGCAAAATTCTCAATTCAGAAACTGGCCCTAAGGCAGATAAAACCCACTCTTTCTACGGAACCCGACACTGCGCGTGGCCCGACACGCACTTGGCCGGTTTTATAAATAAGATGACTTCTTTCCTTCGCCTTCGCTCATTAAACGATCTTAAACTTTTTTTTCCTGTAGATGCTGACTAAGTTGGGAGAACGGTTTATAAGTTCAACTGCAAGAACCTTATATATCATGGAGATAGCTGAATATGGTGCCCTACCAGTTTATTTACGTAACGCGAAACAGACTCCGATCTCTTTGATTTCAACAGCTTTTCTAAATCAAATCGTGTCTCTGAATCTTTTATTGGTATCCTTTAGCTGAGATACACCACTTTACCTTCAAGCTCCTTTTAAGCAAATTTGGCCTTTGCGGCTCATCGTTTTAAGGTCTGTGAGACGGGCTGAGTTAAGTTGGGTATTTGTAGAGGAGTGTCGCATTGCCAAAGCAATTGTTTACGAATACCGCCCGTACTTTAATTTTGAATGCCCTCGAGTGTCTGATGTGTTGGAATCGAATTTCATTCATACGAACCCATTTTAAAGTGCACAACGCGTTGATTTTTAAAGTAACGCCCGACTCAGGGCACTTTGTACTCATCAACACGAGTAACTTTTACTATCGGGTCGACCTCGAAATAGCGAAAAAGAAACCAGCTGTGCCATACTAAAATTCGATACCTAATGAACACAACGTATGGAACAGTTGATTTAGTTTCAAAGATTTTAGAGTTTGTCCCATAGTAAAAGTTGTTCGTATTGATGAGTAGAAAGTACCCTGAGTCGGGCGTAAGCAGCCAATAAACGTCCCACTGAAGGGCACAGGCCTTCCCTCAGGGAGAGAGTATGGGCTTAATCACCACGCGTGCCCACCGCGGATTGGCGATTTCAAGCGCCGAGCTATATGAATAGCTCAGACACTCAGGTTTCTTGACGATGTTTTCCTTCACCGTTAGCGAGTGGTATTGCCACTATAACTTCACAAATGTAACTATAACTTCACAAAAGCCTAGTGGGTAGAACATTGGACTCGGAAGCGAGAGACCAAGGTTCGATTCCCAGTGCGGGCATGTACCTAGGACTTTTTTTTCGAAGTTACGTACATTTGTGGAGTTATAGTAGCGTTATAGTACCGTTATAGTACCGTTCGCTAACATTGAAGGAAAACATCGTGAGAAGCTATTCACATACCTCAGCGCTTGAAATCGCCAATCCGCGGTGGGCACGCGTGGTGATTAAGCCCATACTCTCTCCCTGAGAGAAGGCCCGGAGAGAAGTTGAAGTGGCAGTGGGCGGGGCACATAGCACGCAGAACTGATGGCCGATGGGGCCGAAAAGTTCTCGAATGGAGACCACATATCGGCAAGCGCACCGTAGGACGACCAGCCATAAGATGGACAGATGACCTCATCCAAGAGGCAGGAAGGCGCTGGATGCAGGCGGCTTCCAAGCGGTCTTTTTGGAAATCCATGGAGAGGCCTATGTCCAGCAGTGGACCTCTTGTGGCTGAATGACGAGAGAAGGCCTGTGTCCTGCAGTGAGACGTATATAGACTGCTTATGTATATTCGTTAATTTGCGCTAGTGGAGCGCAGTTGACTCCATGCGGAGCCCTACAGTAAGTGAATTAACTTGTTGACAGTGTGCCGATACAGATTTCCACAAAATGTGCGAACCGGGCGGAACATAACTTCGATAACTGAATTATGTATTTACCACAATTCATAGGGCATTCCTGCATGGCTGCATTATGAGATGCGATACACGGTATAAGAAGACAAGATATTTTACTAAACGAAATAATATTCTTTGGGTTAAGTGCAGAAACGAGATCAAATTCGCCTCCTTGTTAAAAATTATCCAAGTTTCTTAAAAAAATTACTTAGTAATAATAGCTATTAAGCTCGCCTATGTGCAAAACTTTCTGTTTTATATGCAATAAAGGATTTAATAGTAATAATAATAATAACAATAATAATAATAATAATAATAATAATAATAATAATAATAATAATAATAGTTATGCAGTGAAATTATATCTGTCTGCATAAATTAAGATTATTATCTGCGCCAATTTACATTTCCTTGAAAAAAAAAAGACAGTAGTTTAATGCTAAAATGAAATTGATATTGTTGTCAACTGTTGTAAGTGACTAAATTGTCGATCTCATTTAAGCTTATAAACTACTTTTTTTTTCAAGAACATAATTTATGTAATAGTACATAATTTCAGTGTATAATTATCAAATTTGGAAAAAATCATTTGTGTGGGAATCGTCCCACCTTAAATATGTACTGTAACAAAGATATTACCCGGACATTACCCTGGTATTGCAGACAGGTCTAGTCATCAATACGAACAAATTTTACAAATAAATGCTGGAAAATTCTTCTATATTTCAAAATATTCATATGTCGTGGGCAGGAGTGGCTTCAGGGTCAGTAATATGAAATAGCAATATGTTTGGAAGGGTCGTCATCGTCGCGTTTGAGCCTGAAGATTCACTCGAGCTTAGCGACAATGGAGAACTTACATATAATCGGAGAGGCCACTCATTTTTTTCTCTACGACTAATACTTTTGATAATGCGACCTGTCGAAAAGTCACTCTAATCATGTGGTACATAAACACGCCATACAAATCCGTCTCAAATTATGACGTCACAACTTGAACGTAACGCCTTATACTTTATTGAGCGTTTATCAATATTGTAGTTATCTCAGTGTTTATTCATCTACACCATTTTTAGAAAACATTTAGAATTAAATAAAAAAAACGAAGTCTTATGTTTTTTATTATTATAGTTACTCTAATAATAAAACAATATTAGATTTCGGTCAACAGCACTTTTTGGGACCCCCAAAAGCCCGAAAAAAATATATTTATTGTTTTATTTTAAAAAAAAATCTTGAGTTTTTCTATGTTTTCTGTGGCTTAAAAGCAACGCCACTTCAATTATGTTTGATAAGTTTAACACGAATTGTTTCGCAATAAACGCTTGAAATGGATGCCTCCTTGTTTATTACCTATTATTAATATGTTTATTGCAGATAAGCAAAAAAATACAATAGCAATGTGGCGGACTTGATGCTATAAGCATGGCTCTTGAGCTTATGAGTGGCTTCAGCGAGATTTTCAAATCGCTAACAATATTTTGAGGGAATGTTTTTCTCATTATGATAAGCAGTATTAATGATTTAATCGTGCTGGTGGAACATAAGATAAGATAACAGTAGGTCGGCGCCGACCATAAGACGCTCGAACCATTTTTTTTTCATTTTTATTACTTTTCGTCCTGATTGGTGTTTATGCTTATAAGTAATTTCGGGTACAATTTTTTTTTTTAAACTAGTACCATTGTGATTCCAAATTATGTTTAGACTGTGCCCTAAAAGAACGTGAAACGAGTTCGAAGTTACTCTGTTCTATAGATAAAGCTTCCACAAGTGCAAATTGTCGAACAATAAAGACCCATACGCAACAGGACACCCAGTTTTCTAGGCACCGCGCTCTCGGAATTTGCCGGCAAGTTTTCGATAAACGCTCTAGGGAGGGCGCCACATTTGCACACGAAATCCAGTTACGGTGTTAGCGTCCATCTTGCGCTAACGGCGCTGCATAAATGGGGCAAAAAGGCTGTGTAGTGAAAACTATTTCGTTTCGTTTAAATATCTATAGTGATCTATTAGGATCGTGGCAAGTGGCAGTCCCTGGTCTCTGTCTACCCCTCTGGGATACAGGCGTGAGTTTATGTCTGTATGTATTTGTTTTGAAGTAACAGAGAAAACTATCGAAATTAGCATTCGACTTGTGCCGACGGCAGCCGTCGACGCGCTGACGGGGGTATTCGACGCTGACTTGTCGACGACTGCCGTCGGCGCGTCGATGGCTGCCGTCGGGACAAGTCGAATGCTGCCATCGATACACGTTGAGGGCTGCAGTTGGCACACGTGTTGCCCGTGTATAAGCGCCCACAGGTGAAATTATAAGAATAGAATGAGAAGAATTAGAATAAGAAATTTATTGTGTTACGAACGTCTGTAAAACAAAAAAATACATGTCTTGGATACATTGAATACAATAAGATCCCTGAAGATATAATAAGCTTGCCTGAATTGCGGTTCAAAAAATGTGTAAAGCGCCAAAAGGGCATTTAGGACTATTTAGATGACAAAGATGTGTGGAATTAAAGCCAGTTCAATGCATCCTAGTACTAGGTTTCTAGAATATATGACATGTAAACTATGTTAATTAAGGAATATGTTTGAAAAGACTAAGTTTGGAGTTTTGTCCGTTTTTTTCTCCAAATGATCTAGATTTTTAAACGTACACCAATTTTTTCTTGTAACGTTCAATAAGTCACAGTTTCTGTGTTACTTTGAATGAAAGTTTTTGACTTTGACTTTGAACTTAGTAGGTAGGCGTGTAATTGTATCTATTATGTTTTCACATCGAAAACCATACTAGGTGAGCCTGTATCATGGCCTGTTTCGATGCCTCTCATCGAATCTCGAATACATTTCAATGTTGTGGGTATGACGATAATATTAGGTGTGTCGAAACATAGATAATTTATGATGACACTTATAAAGGTTGGTTTAATACAAGCCGAATCAAATTGCTATACCTACAGCATACGTGGAACAAATAATGTTTGGTTGCAGGCGATCAAACTAAAATGTTAAATTGTTGTGAAACCTAGTCACAACATTAGTGCTACACTCAATCTGTGAACTTGGGAAAAGTTTATGCGCCATAGTATCAACGTAGAGCCGACATCAAACCAATCCCCACATACATGCCATTTAATTAGGTGTTGAATAAAGTTCACAAAAGCAAAGGACGATGCGCTCTAGACTATACGCACCACCACACAATGATAATAATTTTAATAAATTTTTTTGCGTGGGGTTGGGTTGGGCTTTCCGTGGCGCATAGACCACCAAGGCACAAGAAAAACTTTCTTATGTCTAGGATACTATAACTAGGAATGACTCTGTTAAGTTATCATCATAAGCAGCCTATATACGTCCCACAGTAGGGCACAGGCCTTCTCTCAGAGAGAAAGAGAGAGAGTATGGGCTTAATCACCACGCGTGCTTACCGCGGATTGATTTCAAGCGCTGAGGTAAGTTATAATCAAGAGCAAATAACAGAGTTTTAATTGAGCTTTTGCATTCATCTAAAGTTTTTGGATATATTGTCAAAACTCTGTTTAGCTTATTATATAAGAATGGTGCAAGAAATTTGGAGTGACGTCTAGCAAAGACTGTATTAACTTTCGGAATTGTGCAGACAATATAATTTCGTCTTTTAATGTGAAAAAATTGCGAGTTAATGTATATTTTTGTATGTTGTTTTGTAGTGATTTTATGTACAAAGAAAATTGTCGTATAGGTGGAACCTTGGCTTCGCCGTAAAGAGACGATATAGGGTATCTATATGGTTTGAAATGCATAACCTTTAGTAAGGATCTTTGTGCGCGCTCAAGCCTCAATAAGATAGTTTTACATGCTCCCCCCAGGCTGATATACAACAGAAGAGAATGGACTGATCTAGAGCAAGGTAAATTCAATGTAAAAGTTGTACAGAAGCCATATGTCGTAGTTTTTTGCAAACAAATATTAATTTCCGTGTACGAGATAAACATAAACATTTACATACAGGCACATACATTGCGTCTGGCCCCACACTAGGATACCCTGTGTTGTGGGAACCAGAAACAACGACATCACAAACATGTAAACATCCAACACCTGGGGTTTTTTTTTGTCCCCAGCCGGGATTCGAACCCAGGACCTCTCGCATGGTATGCAGATGCACTACCGCTGCGCCACGAGGTCGTCTAATATACTTTTGATAGGTAAGATGATAGGTAATATACTTTTTGTTCCACTAACCCATGCTAAAAATTTCGCCGATGCCTGCACTTGCCCATTAGCTCAGTTGGGAGAGCGCTGGCGGGGGTTAGACAGAGGTCGCGAGTTCAAGTCCCGGCATGGGTGAAATTTTTAGCCTCTAAGTAGGTTTTAAAAAGAGATGATAGGTATTCCATGTGGGGAGCCCATGTTAGGCGATCATCCAAAACAACACCGAGATACTTTATTGTGCTTACTTTGGACAATACAGTGCAGTCACATGTTTCGACTTTTGGGAAATTGCAACAGTGGGCTTTTATTGTTTCTTGAGAAATTTTCTGTGAGCGATTATTAAATGTCGTGTACTTCGTTTTAGATAGGTTTCTAGAAAGCAAGTTATTCTGAAGCCAGATCATAAGCTTATGTAATCCTATTTTTGCTTGAGTTTGAACATCTGACCAGGCATCTCCCTGAAATTAATATGAGTTCCATGTCATCAGCAGAAGAAACTATTTTTCCTTGAGATGGAGAATGAAGACATAGTGAATTCAAATATATGATTAAGACGTTCGGACCTAGAACGCTTCCCAAATACTCCAAAGATAACAATTATGCAAATAAAAAAATATTTTTTTTATAATATATCACAAAAAGAATTACAAACTCATCGGTTACCTTATATACTTTCCAGAGTAAAGTGAAGCTTTTAATCGTTAGTTAGGACCCCTAAGTGCACGAGTCTTACTCGCACTTTGCCATTTTAGGGTTCCGTAGTCAACAAGGCTAGGAAGATCATTTTTCGATTTAAGGTTCGTTTGCGAAATATAAAGCTTTGAAGTGCAAATTTTTGACAGAGTAGGGTGTCCTCTTCTTCCGGCTAAACGGTTGATTGTAGAAACGTGAAAAACTTCTGGGCAGTAGCAAATATAATGTACTTAAAAGGAACACTATCACTGCTACGTAGGCTTTATAAGTTAACGAAAAATAGGCAAACAACTTATAAAAGGAAAACTTGGTACAAAATCCATTGAAAATTACTTTGATAAAGTTTTTGATTCCGTAAAGCAAATAAAAACCTCCTCTTTCTACGGAAGCCAACTACTGCTTGGCAAATAGCTAATTCATGAGGTATCTATTTTCGCTTTCAACTTAACCGCATTTGCACCACTTGCGGAGGCCAGTATAATCATAAATTATAAATGACATCGAGGTGACAGCTGTCTGGTTTTCTGTAGCACATTAAGATCTCCAGTTCCACTACTGACCTAATATGGCGTTATCAAATGTGGAAGCCGAGGGTTCAGACACAACGCCATTAGGAGCTGTCAGCTTGGACTCCGTACGACCATCGGTGAGGCACTTAGCAGTGCTTGCTACTGTTGCTTTGCTCTGATTTCATTTTTAACCTCATTGAAAAGGATGAAGAAACTTATACTAAAAGCTGTCCCTATTGATTTTTTCTATATTTTCGAGCGATTCATGATTTACAGAGTCCTTGAGATGTATGTGTGTTGTTACTTTGAATGAGTTACGCAATATGGTCACGCGCGTATTTTTAAATCTACTCATGGCGCCATCCTTCTATGACAACTAAGAACTTTCAAGGATTTCCTTAAACTCAATCAAAGACTCATTCTGTTTGGTTGAAGAAATGCCAACTCTTGCGCATGAAAAAACGTACTCAAGAAATCATCATCAGCATCATCAGCCATTTCATAGGCCTCCTTCATGGTTTTCATAACCATGAGGGGTTTTGCCATAATCGCCACGCTTGGCAGGCGGTTGGAATCTCAGGAAGACGCTGCTGCCCGTCTCCTGGTAATTGATTTCCTTAGTCGCCTTCTACGACATCCATGGAAGGAAATAATCAAGAAATAAAATTATTAAATCGAAGAAAGTGCGTGAAATCCGAGACGTAGGTTCAGTCGACAGCACATCATGCTATACATTCATGCACCCTACTCCGTTGCGTTACGGGTGACATTGCAACTAAAATGTAGAGGTTGACGTGCTGTCGACTGTACCTTAAATCTGCACACAATAGTTTGATTACTGTGTGGACTGAAAGAGGTTGTAGTGACTAGAATTGAGAAAGGAGTGTTGCGTTGGTTTGGACTTGTGGAGAGGATGAAAGAAATGTGTCGAGCAAATATGGATGAAAGGGCCGGTAAGGGACGTCCCAAGCGGATATACTTCGACCAAATAGAGGATGTTTTAGCAAAGGGCAAGATAAAAAGTACCCGAAACTGACATGCGTGCATGCAACTACTAATGAATGTTGATGAAGCGAAAGAGATCTGTCAGGATCACGGCTAGTGGCAAACCCTGGTCTCTGCCTACCCCGCCGGGATACAGGCTTGAGTGTATATAATATTTGTTTGTATATTTATTTTAGTTAAAAGAACGCGTATTTCGTCAATTTGTCAATCAGTACCTTGCTCCAGCGCTTAAAATTGCAAATCCGTGGTAGTTTGATGATTACTCGTATTTTAAAAATCGAAATTCATAATCGAAATTATTTATAGACTAAAAACACACTCCTATTAAGACTTATTGACTGCCTCGTTGGTCTAGCGGTATCACGTCATGCCGGAAGTCGTGGGTTCGATTCCCACTGGTAGCCACCGTACACATGGCCTCATTATCGGTGTATTTCCATGTTTCTGATGGCTTTGCCTGGTTACCATAGCACAGGGTATCCTAGTTTGGGACCAGGAGAAGTGATAGTGTTGTGTGGAAGTTATTACTATTAAGGCTAATGTTACATCTGGCATCTTTCTAGCACGCTCACTTTAACATGTTTAATGATTGTAAAAAATATTATTATTGATAAATGTGGACGGAGGCTTTGCTAGACAATCATATTTAAAAAACCCACAAGAAACCGGAGAATAATTAGTTTTTCTTGTAAAATGGTAAATTAAACAAAGTAATTTTCCCATCATAGAGCCGGGAGCGTACACGGTAAGCACCTAGCTACGTACATGGTATAAAAAAAACCCAACAAGTGTGAGTCACACTCACCCACCGAGGGTTCCGTACAAATTTATAGGTACTTACATATTATAAATAGTTCAGCAATCGCGTCTCGCAGTTTTTTCCGACCAATTTTCATAGTTGTAGGTCACTCGCCAAATTTCATAGTTGTAGGTCAACGGAAGGGCCCTATAAATTTTTATTCCCTTGAGAGTCAAAATATACGTTTTTTGTGGCATAAACAAACGTATCTTTGTTTTTACATTAACTCAGAAGTTTTTTTTTTCACAGCTTAAAGGGACTAAAAGCCTGAGTATATTTCTACTCGATACCTCCACACGTCCCCGAGATAAAGGGTCTTAACAGACAGACGGACAGATGGACGGACAGACGGATGGATGGCCGGACAACAAAGTGGCTCTATAAGGGTTCCATTTTTTCCTTTTGAGGTACGGAACCCTAACAAGACCCTATTCTCAAATAAAGTGCTAAGTGGTGAATCCTAAGTGATAGTCAAGTGTGAATATCTAAAACATTTCATAATTCAGATTACTAATCTCTTCGAACGAATCGCTTCGTATAATTATGACAGAACTTCACGTACAGGTAAGTCCATTTGATCATAAATAATACGTCGCATACGTTTATATTATCGTAGAATTGCATCAGCGGCCCCCAGCGGGAATTTAACCAATTTTGGTAGTCAAGTGTGTAACCAAGCCAACGAGGCAGTTTAGGCAGTTTAGTTGAGGCACAAGCTTGAAACCAATCAAAATTAGTTTAAAACTAAATTCCTAGATTTTTACTTTTCCTTTACAACCCATTGCCCTGCCTCGTACAGATATTTTATGTTAATTTATCGCAGTGACAATCAAAAACACGTATTAACTAGTACACAATCAACAATATTTATTGCACCATAATGTAAACAAGGTCTTAAATGACAATAAGTGCATAGCACCGATTATGGACCATGTCGGGTGCGGCAGTATAACTTAAAACTAACTTGCTTATTATAAAAATATGTATTGGGAACACAAGTATTTTCTTGAATTTAATAGGAATTTCCCTTATAATCTAGGCGAGTTGTTAAATTGTTATCCTATCGCAGCCCTCTTCGTATTCTTCAATTGTGTAAGGACATATTTCTATATCTTCGTCACAGAGTGGTGGCTGAGAACTGGCCGTCGTTCAATGGGTAGGCGCCCTACCCGATGGGTTAATGACATTAAGAGGGTGGCAGGAGGGCAATGGACAAGACTAGCAGGGGACCGGCGTGGTTGGCGTGACGGTGAAGAGGCCTATGCCCAACAGTGGGCGTCTTTCGTGGGCTAGATAGATAGATATTTCTATTAGATATCTTTTAGGGTTCCGTAGTCCAACAAGGAACCCTTGTACTTTCGCCATGTCCGTCCGTCTATCTGTCTGTCTGTCCGTCCGCGGCCTAGCGCAAAGACCGGTGGTACTAGAAAGCTGTAATTTGGTGTTTAAGAAGAAGAAGAAAAAGAAGAAAGACATTTATTATACCAACAAGATACATCACAGAAACAAAATAAGCAGATAAGTAACATAATATGCACAACAGAAAGAAAACTAAATATTTAACAGACAAAACGAATATATAAAACAGGACCATAGATGTAGCCTGTGGCTGTGGCCTACGTTGCCACAAAAGGCAGCTGACTCAGCGTTGTGCTGAGGAAGTGATCCCTGTATACATATTTATCACGCCAACAAAGTTAAACAATAAAATCTTGGAAATTATTTTTTTTTACTGTACCTCCCCTAACATAATATGTGGGGATGATTTTTTTTCTCGTCTACCCCATCATGTGGAGTACCGTTTGATTGGTCGTTGAATAATTGTGGGTGTAGGAAGACCTTTTTTCAATTTAGGGTTGCGTTTTCGAAAAATTAAGCTTTACAGCGCAATTTTTGTCCGAATAGGGCGTCCTCCCTCCTCTCCTGGCTAAACGGTTGATTGTAGAAACGTGAAAAAATTCAGGGTACTAGCACATATATTGAACTTAAAAGGAAAAGTATTACGGCTAAGGAGGCTTTACTAGTTAACGAGCATCAGGCAACCAACTTATGTAAAGTTGGTATTAAGTAAAATTTCGTACAAAATCAGCGTCTTTCTGAGATTCCAACCGGATACTGCGAGCGCCAACCCGCCTGCCAAGGGTGGCGATTATGGCAAAACCCTTCATGTTTATGAAAACCACGAAGGAAGCTTATGTAGTAGGCGTCAAATGGCTGATGATGACGATGATAATGGTACAAAATCCATTGAAAATGTCTTCGATGTTGTTGGTTCTGTAAGCAGTTAAAAAAAACACTCTTTCTACGGAACCCTACATTGCGCGAGGTTTGACATGCACTTGGCCGGTTTTTATTTAGTTTATTATTTAATAGTGGAAGTTTTGGTATTTCTTTTAGTGAGTTTGGTAGTATATTAAATAGTCTTATTGCCATAATTATGGCAATACTATACTATATAGTATGGGCTTTGGTTTGGATAGGATGGTATTATATTACATTAATTGGCTAAGTAAAGGCATATGTCGGACGGAGCCTTCTTCCATTAGTAACGCATAAATTCTTCCAAGAGAGAATTTTTCGCCGCTCTAAATCTTGCGGCTTCACAATTTCAGTAAAATGCTCAGAATGTTCGGTAATGGACGATCGACGATCCGACTTCATACATTATGTAGGATAGCTGGCGCTGCACCGGTTGCCATGGTAACTGGGGGGATATTAAGGGTTTGTATGATGTTGGCATTCTGTCTCGCTAGCACATTCTGTAATTTTAATGATTGTAAATGAATGAGTACCTTTTAGGTTTCGTAGTCAACAAGTAATCCTTATAGTTTCACCATGTCTGTCTGTCTGTCTGTCCGTCTGTCTGTCTATCAATCCGCGTCTTAGTTCAGAGGCGTTTAGTACTAGAGAGCTGAGATTTGGCACAGATACAAAGCGCTTGACTACCAAAATAGAGGTCACGGGTTTGATTCCCACTGGAGATTTTATAAATGGCCTCAGTCTATGTTTCAGTGTGGCGCCGGATTAAGAATAGCGTCACTCCATTTCCTTCCGTGGATGTCGTAGAAGACGATTAAGGGAGTCAATTACCAGGAGACGGGCAGCAGCGTCTTCCTGAGATTCCAACCGCATACTGCCATCGCCAACCCGCCTGCCAAGCGTGGCGATTATGGCAAAACCCCTCATGGTTATGAAAACAACGGAGGAGGCCTATGTCCTGCAGTGGGCGTTAAATGGCTGATGATGATGATAAATATTAAACACGCCGACGAAACGGTAAAATAAAATCTTTGAAAAATCTCTCTCTCCACTACACATAAATTAGGGATGCAATTTTTTTCCTCGCCTACGGAGTTTTTGGAGTTTAAATATGTTGTAGGTGAAGAAAAACATTTTTTAAATCTAAGGACCTGCTTTCGAATTAAGCGTTGAACCGCAAATTTTTGTTAGAATAATTTTTGTGTTTGGTCTCCCGGCTAAACGGTCGATTGGAGAAACGTGAAAAAAGTTAGAAAAGTATTAGTTCTTTATCTTTCAACAGGCCTTTTCAATGAGATTAATCCATTTGTGCAAATCCTCCATTTAGAGGTAGACCATGCTAAGGTACCTGCTGAAGTGATTTTCCTGCTTTGTATATTTTGCGGCCGAACTGTTCATGCTTGAAGGGTTATTTTGCTTTGATAATAAAATCAAATAGAGATAGAATGTTGTAGGGGAGTTCCCGCGGCTTGTCGCTTCTTGCTCTCATAAAGTGGAGAATTTCCACAAAAATGTTTTAATATAATCGGAGAGGCCATGCTGAAAGATAAATAAACGTGGTAATTTTTTTTTTCTTTACGACAAATACTTTTCATAATGTGATCTGTCAAAAAGTCGTCAAACAAAAACGTGCCATACAAATCGGACGCAAGCTATGACGTCACAACTTGCACATAAGATAATGTATAAAACTAAATCTAACATATTTTTTAAACTTGCTTTCCGAATTCTTAGGGACCCTGAAAACCCCGAAAAAAAAAAATTATATGGTTTTATTTTCAAAATCTTCTTGAGTTTCTCTATCTTTATCCAATTCAATCTAAGTTTGACGCAAGTTCCACATTGCCGACCAAGGAGAGGTGAGTTCGTAGGATCGTGCTTTTAATGACCCGAAATGCTCATACCCGTAAAACAACAGCCCGATGGTCGGACGAGGTGGCCAGGTCGGCGGGGGGCACGTGGATGCGAATAGTGAGAGATCGCGAAAGATGGCGTGATGGAGAAAAGGCCTATATCCAGCAGTGGGCAGAGGTGGGCTGATGATGATGATGATAATGACGCTCATACATAGTCGCGATTAGACCTGCTCAATCTATAACTATAGGATCCACACCATTTAATATTTTTCTTTAGTTGAGCGAGCTGCGAAATGTTTCCTACGGGCTAGTTTCTGAATTGAGAATTTCGCTAAGCAAATAGTTAACTGTAGTGTGATCTCTGCGAATTCCGCCGAAAAGGGCGTGACAGAATATTACTTAGTGTAATTCTCAATTAAGAAACCGGGCCAATGTCAGCAAAGTTTCTTAATCGTCTGAAAAATAGGACAAGTGCGCATTGTAGAGTTAGGTAGAACTACCTGATTTACATTACTGACAACTTCATACACACATACATATATACATAAACTCACGCCTGTATCCCAGAGGGGTGGGCAAAGACCAGAGACTCTCACTTGCCACGATCCTGACACATCACTTTCGCTTCCTCAATATTCATTAGTCGTTGCATGCACGACAACTTCAACTAACAACTTATCAAAGTAAGTTTCAATAGAATTTGTACGAAGTTATCCAAGATAAGAGATAGAAGTGATAGAGGTGGTGGCGTGGGTTCAATTACGATTCATGCCTACCTGGGATTGGCAATTTCGAGCGTTGATATAAATTAAATCACTGCAGCATAAATAAGCAGCCTATATACGTCCCACTGTAGGGCACAGGCCTTCTCCCAGGGAGAGAGTATGGGCTTAATCACCACGCGTGCCTACCGCGGATTGGCGATTTCAAGCGCTGAGGTATATGAATAGCTCAGACACTCAGGTTTCCTCACGATGTTTTCCTTCACGAGTGCCACTGCTACTATAACTTCACAAATGTACATAACTTAGAAAACAAAGTGATAGGTACATGCCCGCTCTGGGAATCGAACCTGGGTCTCCCGCTTCCGAGTCCAATGTTCTACCCACTAGGCTACTACCGTTTCTTTCATCACTGCAGAGAGTAACTGAAATAGCTTTATGTACGTTCGAAACATCAATTATATTTACCAAAGAGTAAGCTGACTTCAACTTCTAAGCGCCACAAACGTAAACATTTGAACAACAACAGCCAAACAAATATTCCACTAGCAACAAACTACTCGTATAAAACTAAAGTAAACTGAAAATCTTATAACACATGAACCATGAACGTTGTATAAAAACACACTCCTCATCATAAATGATCGAGGCGGCTCTCTTTTTACACCAAATATAGACCCTAAGCCTTAATCCGCAGGGCCGAAAGTTGCCCGGGGTTGTCGTAAGTCGAAGATGTAGTTGTTAGTTGAAAATTTACTGGCCCCTTTCCCGGGAACTGGACTGATGCCAGGCCCCAGGCGCTCTTTGGCAAAGGTTCGTGGTGTATAGTCGCGGAAACAAATCTATGTATTTGTTTTTTTTCCACTTCACGTTTAAAGCGCTTGACTGCCAAAATAGAGGTCATGGGTTTAATTCTCACTGGAGATTTTTACAAATGGCCTCAGTCTATGTTTCAGTGTGACGGTGGACAAAGAATAGCGTCACTCCATTTCCTTCCGTGGATGTCAGAGAAGGCGACTAAGGAAATAAATTACCAGGTAACGGGCAGCAGCGTCTTCCTGAGATTCCAACCGCATACTGCTATCGCCAACCCGCCTGCTAAGCGTGGCGATTATGGCAAAACCCTTCATGGTTAGAAAAACGTGAGGGAGGCCTATGTCCTGCAGTGGGCGGCAAATAGCTGATGATGATGATGATGTTTGTGATGTCCTTATCTTGTCCTCGCTTTACTGTAGCACAGGCTATTCTATTTTGGGACCAGAACAAGGGTTCTGTCGTGTTGGAGTTATTTATTATAATATTTTTATGGCTCGTACTTAGCTTCTGATCTATCTAACCTGATGGTATGTGAATACGAGGCATTGTCTGTTAGGTGTGGCGTAACCAGACACCACGCCGGGACACAACGCATCTTTGGTAGCACGTGGCGTTGGGGTCGTCGTTTAAAAAAAAAAAAAAAATTTAAACTGTTTATTTTATAAAGATGAATAATTACATGCAAGTCTTAACTGCTAATCTTAAACTAGAAAGATTTTATGAGTTAAGGAGTCTAGTATACAATACAGTCTTAGAATTATTAAATGATTATTATTTATTACTTACATGTGTATGAAGTTGCCCTCTTAATTTTAACATATATTTTTTTATGATGTTCCTGACTTGTCTACTCGTTTTACCTTCTAATGAGTTTTGTCCGTTTTTGTCCGTAGGTAGTGATTTGAAGGGTGAAGTAACTCGAAAATCAATAATTGGTTCAGGTTCATCTTCACGGTCTCCCTACGTCAAAATGTCAACTCTGCGCGCGCTCTACGAACTCTGCTATTCCGATATCGCGCATGATTGTCTTGATAGACATTTGAGAAAGTAGGCGCATTTACTACTCGACGATCTTTTCCGTCATGTGTCATCCTAAGTACGCGAATTTTAGGACGACAGACGAATGAAAAAAGTGGCGGAGTCGTTAGTATGCGTTCCAGATCGAAAGTCTATCGCGCTCTTTATGAGATTCCTCTCTGCGATTTTTATCGTAATCCAATCTCTCTTGTCTTCAATTTTTTAGGACCGGATGGGTTGGCGTGAAAGTGAAGAGGCATATTATTATGCCTGATCTGGCTTAATAAGATAGGTGTAATAACGGCATACATAAAACGGCTAAATGCGAGTCGGACTCGCGCACGAAGGGTTCCGTACCATTATCTATACAACATTGGACACAAAGGTCGAGAAAAAACTGCAAAAATCACGTTTGTTGTATGGGAGCCCCCATTAAATATATGTTTTATTTTAATTTAATTATTTCGTTTTAAAGCTAATATAGAACTAAGAGCTGTGGTAGCGGAGCGGTAGAACGCCGGCTTCTCATTCGGGAGGTCGTGGGTTCGAATCCCGGCATGTAGGTACCAATGACTTTGTTTTCTAAGTTACGTACATTTGTGAAGTTATAGTAGCAATACCACTCGCTAACGGTGAAGGAAAACATCGTGAGGAAACCATAGTGTCTGAGATATTTACATACCTCAGCACTTGCTACGTACAATGGCCCAACTATGAGGCTAAGTGCGGAAATCTCCAGTCGAACTAGAATATAGAACTAAATATTCTGTGAATATTTCAAGTGTCCACCTGTTGCCGTTATTAATATCGAGCAAAAAACGCATAAAAGTTACGTTTGTTGTATGGGAGCCCCCTCTTAAATATTGATTTTATTCTATTTTTAGTATTTGTTGTTTTAGCGGCAACTGAAATACATCATCTGTGAAAATTTCAACTGCCTAGTTATCACGGTTCATGAGATAGAGCCTGGTGACAGACATACAGACAGACGGACAAAGAGACGGACAGACAGACAGACAGACAGACAGACAGACAGACGGACAGTGAAGTCTTAGTAATAGGCAGTCCTGTTTGGCACCCTTCGGGTACGGAACCCTAAAAAGCGGATGAGGCTGTGTCGGTCATTGGTTTAACGTGAAATGTCTATAATAAGCGTTGATTTTTGCTCAAACTGCGCAATGTGTTACGCGACACTGGTGTCATCTAGCGGCACTAGTCAAGAGGATCTGAGTAATAGCTATGGTTCTACACAACGATTTATTTACGAATCACACATGACACGTACTTACAGAGTTACAGCCCTCGCCCAGGTGACATATTTGGGTTAAGTGCGGTTTTAGCAAGTGACCCTCTACCAACAAACCGGAAGTCGTTTCAGGTCAAAACAGCTCTGGTAATATTTACCAGTTGTACAACAAATAATTGTCTACTCTACACCACTCCCTTATTTTACTTTTTTTATCCGAGAATGTTGTCTGCGACTGTACGACGTGATACTAACGAACGTCCAACCAGTCTACAGAGGTTAGCAAAGTGACGGGCGCCGACCAGTTTTCTTTTACACGGAAAGGGCATGAGGGTAGTGTGCAGCTTGGGGTCTTGTTAGCTGACTGTTGTTTAAGAATTAGACTAGTCGTAAATTTAATTTTGGGCCGCAAGCGAGCCATAACTTTGTTCCCTGCAACCAGAAGCGTAACCCATGCTTTAGATTATACTGCACTTAATTAAGATAAGATAAGAATATTCTATATTGAACCAGGCAAAACACAAACATGAAATATTTACAAAAATACACTAGAATTAAAACACTAACTGCACTGGTGCATGTTGCTATGGTAGCGCATCGGTAGAACGCTTTTCTGACATTTTTGGGATCTTAAGTTTGAATCCGGCATGTGGCAATAAGTTTGTTTTCAAAATTGCGTTTATCTATCTTCTTCTGTCGCTGCTGTTCCTGTAAAATTTATTCCGGTTCACAATAAAGAATATCATTATCTTCTCTTATCTTATCTATACAGCCCGCGAAAGACACCCACTGTTGGGCATAGGCCTCTTCACCGCCACGCCAACCTCGCCGGTCCCCTGTTAATCTTCTCCATTGTCCTGGTGCCGCGTTTTTAATGTCATAAACCCTAGCCATCGGGTAGGGGGCCTACCCAAAATTGCTTAAATTTGGAAAATTTTTGTAAGAATAAGAATAACTTTACTTATAGCCACATAGAAAAGTGTTTAAATAAACATAAAGTAGGGGCACATAGACGGCTGACAAAGAACTAAGTTAATGAGTCTTGAGTAGCAATACCCCTTGCTAACTGTAAGGGAAACAATCACAACGAAACCCGATCGTCTGCGGTGTTCATATAACATAAGCAGTATATATACGCCCCGCTGTAAGGCACAGGCCTTCTCTCGGGGAGAGAGTATTGGCTTAATCACCACGCGTGCCCACCGCGGTGAAAAATACGGTGGTAGCCTAGTGGGTAGAGCATTGGACTCGGAAGCGGTTCGATTCACAGTACTGGCATGTCTGACTTGCTGGACTTTGCTTTCTAAGTTATGTAGTTAAGTTATAGTAGCAATGCCACTCGCTAACTGTGAAGGAAAACATCGTGAGGAAACCTGAGTGTCTGAGCTATTCACATACTTCAGCGTTTGGAATCAACGCGTGGTGATTAAGCCCATACTCTCTCTCTCTGAGAGAAAGCCTGTGCCCTACAGTGGGACGTATAATGTATGTATTGTTAATGCTTTTTAAATGTGTTTTCGTATCTGTTTTTACGACACCTTCTGTACCGGGAAATAAATGCAATTTCTTTCTTTTTTATCTTCATAAAGAACTAGGATCTACTAAGTGAATGCAAAATTCTATAGAGGTTACTTTTATGATAACATAACTTACTTCACTTACATTAACCTCCTTAGTCCTAACCTTGAAAATAACAATGGTTTTCAATTGTTATTTTCAAGGCCAGGACTGAGGAGGTTAAAAGCAAGGCAAAACAGTTTTCCACTATGTTTTCCACAACCCTTGAGGACATGCATGCAACAGTTGACTAAGAAATATAAACCAGTCATTTAAGTGTTGCGACCAAAATAAGGTATTACGTGGAGTAAATGTGGGTGGAAGGGCCGCTAAGGAACGTCCTAGGCGGACATACTTCGATCAAGGATATAAAAATTAAACGAAGCGCGCGTGCATGCAATCACTGAAGAGATCTGTCAGGACAGTAGCAAGTAGCAGACCCTGGTCTCTGCCTATCCCTCCGGGATACAGGCATGATTTAATGTTATATTTGTTATTATGTGGAGGCTATGCTTTTGCCTATCTAGCATTTAAGAAACAGACGTTGAGCTCTCTGTATGACGACGACTGGAAAGGACAACAGCAGTGTGTTTCATGACTCAAAACTTGCCCTAAAAATAGGCACCCCCTATTTTTTCATAAGCATTTAAGCACATACACTCTTCGGACCGTCGAAACCTTGTAAAAAATACACGCCATTTTTATTTACATACAACCAAATTACTGCCTCTCGATGGTTAAAGAAATACCCGTACATAAATATCGTACTTTCTCCTCCACGAAACACCTCTGCACGAATAAAAACCAAGTCTCGCCGACCCCTTTTGTTCGCCGAATATTGATAATTTTTCCGCCGGCCTCGTTTCTTACGTAACTCAATAAATACATCGGAAGTGGCAATGATGAGCCAGCTAACTAGATGCGACGTGTGCCGTCAACGGAAAAGTTTGCTACACGCGCGGGAGATAGGAGATGACGCCCGCCAGGAGATTTTTATTGGCTGCAACTTTGGAGCTGTTTTAAGCTTACAGTTTCGTGTGGATTTTTCTACTTTAACGTTTTTGTGCTTAGAGAGAATCACTTTCTACATTTGTTGACCAAATTTCGGTTTTATTAGCGAAAGGCTAGATAAAAAGCACCCGTAACCGTCGGAAGTCAGAGTCTTCGCCATAAAAACAAAATGTTTAATTTTGAACGTCAAAGTTGTTAGGGCGCTTATGCATGGGCGGCACGGGTGCCAACTGCACCCGTCGACACTCGTTGACGGCAGACGCTGACGCGTCGATGGCAGCCGTCGACATGTGCCGACAGCCGTTACCGACATGTCAGCGTTGAATATCCGAGTCAGCGCGTCGACGGTTGCCATCGGCACACGTCGACGGCTGCCGTCAACACACGTCGACGGCTGCACGTGGCACACGTGCAGTCCTTGTAATAAGCGCCCTTAGATTCACAATTAATTAAGAAGAAGTATAATTGCAATGTACGGTAATAAACCTCGTGGCGCAGCGGTAGTGCATCAAAGTAATGCATACCATGCGAGAGGTCCCGGGTTCGAATCCCGGCTGGGGACAAAAAAAAAACCCCAGGTCTTGGATGTTTACATGTTTGTGATGTCGTTGTTTCTGGTTCCCACGACACAGGGTATCCTAGTGTGGGGCCAGAAGCAATGTATGTGCCTGTATGTAAATGTTTATTTTTATAATAAGTAGTTTTACTATGTGCACATAGTTTTGCACATACGCGAGCTTAATACTACTTGGCATTATCAGCCAGCTAACCTAAGTTTTAAAGAAAACATTAACGGGTAGTGCAACTTAGAATATAAAATATACTAATTATTTATTTATATCTAGACATATATAAAAAAATCATACAGAAGGGAAATAATAAAAAATGAATACATAGAACCTACAATCTTACTATAGTAATGTGATGTCTACACGTGAATACTACTCAAAATAAATTAAAATAATTATTGGCGACTTAGGCAGTCACTGTAAACTTTGGCTTTGAATATTTCAAGCGATGGGGCCTGTTTGATGTGTAGACGCTAGCTACTCGAAAGGCGAATTGCTGTCACAGTGAAAGAACTTGAAAAACCAGCCGTATTATGCGCGGGGGTACGGAGATGCATTTCTCGTGATGCAATAAGTAATTTTATTTATAAAGATGATACAATAACACTAGGACCTATTTAACTTCTATTTAGTAGAAATAATATACGATAACTTGTAGACCACTCCACTTCCTAAAAAAGGTATGAGTTAAAAACTACATAAGTTAACATAGGCGTCGACGTGTTGAATTGAATGAATCGTGTACAGAGAGGTAGCAGAAGATGTCTCAGAAATTTTGCATATTGCTACTGCTAAGAAGTAAAATTCTTTGAAGTGTTGCGTTTAAGAAACCAGGGACTGTGACTTGGCACGTTACTGACAGATCACTTTCGCTTCCTCAACATTCATTAGTCGGACCGGTGTTAAAACCACGGATATGTTGTTCAGAGTTGCACTGAACAGAGAGCTTTGTAAAGAGCTGACTACCAATCTCCAGTGATGGAGATGCACTTGAAGAAGTATGATACTGGAACCGTTCTTTTGTTGTAACACTGTTGTAAGCTTTGCACGCACGCCGGATTCAGCTACTTTTTTTCTTGCCCTTTGCTAATACATCCCCTATGTGGTTGAAATATATCCACCCGGGACGTCCCTTACTGGCCCTTCCACCCACATTCGATCGATATATTTGTTTCGTCAATCTTTCTTCCTTAATCCTCACATGTCCAAGCCAACGCAACATTCCTTTCTGAATTCAACTTGTATTTTATTTGTGCAACGTTTTTTGTTATATAGGTACGCAAATACTGTCTCAAATGTTGAAATTCAAATAATATTTTATATCTGTAGGGTTAGCTGTTAAATTGGGTGGGCAATGAACGTGAAAAATGTGTAATCTCAACTTGTTAGCAGTGATCGAAATCGGTTTAAAACCCTAAAATATATGAATTTTTATTTGTTGAATCCTGAAATCCTGAGAACTTGCTTCACGGCAACTATTGACTATGTGAGTCACTGCGCGGTATCCAAGCAAATGAGATTGATTTGTCTGGGGTTTTGGTATTTATGAGCTTCATGGCATATTATTATCTCTTGGCCAACTGTATTCTTTGTGTAATTATGTGAGCTTGTTTTACTTCCTTATTGGTAACTATTGTACTTACGTGTTTTCTTTTCTTGTCATGTATTCATTTTTTACAATAAATGTCTTTATTTGTTTCTTCTTAATTCCAATGTTAAGTTATTAAGTTCCAACCTTATAAGTCGAATTTAAATTAGATTGTCGCATCTAAAGCCTAGTAAATACCTAATCATTGGTAACATCCGTTCAAGACGAATGCACCCAATCGGAACATACGCCCAACAATATTTCGTAAGCGACGTCATATTTCCTGGCTTCGGCTCGCAGGAATGAAAGAAGCGTTTAAGCCGGACCTAAGTTCCGTCACAAAAGAAAATGATAGGAAAGACAGCTAGGGTTTCGTTGCTCCTCATTTGCCCTTGTCAGTCTGCCGTCCACTAACTAAAACGCAGGTTAGTCTCACTTGGCCGTTTTTTACATTTAAATATAATATTACTAAACTTTACAATCCCTATCTTTTGGTCTAAGAACAATGTTTCTAGCATCATTCGTTTCGGCGATACAACGTAGTTAGCAGTTAAACCACAGTTTTTTGTGACGTAGTTAGTTAGAAAACGGCTATCCCAAAATACTTAGGTTCATCATCATCACCATCAGCCATTTGAAATCCACTGCAAGACGTAGGGCTCCTTCTCGGTTTTCATAACCATGAAGGGTTTTGCCATAATCGCCATGTGGCAGGCGGGTTCCTTAGTCACCTTCTACGACAATACTTAGGTTGACGGGTGTTAAAGTTCCATAAATACCGGTTAACCAGATTACATTATCTTTTTAGAGACATCAATTCCCACCATCTCGCAGTTTTATCAACAATCAGTTTTTGGGCTTAGCTGCTTTTTAACAAGTAGACGGCAATTGTTGCCATTGTTTTTGAAGTGAAATTTCTTTAGGCGCCCTTTTTCTGGGGCGTAATTATGAGCACCAAATCTTTATCAGTGCAGCTGATCTATTCATTCTTAACAAAATATAACACCGCATACCACCTCAAATCTCTTTCAGAGTTCTTGTTCTGTGGTCTATGACTGGAAAGAGGTGAAAGCCAAGAGATGAAGAAGAAGGATGTCATGGTTGTGCAACATCAAGGAGTGGACATATATACACATGCATACATAAACTTACGCCTGTATCCTAGAGGGGTAGGCAGAGACCAGGGAATGCCACTTACCACGATCCTGACAGATCACTTTCACATTCATTCATTAGTCGGACCGGTGTTAAAACCACGGATATGTTGTTCAGAGTTGCACTGAATAGAGAGCTTTGTAAAGAGCTGACTACCAATCTCCAGTGATGGAGATGGACTTGAAGAAGTATAATACTGGCACCGTTCTTTTGTTGTTACACCTTTGTACCGGACCCATCGGCAATTCAGCTAAACGTCTTTTTCCGCGGCCCATTAGATCGGTAACTTAGATTATTTCACCTGTAAACGGTATCGGGTTTTATTGTTTTGGTAATTTAGCGGATTTAGACCCTTCTAAGCTCTCGTAAGTAAAGGTAAATGAGAGACAAAAAAAAGGCCGAAGGGCCTCTCGGTCCAAAGGGCCATTAAAGGGGAGAAGTAAATAAACAAATAAAATCCACACAACACAATGCCTTGTGCTGGACTCAAACTAGGATATCCTTTGTCTTGGTAACAGCCCCCACTGGGAATCGAACATACGACCTCCGGTTTGGTAGTCAGACGTGATACCGAAACGCACACTACCGTCTTGCACCCAGAACAACCTTCTACTCCAATAATCATTTCATCGCATAAGAAGAAGATTGAAAACCTGTCCATTTCGTAGACTCATTTCCCCGGGGTAAACTCACAAAACCAACAACACCGGCGTCTTAATTACCTTCGCTCGAATAAGAAGATTGAACAACTATGCATTTAGCAGACTAGTCCTTGTGAGGTAAACTTCGACATCGCTTATCGCTCGCACTGTCGCTTGCGTTCTGTAATTCAATGAAGGCGCCACCAATTGTGCCGTATTGTGTCTACTCGGACTCGAGTTAGATGTTTAGTCCAACCCGGTTAAGACCGGTCTAAGTTAGCGCTTGAATCGTGTTTGATTTCTTGTTAACTTCATTCAGTATCGCTGTAGTTGTACTGTTCTACCACTATCTGTGGTAATCGAGATATAAATTAGAAAATAAAGTCAAAGGTACATGCCCGTACTGGGAATCGAGCCTGGGTCTCTCGCTTCCGAGTCCAATGTTCTACCCACTAGGCTGCCACCGCTGTGGTAGTAGAACATTTTGAAGTTGTAGTAGCCAGTCGCTAACGGTGAAGGAAAACCTGAGTGTCGGAGCTATTCACATACCTCAGCGCTTGAAATCGCCAATCCGCGGTGGGCACGCGTCGTGATTAAGCCCATACTCTCTCCCTGAGAGAAGGCCTGTGCCCTACAGTGGGACGTATATAGGCTGCTTATATGTAGTTGTACTGTATTTTGAACAGAATTTAAGTACCTGTCGCGGGTGAGCGTGCATCACTGCACGAGTCGGAATCGGGATAGTTCACAAATTTCTACTGAAAATCCCCACCTGCGGGAATCCCCGGTGGAGATTTGTGACTTTTTTGACCGTAAATCTCCACTGGGCACTCAGCTAAGTCTCAGTGGGGGTTTTTAGACAATACCATAGACATATGCCATTTTTTTCTTGTGATGTGTTAATTTGTCCCAATAAATAAATGTATTTCTTTCTTTCTAAATATGCCACGAATGCCCATTTCTAAATGTTTACTTAAATAAATTAAAGATTCGTGCAACGTTTGTTCGACAATCCCCTTTCTAAGACTACACTGGGTGCCAAATAAATTTGTATTAATATTTGAAATTTCAGTCCGTGTGGCGCCGGATGAAGAATAGCGTCAATCCATTTCCTTCCGTGGATGTCGTAGAAGGTGACTAAGGAAATCAATTGCCAGGAGACGGGCAGCAACGTCTTCCTGAGATTCCAACAGCATACTGCGATCGCCAACCCGCCTGCCAAGCGTGGCGATTATGGCAAAACCCTTCATGGTTATGAAAACCACGAAGGAGGCCTATGTCCTGCAGTGGACGTCAAATGGCTGATGATGATGATGATGTGAAAATTACTTCGCTAACTCCGCCAAAATCCCACAATCACCATGCGGTTAGTAAATGTACCGCCCTCCCTCCCACTTTTTCAAGCAGAAGCAAGACACAAACACACCACCACTGACACCAATACTTGTGTGGAAAAAAATGCGTTGCGATGCGTTTCGCCTCTAACACGAGGCATCCTCAGGCTCCGATGGTCGACATGTGACAAGTGACCGTCACCCCAACAGCACTCTCTATTTTATAGGATAGGTATTTATTTATTTTCACATTTTAATGCTATTATGGATTTCCGCAAAGTAAAGCCTTATTCCATACAAATAAATTTGTAATAATACTTGTTATTTCTTGAATTATTGAGATAGATATACGTAGATGACCTAGGAAAAAGAAACACTATGCCAAAAATTATTGCTTTACATTTTGAACGATTTCTATCAGTGGTTTGTTTATATCTAGGGAAGAGTAAGCTTGAACGAAATATACATAGCGTTCTGCTTAAAACAATCCGCTAGAGCAATTTCAAACTTTATTATTAGTTTTCAATTGCGCCGTGCCCGTATCAAGTAACAATTTCTACTCGTCGATGGGAAAAATATGAAGCTAAGGTAAAATATCTTTCAGAAACTTTGTTAGAAATCCATATTCGTTATGAACGAAAGACTTATAGTAAAGTCTCCGATTTTGTAAGTTAAGTACATTATTAGTATCTCGGAGGGGTAGGCAGAGACCAGGGTTGCCACTTGCCACGATCCTGACAGACCTCTTTCGCTTCACCAACATTCGTTAGTCGTTGCGTGCATGCACGCCGGTTTTTGGTACTTTTTATCTTGCCCTTTCATCTGAAATGAATTTATAATTTTTATGGTGGTACCAAAATCCTCGACGTTTGACTCCGACTCACATGTGGCCAGGTTTTAAATAATTTTTATAGCGGACTTTATGTACTCGTATAATTTCTTTACTGGAAGTAATCATTGATAAGTTGATTAATAGACCTTCCTTCATTTTTCTTGTTTTACCTTACAAAGTAAAATAAAAAAAAATCATCCAATACATGCATTTCAGTAACTTTTTTAGAACATAAACTAACAACTTCTCACTGAACGCAACCATCGCTGGAGGTGCAGTCTAGTCATTCCAAAGTTCTTGCAGTAAGACATGAGTTACTGCTAGATAGTTTCTTTAGCTAACGCAATTTGACTGCATATGAGTCGCATTGTTTATTGTATGTATTTAATAATGGCAAGTAGTTTATGATGTAACATATAGTTTGTAGTATATGTATCAGAAGTTTATGTGTTATATCGATATATTTCTGGTAATTTGTAAGTAATTTATTTCTTAGAAAACTTTACTAGCACTACCTCTTCATCTATCTACATACATCACCCATGGTTAGGTGGAAGAAAATAGTTTTAAGTATTAAGGTCCTCTTTGTGCAGGTGTATCTCTTGTGCAATAAATAATTTTCAAATCAAAATTATAGCAGTCGTAAAGCGTGTGCCAATTCACAGTCCTGCGAATGAAAACACAGCGAGTAAATTTGCAACCTTGCCATATTTACCGATATAATAGTAAGTCATAAATCGATTAACGTGTATTTTTTATTAATACTATTATCGCGCCGAAACTTAATGTAAAATACGACGGATTTAATGCCATAAGTGTATTTGGTCACTGCTGGAAATATACCTACCTTACGGGTCTATGTTGTCTTACAAACAATTCTTTAGCAACTTTAGCAAAATTAGTTATCAACGTTTCGTTTTACAAACTGTGGTTTCACAATGACATCTAAATACAAATATTAATTTGTATGGCATTTATTTTTAAAATGAATCGTTTATAATATCTTTAAAAGACAAACATACATTTAAATAAAATCAGGTGACCAATTATGCGTTTCGAATATACTTTATTTATTATTATTTTATAAGATATTCTTGAATGTCTCAAGTTTGCAATATGGCTTCGAAACTGTTATTCTACAAGGGTGTCATTTCCATTTGGGACAAATCAATTAAAGGTAAGTTTATACAGGAGGCTTACAATTGTCTGAACGGAATTTCTTCCGCCTCTTAAAGTAACCTAATAAGTAACAAAATTTATTTTGCTAGGTGAACTTTTTGGTCACCACTAAGGAGCTACGCTCGCTTCACTCGCTCCGCGCAGTGAGATCACAAGTCTAACCTAACCTAACCCACTGTTCCAATGAGAAGGAATGTTTTTTTTTAATGCGGGGGGCTCCGCTTCCCGAACCCCGCCACCGGGGGGCTGCGCCCCCCTACGCCCCTCTGCTCTGGCTTACGTGTGCTGTACTTCTTGCCGTTTTGTTTTTTGTCTGTGGAAGTTTCATTTTCTTTCGCGAGGCTACTTAATTACCGAATGTCTTTAGACTAAGTAACCAAAATGTGAAAGAAAAATATTATTTCAATAGAACTTTGCTGATTTAATGTATTTATGTAAAGAAAACTTATCTAATGTTATGTTGCAAAATGGCATTATATGAAATAATTACTTTATGAGGTGTAAGGTTTATATAACATTTTTATATGGAATGATGAGTTGTCAAATGATACATGTACATTTCGTTGTTTGTTGCGAAGAATTTGTTAAATAACTGTTCAAATTTCGAATGGTACCCCTCCCCTACGGTACGCCACTTCTTCCAGTCCTCGGACATCATCGTTGATCCGTTCCCTTCAGTCAGAGTCAGAACGTCAGTCCAGTGAGCTGATATTTTCTCCAAAATTCCACATACGCGCGTCCCAATCTGCCTCAGATCGTCTCTCCGACGTGCTGGTGGGCGTCATATTAATAGTAAGTCATTTTAACACCTAATAAATAGATAGAGTACACTTTATTGTACTTTATGCACCACGACGCACTCTCCGTAGTACAATTACGAGTTACCGTAGGCATTGACTGAAAACGGCGCTAAGGGATCAGTTCCTCAGCACAACGTTGAGTCAGCTGCCTTTTGTGGCAACTTAGATACACCACAGGACACACCTACGGTCCTGTTTTATTTATTTGATTTGTCTGTTGTGCATTTAGTTTTCTTTGTGTTGTTGTGCATATTATGTTACTTATCTGTTTATTTTGTTTCTGTCATGTGTCTTATTGGTATAATAAATGTCTTTCTTTCTTTCAATCAGAAGCAAGAATTGATAAGTTACTAATGCAGACTGTTAAAATTATGACCTTTGCATCTACGTAATGAGATGATTTATACAGCGTCCAGTGGCACCCTTACTCATATTAGATGTGTGAAGGGACCACTTGGACGCTGCAATGCCTGAGACATTGTTTTTTAGACGGAGTTGGCTTGCCCAGCACCTATACCATCCTGACAGTTTAGTCTGCCTAGCCCACAGGAAAGACCAGTCAATACGTGCAGAGCCAACCAAGCCGCGGGTTTCCTCACGATGTTTTCCTTCACAATTAGCGTGTGGTATTGCTATTACAAATTCGCAGATGTACGTAACTTTGAAAATAAACAAAGTCATACGTACAAGCCCGTACTGGAAATCGAACCTGGGTCTCCCACTTTCAAGTTCATTGTTCCACCCACTGGGCTACCATCGCTGGTAGACTGTTACAAACTCACATATTCAAAGAAACCGAAACAAAAAATAAATACAACTTTGTTTTGTGCGCGATATTTATCAGAATCGTGGCAAATGGCAAACGATATCTCTGCCTACTCCTCTGGGACACTTAAGTTTATTAGACAGGCTTGAGTTTACGTATATATATTTCACGATTATAGGACGTGCTTTGCAGGGTTTGATAATTGAACAGATTTTTTTAGACTCTAATCACTTCGGCTGTTCTCAACATAGTTTTCTCAACTTCGGTGGGTCATTGAATCGAGACAAAGTCCGCAAACTACGGCACTGCATCTTCATGTTAACCGGGGAACTCTTTTATAGCGGCAAAGTTCACCACTAGGTGGTCATTTAAGAGTTTGAATTCACGAGCTACATCACACGCCGCTTTCAATATCATCGGGCTATTCTATGCGGTGATGCGCAAAATAAATGCAACAAAAGCATCGTTCCACACCCATTGTTTAAATTCACAAGAATTATTTTGAAAGTAAATAATCTCCTATTACCATAAATTTGTCGGGGTGTATTTCCATGTTTGTGATGTCCTTACATGGGGTAGCTTAGGTATCCTAGTTTGGGACCAGGACAAGTGATTGTGTTGTGTGATAGTTATTAATAATTATTGTTACTATTGATCCACTGCATCTATACTTAAACTGTAAAAAAATCTGAATAAGGAGTTATAAATAGTGTTTTTTGTGGATTTCGTACGTAAATACACGTAATATACGAAAGTTTTTTAGTAGTACTTCATCATCATCATCATCATTCAGCCACAGGAAGTTCACTGCTGCGCAGCGTAGGACGACCAGCCACAATATGGACAGATGGCCTCATAAAAGTGGCAGGAAGACGCCATGCAAGCCGCTTCCAACCGGTCTTTTTGGAAATCCATGGAGGGGGCCTAGTAGTACTTATTTTGTTTCAATTTCGTTTCAAATCCGACAGACACACAGACGAACATAGGCGTCGAACTCATAACATCCCTTGTTTTTCAAAGACTACGGTTAATAACACCGCGCTGCAGTGAAACTGGAAATACGTATGCAAACCCGTAAATTGCAGAGACTTTGAGACTGGAAAATAGCACCATTTCCATGAAAAAAAGAACTGTTTTCATATCGTCCATGTGTGATACGCTACTCGACTTATAACGGGTTGAACTTCCTATATTGATTTATAATTCTGTCGCGCTTTCAATATTATCGAGCCATTCTATAAGTTGCAGTGGGGTGTAAATTGTGAATTGAAAAGATACGTTATGGTGCATTTCAGTGACCTGAATTTGGAGCTCGCATTTGTGCCAGCTTTAGGCATTGATTTTGATACCTTTTTGTACTAACATGAATGTCCATTGTCATACATTCAACGAGTCTTGTTTATTAGGTAAATTTAATTACCTTTTATCTCGATGTTTACCTAATAAAAATCGTAGGAGTATCGCGAGTCATTAATTTTGAAACTAACAGCTTTGACGTTCATTAAGTAAACATTTTGTTTTCATAGTGAATAAAAATTTTTGACTTTGATTTTGACTTTATTTATATATTTTGTAAGGCTTAATTGTAACTTTATTTTTTTAGAGCAGCACTAAAATATTAATACTAAATTTTATTTATAAAAACAAGTTTCTTTGTTTAAATTATCTTTAATTGTAATTCCAATAAAATATTATTTCTTTACTTTATTTTTAAGAACTTTAATTCCAATTTCCTCGTCATCGAGACTGATGCCCGCTTTCACGACCAAAACTTAATATCCTCCTATCTCGGAAACCCTTAACTCAAGTGACTTCCTAAAGTGTTAAGTAGGGCTACCAATCTTTTATAATCCATTATAAATTTTAATAAAGCGGTGATAGCCTAGCGGGTAAAACATTGGACTCGGAAGCGGGAAACCCAGGTTAGATTCCCAGTGCGGGCATGTACCTATGACTTTGTTTTCTAAGTTATGTACATTTGTGAAGTTATAGTAGCAATACTACTCGCTAACTGTGAAGGAAAACATCGTGAGGAAACCTGGGTGTCTGAGCTATTAACATGCCTCAACGCTTGAAATCGCCAATCCGCGGTGGGCACGCGTGGTGATTAAGCCCATACTCTCTCTCTGAGAGAAGGCCTGTGCCCTACAGTGGGACGTATATAGGCTGCTTATGATGCTTATGATAAATTTTGACGAAGCGAAAGAGGTATGTAATGTTTAATTTTATAATGTTTAGTGTCACTCCCCGGAAAACAGGCGTGAGTTTATGTATGTATTCTTTTACAGCCTCAAACGTGACTGCATCATGAAAAATCTAAACACACCAACGTTTTATGAGACGGAGCGAGATAAGATAAGAACGAGAGAGAGGAAAAGAAGAATGCGTGCAGAAAATAGATAGAGATAGATAGATAGAGAACACTTTGTTTTACATAAAAATGGAAATTACACAGATAAAATATGCGTTCCACCATCAGTACCTTTAAGAAGCGGTTGAGAGAGCACTTTCTATCCCTACTATAACTTTGAGTTATAGATATATAGGAGAACACTTTATTCCACAACCAGGTGAAAGATATTACAAATAGTTTTTTTTATATCTAAGTAGTGGTGAAAAATTGTCTCTTCTCTTTCAGACAACCTTTGGATTGAGTGAATTGCGGGAAGAATATAGTCGGTAGATTGATATACATAAATGAGAGAATCTGAAATATAATGCTATGTGAAGTAACAAATATTGTATTTATGTATTACCTATTTGTATCTACGATTTTAAATATGTCTACAAGTATTTAGTATGTTTCATACAGCTTGGCAAGGGCCTCCTCGATCTTCCTGGACCAGGATAGAAAAAACTCGGACCAGATCTTTCTGTCCTGGGCTAGCTCAGATCACTCCAGCATGCGTTGGTCAATATCGTCTCGCCACCTCGTACGTAGTGACGTTCACCTTGTATTCAGTTAATGTTTATTAATTTTTATTAAACGTTGTTTATAGTTTTTGTACTTTGTTTTGCGCACGTATATGGAGCCATTTTTTACTTCTTCCCCCATTCTCTAAGGTTTGCCGAAAGACATTTATCACACAGATAAGTTCGCCCGTGTACATATTGGGAAAAGAATGGGACGCGGCATCAATATCAATGGTGAGTACATCACTCACCTTCGATTTGCCGACGATATAGTGCAAAACGTATGGACAAAACGAAGTTCATGTCGAACGCCCGTGTTGTGCCCACCGCAATAACATTGGGGAATTCGACTCTTGAAGTTGTAGACGAATACGTCTACTTAGGACACACAGTCCAACTAGGCCGGTCCAACTTCGTGAAAGAGGTCAATCGTCGAATCCAACTCGGCTGGGCAGCATTCGGGAAACTTAGAAAAGTCTTTTCGTCTAATATACCTCAGTCGCTCAAGACAAAATTATACAACCAGTGTGTATTACCAGTGATGAATTATGGCACTGAAACGTGGTCTCTCACTGTGGGCCTCATAAGAAAGCTCAAGGTCACGCAACGAGCTATGGAAAGGGCTATGCTCGGAATTTCTCTACGAGATCGAATCAGAAATGATGGGATCCGTAGACGAACGAAAGTCGTCGACGTAGCCCAGCGGATTAGTAAGTTAAAGTGGCAGTGGGCGGGGCACATAGCACGCAGAACTGTTGGCCGATGGGGTCAAAAAGTTCTCAAATGGAGACCACATATCGGTAAGCGCAGTGTAGGACGACCAGCCACAAGATGGACAGATGACCTCATCCAAGTGGCAGGAAAACGCTGGATGCAAGCCGCTTCCAATCGGTCTTTTTGGAAATCCATGGAGGAGGCCTATGTTCAGCAGTGGACTTCTTGTGGCTGAATGATGATTATGATGGTGTACATATTATTTCTTTTATAATGGCCTGTTAAGTGTTTTAAGTGCATTTAAGTACGAATTTATTTCAGGGATAGAAAACCTCCCGCGCCTATAAAATAACTACCGTTTCCGCATTTTATAAGACTGCAACAGCAGACGCGAAATGCCAGGAAGAATGCTAAACACTATTTAAAACTTTGCGCTAAAACAGAGGAAAGTTCCTCGCTAAGTTACGTTTATAAAAGCCCCCTGCAAAGTTATTACGCCCTACGAGGTTGGAGAGTGGCGCACATCACACTGCACACAGAAGTGTGACTCGAGTGAGGTACTGCTGACGAAACTGGAGAGATAGATTCGATTAGATTGCAACTCTTTGTTGCACACCATACGTTAGAAAAGTGGCGAGGCAGCTAGGCTTAAAACTGGTACTAAGCAGCACTAGATAAGCAATCGCTCAGACCTTTTAGAACATTTTTTATTAGTGGCTTGCCGAGCACCCATAATATCCTCTCAACTTAGTTGGCTTGATCCACAAGAAAGCCAATTTCAATGCGTGCAGAGTCAACAAAAGCAGCGGGTTTCCTCAGGATGTTTTCCTTTACATTTAGAGCATTTCACCATGTATCAAAACTATACTATCCAAAAATATTGGTCCGAGACTCACCTAACCCAATGGATCCCATGACGCTAGCAGCATTCCCCCGCTGCACCACCAGGGAAATTCCCTTATATCAAGTACGCCTCAGAATAATAGTCATCACCACAACCCCTCAGGCGGTGACTGATTTTACGAATGGAAGCCGTTTCCTTATCCCGCATCATCATCAATATCATCAGCCATTTGACGCCCACTGCAGGACATAGGCCTCCTTTGCAGTTTTCATAACCATTAGGGGTTTTGCCATAATCGCCACGCTTCGCAGGTGGGTTAGCGATCGCAGTATGTGGTTGGAATCTCAGGAAGAATCTCCTGGTAATTGATTTCCTTTGTCGCCTTCTACGACATCCACGGAAGGAAATGGAGTGACGCTATTCTACTGACTGAAGCTGCCGCTCCAGTCTTCTTCTTCCACTTTTCGTTCGTGAACTCATTGAATCTTCTGTTCGTTAATAGTTTGTGCGACTACCTCGTGTATCTTACTCTGCGTTGACGGCTCTCACCTACATAATATTATATAGAAGTAGCTCAAGTGTATAAAAACCTGTTACACTTTGTTTCTGCAGGGAGATTTTACGGTCTTAGTGAAAACGGGGCTGTAATGTTTAATTTTATAATGTGTTTAAGTAACATGAGCTCGCTAGGCTTTGGCGGAAGAGACTCCAAAAAACCAAAGTCAGAATATGTTTATTTAAAAGCTATGGGTGATGTACTAATGAACCACAAAATACAAAGATCCCGACACCATTTTGGGTATGCCAATCGATAAATTAATGTGGATTAAGCGAATATTTTGTTGTAGCAAGTGGTAAACCCTGATCTCTGCCTTCCCCTCCGGCACACAACCCCGAGTTTAATGTAAGTAACAAGCATTACGTGTGTGATTGGATCGATCTTGTCTGTACGTGGATCGAATTTCACCTATTTTAAATTAAAAATAAAATCTGTGTCCCCGCGCACCGAACTATGGCATTCCGTGGTAGCTTTAGGTATGCGGCGTCCAAGTGTTGGAATGATATTCCTCCTCCAGTCCGTGAAGCGCCTAGTGGATTTGCCTTTGGGCGCAAGCTCAGGGCATATTTGCTTGAGCAGCAGAGACTTTCCCATCCTGTCCCAACTTCTCGCCGCAAGTGACTGATAATGTGATCGCATCATAATCATTAACCTTGTAAGTCATTAACTTTATTTGTATTTTATGTAATTTTATTCATTTTCTTATTTATTTAATCATCTATTAATTCATTTATTTAACTATGTTATTATTGTTATGTACTGCACCGCAACCTATTATATTTGTGAGACGGACAGGCACTGGCTGAAAATCAGCGCTTTGGGTGAATACCCTCAGCACAATGCTGAGCCAGCTGCCTTTTCCAGCAACAGGGACACACCACAACTTACGTTAATATAAAGTGTTTTATTGTTTTCTTTCTTTTTCTACCTTTTATATTGTAATTTAATATTTTATCTTGTAACTTGTTAATGTATGTGTGTGTTTCTGTTGTTGTAATAAATGTTCTTCTTCTTCTTCTTCTTCTTCTTCTATTTTTGTTCACTAGTTTAGAAGTAAATTGGCTGTGACAGACGAAAAGACAGGTACAGATAAGCACAACAGTACAAATAGGTACGGACAGGCACAAAAGTAATAATAAATAATAATAGTAACTTGCACGCAACTCAATCACTTGTCCCGTTTCCGATCTAGGATATCCTGTACTATGGTAACCAGACCAGAACATCATCATCATCATCAGCCATTTGACGCCCACAGCAGGACATAGGCCTCCCTCATGGTTTTCCAAGCTTCCCGGTCTGCCAAAACATTATAATCATGCAAATATACCCAGACCCTATTGATTCATCATTACCCTAGTGATACTTAGTGAGGTTCACAATTACGGATGCATTTTGCTACACTTTCCTCCGGCATCCGTCGAACGTAGCCATATCAGCGCGTATCACCTCCTTGATGCCTCATGAAGTAAGAGCCCTATCACACTAGCAATTTGCGAGTGATTTGAAAGCGGAGCGATTGCGCAGCGAGCTCGCCGCGACGACTAGGTTTTTTTACTAACAGCAGATGGATAAAGCGCGGTCGCCGAGCAGGAAGAATTTCGTACATTAACCTGTTACTAGCTATCTCTGTTGCTCCCGCGTAAATATATTGCGTCACGCTCGCACAGATGCATTGGCCGACGTCTTAAGGGATTGCAAACCTTTTACCTGCGACGGTAAGGTCTGTTCTTGTACGCTTGTGTTCGGTTGACCTTGAGCCAATCCCATTATTTGAAATAAATAGGGAACAACGACATTCCATGTTGGGATGCGCTAGTGATCGCTCAGTTTTCGGACACAGTGAAATCGTTTCTGAAGTTGTTTGTGTTTTGTTTTCTTGTTTTAATTGTTGTTTTGTTATCTTGTTTTAATTGTTGTTTTGTTATCTGTTTTAAAATGGAACCAGTGCCGTCTACCTCTCGCCCATTTAAGGCGTTTGTTTCTCCGCGGAAGAAAAGAAAAATGTCACACTTAAGTGAATCTGAGAAATTGATGATTATTAACGTGTTTAAGTACGTTAAAGAATCCTGGCCTGCTGATAAATATGCCTCAAAACAAGAAATGAAGGACAAAACAGCCGATATCTTGGGCATATCGAAATCGACCGTTTATCGTATTTTAACAGAATACCACAAAACAGACACCGTCAAGCCAGCTGCATCACCAAAGCAACGTCTCTTTTCATCGTCAACGATGACTTTGATAAATCGTGTATTAGAAGGATAGTGCACAGCTTTTATTTAAAAGGAGAGTTACCTACTGTAAAGAAGGTGCTACATGTCATAAATGAAGACGAATCTTTACCAAACATGGGGTTGACATCGCTAAAAAAACTACTGAAACATTTGCAGTTTAAGTATGTCAAACGAAGGAGAAATAACGCATTAATCGACAGAGATGACATAGCATTGTGGCGTATCAAATATTTGAAAAAGATTAAAGCTTACCGAGAGCAAGAACGACCAATATATTACTTAGATGAAACTTGGGTGAATGCAGGTAACCTTTTCGTTTTATTACATAAACGTGATATTACTTTTGGCGCGCGACTTCACTCGCATTAAACTATAATTTAAAAAGAAATAATTTTTCTTTTATGGGAAAGAATTTTTATTTATTTAATTATTATAAACCATCCTCCATCAATAATAAAACCCACAATATCTAATAACATAAAACGTAATGTATCAGTCAGTACAATAACGGGATCAAGTAAATACTTTTTGTGTATGTGTGGGTATAAAAACGTAGATGGGTTTATCAGCAGACGCGATTGTAATTGCCTGAGCGTGTTTTTCACTTTTACGCGCAACGCATAAGGTCCAAGAGTCTTATAATAAAGTTATGAATTTTCTTTTCAGGGCACACTGTAGGCAAAGTGTGGGAAGACACTACAGTAAAGTCACGCAAACAAGCATTTTTGGAGGGTTTGTCGACGGGTGCAAAGAATCCTACTTCCAAAGGCAACCGTCTAATTGTACTGCATATAGGAGGTGAAAAAGGATTCGTGTCGGAATCAGAATTGGTGTTTGAATGCAAAGGTACGGGTGATTATCACGAATCGATGAATGCAGTCAAGTTTGAAAATTGGTTTCAAGCTATGCTACCGAGACTTGAGCCAAACGCAGTGGTTGTCATGGATAATGCGAGCTACCACTCAAGACGCCTGGAGAAAATTCCAGTTACGAGTTGGAAAAAACAGGACATCCAGGAATGGCTTTTATCAAAGCAAATATTTTTTGAGCCCAATGAAACAAAAGTTCAGCTTTTGGAAAAGGTGAAAGATGTAAAATCCCAGTACGAATCGTACGTCATCGACGAAATGGCGAAAGGAGTTAATGTGGAGGTATTGAGATTACCTCCATACCACTGTGAGTTGAATCCGATTGAATTGGTGTGGGCAGACATAAAGGGGTATGTGGCGAGGAAAAACACTACATTCAAGATGGCGGACGTGAAAAACTTGCTCCGGGAGGCTTTGAACAACGTTTCAGCAGAAAAGTGGCAAAATTGCATTCGTCACGTTAAAGAAGAAGAATTGAAATTAGGTGGACTTGACAACGATATAGACAAAACTATCGATTCTTTTTTAATCAATGTGACAGGCGAAACATCGTCAGAAAGCAGTAACACTGATACCGCGGAATATGATTCTGATTAATAAATCATATATTTTTGAATTAAGTACCTACATTTTATTGATTCCAAATTGTAAATAAGTAATTAAGTATATCTAACTCGATTTTATAACAGTTCACTGCGACTATTTTTCCAGGGAGTCATTGATAACAGATACAAAAATCGAGTTATACACTGCATTATTCAACTAATTAGTCATCAACGAATTTTTGAAATCTGAAATCGTATCGAAAAATACGCGAGAATATAATCCGCAGCGCCTCTATGATACGTACGAGAAACTAAATTAACATACGATTAAAATTGTACATTGATTGTACAGACCTGTCCGAACTAGTATCAATATAAACTTGCACTTCACAAAAAATGTTGGTGACAACTGCTCGTAGGCAAAAAGGTCAATGTACGAAATTCTTTCTGCTCGGCGACCGCGCTTTAGATAGATATCAAAGCGAGTTAAAAATCAACCGTCATGATGATATACAGAGCAATGGCTTCTGAAATAATACAATAATTACCTATTTTACTTAGTATAGTATTTATGTGTCACATACATTTTTAAGAAATCTAAAGAGACGATACGATGCTTAAACATTTACATAGTTAAGTAATTATTGTATATCTAGTTACATATTATGTATTAGAAGTGTATACTTTATATTTACTTATTTATTATTTGAGTATTTGTCAACTTACCTAATTTCAGTAAAAGTAAATCGTCTTATCCGTTTATTTCATGTGCCTATCAGTTAATTTCTTGCACCACCTGTGGTTGACTGGTAGAAAATGGTTACAGTATTACGTGAGCAATGTGGCATTTTGTACAATCGCGTTCGAGAGTCCGACCCACCCCACTTGAGTCATATCAAAGATACTTATGTAAGCGCACGCAGCATCGTTTAGAGGTACAATCGTCGTTGATACAATGGATAAAAAGTTATCTATAACTAAAATTAAAAAACGTCCCGTTACATGGGATACATAGTAGTCGCGTAACAAAGCCGCAGTCTTTCCACGTCAGATCAATCCATTTTGCTACTGAGTGTCCAAAACGCGGCGAGCGCGCCGCGACAACGCCGTGACGACGCTGCGCAATTGCATCGCTTTCAAATCGCTCGCAAACCGCTAGTGTGATAAGGCTGTAAGTCGCAACCCCATCAACATTGCAGCTTCACAGCATTCTGACACGATTGGACCATTTGACGCCAAGATAGATGTTAGGGTCCTAGCCTAACAGGAAATTCAGTGAGTGGACTGTATATTCAAACTGGTATAAATTGGTGTAATTTGAAATAATAAATGTTGTAAATGCAAGACCTTGTAAATGCAGAACCGTAGCCCAAGCGAGGATAAAAAGCTCCGGTCCCCTTGGCGGTGCTGCCGGCGGCGCGGGCGGCGGTGGGGGGTGTATGGGCTTTTAACCAATCAGTGCCCAGGGCCCCTCGCACCTCAGATATCCTTGTCTCCGACAATGGGCCACATGAGGGCATTTGATCGACGACCTCCCCAGCCGAAACAGTGGCTGTTTTCCGTCGGAAAAAATCATCATCATCAGAGATACTTTGCGCCTACAGTAGAAATTCGTTAGATATTATTGTCACGGGGAATTAATAAGGTAAACAGTGTATATTATTTAAAATTTTGAATGAAAACGGCGTTCGAGTTTAAATAAACTAGTTCAAACCTGCTTACTTAAGGAAGTTATAATAAAATTATTGTAATCAATCTACACGATCGCGTCATTATTATGTATCGGACACTTCTGTAGAAAGGGCGTAACAGCCAGATTTTTTTACACCACAATTTGTTTTTCAGGACACTGTATCGTTCATTTATTTTATTTTATTTTATTTGATGTACAAAACAGATCACAACCATTACACGATATAAAAGTAATAATATGACATAAGTACTTTTGAAAATGTTTTTGAAAAATAAACTAGGTTGATTCAATTTCCATAGTAGAATATTTTTCTTTTACTACCAATAAAGTTATGAGGTCGACGGTCTATGGGTAGACCACCAGCCCGGTGGGCCGATAACATTGTGAAAGCGGCTGGTAAACATTGGACGAGACCAGCAAAGGACTGGATAGGTTGGCGCGGAAGAGGAGAGGCCTGTGCCCAACAGTGGGCTCGTTTATGGGATGACTAGAGAGCGTGGTTAGTCGCAGTAAAAACAAAAGTTGAGGTGCGAAGTAGCCAGGTACCGGAACAAATCTGACCTGTTCAAATTTGCCTAAAGTACTCAACAGATTTACATTAACTGAACGTAGTAAGTAAAAGATTATTTTTCTCTTGCGACCGTCTTTTCGTCAATATCGCGACAAATCACAAATCGTAATTCAATCTAGTAGCTCCACGCACGCATGCGGCTTCCCGGTACTTTTTTGAGTAGAATGACACCCCTGAATATCAACGAACGTTTCTAAACCCTGTGTATAAACATGTAAAGAATGGTTTCACGCTAGCAACATGTAGCCGGTGTATGTGCCTTGCCTTTAACAAGCTTTAAATGACATTGATCGGATCGGATCCGCGCGGGGGTTAGACTAAGCCCCACTTCACGCTCCCAATGACAAAGTGGATCTACCGATTTGTGACACGAAGATTTTATTATTAATACATTTATTATTAAAATAAATACGATGGCGATGTGGCGGACTTAATTCTACAAGCATTTTCTGCCAGTAAACCACAGGCTGTGCAAGAAATCAGAAATCAGAAAAACAGCCAGATGAATAATTTTAATCAGTTGATTTATTTTTTTTCAAGTATCAATGCGACTTAAATCCTTACTAATATTATAAACGCGAAAGTTTGTATGTATGGATGGATGTTTGTTACTCTTTCACGCAAAAACAGCTGAACGGATCCGGATGAAATTTTGTACAGAGATATACTATAGCCTGGATTAGCACATAGGCTATTTTTATCCCGGAAAAATACACATCAAAATTACCACGCGAACGATGTCGCGAGCAACAGCTAATATTAAATAAAGATAGTAACTAATCGAACCCGGCCAATTTATGTATGAAACTACAACAAACCATGTCATTAACTTTTAGACTATTTCATGGCACCTAATCCAGACCCTTTCTTTCAAAAAGAGATAAATCAATGTTAGTGCTGCACAGCAGGGCTCAGTAAGAAAAGTTTAAGACATAAATTAGCTTGCAATTGAATCGAGAATTCGCAACAAGGAACACGGGAAGCTCCTAGAAACCAATTAAGCGTTACTCCAGAGGTTATTCTGAAAGCAACACGTGAGATAAATCTTACGTTATGAAATTGATGCTGGTACTTTAAATACAATAGGAAACATGCAAAGAAAAATATTTTAAAATTGTTCAAAATATTTTAGCATGCTCAGTCCGGGAACGTGTTAAAATTAAAAAGTTTCCTCTACAACGAATATTTTTCATAATTTATTGCAAGTGGTACAATGATGTTGCACGCGAATCGGGTGCGCATCACAAGTCAATGACACATAATGCATGAATAAATTTTGAAGTCATCTTGTACAATAATAATGTGTGTGTCTAATCTCACATAAGAAAATGCTTTAAAATAAATGGAAAGATTTAATATAAAAGTTTTTATTTTAAGATTAACTTCTCTTCTTGATATCTCGCACTTTTGAGCCCTCTGAAACCCTACATTTTTCTTTAACTTTTTAATTATTGTTAGATTTTCTATGTTCCTTATTGTATAAACACAATGCCACTCCAATTTCATTTTGTAGCACGTTCCCCATTAGGTCGGCTTATACTCTTAATTGTATTGGCTTCAAAGACGATGGTTTCATCCATCCTCGTCTCGAATTTGTGAGGTCATGTGTTCGAATCCCAGTATGGTAACATTATCACTCCTTAATTGTAAAAGAAAACATCGTGAGAAAACCCGCGGACTAGTAAGTTAGCCGCGCACTATTGTCACTGTGTTTTTTTTACTGGTAAGATCTCCTAAGCTGGAAGTATTGTGTAGGTGACAGGCAAGCCTATCTATCTATCTAATCTGCCCATAAACAGAGCCCACTGTTGGGCATACGCCTCTTCTTTTTCGCGCAAACCCATCCGGTCCCTTGCCAGTCTCGTCCAATGTCTCGACAACTTTAATTCGTTTTTCTATGTATTATAATGTGCATGTATACTTTGGATGTCAATATAGGTTAAAACTATAATATACCACAATATTGTTATTTTAAGATTATTACCTGTTTTACAAGCCTAATAAACAAAATAAATAAAGATGTCTTGGGCGAGCCTACTTAGTTTGAAATAATGTCACAAGCCCTTCGCCTTCAAGTGAAGGTAGCAGATGTTACTATAAGATAAAAATATACTATAAGATGTTAAAATTCTATTTTATCCTTCCTACTTAATATTATAAATGTAAAAGTTTGTCAAGATGTTTGGATCTGGTTGAGTAACAAACGTTACTCAATCAAGCATTAACGGCTGAACGGATTTACATGATACTTGGCGTGCAGATAGACAATGACCTGAATTGAGACAGCATACTTGATATCCCGGTAATGCGTTCCCGTGAGATAATATTTATTTTAAGCTTAAAATAGATAGCGTTGTGCGAGCGAAGGTTGTGTTTTAAAAATACGTGGCGGTACGAAGTTCGCCGGGACAGCTAGTTAAGCTATAAAGATGGCAGCGGACTGACTCATTGTTCACACACGTAAGGTCTCGGGTTCGAGTCATAAACAAACTTGTAGTAGCAATACCATTCGCTAACTGTGAACGAAAACATCGTGAGGAAACCTGACTGTCTGAGGTGTTTACAAACCGCAACGCTTGACGAGACTGGCAAGGGACCGGATGGGTTTGCGCTAATTCGCGGTAGGCACGCCTGGTAATTAAGCCCGTACCCTATCTTTAAGAGAAATCCCTGTGCCCGTGGGACGCAGCGGGACGAATATAAGCTACATAAAAAAGCGCTTGGTTCGATGTAAAAATACGGAAGCCTCGATATGCGATCTCAGATTTGGTCTCTCTCTCACATCTGACGGTTCGTGAAGACAAGGACACAGATGTAACGTGCTTAATTAACGTTTCTATTTTATCTTTTTGTACTTAAAAAAGCATCCTCCAAACCTTTTCTCTCCTCTGTTGATGAAGCGAAAGAAGTTTGTCAGGATCGTAGCAAGTGGCAAACCCTGGTCTCTGCCTACCTCTCCAGGATACGGGCGTGAGCTTACGTAATGAATGTAAACCTTCATGTAGTACGGGTTATAATTTAATCTATGCAAAAGCGTCCTGGATAATAGAACAATTATCTAGAGTCATCCGTCTCCGATGAATATCTCACTCGTAATTTAATTTAAATCGAATCAATCGCTCCCCTTTCGAGTGAGATTGATTGAATCGAAAAATTTTGATTGAATCGGGAAATTGAGCGGGGTGATTACTAACTGCAGCTTTCCGTCACACCAGCTACGTAACAAGGAATGCTATGTTCTAGAGCATGATTTCAAAATTGTTAGCAATATTTTGTAGGAATGTTCTTTTCTTTGTGAAAAACGTTTATCAGTAATAGCATAACATGTAAATATTCGTGACTGCTGACCTTTGGTTGGAAACTGTGAGTCCGTATTGAAATTGGTAGGAAGTACCGTAACGTTGAAAATAGTTTTCTAATTTGTAAAATTTTTAAGAGTCTGTCGTCTCTTAAGAGGAAGAAGAAAGGCATTTATCATACCAACAAATTAGATCACGGAAACAAAATAAGCAGATAAGTAACATAATATGCACAACAACAGAAAGAAAACTAAATACATAACAGACAAATCAAAACAAATAAATGAAACAGGACTACAGATGTAGCCTGTGGTGTATTAAAACAAAACAATTGAGTTGGCTGGCACCGACCATAAGACGATTGAACCATAGTTTTTTTCTGTTTTTCTATGCTTAAGTAAAGTAATTTTGAGTCACAAAAAAAAATACGCGTATTTTTTTCAAATCTGGCACGCATATGTTTTTAAATTATGGTTTGAATGTTCCCTAAAAACTTTCGAACGCATTCAAAGTGATCCTGTATTTGACCAAAGATTTCCGCACTTTCCGCATATTGCTAAGCTCGCCTTTGTACAAAATTGTACTTTTTAGTGCAACAAATTATGTTTCAATTCAATTCATTTGTTGGGTTATTGTACGTATTAAGTGCTGAGGCATGTAAATACCTCAGACACTTAGGTTTCCACGCGAGGTTTTTCTTTAGAATTCGCGAGTGGTATTGCTGCTACTACTTCGAATTTACGTTACTTAGAAAACAAAGTCATTGGTACATAACTGGATTTGAATCCACTACCTCCCGCATGTGAGGTTGGCATTCTATCGCTGCGCTTTTACCGTTGACATACGTCAGCGCTTGTAATTACCAACCCGCGGTGGGCACGCGTGAGAATTAAGTCCATACGCTCTCTCTGAGAGAAGGCCTGTGCCCTGCAGTGGGACTCGTATCGGTGACGTAAAAAACCATCTGTGTTTATCAACATTTTCTTACAATAGTTCTTGAGTCGACGTCGTTAAAGTGTCGTAGCATCGCCTACGCAATGCGTAAATGTGGCGAAGGATTCTCGTAGCGACTACGGCGTAGCGCCGTAGCCAAGTCTTGCAGTTAAAGCTTACTCTTTAAGATAGGTACTTACTATGCAGTTCGTTTACTTCAAATAATTATAGTTCTCAATTTAAAGTATCTTATTGTACTCGGGTTTTATTATTTCTCAGGTTTATCTGGTAAATTAAGTCGCGATTCATAACCGAATAAATCGTAACTTATTCTTGGTATGAGTATAATATAAATGATCACTCACGACGGTAGAGTTCACGAGACTTCTTTTACTTCTTTAGTTGTAATTATATTCTTGAGTTTCTTCAAGTATTCTGTTCAGTAGCTTATGCAGCTTTTTTAATTTAGCAATTTTAAAATTATTTACGGGACACAGAAATGGACCTAATAACTTGCGAAACATACGCCCCTCTATTTTACACCCCAAACGTTCATGTCTTTTCAGGAATTTATCTAAAGATAACGTTTAAAACAATAAATGTACATCGTACATTAATATTTACAGTCTAACTTCCGACCTCTTTCGCCGACGTAAAACAAAGCAAACTTCTTAGAGCAAATTCACATTTCAAGTTTCCCAACACAAACCAATTTCAATCTAAAAGTAACTACACTCGCAGTTTCACAAAATAAAGCAGAAAAGTCCGAGATTTGCGAGCGAGAGCGCCTTAACGCGGCCAATGAGAATGAAAATTTCATCTGTGATTGGTTTCGACCAGCGAGGGGGCTCTTAAGAACCCGGTGAACGAATGTAACTCAGAACTTTCTTTCTCTACACCCTCGAGAGTTAAAATCTGAAGCTTTTATAACAAAAATATTCCGTATGAATAATTCATTACGTAAAAAATCTGAATAGAAAACGAAATGTTATTTAAACAACTTTACATTATTACCCGTGTTAATGCTAATAAAGGTGGCCGTAATAACCAAACGATATTACAAAAAGAAAAGTCAACTGGCGGTAAAGCGCGCTCTCAGCAGCTGACTGCAGTGCGATATGCTTAATACAGAAAATAGTCCAGTTATCCTTAATTAAATGTAATTATTATGGTCCGGTGTCTTTGTCGGTGGTGTAGACTGGAGTGGGCCTTATCGACTGGGCGGCGCCGGGCCATGCTCGGCGGCGTTCGGCCGTCTCCGCTCGCGCTCGGGTTTCTCCGCCGCCTCTCGGCCTCGCTCGCAACACTTGACTGAAAATTTAAGGGTCGACGGATTTTCCGACCGGCGTGTTGCGTCTGTCGAACCTAAAGCCCCATAGCTGCGTCAGCCGACCGATCAAGGCGCTGCTTTATGCACTTGTAACGCCAACTTCGCTCGGAAATAAACAGGAATGATCGCTTTGCCAGGAAGGGTGCGCTAAAGTAATAGAACGAACGAATGAAAAACCTGAAAATACTGCCGGGAAAATAGTTGTTATTTTTTTTGCAAGACGCTTGGGCCTGGGCGGCGGTGCAGTCAAAGCGAAAGCGCTCCTCAAAGCACGGCCAATTGTCGTGGCGACAAAAAGACGATAGTAGCGAATTCCCAACCCTTTGCTAGGCTGAGCTCCGGGCACATGGTGAGGGGGGGTGCGGCGAGGCGGGGCGCCGCGGGGGAGGGCTGCGCGCGCGGGGGGGCCGCGCGGTCCCGGGCCGCCCCGCCCGCCAGTGGCGGATCGCACTCGCGACCACCGTCGCGCGTGTCGCTCGGCACTTCCGCGTCGCCTTGGCCCGCTCATTTAGCAAGAGGCGCTCCGTGAGGCCCGTTGTGGAGGCCGAGGCGGGCAGCGCCGCCGCCGCTGCAGTAGGCCCGGCCGGCGCCGGCGGCCGCGCTCCCGCGACCTGCGGCCTGGAGCCCCGACCGGCATGCGACGCCGCGCCAAGCCCAGCAACCGTCAAAAATGATTCTGTGCTTTATTGTTTACTTTAATAGTTGATAACTGCCACGCCGGTGCTGGCATGCTAATGTGAGTATCAGTGCAGTCGTGTCGTTGAGCGCTAGTTGTTTAGCCGCGGCTAGCAGTGATACATTTTAATGATTCAGCAAAATCCGTACTGCAGACTCACGGTTGTAAGGCCTAGATGGATAATTGCGAGTTTTTATGTTAGCCGAGGATCGTTAGCTGGAAGCGTGTGCCAGTTTCAGTGGAGAGCAGTGCGTTCGTGGGAGTCATGTAACAAGTTGTTTTATTTTCCTGCATTGCGTTAGTCTGGCGGCGGGGCCTCGTGGTTTTGTAATTTAACGCCTACGCGTGTAGAATTTAGATTTCATTTTCCAATGGGCTACGCATTTTCAATGATGGCTTCATTGAAAAAAGTAATTGTAAAAAGTAGAATAAAAAAATAACTTTGCAGCTTTCATACCGTGAGCTCTGAATTTTTGCCAGTAAATGTTTGTCGCAATGAAGACGTAGCTTTGTTAAGTCATGAGAAAATAGTCAGCCACTTTTACACACACATATTTAACGATATTTTCAAAAAATATTTGCCCCTTTTGAAAATACCTCACGCTACTGTGCTAAAACAGAGCTAACAAGAAACCTAACCTCAACTTTTCCATTGTTCGCAGTCGGACTGGACGAAATCGCGTAAAGTGGACTGTAGTTGGCACGCGCGATCGCGGGGCTTGTCGCGCGGTTGTCTGTCGCGCGCGGAGGTTAGCGCGGGCGTGTGGAGGCGCCCGTCCTGGGGGCGCGGGGTTTGAGCCACTCGGAGGCGCCTGGTTTGGGCCACTCGGAGGCACCGGGTCTGGGCCACTCGGAGGTGCCGGGTTTGGGCCAATCAGAGGCGCCCTTCCTCGGGGCGCGGGGTTTGAGCCACTGGGTGCACGCGCTCGCTCCAGGCTGGCGCCATGCGGCGGTAGCCGGCGGCCTGGCCGGGCGGCGGGCGGGCTCTCGTGCGCTCTCGGCTATGTGCCCCCCTTGCGCTACACTGTAAGTACTAGCTTTAATTTGAGCCAACTTGTCCACCCTTAGATAGCACTCAAATAGTTACATTCTGTGAACCTTTGTAGACTATGGATGGGAGTTTTTGTGTCAATCGCAATGGCAATAAGCTTCTCAGACAATACAATCATTAATGTCATGCAGAATCGCGCCATTTTGAATTTTAAACATTTATCTTACGGTTTATCTAACTGTGGAAAAAATGTCGCATAAAATATTTTACCTAATTTTAATGCGTATGAGAGTAAATTATTATTTACTGAAATGGTCTAATTTTATGTACTTTATGGAGTAGTATAGTTTAAGGATATTAAGTTAGGTAAACTTATGAGAGTTAATTTTGACAAAACAACATGAGCACCAAACATAGTATTAAAAAACCTACTTAAAAAAACACGACCATGACAGGTTATCATTCAAGCAATAGCCTTCAAATTGAGTATGAATTATGAGCGGTACGATATTGTCCGACCATTGACTGGCACTTGAAACACAAAAGAAAATTTACGTTTCCAAAATGACGGTTTCAGCATAATACCACAGGGACCTGGTAAATAATTCAATAATTTATTTGAGAACGAAAACTTTCGTAAGCACAACAGATTAATAACATAATTCCGGAATCACTTACTTGAATTTTTGTCGGAAAAGTCCGATCGGGTTCCGCTCTTATTCGAAGAGCTCAATCAGAGACGTAAAAGACGAGCAATGACACGGGCTCCGTCTCTACTCACTATGATTAAACTTGAAGAGAGAAACTTGGTCGGACTCTTCCGACAAAAATTCTAGTAAGTAATTCCGGAAATAAAATTAATAACTTCCTCACTATACAATCACTTGTCCTGGTCCCAAACGAGTTTACCCTGGGCTACCGTAGAGGACACTCATAAAATGGAAATACATTCAGACTGAACCGTGCTAGAACGGATGACACGGTTAATAAATAATGGATTCTACATGAAATGTATTTAAATAGCTGAGCTTCGGCAAGTGTATTTTACGCTGATTTTTACTAACTTCTCACTCTTTTTAACGATCTTTTATCAATCTGACAATCGATTTTTTGTAAAAACTGTTCTCAAAAAACGATTTTGGCTACTGCTAAAAAGATTAACGTATCTCCTTTACTATGGGTTTAGAGACTTCAAGGAATATGCAATGTATCATCATCAGCCATTTGACGCCCACTGCAGGACGTAGGCCTCCTTCTTGGTTTTCATAACCATGAGGGGTTTTGCCATAATCGCCACGCTTGGCAGGTGGGTTGGCGATCGCAATATGCGGTTGGAATCTCAGGAAGTTGCTGCTGCCCGTCTTCTGGTAATTGATTTCCTTAGTCGCCTTCTATACCATCCACGGAAAGAAATGGAGTGACGCTATTCTTAATCCGGCGCCACACGGAAGATGCAATGAATGACTGATTACAATATTAATTCTACAACAGGCTCTATAAAAGATCAAACATCCTTCAAATACAAAGGTTGAGTAGAGTAGACAACACTTTATTGCACACTAAACGAATGTTATAAAAAACATACTTTTATCCAAATAGTAAAGCGTACAACTTTCGACTGAAAAAGAAATTTGACTTTAACTTCGTAAGAACTACACATTAACTTAATTCCGTGATTACTTCCTTCATATTTCTTCGGAAGAGTCAAGTAAGTGATTACGGAACAAAGTTAATAAAAATATATATATATTGTATTATACATTATAGCCTCGTTGGCCTAGCGGTATCACGTCTGATTACCAAGCCGGAGGTCGTGCGTTCCATTTCCACTGTACATTTGTACAAATGGCCTCATTCTGGGTGTATTTCCATGACTGTGGTGTCCTCGCCTGGGCCTCGATTCTGTTAATGCATTGTAGTATAATGACAGGTATACTGTCGGGTCACGTGACGTGTTTTTTCGTACCATTGACGCCTAGAAGGTTTGATGGGTGTGCCCGCGTAGACTTAAAGCAGTCATGAAATGAAAACCGCCATGTTCATGCAGTTGTCATGTTACTACAATGCATTAATAGAATCTAGGCCCTGGTTACCACAGCACAGGTTTTCCTAGGTTGTGACCAGGACAAGTGATTGTGTTGTGTGGAAGTCATTATTTATTTATTGTTAGTTATCATAATCATTATTCATAATTTCAGCCTTTACCGAACGGCCGACTTTTGTCCCTGGAAATACGGTATTTGACACGATCAACAATAAATTATTTAATATGCTTGATTAAAACAAAAATTACAAAATATCTCGGAAAATGTATCTCTTTTAGTCAATTACTAGTTATTACAATTTTTAAATAGATTAAACATAAAAAGAGTGCTGTGAAATGTGACGTCATAAGCCAGTATTTTCATACAAAATTCCGTATTAAAAGTAACTCATTTGATATTTTGTCAAATACCTAATTGCGGTTAAAGTTCACTAGGTCTCTGGAGGGTTTTTTAACTTTTAATTTGCGGTGGTGGAGCTGTGCCAATTTTTTTAGATGCAGCTGTTTATGTTTATCTCGTTCAAAGATAGAGAGAGTTATTGGGCTTCATGAGCTACGTGCCCAACGAGGCTCAGGTCCATTTAGGATCCCATAGAGTGCCCCATGCTGGTGGGCATTTCGAAATGCATTAATGTATTAATGTAATTACAGTCGATGAAACACACCTCAACGTTTATCAGGAACTCGTGAGCGTTTAAAGCGTATATTGCGGGTTCTTAATGTGCAGTTGATGTCGCTATACAAACATAGACATATTAAATTAGTTATATTTACTACGAGTACAACATATCTAAGAATAGATTAGATTAGATTAATACTATTTTTTGCCCACCATACATACATTATAAGCAAAAGTTTAAAATTTTCGCTTATAATGCTTACAACTGTATGGGCCTCTCTCTTAAAATATTTGTATGCCTACAAGGGCAAAAAATGCAGGATTTACGCTATTTCACATTGTACCACCATTTTAATGTTTGAGAAGTTCTTTTATTTTTATTTTTAACACGTATTTAATAGTTTCACTTTTATGTAACTAACAAACTAAGTTTGTTGTCAATATCTAACAAATGTAGGGATTCAGTTTTAACCTACTCCCAACTCAAAATCTATTAAAATGGAACTTTCTATTTTTCAAAGACTAACCATCCTATTTGTAAAAATTCGATCCCACCAAAACACTCTGAAGGCGGAGTTAAAACCGGTTTATGAGAGGAATTTCTGTCATAAGCCGGGATTAACTCCATTTTAAGAGTGTTTTAGTGGGATTTACTGTTTATTAAAAAAAAGGAATTAATAAAATAAAAATTGTTGCATTTTTTATACTAATTGATTGCGTCACATTCAAAGATTGTTCGACACAATAAAAAACAAAAATGAAAATTTTATAAATTTGCTGGAAGTTGGCAATTTTTTTTTATATTGAAAAATATTTTTCACATTACGCGTAACTTTACTAACCGTTGTACATATTCTTGAATTGATATAGCTATTTGAAACACACTCTTCAGAAGACAAGATGTATGTTGCGTGGTGTTAAGCTGGAACAATATTTAATAACCAACATCTTAACAGTTGCATGTTAATACATTTATGAAAATATTATGTACGTTAGAAAAAATATCAAAGACTTCGAAAATTTTGGTGGCCACCATAATGTTAATACTAGAAATAAACATAAATTGGCATTTCCACAATTTAGACTTGCAAAAGTTAATACATCCTTTATGGGGCACTGTATAAGGTTCTACAGCAAAATTCCTCAAGATATATTAGAGTTACCTCCAATGCGGTTTAAAAAATCTGTTAAGCACATCTGTGCAAAAAGGCTTACTATAACATCAAGGGTTATTTAGAAGACAAAGATGTTTGGCATTAAACAGTAGATTAATATTAATAACAGGACGATTGTAACTTGTGTTCAACCCATTCATGACTAGTATGGTAAGTTGAAAACTTTGTTAATTAAGTTAAAACGTGTTTTGAAAAGAATAAATGTGGAGTTTCTTTGTTAGCTTCTTCTCCACATAATCCATTAATTGTGAAACTAACAACTTTGACGTTCATTAAGTAAACATTCTGTTTTTATAATGAATAAAAATATTTAAATTGAATTGAATTGAATATTTAGGAACGAAATTGAATTTAGAATGTGAAGTGCCATTAAGTGGGCTAATCCAGTGGGCAAACTAACGCCAGCAATGAAAAAAATCATATCTTCTTTTACATATTGTATTTGCAAAAAGTGTCTATACAATCTCTCAATCATGTTTACAGTGATTTTTAGGAGCCACGACAAAGTACCTAGGATCGCGAACCTGGGACTAGATAGCATTTATGCCAAAAACGGCCGTTCTTGGCGTTGATGCTAGGTTTTTTGCCTTAGGTTCACGGTGATGGGTCCTACAAATCACTATTAACATTATTAAGAGATTGCGCTGACACTATTTGAAAATTCGATCTGTAAAACAAGATATGAATTTTTATCCCCAGTGGCGCTGATGTTACTCCCTGGAGCCCCAAACACCTCAAACAATATCCAACCACAATGGCCCAGCAGGCTGTAAACAGACCGCTCTTTTTGGAATACTTCTATTACTGTGCTGTTTATGATTTTATTACTCCCAACTCCCCTTTTCATGGAGCGGAGCGATGGAATTTTTAAGCACATTTTTATGTTATTATGAATAAGTTAATGATCGGGGACATCTCTTCATTTTCTCTGTCATTTGTGTACAAAACGCAGCGTCTATCTCGACAAGATGACACCAAATACCCGATACGAAAGTGTCCGTTATTACGAACAACTTTAATATGTGGAAATCGGCGGAATTTCGTTGAAATTATCAGTGGTTCCAAAAATTTTAATGCCGCTTGTAGTATACGTAGCACGGAACAGCTGATACATTCTTCGCAATTTCGAAGTATTTCCCAGTTACACTCTGCATATTAATTTTTCGTTACATCTATCACGTATTTCAATATAGTACTAATAGAAGTGCCGTCCTCACCACCACTTTGATTTGACGTAAAAATAAATTTTGTTTGAAGAAACTAAGGTTACAAAATGAATTTTATTCCATTATTACAGGTTAATTAAGAAAAACACATTTTTGTGACGTAATACTTTTGGTAGTACAGAATCCTCGATGCACAAGTCCAACCCGCACTTTGCTCGTTTTTTTGTTTGTTAATATTTTTTTTCACAATATTGGGTGTTTTCCACTTGTTTAGAAAATGAAACGAGAGAAGGGTATAATGAAGGGGAGAGCATCGTTAAGACGAAGATGCGGTTCTCGACCACTTTGTACTTTTATTGTGTTGCAGAAGCTGCCTTATAAATAACGAGGTTTTTATGTTCTAGTTCGACTAGAGATTTTCCGCACTTAGCTTCATAGTTGGGCCATTGTACGTAAGCAAGTGCTGAGGTATGTAAATACCTCAGACACTAGGATTTCTTCACGATGTTTTCCTTCACCGTTAGCGAGTGGTATTGCTACTATAACTTCACAAATGTACGTAACTTAGAAAACAAAGTCATTAGTACATGCCAGGATTCGAACCCACGACCTCCCCAATGAGAAGCCGGCGGCGTTCTACCGCTCCACTACCACAGCTATGGTTTTTATGTTGTCTATGTAAGCATTTTAGGACACAAAATTGTCTAAACTCCTGTCTGTGCGAAGATAACCATCTTTCAACAGAAAATCAGTGTGCCAAAGTGCAAATATCGACGGTTGATAGAGATTTTGACTGACAACCACTGACCACCGTCAAGAGTTTGTAAGCAGATTTTAAACGCACGAGAAACTGGTTGGGACGCACGAGAAGAGGCGGATTGTAAAATATCCGCGAAGGCCTATGTACTATTCCAGACTATACATATTCTATCTCTGTGCCAACTTTCATCCGAATCCGTTCAGCTGTTCTGCTTTGATTGAGTAACAAAAATCCAACCATTCAAACTCATTTTATAAATAAATCATTTACAACTTCCACTTAACAAAATCACTTGCCTGGTCTCAAACTAGGATACCCTGTGCTATGGTAACCGGGCAAGGACATTACAAACATGGTAAGATTATGTATGGAAACCTCGGTGCGCAAGTCCCACTTACACTTGGCCAATATTTTTGCCGTTTCTACTTCTTTACCTGATGGTTCTTTCCTCAATCTTATCTGGGGGCACGGCAGTGCCCCCGCCAAGTCGAGGAAAAAAGCGGCACGGCCGCACCATCCTTTTCTCCAAGCAGGTCAGGCCATTTTCGACCCCCTATAACTTCGTTATGGATAAAACTAGAAGCCTGAATTTTCAGTAACCTGTTTATTTAAAACATAAAAGATTTTTAATATTAATATGGTCACTAAAAGATGTTATTAGGTTTTCTAATTACGTTATAACTTTAGAAAGATGGATCCTTAAGCCTACTTAAGGATATGACTGAATAAATTAACCGACTTGGTATTACATGACCTCATAACTTTTTACGGTATAAGAACTGAGTTGCGAGACTTGATTTCTTTACAAGTTATGTTTTTAATGGCTAAAATTTACCCATCCATCTTTATGCATCAAGCTATGCGTCCTGCAAATATTTCTTATCAATTATTTTGTCAGACTCTGGTCTCCGCCTACCCCTAAGGGATACAGGCGTGAATTTTTCTACTTTACTTTGTGTTTCTGTGAAAATTGAAATAAATATCTTCTTTCTTAATTTCTATTATATTCTATTATTTTATCATTCTACTCGAGCAGTCATTTTTACTGTACAGTTTCCCGACGTTTTTTTTTAAAAAGAGCAGCCAAGATAGCTTTTTCTACGCCAGTCATTATGAGCTGGCAAATTGCGCTGCGCCGTCTAAATGATAAATGGTAGAACACTCGTTAGTGCTGGGATAACTGCAAAATGCTATTTATTTACTCTATGACATGCACTAAGGATATTTTTATGAAGTTTTCTTTACTTTTTATTGTTCCTGAAAGTACGTAAAATACATAATAGAGGTAAAGTATATTTTTTTGACTCGGAATTTATTGACATGGCCAAAATTAGTTTTTTTATGATTGTAGAGGTCTGCTACTTTCATATTTGTAATAAGTGGTAAGCTACTAAAATATAATCGGCGAAGCAAGAACAGAGTGCGTCCCTGGAGATTTTCAAAAAGAAAGTTTTTAACCACTTCCTTGATCACCAGTTACTTTATTTTATTGCTTCTTGCTATGTAAGTAATCGTGTTTAATAATTATCTTCAATATGTATGTTCGCAGTATTGTTGTTTTTTAATAATTTCTATTAAATTCCTCTCGTCGATAAATGCGTGAGTTTATGTTGGCATGTAAAATTAGAGGGCCACGTTTAAAAAAACTCCATATAATGTTTTTCACAAAGTAGCTGGTTAAAGCATCAAAAAACAAAACAATGAAAAATACAGTGGGCGAAAATACAAATAACCAAAATCGCGGCCCTCAAACAATCAAATAAATAAACGACAGGAAGAACCACAATGATCAAGCATCTGCTTATCGGAGCAGCCCCAGTGGAGCGTATAAACGATACTTCCTACCTTCCTTGCCTTTCCCCTTGCCTAGCCTGCGAACCCAGTTCAATTTCCGTCAGTGTTGCCAGTAAACCATGTTTCCGGTATTAATTTGCTACAGGAATGGATTGATGGCGGGCGCTCGAGCAATCGCGCTGTAAAGGTAGTTTTGATAGATAGCAATGTTTTATATAAGTACTGCCTGGATAGTATGACGACGCTAGTCGCGCGTCTTAAATGACAAAAGTCGCGACTTTCCAATACATTAACACTGTCAAATGCGGTGGTAGCCTAGTGGGTAGAACATTGGACTCGGAAGCGGGAGACCCAGGTTCGATTCCCAGTGCGGGCATGTACCTATGACTTTTCTTTCTAAGTTATGTACGTTTGTGAAGTTATAGTAGCAATACCACTCGCTAACTGTGAAGGAAAACATCGTAAGGAAACCTGGGTGTCTGAGCTATTCACATACCTCAGCGCTTGAAATCGCCAATCCGCGGTGGGCACGCGTGGTGATTAAGCCCATACTCTCTCTCTCTGAGAGAAGGCCTATGCCCTACAGTGGGACGTATATAGGCTGCTTATGATGATGAACTGTCAAATTATGACATCTTAGCGCCACAAAGCGCGTGACTTGTGCCATCGTAGTACCCTTGCAGGTGTGCTACTCAACTGCGTTACGAAAATGCATTTGGAACTTTGCAAAAACTGTCCCAATTCCAAAGTTACATGTGCAACAAGACCTTTCTTGCGAATTTCGTTAATAGTCTCACGCGATGTGACATGCTTTCTAGCTCCTAGGCAAAGGTAAATTGTGTTATAAGCCAGGCTACTTCAATTATAATTTTCATAAAACTTTGAGTGCCTTAAATGCAAATGCTTTAGCTTGCACAAAGTTTGATGCCGATGAAAGTACTCTATGGTGCCAATTAATGATTGTAAAATAGGATCAACCTTAATTATAATATTATGATCGCAGCTACAGAAACAGGACCTTCCACTTTGCTGCTCCGTAAGTCACAATTTGTAGAGAATATTATATGAGATATAATGAGAATATCCCAAACTATTCTAGGAAGACAATGTGCAATATATAATGCTGACCCAGATTACGCGATGCAGACATATCATTTTAATAATAATTGACAGTTTACCTTTTTATCGGTAAAACCGCTTCGATTTTCTAACTGCCAATGACTGGCTGATTTATTGACACATTTGAATCTAGAATTCCAAGGATGCTGTCGGTTGGAGGAGCGCTAATAAGCCAATGCATTATTGTTGTAGCTTAGAAGCTAGGTGTAGTATCATGCTCTAATTAGATGATTATAACTCAGGACTGTAATTATCAGTTAAAGACACTTACAGTGTTCTTTATAATAAACAACTGCATTCCAGAAGTGTTTTAGAGAAATCGTGTTGTGTTGAAGATGGATATAGCTATACAGATTTATTTATTAAACCACGTTTCCGTGAAAATTAAACTACTGGTCGCCTCGAATGAAGGACAAAACTATTGCAATTTTTTTTTAGGATTTGTAGTATCCTGTTTTTTTAATACATTTGTAAGGCTTTATTGGTCTTTGACATGACCTAACCTAGCTAGTCAAAGTAATTTTGGGACAAAGGGATAATTTTTGCTTTTCCAAAAGACAAATTTCATTTACTAGCATTTTTTAATGAGATAGGTACACCAGTTTCACCAATCACCAGTTGTAATTTTCTATTGAAACTGCGGACCAATATGAAGTCCAATTACATTGAATGTTTTTGAAAACGTTAAAATTATATTGTCCTCGAAATTTTTATTTCAATACTCACATATGCTTAAAAATATTCCACAAACTATAAACCGTAGAATACTGTACATCAAATTCCTGAAAAACTATATGACTAATAAAATATAAAACACTTAAGTATAAAATAGCAAAAAACATTTATATATCCGTGAATATTAGGGTAGCAAAATTAAACTATCAAAAGTTCATACTTTTGTATCATGCCCAATGTGAAAACCATGTATAAACATCATTAACTTATTCCGGTAGTCAAATTAAGTTAACAAGAGTCCGACAACATGTACTAAATAGCAGCAGCTTAATACCCACGAGAATATCCACCGCAACAGCTAATCTCTGCCTCCTAACGATCATCTTTGTTGTCAATTCACGAGGTTAATTTACAGGACACACGACACATGTACTGGCTGATGACGTCAGCTGAATCCGAGTCAGGATAAGGATAAGCGATCAGGCAGGTGACCATGCCATTGAATGGTTAATTGCCTCGTCCATTTCAACGTCAGGAAATGGGCTAGTTTGGAGCTCGATTTGCTTTGCTAGATTTCTTTATGCCGAGTAATATGGTTTTTACGAAGTTTTTAGTCAATTAACACTTTTTGTTTTAGTTGTGCCCCGTTGTTGGACTGTGAAAAAGTTAAATAGCAATTACCATTTCTCTATGATTTTTTCGAAAGAATATAAAGGCGGAAAACGAACAAAAATAAAAACTCTGACCTGAACAAACCACTAAAACTCAGTTTTAAAGTTTCCTTACTCCAACTGAATTATTGGAAAGTTAATGATATTGGCATCCTAATGATATTGCGTATACTTACTTACGTATTGGTTACGGTGGCGAGGAGTTGCTGGATGCGGGCGGCACAAGACCGGGACGCTTGGAAAACCATGAGGGAGGCCTATGTCCTGCAGTGGGCGTCAAATGGGTGATGATGATGATACCCATAAACACAAGAAAATCAGAAAGCAAGAAATGCTCATTACATACATACATAAACTCACGCCTGTATCCCGGAAGGGTAGGCAGAGACCAGGGACTGCCACTTGCTACGATCCTGACAGGTCACTTTCGCTTCCTCAATATTCATTAGTCGTTGCATGCACGCACGCCGGTTTCGGGTACTTTTTATCTTGCCCTTTGCTAATACATGCTAATACACTTTTGTGTGCTAGCGAGACTTGGGTATGGCAAAAGAAGCAAGAAAGTAGGATTAATGCAGTAGAAATGAGGTCCTTGAGAAGTATGTCTGGTGTTACTTATAAGGACAGGATACCTACGCAATAGTGTGATTAGAGAACGTTGTTAACTGAAAGAGGATGTAGTGACTAGAATTGAGACAGGAATGTTGCGTTGGTTTGGACATGTGGAGAGGATGAAGGAAGAAAGATTGACAAAACAAATATATCGAGCGAATGTGGGTGGAAGGGCCGGTAAGGGGCGACCCAGACGGTCATAATTCGACCAAATGCTCATTTAAGGAAATAAAATAAAATATAGAGGTTGATAGTTTCTATTCTACTTACACACAAACGATAAAAATATTTATTTCAAATTTAAATTTGTTTTACTCGCAAATCTGCCCATAATGTAAGTGAGAGTGTATGGCCGTAGAGATGGATGTGCTTTCGACAAAACCAAAAGAACAAACAACTTCGTAACAAGTATGCGGAATAAATAATAACACCAGGAACTCAGGGCCTACGTGCGTAAAATGTGCTCTCAGTGCCGCGATTTTTTGGCCTACACGTCGGTAAGAGTACTAATTTATGCAATCCTGGTATTTCTGCGAGCAGAACTTTGTTTTGCGTTATAATTTTAATGCTTTTATTATACAGTGTGCTTTTATGTGCTTAGAGTGGGGTCGTCAGCATGTTCGTTTAGTACGTGGAGATCATAAAATATTTTGCCCACCATCTAGGCGAATACCTACATTTTGAAGAAGGATTTGAAGATAAAAAAGCCAAGTGCGTCTCGAGCTACGCACAGTGTAGGGTCCTGAAGGCAGAGGGGTTTTTATCGGCTTTACTGAACTAACAACTTATCAAACCAATTTTCAGGAGAGGCGGGGGACGCCCCACTCCGATAAAAAATTGCGCTTTAAAGCTTAATATTTCGTAAACGGAACCCCGAATCAAAAATTGTCGTGGTACGCTCACAATATTTTAACAAATATAAACGACCAATCCAACGATATCCCACACTATGGTGTAGACGAGAAAAAAATTGCATCCCTAATTTAAGTGCAAGGGAGGTACTCTAAAAAATTGTTTATCATAATTTTTTTCCAACATTTTTTTGCGTAATAAATATGTATATCTATGCCAAACTTCAGCTCTCTAGTATTAGGGGTTAAAGTATGAAATTGCCGTTTTATTACAATAGGTTCTTTGAATTGACATAGAATCTTCATGGTTTGAGGTTTTCGAATGAAACTTTTTTCAAATGGTTTCTATGATGTTCTTTTTTTAAAAAATGTGAAACATTTTAATATCGACTTTCAATTGTTTTTGTTATTCAATTTAGACAAGAAAGATGGATATTGCGAAAATTCGAGTGATTATGAGGCACCTATTTTTCGTATTTTTTTATTTTATTGATTTGACGCAAGTGAGTCAATATTGTGGGTAAGGTAACGTTAAACCATGCCGCTAATTCCTGGGTAGTTTGACTAGGGTCGGCTTCCACTATCTCTCTTAATTCATCGTTATTCACCTGTGTGGGCGGTCTTCCTCGTGGCTCGTTCTTTAAGTCGAAATTTCCATCACGAAAGCGTTTAAACCAAAATCGCACGGTGCGTTCATTAGTAGACCCCTCTCCAAACGCAGCATTGATATTGCGGGCTGTTTCTGCCGCGTTAGTTCCGCGTCGGAACTCGTATTCAAAAATCACTCGAATTTTCGCAGTATCCATCTTTCTTGTCTAAATTGAATAACAAAAACAATTGAAAGTCGATATTTAAATGTTTCACATTTTTTAAAAAAAGAACATCATAGAAACCATTTGAAAAAAGTTTCATTCGAAAACCTCAAACCATGAAGATTCTATGTCAATTCAAAGAACCTATTGCAATAAAACGGCAATTTCATACTTTAACCCCTATTACTTATCGTCTCTGAGCTAAGCCGCGGAGAGACAGACAGACAGAGAGACAGACGGACGGACATGGCGAAACTATAAGGGTTCCTTGTTGATTATGGAAACCTAAAAGGAAGATTTTAACAGAAAAAGTGGCGAAAGAAATGTATCCAGCGAATGTAGTTATAGGAACGCACCAGATGTATATAAATATAACGAGTATATAAACATAATACTAGCTGTCCCGGCACACATTGTACCGCCACAGAATCGGTTTATACGATTCTTGTTACCATGGCAACGCAATAAATAACTATCTACATAACATAACATAAACTCACGCCTGTATCCCAGAGGGGTAGGCAGAGACCAGCGACTGCCACTTGCTACGATCCTGACAGATCACTTTCGCTTCCTCAACATTCATTAGTCGTTGCATGCACGCACGCCGGTTTCGGGTACTTTTTATCTTGCCCTTTGTTAATACATCCTCTATTTGGTCGAAGTATGTCCGTCTGGGTCGTCCCTTACCGGCCCTTCCATCCACATTCGCTCGATATATTTGTTTTGTCAATCTTTCTTCCTTCATTCTCTCCACATGTCCAAACCAACGCAACATTCCTTTCTCAATTCTAGTCACTACATCCTCTTTCAGTTAACAACGTTTTCTAATCACACTATTGCGTATCCTGTCATTCAAAGTAACGCCAGACATACTTCTCAAGGACCTCATTTCTACTGCATCTTTAACTATCTTTTACAGAATAAATAAATAAATGCAGGTTTGCTTGATAAAAAGGTTACGGTAACAATAAAATATCATCCCACGGGAACGCATTACCGGGACATCAAGTATCCTATGTCTCAATTCAGATCTTTGTCCATCTTTATGCCAAATTTCATATAACTCCGCCGTTCATTTTCAAGACAGCGTCCAGAAACGCCATTGATGCCATCATTATGTCAACGTCAAAAGATTTTGTTGAGTATTCATTGAAATTTTTAAAAACCTCTAAATAAGAGGCCTTCTCTACCTAATACAGGTAAATAAGAAGTTTGTAAAGAGGCCCGAAATTTCATCGATGCTTGCACTTGTCCATTAGCTCAGTTAGAAGAGCGCTGGCACGGTGAGCCAGAGGTCGCGGGTTCAAGTCCCGGCATGGGTGGAACTTTTAGCCTCTAAATAGGTTTTTAAAAATTGTCCTCTTCACGGGTTAGTGCAACAAAAAGAATATATTCATTGAAATATACAGGGAAAATCCTTGTTTGTGGAAAAATCTATGACGCCGACTACCAAAATAAATATGAGAGAAATTCCGCTCCTCTGAAGCTACAATTAATTTTTAAGGACGAAAGACGAAAACGCAAATGCGGATACTGTCAAAAAGAAGATCGTGTCATTGATCAATCTTCATTTTTGTTGGGTTTAGGACCCCGCCCTATTACCAAACGTTACTTAAACTAGTACTAACTTAGTGGTGGCCCACTAGGCTCGATATAATTATGTGGTCGGAAAAAAAAGGTACCGGGAGAACGAACTGACAACAAACGCGCAGTTACCCTCGGATCGTTATAAACTAAAATGAATGAAAATGGTACTTACATTGCCCGCCGGTCCCTGCTCCCGAAACCGAGTCGACCCAGTCGATTGGTGGCGACTTACACTAAAGCAGGCATTAGCCCAGCCAAGGTCCGGTCCGTCAAAGTCGGTAGTCAAGTTCGGTCAGTCTACCGTGGCGCCACGCCTCCAACCTGGAGACGACCCTGCACATCCAGATCGAGAACCGGCGTCCGAGCAAGTAAACGGAATCCTGACTTCCGAAGCACTAAATAATCCTTTTAATTAAATCCGTAAACACGACTTTTCCACGTAGTGCGATGCGGCATTCCGCCCGCTCAATTCATGTCACACAAGCTTGCACAGTCACAATAGTTCGGACTATTAGTCCAGAAACAACTCGGCCACCGATATTGCTTCCGAATATAAAATTATGGTTCTCGGAACCAAATAAACCGCTTCTCCGCGCTGCGCGTGCGACTACCCGCTCCTTAGCTAGGATCAACACACAGAACTATCGAATGATCTCGCTAGTGTGGCCACTGCGCCCGGCGCAGCGGAACAATACCAAAAAATATTACTTGCGCGCGCGCTGACTCGCTGAGTATCGACTTAGCGCAAACAACCCCCCGCCCAAAGCGCCCCTAACGCTTTCTAGCTAAACCTAAGCTGACTAGCCTTGCTAGTCGACTGGGAGGCGGGCTAGAGTTGCAGTAGCGCGTTGCAGAACGGATCCGTCAACCAACACCTGCGCGACGCGTGGGGTCCCATCGTTCCCTACGATTAACTTTAGAATGCGTCCCCGACGCCAACATAAGGAAGGCAGATTGGCTTCCTTTAATAATACAAGATCTCCCTCCTTGGGAGGAGACGTCCGGTCTGCCCATTTGACACGCTGCTGCAACAGATGCAGATATTCTAAGGACCAACGACGCCACAAGTCCTGACTCATTTGTTGTAACATTTGAAAGCGTGACAACCGTTGTCGACGCTCATCCACCCAGGGATACTCCGGCAGGGCAGTAAGCGGCTGCCCGACCAAAAAATGACCGGGAGTCAGGACTTCGAAGTCGCTTGGATCCGATGAGACAGGGCAGAGCGGACGTGAGTTGAGGACAGCTTCCACTCGACAAAACACCGTGGCCAGCTCCTCGAAAGTAAGCGTGGTGTCCCCAATCACGCGACGAAGATGGGTTTTAGCCGATTTTACCGCGGCTTCGAAAATCCCGCCCCAGTGGGGGCACACTGGTGGACTAAACTGCCATGCAATTCCCCTCTGAGCTAGGATGTGACATAATCTATCACAGTTACTATTTAAAAAACTAACTACATCCCTGAGGTAGTTGGCCGTACCCCTGAAGTTGGTGCCGTTGTCGGAACGAATCAGCGAAGGTACACCCCTACGCGATACAAAGCGGTCCAGCGTTGCGACAAAGGCTTCAGTCGTCAAAGCCGAGACCACTTCCAAATGGACGGACTTGGTGGCCAGGCAGACGAACACACACAAGTATGCCTTGACCACCTTGGCGTTCCGAAGAGGGGACGTTTTGACAAGAAATGGCCCGGCGAAGTCTGTACCTACTCCGTCGAATGCCTTGGAGGGCATAGTGACCCGATCTGATGGGAGATCTCCCATCTGAGGCTGCATGGTGGACGCCTTTACCCGGTAACAGGGGACACACCGAAACAACACACTTCGGACCACTCTCCGAGCCGATAAAATCCAAAATTCGCGTTGTAAAATCGCGAGTAGTGCCTGACTTCCTGCGTGAACGCTCTTGAGATGCCTGTCAGCAACCAACAGCTCAACGAAGGACCCTCCTTTGGGAAGAAGAAGCGGATGGCGACAACCATAAGGTAAATCAGAATTCCTGAGTCGACCTCCGACTCGCAGCAAACCATCTGAGTCGATGAATGGATTCAATCGGGAAACCGCTCCCTTCAATTTAGCGCGACCAGTGCGCAATATACCTAATTCCGAATCGAAGCGTTCCGCCTGCACCACCCTGACTAGGTGGAATAAAGCGCTTCGGCGTTCCTCAACGCTTACTGTGGGCGACAGCAACTTCCGAGCTGGCTGTCGACAGTTATGGATGAAGCGTTTGACCCAGCTGGTTACTCCTAATAACTTGTCCAGACTACTGTAACGATCCACTAACCAGTTGGGTTCCGGCTTCGGCTCAGTTACCACCGCATGAACTCGCAAACCCGGCAAGTCTGGCAACGAGCGATCGACTTGATTTGCCGGCCATGATGACTCGGGCCCAATCAACCATTCAGGTCCCCACCAAAGGGAATGTTGCACCAACTCCGGTGCTGTGCAACCCCGGGAAGCACAATCTGCGGGATTTAAGTTCCCTGGAACGTGTCTCCATATCAGAGGCACATCGGCGTTCTGAATCTGAGATACACGATTGGCCACAAACGTCTCCAACGTGTGTGGCGCCGCGCGCAACCAGGCCAGGGCCACTTGACTGTCCGACCAGGCGTAGAAGTCCCTGATGTCTACCGTGAGTGACAGTTCCTTGTGGATATGTCCCAATAGTCTGGACAGCAAATGAGCCCCGCTCAGTTCCAACTTCGGTATTGTCAAGCGCGTTTTGATTGGAGCAACCTTACTCTTTGCCAACAATAAAACAACGCTGACCCGACCTTCAGAGTCAACTGTTCGCAAATAAACTGACGCCGCGTAGGCCCGCTCTGACGCGTCGCAAAAACCGTGCAGGCTGGCCTTGTACTTACCCGACGGCAGTATTTTTCGGGGCAAGGCCACTTGATTAATGTCTCCAATTGTGGAAATCAACTCAAGCCAAGTGTCGAGGGGAGGGCCCACCAAGGGCTCATCCCAAGAGACCCCCAGGGTCCAAAGTGTCTGCAACAGGCACTTTGCCGACAAAATCACAGGGCTAATCCACCCATTTGGATCAAACATCCGTGCGATAGTGGAGAGGACCGTCCTCTTCGTCCACACACGCTGGGGTTCCAGGTCCACCTGAAACGTGAAAACGTCCGCGATCGGCTGGTACTGCATTCCTAGTACCGCTATTGAACTGGGATCCCCTGAATCCTCGAACAGGTGAGGGTTTTGCTGGTGATCCTCAGTTATTCCTTCAAGAACCTGAGGCTCGTTGGATAACCATTTGCGCAATTCGTAGCCACCGGCCGCGAGTAGGGCAATCAGCTCATCTCGCAGGATTAGAGCTTCCTCTATTGTTTGTGCCCCAGTACACACGTCGTCGACGTAAACGTCACGTGCTAAGACAGCCGCTGCCCGTGGAAAACGATTCCTTTCTCGCTCGGCCAATTCTAATAACGAGCGGATTGCGATGAACGGACTCGACTTTAAGCCGTACGTATTAGTGTTAAGTTCATACACGACCATTGGCTCATCTGGCCTTTCTCGCCAGAGGATCAGTTGGAACCGTCTGTCCTCTGGATGTATGAGTGTCTGACGGAACATCATTCGAACATCTGCTCCCAGCACCACCTGGTGTCTCCGGAAATTTAAGATAATGTCAATGATGTCCCTGTGAAGCTTAGGTCCAGCATGTAGACACTGATTGAGCGAAACCCCTGTGGACGACGGGGCTGAGCCGTCAAATACGGTCCTCAGCTTTCCCGTAGATGCCTTCCACACCGCATGGTGAGGCAAAAAGAAATGGTCCGTCGAGGTCCAGTCCACGACGGCAGGAGACATGTGACCCAGGGCCTCATATTCTCGCATAAATTCTATATACTTTTCCCTAAGTACTGGGTCCCGAGACATGCGACGCTCCATAGATCTTAACCGTTTCTCCGCCAGTGATTTTGACTGTCCGAGAGCCGGCGGACAATCCTGAAACGGTAGCCTGGTTTCAAACCTCCCTGAGGCTAAGCGTCGCGTATGATTTGCGTAAAAGGTCTCGCATTCCACATGTTCCGGATCTAAGCGGGAGACCATCGGAGGCTCTTCCACTTCCCAAAACCTCTGCATCGTCCTGGCGATGGAGGTGCTAGCCACGACAGCCAAGCTGTCGGAAGACGCTTCTTTATAAACTGGCCCCATAATTGCGTGACCGAAGATGGTGGAAAGAGTCACCATGGAAGATCGACCTAAGCCCTGCTTATTCCCAAAAATTATCCAGCCTAGTACATCGGAGCCCAGCAAGAGTTCTACTGGAGCTGGCTCGTTGTACTTTGGATCGGCTAACTTTAAGCCCGATGTGTCAGGCATCTGACTTTTCGGTATGTCTGACGAGGGATGCCACCCCACTACTTTGTCCATTATGACTGCGATCGCCGCAATCCTCATTGATGCAGAGTCCCTCGCCGAGACCATAAAGTGGGTCTGACCCACTACACCCCGAACTTCTGTGTCTCCGACTCCACGGATCGGCACAGAAACAGGCGTGTGTCCCAGACACAGACGCCTGGCCACTCGCGTAGAAATCAAGCAACCCTGTGCTCCCGTATCTAAAAGAGCCCGTACCCTTACATGGTCCCCCCTGGGACCCCAAACGCAGACCAGCGCGGTAGGCAGCAAAACCGTTTGCGGCTCGGCTGCTGCTCGTAGATCGGCTAGTCAAAGCAGATTGCCCTCTGGGCCCATCGGGCTACTAGCTTGGGACCACCCCGGACTGGGAGCACCCTGTGATCCCACCGGGCTACTTGGTCCGTACCAGTAGCCTGGGCGTACGCAGTTTACTTCACGCGGAGGTGCATAGCCTGCAGCCCTCCCGCAGGCTGGGGGGTGATACTCCAGTCTTGGATACTCATGTATCGGTGGAGAAAACCTACGCTGCACGTTGGCCCATTGGCCTGGCAACGAAGGAGGTGGGTAGTGCACAGGTGGCGTAGGGACCATCCCACTAACGGGACGCTCTGCGCGCCAACTGGCCCTGTTGGCACTCCCGCCATGTTCGCCTGGTGTCGTAGACCGTGCAACTGGGTGAGGGGGAGGTCCCCTTGAACCTCCACCATCTTGCCCGCCTGGAGCTCTTCCTACAGGACCGTAGGCTGAGTGGGTTGGGCGCGTCGGCGCCCCCCCACCCGTGAGGGCCCTATCCCCCTTGGCCCGTTGTGCCCCTCTCTCGCCCATTGGCACCGCCTCATCTGTACTTCCGTTACACAGGACGGGGTGGTGCGGCCGTCCGCAGTTGCTGCAAGGTTGAGCCTGAGGACAATCGACATACCAGTGCTTCTCTAGGCACCCCCAGCACAGATTCAACCTCTTGGGCAAACGTCGACGGTCTGGCAACGACATAGCCGCCAGTTGCCGGCATTGCAAGGTTGAGTGTGACCCGCCACACAAATTGCACCCATGAGCCGTGGTTGCTGCCGCAGCTATCCACCCAGGCCTGCTCTTACCGTGGGCCTTCGAAGGACCCGCCTTTGGGGGCGTTGGGAGCCTGCCCCAATCGCTTCCCCGTGAGTCTGTGGGGGTAGCCTCTACCACCCCAGACTCCAACTCCAAGAACTCCAGGAGTTCCTTGATGGTAGGGAAAACCTTAGCATCCCCGCGGCCCGCAGCTCGATCCCTCTCAAACCTGGTCCGCATTTCGTGGGGAATCTTCCCCATCACTATATGGAATAGAATAAAATCCCATTGACCCACCGGTAGGCCCAGAGCCGTAAGAGCATTAATCGATACCGTAACCGGCGTGATAATCAAGTTACGTAATTGGGCCCTACCCGTCGCTCTGGACATGTTGAGTAGTTGCGCGACATGCGCATCTGCTTGACGCCGCGGATTCTCATATCTCCCCTCCAGGGTCGACATGGCCGCCTCATAATTTGAGTCGGTCAGCTCCAAATGCTGTAACAGCGACTGCGGCTCTCCCTCTAGAAAAGAGCGCAAGTAGGCGAGTTTATCTGCACCCTTAAGCTCCACCCTAGACTCCACAACAGACGCAAACATGTTGCGAAACCCGGCCCATTCTCGCAAATCCCCCCGGAATCTGGGTACTATTAAAGAGGGCAGATGACCTATCGCACCAGGGGCCCTTGACACTGGCAGGGGGGGCCGCGCCGGCAACCCCTCTCTTTCCCGGTTGATCTCTGCCGCTCGCTGTACTATCGAGTCGTACAGGTCCGAGATCTGCAGCATATCGGCCTTGCACGCCGCCACGGCAACCGCATCGGTGTCGACGCCTGCGCTCCCCATAACCCGTTCTAAAGCGGCCTCCGCTTGTTCGAAACGAGCCGTAGCACCTCGCGCACGTTCGAGAAGCGCCTCCTGTCGATCGCTTCGCGTGACGAGCGCCTCGGCGCCAATAAACCATCGCAGCTGGTTTTGTATGGTAATACGACCAGCAGCCACCGCCATTACAAATTAATTAAAAAAAAAGGGGGAAAAAAATTTATATATTTATATTTATTGAAACGGGACACCCTGTATACCCGAACAACAACAAAAAATAGAAAGTAGTCTAACAATAATGAAAAGTAAAATAAACACCCTATATCTGCCGAACCACCCTGTATTCGCGCACAGTAATGAGTGCAATCACTGACTTATATTAAACACACAAATAAAACCAAAATATAAAAATCCGACCGACAACCACACCAAGTTCAAATTTTCCCTAAATCGGGGAATATTTCTAGGCTGGCCACCCTAAATCTAAAATTCGTGAACTACCTTATCCGGTCAACCACGCTCTGCTACCAGAAATTGTTGGGTTTAGGACCCCGCCCTATTACCAAACGTTACTTAAACTAGTACTAACTTAGTGGTGGCCCACTAGGCTCGATATAATTATGTGGTCGGAAAAAAAAGGTACCGGGAGAACGAACTGACAACAAACGCGCAGTTACCCTCGGATCGTTATAAACTAAAATGAATGAAAATGGTACTTACATTGCCCGCCGGTCCCTGCTCCCGAAACCGAGTCGACCCAGTCGATTGGTGGCGACTTACACTAAAGCAGGCATTAGCCCAGCCAAGGTCCGGTCCGTCAAAGTCGGTAGTCAAGTTCGGTCAGTCTACCGTGGCGCCACGCCTCCAACCTGGAGACGACCCTGCACATCCAGATCGAGAACCGGCGTCCGAGCAAGTAAACGGAATCCTGACTTCCGAAGCACTAAATAATCCTTTTAATTAAATCCGTAAACACGACTTTTCCACGTAGTGCGATGCGGCATTCCGCCCGCTCAATTCATGTCACACAAGCTTGCACAGTCACAATAGTTCGGACTATTAGTCCAGAAACAACTCGGCCACCGATATTGCTTCCGAATATAAAATTATGGTTCTCGGAACCAAATAAACCGCTTCTCCGCGCTGCGCGTGCGACTACCCGCTCCTTAGCTAGGATCAACACACAGAACTATCGAATGATCTCGCTAGTGTGGCCACTGCGCCCGGCGCAGCGGAACAATACCAAAAAATATTACTTGCGCGCGCGCTGACTCGCTGAGTATCGACTTAGCGCAAACAATTTTGAAGAACGGCCGGACGCCGTCCGGGCAGATGCACCGGCAGGGAGCTTGAAATTCAGCGTGCATCAATTTCGATTAATCCATTCGGATGCCGCCATTTGGCCTTAAGGGGTTAATAGAGAAATAAAAAATAAACCGTATTCAAAGACTTTCAATTGTTTTTGTTATTCAATTTAGACAAGAAAGATGGATACTGCGAAAATTCGAGTGATTATGAGGCACCCATTTTCCATATTTTTTTATTTTATTGATTTGACGCAAGTGAGTCAATATTGTGGGTAAGGTAACGTCAAACCATGCCGCTAATTCCTGGGTAGTTTGACTAGTGTCGGCTTCCACTATCTCTCTTAATTCATCGTTATTCACCTGTGTGGGCGGTCTTCCTCGTGGCTCGTTCTTTAAGTTGAAATTTCCATCACGAAAGCGTTTAAACCAAAATTGCACGGTGCGTTCATTAGTAGACCCCTCTCCAAACGCAGCATTAATATTGCGGGCTGTTTCTGCCGCGTTAGTTCCGCGTCGGAACTCGTATTCAAAAATCACTCGAATTTTCGCAGTATCCATCTTTCTTGTCTAAATTGAATAACAAAAACAATTGAAATTCGATATTAAAATGTTTCACATTTAAAAAAAAAAAAACATCATAGAAACCATTTGAAAAAAGTTTCATTCGAAAACCTCAAACCATGAAGATTCTATGTCAATTCAAAGAACCTATTGCAATAAAACGGCAATTTCATACTTTAACCCCTATTATTAATGTGTGTAATATGCTCCCTTTCGTGAAGATAAAGCTGTTTAAATTTAACAGGTACATTTGACAATTAACAGGACATAAAGCTGCAATTACGCTGCAGACATTAAGAATCTTAAAGCTTAGGGCACATACGAAGGACGTGGGACGAGGGTGCGGAAAAGACGCGACGCGTTGTGTGAGTTAGCGTCCTCGCCCCATGTTATCTATGTGGACTATGTCCCATCGCTTCAGTTCATTTTGTATGAAAGTGAACTGAAAGAGCGGCGTTCTTTCAGTTCGTCTCTGACTTCCTTCCTATGTGTCCCACGTCTAATATTGCTTGACTGTAGACTGATTCAGATTGCGTTAAGAAAAACTTAGGTATCAGCTAAGACAAATTTTGAGAAATGAGGAAACAGATAACTAGTTGAAATATTTACCACAAGTTTTTTTTCCTTTTATTTTGCCAAAAGACCTACTTTGTTTCGGATATCATACAACACTGTTACCTTCAAACCAAAAATGAACGATATCATGAGATTGCTAATTAACGCCAAAACTGGTGACAGTCAACTACATAGTATTCCCCGGCACAATTAGCTTGTAATTATTGTATGAAATTTTAATCGTGTTTATTAGTTTAATTGTGAATGGATTTAAAATATTTAATATGTCTGTGATTACTTTGTATTTAAAAACAGCAGGGGCTAGGGCGGCAAGGGCTCTCACTCTAACCCCTGGTTTCTCATAAACTAAAAAAACTTTCAATCAACTATTAAGATCTGTCAGTTTTAATTATGCAATTTGAAGCGGGTAGTAGCGCAGCGGTAGAACGCCGGCTTCACATTCGGGAAGTCGTGAATTCGAATCCTGGCGTGTACCAATGGTTTGTTTGTTTGTTTTCACATTCAATAAGTCGTAATTTCGAATCCCGGCCTGTACCAATGGCTGCGTTTTAGTTACGTACATTTGTGAAGTTGTACTAGCAATACCATTCGCTAACTGTGAAGGAAAACATCGTGAGAAAGCCTGAGTGTCTGAGGTGTTCACTTACCTCAGCGGTTGAAATTATCAATCCGCGGTTACTCTATCTCTGAGAGATGGCCTGTGCCCTGCAGTGGGACGAAAAAAAAGAACTTGGGCTAACGTACAGCCGTTAACACTATATTAACAGATTGTTAATGTACGTGAAACTGGGATAAGGGTTCTGAGATTCAGAGATCTATCTATCTATACAGCCATGAAAGACGCCTACTGTTGGGGATAGGCCTCTTCACAGTCACGCCAACCTCGCCGATCCCCTGTTAATCTTGTCCATTGCCCGCGTGCAGCCTTTTTAATGTCATCAACCCATCGGGTATGGGGCCTGACCACCGAACGACGGCCAGTTCTTGGCCGCCACTCTGTGATTGTGGCTTAATAACTCTGTTTCAACCCAATATGATTGCAAATACGGGGTATTGCAAAATCTTCATGAACATACAAAAATGAGGGGTTCTACTCGTAAATATGAACCACTTTCACTGTTGAGAAAACTTTGTAATCGCAAACAATACATCGGCTGATCTATAAATAATGCCGCAAGATGTAATTATATTATTTTCTTGAAAGACAAAGGTTTTCTATTCCATTATTGTTTCAAATTCACATGTGTAAATGTACATAAGTTGTCGAGACGTCGATGTAACGGAACATTTGTCAGAGTGACAATGATTAACTCGTTGTGGAATTGGTTTACTGACAGGCGCTTAAAAATATTTGGCCTTTGCATCTACGTAATGAGATGATTTATACAGCGTCTAGTGGCACCTTCACTCACACTGGATGGGTGAAGGGACCACTCGAATATTATTTTTTATTTTATTTTATTGGGGATAATAAACAGTTATACAATATCAACATGATTGACAAATAAGGGTAAGAAATAGAATAGGTAATAGTATAACCCACCACATTATCCACAGATTACTTTAAGCATTGAAGGAGAGCAAAAAGAAATAATTTCGCTAGAGAAACATAATTTTGTGTGCATTGTTACATACTTATTTAACAATAAGCAGAACATTAGAAATTAATTACATATTATAGTTAGAAAAAAAAAAAATTGTTTGATGATATTAATTAGGTAGCTATACACACCATAACCATAATAACGAGACAATGATAAAATGGAATTTGCATGGAACTGCTTGAGTACCTATGGAAACGTTTATGTTTATGAAGAACTTTTGTCTTGGCTAGCAAGAGCGAGGCAGATTTGACTTTTGAATTTAGAGGGTGAGAGGGAAAATATAATAATTAAGTAAAGTTTTGGCTTTTAAAGTTATTGATGGCAATCACGGAATCCTAGTCTCTGATGTACTAAGAAGAAGAAGAAGAAGAAGAAGAAGAAGAAGAAGAAGAAGAACAAGAAGAAGAAATACATTTATTATACCAAAAAGATACATCACAGAAACAAGCAGATAAGTCACATAATCTGCACAACCACAGAAAGAAAACTGAATACTCAACAGACAAAACAAATAAATAAAACAGGACCATTAATATATATAGCCTATGGTGTATCTAAGTTGCCACAAAAGGCAGCTGACTCAGCGTTGTGCTGAGGAAGTGATCCCTAAGTTTTAGATGATTTGAGAAAACAGGTTTAGAATGGGGTTTTTTTTTTCCCGCTGCCTTTTTCTCCACTACAAAAGGCAGCGGCTAACACAGTAACATCTATATCTATCTATACTAATAATAAATCTGTAAGGGTCGGTCATGGAGTAAGTTAGTTTGTTTTCAGAGATATTGTGTTTATAGGCTCAATATATGATACTGAAACTAATTTCACGATTTTTAGAATTTTTTTCTGTATGTGTGTATGTATGTATGTATGTTCCTCCATAACTCTTAAACCAATTATCCGAATTTGATGAAATTTGGTATAAAAACATATAGACATCTGGGACACAGGATAGGCTATTTAAATTCTAGCTCCAGTTATGATAAGACGTGGCCCCCATACAAATGCTTCGTAAAAATCGAAATGTACGCGAACGGAGTCACGGGCACAGCTAGTACATTATGTTATCGAATACGTATTGGCAAGCAAGCGTAAGAATTCCTGTTTCCATGTAAAGTTCCTACAATAGACATGATTCGAAAATTATACCTACAATAATATAATAACATTCCACATTTACAATTCTTCACGAAGTAGATATTTTCGACTGGTCTGGTTTGTACGTTGCAGTGCTTTGTGATGGCATCAGCCAATTCGGTATTTGACACGATTAACAATAAATTATTTCATGTGCTCTGAAATGTGACGTCATAAGCCAGTATTTTTATACAAAATTCGGTTTTAAAAGTAACTCATTTGATATTTTGTCAAATACTCAATTGAGTAATGGATCAATTTAAATATTCCACGTTAACGTTAAACGTTCGTGGAAAGTAGCGGTGTTACAATTCGAAAATGAATTCATTGTAAAAGAATAAAAAAAAGCGTTTTAAAGTTAAACGGGCATATAATTGCTAGTACAGAAAAGAGTGGCCTGCCTTGGTCGTTATAGACCTTCATTACGGGATATTTAAGAAGTGCCTAAGAGCTATATTAACAAACTGAACTTATACGTCTGATGGAATGGACTGGAATAAACTTAGGTACATTTGTTAGCGTTTCTTTCAACTACGTGATTATTAAATTTGTGATTCGCTTAGGGCCAGTTTTTGAATTAAGAATTTCGCTAAGTAAATAGTTAAGTATTGACTACATTAAAACGTTACTTAAGTATTGACTTAGCAAAATTCTCAATTCAGGAATCCGGCTTTAGTCAAACAATTTTGCCTTTGGCAGCAAAGCAACCAACTAGTTGGTGAAGTGACATTTGCGACGTCATAGTGTCTTGAAAATATTTTAAGACAAAATAACCTTGCGCCAACGCTATCTGGCATAGCTCTTTGTTTATCCTGGGGTAATTGCTATCCAGTGAATATACCCAAAAACGTCTTTCACCGTTACTATGTCAGAGATATCCATAAATAAATTGTATGACTGTCAGCCTTGTCAATATGCTATTTATTCGCTTATCCCTGGTAAATATGCATGTATTTATCTATTTCCTTACTTATCCAGTGACTTGGCATAAGTCATCATTAGTCTAATGGCTTTTTTTAATGGCTCTCGTTACATACTTATATATTAAACGGGTCTAATCGCGATATGTATTTATAGTAGATGTCTGGATCTGGATTCTGGAGGGTTTGGAGCACGGAGACGCTAGATTCTCACATTATAACAATTTATTATGAATGAGAACATCCTGACAGATCAACGGTAATACAGAGAAGAGAAAAAGTTACAATTTTGCCATAGCTACAAAACACAAAAATAACTATGCTTTGTTGGATTGCCAACACTTACGAACATACGTACTTACCAAGGTGTCATACGTACTTAACAAGGAGAAGCAAATAAATAGCAGATTGGTAGGGTTGACAGACAGTTGAAATGTTGTGGTGCAAGGCACGTTTAATATATAATTATCATCATCAGCCATTTTTACGCCCACTGCAGGACATAGGCCTCCCTCTTGGTTTTTCCTAACCATGAAGGGTTTTGCCATAATCGCCACGCTTGGCAGGCGGGTTGGCGATTGCAGCATGCGGTTGGAATCTCAGGAAGACGCTGCTGCCCGTCTCCTGGTAATTTATTTCCTTAGTCACCTTCCACGGCATCCACGGAATGAAATATAATTATAACTTAGTCTAATGCTTGGGAAAATATAGAAAAGTTAGGCAAATGTAAACACAACCACTCGTAATTGTCCCCTTAGGCCCCTCGCCCACGGCGACTTTTTGTAGTGATGCTGTCGCGCGTTTCGTAAACGCGCAACAGCATCGCTACGAACGCGCGTTAGTCGCATTTGCAACGCGCTGCAGAAGCGATGCCAACGCGCTACTAACACGCTACAGCATCGCGACTGTATCGATGCAAACGCGCGAGGGTATCGGAAGACATCGGGAGGAGAACGGAAGAAGGGTGGCGCATGAGTAGTGCAACACAGAGAGATCGAGAGTGCTGTTGTCCATCGGTCCAACGGAGTCCATCTTGCAACTGTAGCGATCGCAGGCATTTTGATTCCGTTACTGAATCGCATTTGCATCGCGTCAGAAGCGCGACGATATCGCGTTTGCATCGCGACTGAATCGTGTTTACGGTGGGCGAGGTCACACAACTAGCGCCCGCATCGCGACTGTATCGATGCGAACGCGCGACAGCATCGCTACAAATAGTCGCCGTGGGCGAGGGCCCTTATTAAAAAAAAAACTAACATCCCAAACCGCGCATTACAAATTTACACCAGCACTCAAAGAGACGGCAATGAAAAATTAATTAAACCGAACACGTAACACAAAGTGATTGTTGTAAAAATGCCCCCAAAACCGGCTAACCCTTAAAATAAAAGTTTTACACAGCAACCGCTAATGTACTCCGGCCTAAAGTGGCCCAGGCGTGCCAAGGAAAGTTTCCAACTTGTGCTTGACCCGCTAGGTTGTATATAATTTTCACACCCAATTTTTTTATAGGTACCTACATGGTAATGCAGCATATACACCTCCGTCCTACTGTAGGGCAAGGGCCTTCCCTCAGAGGGAGAGTACTGGCTTGATTACCACGCGTGCCCACCGCGGATTGGTAATTTCAAGAGCTTACGTATGTAAACACTTGCTTTATTGATTAACTATATTATTTTTGTTGCACCAACCCGTGCTGAGGACAATTTAAAAACCTATTTAGAGGCTAAAAATTTCACCCATGCCGGGACTTGAACCCCGCGACCTCTGGCTCACCGTGCCAGCGCTCTCCCAACTGAGCTAATGGGCAAGTGCAAGCATCGATGAAATTTCGAGCCTCTTTACAAACTTCTCTGTAGCCTCTAAATAGGTTTTTATTGATTAATTATTTTTTATTGTGTCATTTTCCACAGAATAGCATTGTATCATACCTTTTGGGACAGCACTGGCTCCTGAGATACACGTCGCCGCCTAGTTCAGGAGTCAGGGCACAATAACTATTGTAAACAAATTTAATTTATTTGTGTTCAAATATACAATCTAACTAAATATACTAGCCTAACGCTAGTGGCATTTTTCCGAGCGGTTCCGTGCTTCGCAAGGCACGTTAAGCTGTTGGTGCCGGCTGCCGTCGATAGATGGCAGTCGTTAAGCCAAGTCAGAGGCCTTAGGGCGGCTTGACAACTTCTGACAGTAGACGAGCCACTAGTCTACAAGCCTCCACCAATCCGGACTTGGCCCTCGTGGTGGAGTATGGCCTATACCTTCCTCAGGGAAGAGACCCGTGCCCCTCGGTGGGGACATAATGGGTTGATGATGAATACAATTAACTTACCTCAGGCTCTCCGGTTTCCTCACGATGTTCTCCTTCACAGTTCGCGAATGGTATTGCTACTGCAAATTCACAAATGTGCGTAACTTAGACTACAAAGGTACATGCGCCGGGGTTCGAACCCACGATGTGAGACCAGCGTTCAACCGTTGCGTTGCGAAATTTTGATCCCCAGATAATTATGACAAACTTTCTGTTTCCGTGACTCCATTCGGGCAGGAGTCAAATTAACACTGTTGTTGTCAATTCAGGTCATCAATCCGCTTTCTTCTGTTATAAGCAGACTTTAAAGAAGTAGGAGGTTCTCCATGAAATGTAGAGAAACAACTTTATTGTAAGACAAGGTTATATTACTGGCTCTCAAACTAGGATCCCCTGTGCTTTCGATAGCCAGGTATAATTGCGTCCGTTTAAATATTTTTGTGTGTACGTTCCGCAATAATTTTTTACCACGTTCTCCGATTTCATTAATTATTTTTTTGTCACGAATTGAAAAAAGTTTTGCAAATTTGATCTGTAAAAAAAGATATGATTTTTTTCCTCGGTGGCGCTAGTGTTAATCCCTGGAGCCCCTTAAAGAGAGTCCGCCCCTAAATCTAACGATTTGTTCTCTAATACCTTTTCACTTACTACTTGCTTGCTTCGTCTTCCTGAGATTCCAACAGCATACTGCGATCGCCATCCCGCATGCCAAGCGTGGCGATTATGGCAAAACCTCACATGGTTATGAAATCTACGAAGGAGGCCTATGTCCTCCAGTGGGCGTTAAATGGCTGATGATGATGATGATGATGATAAGTGGCTTGCTTACTTGCTTTTTAGGGTTCCGTACCCCAAGGGTGCCATACGGGACCCTATTACTACGACTTCACTCTCCATCTGTCTGTCTGTCTGTCTCTCACCAGGCTGTATCTCATGAACCGTGATAGCTAGGCAGTTAAAATTTTCACATATTATGATGTATTTCTATTGCCGCTATAACAGCAAATACTAAAAACAGAATAAAATAAATATTTAAGGGGGGCTCGTAAACGCAAACGTAATTTTTTGCCGTTTTTTGCTCAATATTAATCACGACAACAGGTAGATGCTTGAAATATTAACAGAATATTTAGTTCTGTATTCCCTTAAAAAATAAATAATTATGTTAAAATAAAATAAATGTTTAAAGGGGACTCCCATAATTATGACAAACGTGATTTTTTGCCTTTTTTTCTCGATCTTTGTAAGGTTTTTTTTCTCGATCTAATGTTGAATAGTTAATGGTACGGAAACCTTCGTGCGCGAGTCCGACTCGCACTTGGCTGGTTTTTTTTATTCTTACGTATCAGTATTTCTGATTTCATAAAGTTCCCTAATTACTTACATTTTCTATTGTTTTTTGCTATCAAACATTCTTCCACCAAATATGCAAAAGTTCCGTTGGAAAACTCCGCAGAACAAAGGAGAATCGCCATCAAAGCTCCATTATAATTCCGGAGGGCCGCCCGCCCGTCTGCTTTGTTGTGTTATCGGCCAGTTTAATTTGGATATTGTTAATAACTATACAGCGGTTTAGTTCCCATTCGGCAAACCTTCGTCAAACAGGGGCCAGGTCGGACGGGCGGGTCCCGAGTCCATTAAATGCATTGTTGTTCAATTGAGTGATGTTGTTCAGGCTAGTCAAGTTTAAAGTTATAAAGCGTGTCAACAGATGGCGTTAGTGTAGTGCAAATGAATGATTCTACATCGCGCAATCATTTTGTTCCAGTGAAACTGTAGGCACCTGACAATTTTATATTGAGGTGGCGACGAGTACCTTCACCCCTATAGCTAGTTTTATTGCAATTTTTGTATTGAGAGATTTTTGGGACTTATTCAGATGTTAGCACGCCAATTGCTGTATTTTAACACTACTAACAGTATTTTGAGATATTTTTTTTATTGCTACATTAAACATGATTTGAGAGTAATTGTCTAGCATATTACAACGCGCGGATAACATTGTATATTGACATTCAAAAAATCTTAATTCTTTGCGTTGAAAAATTTTTTTTATTTGCTGTATCTTTTGACATATTTGTGTTTATGAATATTGTGTTTTTTATGACTCACGATGCTCATAAAATATATAGTTATACATTTAAAGATAAATAATCGTGACTAGACCCGTCAAACGTTTTTATATTCGACCTTTGGTTCAAAACTATGAATCAAATATCAGTGCTCGGAAGCACCGTAGCATTGAAAAACTTTTTCTGACTAAGTTACTGTTTAATAAATTTCTTTAATACACATAAACACGTGCCAAAGTAATTATATCAGTCGGCATGACCATAAGACGCTTAAATTTTAGTTTTTTTCGATATTTATTAATTTTTGTCAAGATATTATTTGTTTATGCTTAGTAAAAAACAAACATTAGTCTCGCCATTTTTTCCAAAAAGTTAATTGTACGTAACTGTAATTGTATTCATTTATTTGGCAATGCCCATATAGTATTAATAACAACGATAACTTATGCTTTGTTAGTAATAATATTAATATGTACACATTAAATACAATTTATATCACAATTATATATATTATTTTATTTATTATTAAAATGTAAAAACCCGTGTGGCGCCGAATTAAGAATAGCATCACTCCATGTCGTAGAAGGCGACTAAGGAAATACATTACCAGGAGACGGGCAGCAGGGTTTTCCTGAGATTCCAACCCCATACTTCGAACGCCAACCCGCCTGCCAAGCGTGGTGATTATGGCAAAACCCCTCATGGTTAGGAAAGCCATGAGGGAGGCCTGTGTTCTGCAGTGGGCGTCAAGTGGCTGATGACGAAATTTAATTAAATTGATTATTATTAATTCTTGTTTTTGGCGTCAACACACTACACTAAGATGCCACTGTTCCATCTGCCACATGACCGGGTAGTCACATCAGTCAGCTATATTAATGAATCAATAAATGAGTAAATAAATGTTACTCTATCAACAGAAGCTGCATTTAGTAGACTCAGGACCTGGGTCTGACGGACTACAGTTCGTTAGTGGCAAATGAAGCGTTAGGGGCTATAAAAGATACGCATGTGTGTTAAGGGTGATTTGATAAAAAGTTTTTATACAAAACATGTTGAAATATCCACAGGATGAAGATAATATAAATAAAAAAAAATAATAATGCAGCTCATATACGTCCCACTGTAGGGCAGAGGCCCTTTTTCCGAGAGAGAGAGAGAGAGTGTATGGGCTTTTTCACCACCCATGCCCACTGCGGATGGGCAATTTCTGAGATCTCAGACCCTCGGCTTTCCTCACGATGGTTTCCTTCACAGTTAGCGAATGGTTTTGCTCCTACAAATTCACAAATGTTCGTAACTTTGAAAACCAAGACATTGGTACACGCTTAGACTACCAATAAAAAGTATCTGCTATTAGAAGATATTACATTAAATAAACTCACGCCTGTATCCCGGAGGGGTAGGGAGGGTTTGCAATTTGCCACGATCCTGACAGATCTTTCTCGCTATTTAGTCAAATTCAAAGTAAAAAAAAAAATATTCAAAGTAACACAGAAACTGTGACTTATTGAACGTCACAAGAAAAACTAGGTGTCCGTTTCAAAATCTAGATCATTTGGAGAAAAAACGGTCAAAAAAATTTGGAGAAAAAACGGACAAAAAAACTCCAAACTTAGTCTCTTCAAACATATTCCTTAATTAACAGAGTCACATAGAGATAAAAAAATATCCATCGAATGTAGATGTATCTACGACCTTTGTTTTGGCGGATTGTATTACCGCGATACCAAAGCGGCTAGCAAGGACATCTTTATACCAACGTGGAACCCGTTTGTGCACAACAACGCTACACCTCGCGATTGCTCCGTACAGTTCCACTCGCAATTGCCCTGATCTAGCGTCGGCATTCCCTGGTACACTCAATTCCGCGCCGTAGACGTAACAGCAAACAAGCCCGGGTAATGCGGGCTCAAAACTCCCCGGTACCAGCGCTACACCTGTGGTACTTTAGTTTTATGCACCCTGAAATAAAAGGCGTACTTTCATATCCCATTCTACCTACTGACCCTACTGAACTATAGTATTTTTTCATTGACTCGCGATGCTCACACATACTTATATATTAAACGGGTCTAGTCACGATATACTTTATTCCCGACGTTTCGGCAACGTTGCAGCTGCCGTGATCACGGGCAGACTGAAGTAGCAAGTACAGTCATTTTACCTAATAAATAATCGCGATTAGACCCGTTTTATATACAACTATCTACTGAACTATATTCTTGAACGTGCACTATTTTCATATTATATTCAAAATCAGCGCTGAGGGATTACTCCCTCAGCACAACGCTGAGTCAGCTGCCTTTTGTGGCAACGTAGATACACCACAGGCTATATCTATGGCCCTGTTTTATTTATTCGTTTTGTCTGTTGTGTATTTAGTTTTCTTTCTGTTGTTGTGCATATTATGTTACTTATGTGCTTATTTTGTTTCTGTGATGTATCTTGTTGGTATAATAAATGTCTTTCTTCTTCTTCTTCAATCTACCGATCCTATTTAACTATATCCTTGCTATTAATTTTATAAAAGCCTCTACACTTCTCACTGCATGGCAGAGGCCTTCTCTCAGATGCATAGTATGGTCTTAATCACCACGTGGGGCCACTGCGAATTGGCCATTTAAATCAACTCAGACACTCAGGTGTCCTCACGATGTTTTCTTTCACAGCTAGCGAGTGGTATTGCTGCAGCAAAATCGCAAATGTAATAACTTTTCATTTTATTAATGCGAAAGAGAGTTCTGATCAATACTCAGAGGGCATGCGTTGAGTATTAAGTAATAGTATCTCTTTTAGGAAATACATTGATGTACTTTGCCTTTGTCTATCTTTCGCGTAACACATGGGCTCATCGACTTTGCAATGTACATCGAATTGTCACAGTAAACCATGAAACGTAGTTTTACGAAATAGGGCCCAGCGGTTGCCACCGTAAATTCGCAAGTTTATACGCCTATACGCGTACTCATTACAATAGCTACTGTAAAATTGTTACAATGAACAAGGTAGAGTATTTTTCCATGTCCTGGAAATACGGCTTTTATGTTATACCTGGAACCTTTGGACGCTATTGTGATTGCTCGTTTAGGGAGCGTCACTTATTTTGGGAGGTTTTTGTCGATCGTCAATAATAGGGGTTAAAGTATGAAATTGCCGTTTTATTGCAATATGTTCTTTGAATTGACATAGAATCTTCATGGTTTGAGATTTTCGAATGAAACTTTTTTCAAATGGTTTCTATGATGTTCTTTTTTTAAAAATTGTGAAACATTTGAATATCGACTTTCAATTGTTTTTGTTATTCAATTTAGACAAGAAAGATGGATACTGCGAAAATTCGAGTGATTTTTGAATACGAGTTCCGACGCGGAACTAACGCGGCAGAAACAGCCCGCAATATCAATGCTGCATTTGGAGAGGGGTCTACTAATGAACGCACCGTGCGATTTTGGTTAAAACGCTTTCGTGATGGAAATTTCGACTTAAAGAACGAGCCACGAGGAAGACCGCCCACACAGGTGAATAACGATGAATTAAGAGAGATAGTGGAAGCCGACCCTAGTCAAACTACCCAGGAATTAGCGGCATAGTTTAACGTTACCTTACCCACAATATTGACTCACTTGCGTCAAATCAATAAAATAAAAAAATACGAAAAATGGGTGCCTCATAATCACTCGAATTTTCGCAGTATCCATCTTTCTTGTCTAAATTGAATAACAAAAACAATTGAAAGTCGATATTCAAATGTTTCACATTTTTTAAAAAAAGAACATCATAGAAACCATTTGAAAAAAGTTTCGTTCGAAAACCTCAAACCATGAAGATTCTATGTCAATTCAAAGAACCTATTGCAATAAAACGGCAATTTCATACTTTAACCCCAATATAAATTATCGCGTTTAGTTACTTCCAGAAGGTTTTAAAAAAAGGAGAATATATTTAATAGCAAAAACAAAATCATAGCATAAAATAAACTCAGCCCTGTATCCGGGAGGGTTAGGCAGAGAACAGAATTTGCCACTCGCCACGATCCTGACAAACTTATTAGCTTCGTAAACATTACGCACATAAGTATAGACCCGCTTTTTACTTCTTCTCCTATTCTCTAGGGTTAGCTGGAAGAAATCTCTGACATAGATAAGCTCGCCTTTCTACATGCAATTTCTCATGTAATGTGCAATAAACTATTATAATAACAATAATAACATTGTAATTATTAGCTGCATGCACGCACGCTGGATACATGCTGTGGACTGAAAAATTATGTAGTGACTAGATTTGAGAAGGACATTTTGCGTTGGTTTGAACATAATGGAGAGGATAAAGGAAGAAAGATTGGCGAAAGCAATATATCGAGCGAATGTGGGTGAAAGGGCCGCTAAGGGACGTCGCAGGCGGACATACCTCGAAAAATTTGGGGGCACGGCAGTGCCCCGCCAAGTCGAGCAAAAAAGCGGCACGGCCGTACCATCCTTTCCTCGAAGCAGTTCAGGCCATTTTCGACCTAGAATTTAGACCTGTATCTTTATATATGTATTGTCACGTATATTTGGTTGTGAAAACCCTGTAATTTTTTTCATGCTAAAATACTAAAGACATGGCTACGTTTTACAGCCATCATTTGTGCCGAAAGCATAACGGATTCTGTTTTTAATAGAAAAAAAAAAGTTAATTGAAATAGCTCCCGGCCTTAACCACGATGTTATAATAGAAACAATACAAAAAAAGTACAGAGGTAAGTTGGGCAACTCCTGTTGCGGCTTTTTGCGGAAAATTCTGGTATAATCTGTGATTTGCCCCTATATTACACGCACCAAATCCTGAACGATTCCAATCAAGTCTAACTGTCAAATTCCATACAAATTGCCATCGCAAACGTCGGGATTTCGACAGGATTTGGTGTGCATAATTAGGCCTCTGTGGTGTTTACGTAACTCAGTGCTTAAAATCGCCAATTTGAGCTTAGTTCGCGTAGTGATGAAGCCAATACTCTCTCATTCCCTTGAGAGAAAGAAAGTTGGAATGTATGGATGTTTGTTACTCTTTCACGCAAAAACGTCTGAACGGATCGGGATGAAATTTTGCACAGAGATACATTACAGTTTGGATTAGCACAAAAGATATTTTTTATCCCGGAAAAATACACACCAAAAATACCACGCGAACGAAGTCACGGGCAACAGCTAGTTTAAAATAAATGTGATAACAATGATTTTTAAAATAGATGGTTTGCTTTAAATTTCTTCGGATATTAACTTTAAGCAAGCCATCTTTAGAATTGCTACTTTTGACATGAAAAAATCTTCAGATAACGTCAAATTGAATTTATTGGGGACCACACCCGGACTGACTCAATACCACTGAGATTTCAACAACACATTTTAAAGCCACTCTGCTGTTAAAGTTCGCGATCAGACATTGAAGACCTTATAGTAAAAAACATCTAGTTTAGAGTTTCTAATTAATTTATAGCGGCATTAATTATATTGTGGTCAGATTTTATTTCATCGTAGAGGGTTTATTTTATTGCAGTGTGTAACATTATTTTCACAGCGCAAAGTTGCATTATATATATTTTATTGGCATTATTTTTGTAAAATGTAAATACCTTACACAAATCCCGGAGTAACGTGTCATTTCAATATTCAAACAAAAGTGAAATCTGAAGCCCCACCGTGAGACGAACGGACAAAAGGGTTCGTTAAAATAAAGGTTATGTTTATTTATTTAGAAGTTTGAAACCCTAAAAACAATAAATAGTGGAGAAAACAGGAAGATCCCTTAGAAACGCTCGCTCATTTATTAAACAAGAAATGCCTTAAGAGTCAATGCTGCAGGCTACTACAGGACGTGTCTATCTTTCTCATTCCCTCCTACGCTTCCCCGCACATCGTCTGTCTCCCTCTGATAACCTAGTTCTATTATTCTTAGGGTGGAAACATAGGCCAACTTGCACAATTCTTAAACGTGATTAAAATCGCGCATAAATTTATTTATGTATAGAGAAATTTAGTTAAATACTACATAAGCCACGTTTAAGAAGTGATGTAAGTCGCCTTAGCGTTTCTTCGTAATGTCTTCACGGTGACTTTGACTTGTTATTTATAGGCCTCTTTTTTGCTGGCCGGTCTTTCTATTTCCGTTAAATTAAGCTAATATTATTTGAGGGCTTGCTCATGCAAAAGCACAAAAAGTAGAACAAGGTCATTTGTGAGGTTTTTATAAGAATCAAATTAAAACCTGCTTAAGAAAAATAATTATGGCGTGGCGATTGTTATGAAAACCATGAAGAAGGCCATGTCCTGAAGTGGGCGTCTAACGGCTGATGATGATGATGAATATACGTCCCACTGCAGGGCTTTCCTCAGATATAGAGAGTACGTGCTTAATCCACGCGTGCCCACCGCGGATTGGCAAAAAAGCTGTGTAAAACATTTGCAAAAAAGTACCTATCCAAGCATATAATCAACGAAAACACTAGAGATTATAAATTCAAAAGGGCATCGTTATTATTTTTGATTCATTTAACGACTGTTGTTTGTTATTTTGTTTTAATTCGATCAAAAGTTACTTACCATTGTTCAACCGGCACACTAGTTTGAAACTGATAATTAATGATCAGAACTAAATAATTGTGTAATTTGGACGTCGAGTAACATAAAAAAACTTACTGCTTATCAAAAAATAGTACAAATGTGAAATTAGTTAGGATATGAATTATATTATAACACTTCTGGGTATCGGCTCGGGCAGCAAAAGAATTGACGTGCACACTAACCTAACTTACCTTATCTGTGCATCAATGGTTCTAACATGTTTAAAAAGACTCAAGTCTACAGAAAGTAAACTTAAACGAGCCTTAAATATAGAGTAAAGTAGATAGCAGTAACAATAGAGACTTGCGTATTTATAGCATAATATATCACACCATACCACATCCAATAACTGTGTATTATTCCACAATATTCTACAATACCTTAAATTTTTCTCTACCTTTCTACTGGATGGGCCAAAGGAGTATACAGAACATAGAGGAGTGCAGAACTAAAGGGGAGGCTGTGTGTCTCGGGAACGGGACTTATTTCAGATCAAATAAACTTTACCTCATCGCTGCCCTGCGCGATTGAGAAACATTCGTAGACTTCACTAAGTTTTGGAAGACATAATACAGTATACTGTACCAAACCCGAGTCCACGCTTGTCATGGACTTCATTCTTCAATCCCGTTACTCCTTTACGAAGCCTTGAGCCGATATTAGGGTCTTCCAGGCCGGTCTTCGTCTTGAGCCTCCCGTATGCGTCCAGGCAGGTTCCACTATACTATAGCGGCGATAATATTCTGCGATAGAGTCACTATACGAATGCGCTGTACCGGACGCCGCAGAATATGGCCATTGCGTTTTCTCATTTGTTCGGTGACATGTTTTTGCCTGGTAACTCACCAAAGCTTGGAAGTAGTAACGGTGTTAGGCCAGCGTCTTTTAGAGGTGCTACGTGTAACAGTTATCGATGAAGGCTAAGAGTTTGTGCTACACTACTTCTATAACTTTCCTATTTCATACGCATAGAGTTGGACGTGAATATATACGAAATGATGAGGTGATGAATATACTCGTACGTATAAAGTTAATATAGAAATCTTCGTGGTTCTGGATTGTAAGAGTTATTGCCTGTCATATTCATCATAAGCAGCCTATATACGTCCCACTGTAGGGCACAGGCCTTCACTCATAGAGAGAGTATTTCAAGCGCTGAGGTATGTGAATAGCTCAGACACCCAGGTTTCCTCACCATGTTTTCATTCACCGTTAGCGAGTGGTATTGCTACTATAACTTCACAAAAGTATATAACTTAGAAAGAAAAGTCATAGGTACATGCCCGCACTGGGAATCGAACCTGGGTCTCCCGCTTCCGAGTCCAAGGTTCTACCCACTAGGCTACCACCGCGTGTTCGTGAACCACACCAACCACAACCACCACACGTAGTTACGTGTTCGTGTTCGTCTGCCTGTCATATTAGCCCAACATAATTCACAATCTCTAATAACTTTTCATTCCGTCTCACACGAAGGTCGGTGGCCAGACTACATTGTGAAACCGGCTGGGAGACATTGGACGAGACTAGCAAGGAACCGGATGGGTTGGCGTGAGAGAAAAAAGGCCTATGCCCAACAGTGGACTAGATATATAGACAAGATGTCTAATAATAATCATAGCGTTCATACACCACAGTCCTGCTCTCAAACTAGGATGCCCTATGTTATGGTTATTAGACAAGTACATCATAAATATGAAAAAACACCCACACCGAGGACATTAGTACAAAGACGGCCTCCAGTGAGAACCGAACCCAGGACCTCTATTCTGGTAGTCAAGCGGTTAACAGCTAGACCAACGAGGCGATAAATTTTCACGTACTCACGTATACAATCCACAGCCCACACAGACATCCATAATTACTGTGCGTCCGCCGGCCAAGGGTCGAACATTGAATTGTGCAAAGGAACCCAAAATGGCCACTCCGGACCTCTGGGGAGAAGCTCGCTGTACACGCAATACGGTCGAGGGTAAATAATAAATACGCATTTCGTCGCTAAACCTGGGAAGGTTTACTCCTGACGTCGGACCGCAGGATAGGCCGTTTGCACGGTAGCCGTGCTGTGAAACTGTCAAATATTACTAAGGGTGACTTGCGCCAAGTCACGTGTTAAATAAATAAATACGTAAAAAATAACCTCACAGCTGAATATCGGAGGGGTAGGTAAGAGACCAGGGCGTGCCACTTGCCACGATCCTGACAGGTCTCTTTCGTTTCATCAACGTTCATTAGTCATTGCTTGAACGCACGTCGGTTTTGGGTATAAATACGTATCCAGGGATAAATGAATAAATAGCTGATTGACAGGGTTGTCCATCATATAACAAAGCTATGGATAGCTCTGCAAACGTTTTTGGACTTATTCGCTGGGTATAGGTTACCCGGTTGGAAGCGGCTTACATCCAGCGACTTCCTGCCACTTGGATGAGGTCTTCTGTCTATCTTGTTCCTGGTCATCCTATGCTGCGCATGCCGATATGTGATCTCCATTCGAGAACTTTTCGGCCCCATCGGCCATCAGTTCTGCGTGCTATGTGCCGCGCCCACTGCCACTTCAACTTACTAATCCGGTGGCTATGTCCACGACTTTCGTTCGTCTACGGTTCTCATCGTTTCTGATTTGATTTCTGATGCAAACCGCTTCCAACCGGTCTTTCTGTAATCCATGGAGGAGGCCTAGGAGGAGGATGTCCAGCAGTGGACTTCTTGTGGCTGAATGATGATGATGATAGCTTACCCCTAGATACACAGATGCATAGTGCTTATAGTGGAAATACTTTACATACGTAAACTGCCTCATTGGTCTATTGGTAACATGTATTGTGCCAGAGATCGATACAGAAGCAAAGTGCCTTCTAGACAAGCGGTAACACGTTTGATTGCAGAGGTCGTGGGTTTGATTCCCACTTGAGCTGTCCGCACTTTGATGTGTACAAAATTAAATAACCTCAGCCACTGTGTTTTCCCATGCTTATGATGTCCTTGTCGGGATACCACGGCCTTTTCATTTTTCCATGTTTGTGATATCTTTGTCTGGATACCATGCCTTCAGCCTGGGTGTATTTCCACGTTTGTGATATTCTTGGCTGATTATCATATGACAGGGTATCCTAGTTTGGGACCAGAATGATTGATTGTGTTATGTGAATGTTATTATTATTATTATTTTATTGCTATGACGGTAGCCCCTCTCTGACCCTGATGTTTCTAAGTCACGACGTTTATATTATACAATCGCTATGCCTCTTATCCGACAATATTGCCAATCACAATAAATTGAAAAAGTCCGTACCTCGAAAGTAAATAAATACTGTAAGTAGCTAACAACAAATTTTTTATTTTACTTTTTACAATTTCTAATTTTACTTTGCGCTAACCGCCCTATCGTGTGTGTGTTTAGGTAACGAAAGATGTTAATTTAAGAGGCTCATTAATTTAAGACCGTCCTGGCCTCCTGCAACTGTTAAAAAGTCCCACTTCAATGCCACTGAAACGGGTCATTATTTCCCAAGATACTCTCCTACTATTTGATTACCGTACTCGCTGTTTGTTTTAGGACTTTATTTAGCTATATATTGTTTTGTCTTTGTGGTAATTTAGTCGGAAATGCATTTTGCATCGATACTAGTTAATGATGACACAAGATTTAGTGTTAACTCCTACTTATATTAGGTAGTTGCATTGACTACTCAGACGCTATCACGCTTACACTACTGAACGATTTGGACGTGCATGCAACGACTAATGAATGTTGAGGAAGCGAAAGTGATCTGTCAGGGTCGTAGCAAGTGGCAGTCCCTGGTCTCTGCCTACCCCTCTGGGATACAGGCGTGAGTTTATGTATGTATGTATGTATGTCTATGCATATTAAATATAGGCAATATTAAATGTAACGCAAATAAAACTTATGTACATTTGTGAAGTTACAGAAGCAATACCACTCGCTAAAGGTGAAGGAGAACATCGTGAGGAAACCTGAGTGTCTGTGTTATTCACATACCTCAGCGCTTGCAGCGGTGGACATGCGTGGTGAATGAGCACATACTATCTCCCTAAGAGAACGCCTGTGCCCTACAGTCGGACGTATATGGGCTGCTTATGATGATAAAAGCAATGTCACTTCGATCTAAGTTTGACGCAATTTCCCTATGATACCAGACATGACAAAAAAATAATAGAATCCTTGTCTGAAGAACTTGGAATGTTTCAATTTACTACGTAGTCATTATCGTGTGATATTTGTCACGTACATTTTCAATTTACTTTCTTCTCCTTTAGCCAATATAACAGAGCTCAAGGTAACAGTACCTCGAATAAGGCACAAAAACCTGAGCAGAACTACTAAAGATAATTTTGTAACGGTTTCAGACTCTATTTCAAAGCCATGATGGTATCTATTCTAGCGTCGCCTAGACAAAGAGTTTCAGACGGCTCGCATCCAAAAACTCCATTTTCCCAAGCATTATAATTTGACGTTACTAACGCAGTGAAGGAAGAGCCTTGTACCAGTGCCTCTATACTTTTATTGTTCACCATTCCCTGCACTACTACGAACGTCTTTCTATAAAATTTACTGGCTGATGCTACTGGCGCCAGAGCCACCATTTTGAATCTCTGCCAACGCCGAAGCGCGACCGCAAAAACGCGAATGTACAGCCAAGACGGAGACAGCGACAGCGCTGGCACAGTGGAATTTTAATGGATCTCGCGGATGATATGTGAATAATCAAAACTTGGCCCAGTTATGGCGCTAAATGGACCTATATGTCACCGAACACGTCCTTAGGGGAGTTCCCGTTGACCCAAAATCTACTCAATGCATAGTTATCTTATCGTGAGGTCATACGAATCTTCGTTCGTCCGTGTAAAATTTGTATGAGTATCTCCGCCTTACATGTAGGTGAACAACAAGTCAATAAATGTTCTCTGACACTATTTGCAGCCTACTTAATAAATGAATTGCAATGGCACTCGAATGCTATAACCCGTACGAATTATACTTCCACCTCGTGTGATGTGATTTCCTTGCCGCAAGGTTCCGATTTAATTCGCAAGGGTCGTTAACATCCTTTCGTTTCCTTTGCTGAGTTAAATTACATGGTTATACCATTGGATTGCGATTGGCAAGTAGTTTACAGTGTTAATAAAACAGCCACTGTAATACTAATACTATCTAATTTAACAGCTATACGTTAGCCCCGTCCCGAAAACAAAAGGAGTGGTGATCGCTTCTGAGCTGGTCGAAGGATGTGGAAATCCTGGCTTTGACTTTGTTTCTAATACCAATAACTTTCCTTTGTAAAGTTTTGCACATTTATGAAGTTGCGGTAGCAATAGCATTCGCCCGCTTCATTCGCAGCCTACCATTCCCTAGTTCCATGATAGAACTACTGCGATTTTTTTTCGCACTAGTTCCATCCATGCGTTGAAGCCCAAATGATGGAACTACTGCGAGTACTAAAACTTTGATTTCTCACTAGTATTTACACTGTGTAGGAAAGCGAGCGTACCTATGTAACTGAGGTGTTGTACCTTTATTCTTGTAATCTCTAACTCTCAGAGAAGGTCTGTGACTTCAGTGAGACTTATATAGACTAACAGTACGGGGTGAAGACCTTCCATTATTGTAGTTCAGCCGTGGCCCCCATCTCCTTTGAATTCGCACATACTGTTGTTTCCACTCGCAGCCCCGCATTCCTATTTGACATTCTTCTTCTCCTTACTTTTGTAGCGTTTTGTTTTTATCGCCCGTCTTTCCGAATACCGCCCGCCCCCCGCGCCCCGTCAATTCGCCCGAATTCCCGAACTCGGGCGTTTGAATTTCCACGGGAATAATGCCTTAAATCTTGTTATTCAACAGCCGAATTTTTTCTCCGTTCGTTCCCGCTCTACGCGGAATGAAACAGAGACATATTTTTGTAATTACGTTCCGTTCTTAATTGCGTTGTGTTTTGTGCTTGTCACGACTCGAAAATGTTCAAAGATGCTACGGGGATAACGTTGTTTATTTTATAAGTTAAATAACTAAACACTCGAGTCTTTTTCCGTTTTACGCTTCGGGAAAGATCCATCAGGCCACATTGACCAGTGGAGAACATTGTAGCTAGTATTTTGCATTACACCTGATATTGACCTTTTTGGTAGGAGTAGATAAGGATGAAAACGGTACGGCGGACCGGACACAATGTCGCGATGGTCGCTTTTTCTCAGTTTCAGTGGAAGATTCGGGCGTTATAGGTAATTTCTTGTTATTGAACTCACAAATAATTTTTTTTGCCATGGACGAAGCGTAGGCGATTATCGTCGTTCATATTGCAAAATGTCACATGTCAAAAAAATACGATTTTTGTTTTTTCATCGGCATAGTATGAAAATTAGTAAATTAGAAGAAAATTAAGTCGTAAAAGTATACACAGCTAATCAGACCGAGGATTACGATGTCTTGCACGTGTGACGGAATCAATTTTTATACAATCACGTTAAAAAAACAAAAAAAAAAAACGTATTTTTTTTTTACATTGTGGCATTTTGCAATATGAACGACGTTATGCTTTTAATACCGATGATGAACACGCCTAGAAAAAGAGAGAAACCAGCTTTGATGTAATCCTTTTGAAGTTTCTTGGCGACTGCCAGTGTACCGTGTTTGGTGTGGGTTCCGTCACAATAGTAAGTATTTCGATAGTTTGCTATAGGCAGGTAGATCCCGATGTTTCCAACTGAGTATAAGTAAAGTCCAGTGGAAATAATTACTTGAAGCTTTTTTCCTTTCACCAACTTGAGGTAGTGGTCGACCTTATGGATGTCATTGACAGAATTGAGCATAATTAAACATGTAGCCATCTGTACCAGTGGGAAAGAAGATAGAATTAATGAGTTCGAGTTCAAATCCATTTTTTTTTGTTGTGTTTTACATTTTTTTTTTCTATCGAAGCACAAAAATTTACTTTTCATGGTTTTAAATGTTATGACTTACGACAGTGTTAATTAATTCATAGGTTATTGTTCATCTAAGTTAGAATCACCTTTTTAAAAAAATCTATGGTTCTTCTACAGAACTTTGTTTTTGACAGTAAACATACTTCTCTCTACAAAACTTTAAAGAAGTTTTATAAACACAAGTCTTTTAAATCTGAAATTTAGTATTCCATGAATTGTCACTGAGTATTATAATAAAAGTTAATTAATTAACTAATATAAAAAATCTCGTGTCACAGTGTTTCACGGCTTCACTAATTTTTATGATTTTTTGTCTATATTTGACAGGTCGGAGAATAAATCATAGGCTAATTAATATGGCAAAACAACGTTTGCCAGGTCACCTAGTAACAGTATAAGATTATCTACCTCTTTGCACGGTCGAACAAAGTTTTTGAAAAATTCCATAATGATAGCTTCTGTCCCCCATTAAACATCTGAAAAACAAAGAGGCCTGTGTATTTACATTCCAGCATAGAACATATGTTACTTTCATGTTTCCCGGTCCGATACGCACGGCCCTAACGCTACCTGTAAGCAAGACTATATACCTGCCATTAGATGAAAAGAAACAGCACTACGCGGCACTGTCCCTCTCCTGCTCTAACAAACGCCACGTGGCTCCCCCCCACCCCTCGGCCAGGTGTAAACCACCTCCACCCGCCGGTCATAACACCCGCTACATACACAGACCAGTTAACTTGAAAATTACTTCCACTTTTACCCACTCAGCAACAGAGGCTATAATGGCCCGTGCGGGAGGCGCAGTGAAGCTGGCTAAAGCCGCATGTAGCCTTATCAATTATGCTGAACTGTTGACTTTGTGAACGGGAATATTTTCCAAAATGAGGTCTTGCGGAGACTGTAAACAATCTGGTTTATATTTAATCTTTTAATTAATGACGGTTCGTGGACGTGTGCCCTGATGGGTAAATGCTCTTGGTGCTGTCGGACAAGGTTAAGCGGTGTGTAGTTGATAATAGAATTTAATATGGCTTGAGAGGGGTATTTTGGGGGCTACGACACGCGTGGCGTAGCGTGACGTAGCACTCTTGTAGCAGCCTACGAGCTACGCTTTCGGCGTAGTATTACAGTATTAATATGGCTATAGCATTTTGTTTTTATTTTAAACCAGAGCTCAGAGGTTTGTTAAATTTTTCCACTTATGCTGTACTATGTACGTCGCCACCTACAATTAGTATGAAAAACTCGAGTAGAAATGGTCTATGCTCAAATTAAAGCTAAGTTTATAGCGGCCAGTTTGATAAATAAATATATGTTTGCTTGCCGTATATTTTTAAGATTAATTATTTACAGAGACAGTCAAATATAATTTATACTTTAATACCCGTAAGCAAATAAATAGTAACATAATACTCTATGGTAGCGGATTCAAACTGTAACTTAACATCTCATTTCAGAATCAAATAGCTTCCTGTCTACACAACATTGGAATATGCAAATGCAGTTTATTGCAAAAGCCCTATCATTTCCGGCCGATAGTTATAATAATATCACTGCAATTCAAACATTCATAACAAATATACAGAAGATTCGTCGTATATTTTTTTTCAAAGAAGTAAAAGATGAATTCTCTAATTAATGCGCTAGACAACAGGCAACCACAAGTGGCAACTATTACTTATCCCGACACATAAACTGCAGTTCTAACTACGTAATCATCAACATCATCATCATAATCAGCCGGTGTCATTCCACTGACATAGGCCTCTGAGCCCGATCTTTGGCTCTTCCTTTCCAGGTATTGCCCACCGCTTTGCGAATGTCGTCGCTCCACCTGGTCACAGGGCGTCCTATGCTACGTTTGCCTGATCACCTAATACCAACGACTTACAGCGGTGGTAGTCCAATGGGTCGAATATTGGAGTCGGAAGCGAGAGACCCAGGTTCGATTTTCAGTGCGGGCATGTACCTATGACTTTGTTTTCTAAGTTATGCACTTTTGTGAAGTTATCGTAGCAATACTACTTGCTAATGGTGAAGGAAAACATCGTGAGGAAACCTGAATGTCTGAGCTATTCACATACCTCAGCGCTTGGAATCGCCAATCCGCAGTGGGCACGCGTAGTGATTAAACCCATGTTCTCTCCCTGAGAGAAGGCCTGTGTCCTACAGTATATAGGCTGCTTATGTTATGACTTAGATCCATCCCGCAGTCATTTCAAGAAAAACACTAGGTAACACCACACCCATCTCAATCCTCATCAAACAAACCATTTGGTTTCGTTGGGTTGCACAAACTGGCTAGTGATCGGATTGTTCCAGTTCGCGTATTTTTACTCGTTTATAACAGCAATGGTAGCGCGGTCGGTAAAATACCCGTCTAACATTCGAGAAGCGTTCAATTCCCAGAAATTCAAAATCCCTTATTTTATAAGTTAAGTATGTTTGTAGTGACAATAACACTTATGTAATGTTGTCCTCGTCAATGTTTCATGAGCAATAAAGTATAATTATAATTAATTAATTAACACTCACTAAAGGTGAATGAAAACATCCTGAGAAAAACTGAATGCCGGCGGTGCTCACATACCTTAGCGCTTGAAACAGTCAATCGCGAGTCCGCAGCGGGTACGCATAGTGATTAAGGCTGACTTGCACAACTTCTTGAGTGTGGTTTAAACAGCATTTAACTAAAATTCTTCATTCAAATTCGATTTAAATAGCGACTTAAGTGTCATTTAAGAAGTGTTGCAAGTCGACCTAATCCTATTTCATCTCTCTGAGGGAAGAGCTGTACATATTATAAAGGCTGCATTAATAAAAAAGGAAAGAAAATAAATATTATGTCAAATTACTGTTAAGTCTAAGGCCAACTTGCACCGCTACTCAAATGTCACTTAAATCGGCATTCAAATTAACTGTTGCATGAAGCATTTTAGTTAAATTCTGTTTGAGCCGCATTTAACAAAGTGGTTCAAGACGCTATAGAATATGCTACAAAATTCAATAATTAGAGGTCAAAATTGGCAGCTAACTCCATCCTGTGTCCATTATTTACTTCGGAAGCTTCCGTCGCTTGATATTCTATAATAGCAGTTTACCTGTTTAGCATAATGTTGTGTTGGTAATGGCGTCCGCGCTTGTAATTTCATGATTAACACGCGGAGCTTAAAATAGAAATAGCAGAAGTGATGGCGATTAGTGGCATTTTAAATGTGTTGAATTTCATATCACATGTGTTGTGTGTAGGTTATGTGGTATATAATCTGACTTATTAGCATAAATCCGGATTTATTTTTCGTCCGTTTTCTTAGCAAAAACCAAAGAACATTTTAATATTAAAAAAAAAAAAAAAAATTTCGATCGGCGATACCGTTCGTTCACGAGAAAGGCTCTCGTTGGATTGAAGTAATATGTCGGAAAAAATCACAAATCACAGATTTCGTGCCTCAAATTACTAGAGACTTGAGCTCATTGGAAATGAATCGAGTCATAAATGTCGTCTAAAATGACTTTTTTTAAAAAGGTTAGGCTACAGGGTAAACCTTAACCCGAACGCTTTTGTTTTAGGGTGAAATTATAGCCAACTTAATTTTCCAGAAGAATTTTTCTCACATTTTTGAATTCATTCTTCGTTTCCAAAATTTCGAGCGCCAAAATCAAAAATTTGGAAAAAAAAAATGTTTATTTTTTTTTCACTATTTCGGCCATAAACTTTTTTTCGAATAATCCTTTTTGCACCTCACAGCTCTGGTAAATACGCATCTTTTGAGCATTTTCAATATCATATCTTCACAACTCTCCGAGATATAAGGGGATCGCACTTTTTCGTGAAATCGGAGCCTACTCTGAAGCGAACGAAAGGATATTTCCAATGTCAAAAAACTGAAATAAAAAATAGCCAACAACCCGACTGCTGAGCATTAACTAGATCCCTCGCAATGAGGTACATTGTTGAATTTGGGTCCCGCCTGCTTAGTAGTTAATGCTCCACAGTCGGATTGTTGGTTAGTTTTTATTTCAAGTTTTTTATTTTTGTCTATTTAGTGATTTTTTTTTGTTGGTTGCTTAATTCATATAACCTACGATACTTGCGCAAAAACGACGAATCGATTGAGATAGATAGATAGAAATAGAAAACCCTTAATTAAGCGTGGCCTTGCTGGAGGCAGTAAATTTTATTTATCTTTGCGGGCAAAAATTGCTGACTGTACGCTTGGGAAAGCCGCGTGGGTGTAATACATATTCAACAACAGCTTCTTTACTGTCACACTTGAGCTGTTTCACAATCTAACCCCTACAGGAGGAGCTTTAGCTAAATTATCTGAAACTTCAGTTGTGAAAAACGATTTAACCTTCTTTATATATAAAAATCAATTGCTGTTCGTTAGTCTCGCTAAATTTCGAGAACGACTGGACTGATTTGACTTCTTTATATATTTGTGGAAGTACAGGGAAAGTTTAAATGGTGAGATAAAAAAAAGACAGATATAGATGAAACGAAGTTCACGGGGCCATCTAGTAACAAATAATAACAACAACTTCCACACAACACAAACACTAGTCCTGATCCCAAACCAGTATACTCTATGCTATGGTAACATCATCATCATCATTCAGCCACAAGAAGTCCACTGCTGGACATAGGCCTCCTCCATGGATTTCCAAAAAAACCGGTTGGAAGCGGCTTGCATCCAGCGTCTTCCTGCCACTCGGATGAGGTCATTTGTCCACCTTGTGACTGGTCGTCCTACGCTGCGCTTGCCGATATGTGGTCTCCATCCATTCGAGAACTTTTCGGCCTATGTCTTACTAATCTGCTGGACTACGAGTATGTCGGCGACTTTCGTTACATGGTATGGTAACATAATTATTATGTCCTTGCTACATACATGTTTGTGATGTGGCAAGGACAGAACAAACATGGAAATACATCCAGACTCCTGCTATTTGTATAAATCATGCGCGGTAGCCTCCAGTGGGAATCGAGCCCACGACCTCTGTAAAAAAATACATATACAGATTGTAACAACATTTTCACGTTTCGTTTTGTTTAAAAAATAAATTTTACTCTGCAATAAACACTTCGGGGAAACTTGGAATAATTATCATCTGTTCCATAGTAAAGTTACCATCTGCGGCGTCAAATTGTAAACCGCCTTAATTACTATTGAAACGTGGTTAACTGTATGGATTTGATCCACTTAGGGCCAATTTGTCAATAGTCAGATAAAACTTAACTGGAAAATAAATTGCATGCTATCACTGTCTATCATACGACAAAACAGTGACAACATCAGTTTTATTCTCCAGTTAAGTTTTATCTGACTATTGAAAAATCCGGTCTTAATGAATAAAATTTATTTTATTTTATTCATTCAGAGTCATACAGTCTCAGTCAGTTGATAATTCAAAGTCACATTTTATACAGCCCTTCCAAAACATGCCTGACCTAGTATAAGGGTCACCAATGATCTGTTATTGACCGTACTGTCTCGAGATAAATAAATAAATAACTTTCACACAATTCTATCACGTGTCCTGGTTCCAAACTAGGATACCCTAAGCTATGGTAACAAGGCAAGGACATCACAAACATGGAAACACACCCAGATTGCGGCCATTTGTAAAAGTGTACGGAGGCCGCCAGTGGGAATAGAACCCACAACCTCCGGCATGGTAATCAGACGTGATACTGCTAGACCAAGAGGCAGTCAATAATAATAAGTATGCCATTTGTGTTTTGGGGTAAGAATAAATCGCTTTTCTGCACAGTTTTCTGCACATTAAAAGTTGTTCGTATCGATTAGTCGAATCCCCTTGTCTCTGATATGTGTGTTTTTACACCCTGTATGTGCCCGTAGGAGTAGGCAAAGACCAGAGATTGGCACTTGCCACGAAGCATAGCACAGCTAATATGACCAGCTGTTTGCTAATATCCGACCAAAGTTGGAGAGCCTATCGATTCCCATTGAACCTGCCTTAGAAACACTGTTGATTTCCACTTTCATATCTATTAGACCTAGAAGTGGGTCACCAAGAAGGCCACCGGTGAAGAAACTGCCTAATAACGTTTTTGGCTCGACCTTGACAAAAATTTCATGCACGTGTTTTATCTGTGCCGGACTCGTTTATTTTTTATCTCTAGTCTGTGCCTAGGCATTCTTTTCTGGAATCCTGCAGGAATTGGAATACTTAGGTAAGATCGCAGCGTTTTTCTCAAAGAGAAAAAGTGTAGATTTCAGTTTGAAAACATTTTTACCTTTTTACGATCGTAGCTTAAAACCACGGCCCGCATTCGATTGAAAACACTTTATTGTACATAAAAAAGGAAATTGCACTGATTCGAGTACACTGTCATTTTGCTGACGTCACCTAACCCAACTTTTGAACCCGTCATTTTGGTGTCAGGATGGCGAATTTAAAATCTGAGTTTTAAACTCGCTATAACACGGAATAGACAGCATAACAAACTGAAACTAATAGGAGTTGGTCATGACAAACTAAGAAGTATCTTTTAAAATAGGTAGCGTCAGCAAAATCAAACATGAATTTCAAGTAAGTTACGGTCCTCACAATTCGTTTACGTTTCCCCTCCGGTGAAGTAATTACCTAGTCGAATTAATCTAGAATGATTATATGCCTAGGCCTTTCCAACTCCAGTTACCTGTGAATTTAGTATTTCCTTCATCATCATCATCATCCGCCATTTGACGCCTACTGTAGGACATAGGCCTCCTTCGTGGTTTTCATAACCATGAGGAGTTTTGCCATAATCGCCATGCTTGGCAGGCGGGTTGGTGATCGCAGTATGCGGTTGGAATCTCAGGAAGACGCTGCTGCCCATCTCCTGGTAATTTATATTTCCTTAGTCGCCTTCTACGACATATACGGAAGGAAATGGAGTGACGCTATTCTTAATCAGCACGGTAAGTATTTCCTTATTGACAGATTTTTCGTCACAGTTGAATGTCAGCTCAACTAAAATTTGACAAAACTACATAGTCAGTCTAAAGCGGTTCACAGAACAAAACCATGCGAATTTGCAAATAATGTTGCCAACTCCTGCTAACCCGGTAGAATAGTCATTGTCCTTACAGCTTTACAGTTGTACAACAAGGCGAGTCGCGCATTTTAAATGACAAAAGTTGTGACTTTTCAGTAACTTCATTAATTGTCATCAATTCTGATATTTTAAAGCCACAAAAGGCGTGATTCAGGCCATCATACTACATTTGCTGCTCTGCTTGGGTCAGCCACGTTTGGGAAGTCCATCGCGGGGAACCTGGTTACTGGTGATTTTCACCCACCAGTCTGGTGGCTTGTCCAAGTCAAAATGGTTACGTGACCCACCCAATTCTACTTCAGCATAGCGGTCGCATCTCCAACATCGATAATCTTGGTTCTGGAGTGCAGTGTCGCGTTCCAGATTATGTCAATCTTCTTTACACCCAGTATATTAAGAACCATTGCCCGCTAGCAAACGTGAACATTAAGTCTAAACTTCTGATATTCAGGATAGGCAGTATGTACATCCTCATGACGACGAGTTCTTACTTCAGAGCAACTTCTTCATCAACTCATTTATGTGCCAGAAGTTCTTCATGTGATTGATTTCTTTGTCCTGCCTGTTTTCGAAAGGAAGTGGCTGAAATGCAGATAAAGTCATCATCATCAACCCATTATGTCCCCACCGAGGGGCACGGGTCTCTTCCCTGAGGAAGGTATAGACCATACTCCACCACGGGGGCCAAGTCCGGATTGGTGGAGGCTTGTAGACTAGTGGCTCGTCTACTCTCAGAAGTTGTCAAGCCGCCCTAAGGCCTCTGACTTGGCTTAACGACTGCTATCTATCGACGGCAGCCGGCACCAACAGCTTAACGTGCCTTGCGAAGCACGGAACCGCTCGGAAAAATGCCACTAGCGGTAGGCATAGACGGCGACCCATCCATGCACTAAACGCGCCCAGTGTTGCTTAACCTTCGTGATCGTTTAAGATCACTCAGGCAGCCGGGGCTACGAGCGATAAAGTCATATTTTGGCAAAATTATTAAATAAGCACACTCCGTTAGTGTAGTTTTCAGCGCGGTTGGTAAGTGTCACGGGTCGTGGGCTTTGAGTGTCTTGAATCGTTACGTACAGGCCGCGCTTACCACCCGCGCGGACGATAAGCGACATTGTAAAACCACACCAAGACACTCGAAGCTCGTGGCCCGCGACGCTTACCAACCACGCTGGCGAAAGCGGCACTGTAAAACTACACGATTATGGCAAAACCCCTGATGGTTATGAAAACCACAAAGGAGGCCTATGTCCTGCAGTGGGCGTCAAATGGCTGATGATGATGATGAAAACCACACTCATAAAAGCGGTGGCAACGGAACGGTAAAACACCGGCCGTACAATCGGGACATCGTAAAAAAAAAAATTGCCAATCCGCGGTGGGCACGCGTGGTAATTAAGGCCATACTCTCTCTGTCTGAGAAAAGGGCTGCAGTGGGACATATATAGGCACAATAAAAAAAATCTAATCCAAGATAGCGTCAAGAGTACGTTGGCAAGTATGCTACCGCTACACGAATGCGGTATGTGAAGCTATGTATTCACTTTTGCTACCGACTGTATTTCTATTTTTATGCAACGCCAGTGTGTTCGTGTGTCGGTGTGTGTGCGGCGCAAGTGGATGGGTAGGCGTATGACCTCATTATATTTGAGACGTGACTAGGGTGAAGATCGCGAGTGTTTCGGGGATCATCCCGTAGTGAAAAGACATTACTTTTTGTTTTTTTATTTCTTTTTTTCTTTTATTTCTGGCGTCTCTTTCGATTTGGCACCTGGATTGTTTATGTTTAGGCTGGAGCGTTAGGTTTTACTGGTGCCACGTGTTGGAGTCTTCCAACAGTTAGTTGTGTAGTCTATTGTATTTTTATACCTATGTTTAGTATATAATGGCGATAAAACCGCCCCGTCGGTCGTCTACTATGTAAATTAGGTACCTATTTTAAGAAATTTCTTGTACTTTTGTTACGTATAGCTGTTGCCCGCGACTTCGTTCGCGTGGTAATTTTAATGTGTATTTTTCCGGGATAAAAAAAATAGTTATGTGCTAATCCAGACTATAATCTATCTCAGCGCAAAATTCCATCCGGATTCAGCCGTTTTTGCGTGAAAGAGTAACAATAAACAACCATCCATACATACAAACTTTCGCGTTTATAATATTAGTAAGGATGGATGCAATAAAGAGTTCTTATGTAATCTAATCTGATCTATAGTATTTTTACCCGACTACGACGAAGCTCAACAATAGAGTAACGTATTATCTATTATCACCTCAGGTGCTCAGGTTTCCTCGTAATCACCTTTGCTCTACAAATATCCTAAATGATAAAGTTTCTATGTTTGTACGATTGTTGAAAAGTATTTAAGATTAATTTATTTTCACACATTGTGTATAACCTTGTGCCTTGTGTTATAACTTTATTTTGACCGCGCAGACAAATTTTTAGGCAGAAGCTAGTCGTTAATAAATCTTCGGTCATACACAGCGACTAGTCGCTGCGAGTGCACTTGCCGCGATTAATAGTCGCAGCGACCATTCGCTGCCTGCCTGTCACACACAGCGAGTTCTGCACGAGAATTTCGACTGTCAGTACGCATGCACAGCGAGTAAAATTGAACATGGTCAATTCTAGTCGCGGCGACTTCAACTCGCGGCGGATGAATCTACTCGCAGCAATTAGCCTGTTATACACAGCGAATACTCTCGGCGAGTAGGCACCCGCAGCGATTAGTCGCTGTGTGTGACCAAAGCATAAACTGTACGCACAATTTAACACAGCAAAGTCATTTTTACGTGCTGAGATCTGAACACGGCACCTAACGCATGTGAATGTGAAGCAATGAGTCCTTTCACGTAACTACACCTTTACACTTTTTGCTTGACTTGAAAGTCTAGGCCCTGGCTGATAAGGTTAAAAAGTCCACAGCCACTAACAATCGACGACAATATGTCAATTATCTATCCAGTTGACTAATGCTCGCTTCATTAATTCCCTCACCTGAGTGTTCGACCGTCGTCACGGAGGCAGCGAGCGGTATGGAATTTCAATTTAGAGAATGGACGACTTGCCACCGCTTTATGTGACCCTGGTACTTTTTCGAGAGTAATTTTGGAGTTTTTCAATTTGTGTCGTTTTGGGTGTAGACCGAGATAAGACAGTGGAAAGGATCTATGGGAATTTCGTAAATTACAATGGGTGATACACTCTAAAATAAGCCTTGAAAACTTTTAAGGTTACAGACGATTCTGTTCAATTCATATTATTTTGAATGCGTTTTATGTCTTTAACGATTTGTGAATTTAAGAGGTACATATTTCAGACCATAAAACGCCTATAGACTTGTTATTGCTTGGTTACTAAAACATCTAGCTCACAAGAGACTTATTTCTTGACCCAATATTCCCTTGACTAGCCCACTAAAATGGCGTCCGTAGTTTTTTTTTGCCTATAAAAGTTCATTCAGGCCACGAATTGTTTGACAAAAGGGTCAATAAACAAAGCTAGTTTGCGTGTTTTATCGGTGATTGTCGGAAACATTCTCTGAATATATTAACTTTTATACCGGTCATAAATCTAAGGGCTGAATTTGTAAACACAATTTGGTCGAACGAGTTGGAACATTTCATGAAACGTGACGATTTCAGCTTGGCAAAATATTACCTCGTTGCTTTAATTGCTAGTCATAAATATTGGTTACATAAATTAGATTGGATTGGATTGAATTGGTTGGTGGACGGACTCCGAGGCGCCCAACAAAGATCTGGTGACTGATCCAAACTCAAGAGTACCTAGCTTTAAACTACTCCGAAGATACTGGACCCAAATTAATAGACGTCGACCCTCGCAGTAGAGATGCGCCGACCTGATGCATCAGTGGAAGTTCGGTACCTACCTTCAAATCCCATCTGCAAATCCGGACATGTGCAGACTATGTGCCACATTATTGACCACTGTCCACTATGGTCCATAAAAGGAGGCATTCGGAAAATTCACGAAGCTAACAAGGAAGTGACCAAGTAGATTGATGGCCTCACTTTCACATTTTGACTTTCGCATTTGGTTTTTGGAAGGAAGCAAGTTTGAAAAACTGCCTCACATTTCCTATCTTACCATCATTTTCATCAGCCATTTGACGCCCACTGCAGGACATAGGCCTCCCTCATGGTTTTCCAAGCTTCTCGGTCTTGTGCCACCCGCATCCAGCGACTACCCTCCACCGTAAACAGGTCGTCAGACCTTCTGGTGGGGGACTTTTCCACGTTGTGTCGTCCGGTCCGCCATTTCCATCGTCATTTCCTATCTCAGTATTATAGTATTATCAAAGGTCAGCAACTTTTTTCCAGACTAATCAAAGTTACAAACGAAAATCGCGCTGAGCTGCTCCATCTTCAATTAAAATTGAAAAGCGCAAAAAAGCGGGGCATAAACAACCGAAATTACAGCTTCTTCCCTTCCGAAACTCGGAAGACGATATTGTTCGGCTGAAGTGGGCGGCATGAGTACACAGAAAGCAATATCATTTGAATATAAACAAAGTTCCCAAAGTCAACGGAGTTACAACGTTTTCTGACCCCACCATTCGAGCCCTAATTCCGATGGCGTAAAAGCCTTTTTGCCTCGCTTTTAAGCAAGCCTAAGTTGGCGGAATAAACGTATTAACTGCATAAAACACTTGGTTTCGAGGATATGGGTTGAATTCCATTTTGAGTACCGGCTCGGGCTAAGCTTGGGCAATTCATACGTTTCGTATTACATCGTTAACATGGCTATAGAACTAGCACATGCATCGTTCGATAACTATTGACTGCGCCCAACTTATGGACGGTCTGTTCATATTTATAATCGATCCGAAATCGTTTTGAACACTGTACTTACAAACGATTAGTTTTGGCGTGAAACGTCTTTCGTTTCGGTAGTAGGGGGTCACTTGCTAAAACCGCATGTAACGAATTCATTTCGCCTTGGCGAGGGCTGTACCTCTGTAACTACGTGTCGTGTGTAAATCAGTTATATATCGTTGAGCAAAGTAGCCATTACTTAGATCTCCTTGATTCGTACCGCTAGATGGCGCCAGTGCCGTGTGACACATTGCGCAGTATAAGCTTTTAACGCTTACTTACAGACGTTTCGAACCAATGCAATGGCTGTGTAAGCCGATACAGCCCCGCCCACTTTTTTATTCTAAGCAACTGTGAATTTATGCAATAGTGAATTATTCTAATAACGTAACATTAGACAAGGGGTATGTTACGGTATGGCCGAAAAGTTCTCGAATGGAGACCACATATCGGCAAGCGTAGCGTAGGACGAACAACCACAATATGGACAGATGACCTCATCCAAGTGGCAGGAAGGCGCTGGATGCAGGCCGCTTCCAACCGGTCTTTTTGGAAATCCATGGAGGAGGCCTATGACCAGCAGTGGACTTCTTGTGGCTGCATGATGATGATGAGACAAGGGGTCAAGTCCTCTTGATCGTTTACACACGTCAACTCTAACACTCCGGGCTTTACTCTTCGCTTGGCCTTCAGCCTCGCAAGTGTGTCCCATTAAGGGGCTCCATGCAACAACACTAACGCCACGAATAAAAAAAGACATTTTTTTTCGGATCGTTTTTGCAGAAAGTGTCGGCCCAATCTCTCAATAATGATAAAAATAACAATAATAATAAAATTTATTATAAATAAAAAGAGTCATAAGAGTGTACAATCTGCTTAAATTGAACATGGGTAAAAACAACAAAAAATAACCTCTGACTCAAGCGTACTAATCGCTAAAATTTAAAATTATGAAATTTAGCAAAAGCTATTATAAATAAAAGTCTTGAAACATCATCAACCCATTATGTCCCCACCGGGTCTCTTCTCTGAGGAAGATATAGGCCATACCCCACCACGGGGGCCAAGTCCGGATTGGTGGAGGCTTGTAGACTAGTGGCTCGTCTACAGTCAGAAGTTGTCAAGCCGCCCTAAGGCCTCTGACTTGGCTTAACGACTGCCATCTATCGACGGCAGCCGGCACCAACAGCTTAACGTGCCTTGCGAAGCACGGAACCGCTCGGAAAAATGCCACTAGCGTTAGGCATAGACGGCGACCCATCCATGCACTAAACGCGCCCTGTGTTGCTTAACCTTCGTGATCGTTTAACCTCCTCAGTCCTGACCTTGAAATTAACAATGGTTTTCAATTGTTATTTTCAAGGTCAGGACTGAGGAGGTTAAGATCACTCAGGCAGCCTTTTTTTCATCCCACCTCAGCAAGGAAATGACTAAATGCAAAAAAAAAACACAAAGATTCCGAGTCTGAGTTTTTAACAAATTAAAAAAAGTTGTATGATAAATTCGGCACCATGGAGGTAGAAGTGAATAGGTTTAATTATGTTTTGAATTTACAAACTTAGTGCACACGATATGTTCTAAATTCAATTTACTTTATCCTCTAGCGGATAAAAACGGCTTTTGCACTCGGATATGGAAGAGCAAAAATACTCTTTCCGAGATGGGGGGATGAAAATGTAATTTTTGTTTATTGCACACAAAAAATATGACCAAAAGCATGTATATTGTTGTCTGTCTGTCCGTCCGTCCGTCGGTCTGTCAAGACCCTTTATCTCGGGAACGCGTGGAAGTATCAAGTTGAAATTAAAGCCGTATACTCAAGTTTACAATCCCTTGAAGCTATGAAATCAAACTTTTAAGTTAACGTAAAAAAAGATATGGGCGTTTATGCCGCAAAAAAACGTATATTTCGACACTAAAGGGAATCAAAATGTATAAGATAGGTACTTTCCGTTAACCTATAACTATGAAATTTGGCAGGTAATATCATCTTGTACTACAAATGCAAGAAAAAATCTGAAAATTATATATTTGTAATCAAATCATAAAAAAATAGTCTTTGAAGTTTGAGAAAAACTCGATTCCTGAACTATTTTGTACGGAACCCTCGGTGGGCGAGCCCAACTCGCACTTGTCTGGTTTTTTGTACTATTCTGTGTATTGTATGCTTAGAGAAGAGATGCACTGGAGCTAAGTGCAGGGAGGACTTACGTATGGTTTACGTTATGCGATGGTGAAACTTTCCTTTACAAACTTTGAAGAGTGCTCTTTAAATATAACTTTCTGAACGCGAGCGGTGTCAGCAATGAAAGAAGCTATTGCGACAAAATTAAGTTATAGACGGTATCACCAAATACAGGGTGTAAAAAATTAAACGCTCAACCCGATAGTTATGAACTGGATATCAGTACTCACTGCTTCATCAATAAAATTAAATACTAATAATAACTTCCACACAACACAATCCCTTCTCCTGGATACCCTGAGCTATGGTAACCAGACAAGGACATCACAAACATGGAAATGTACCTAGACTAAGGCCATTTGTACAAATGTCCGCCAATCAGAATCGTACTCACGACCTCCGGCATGGTTATCAAACGTGATATCTCTAGACCGACCAAGTTTGATGGAAAATGAATAGTTCGATAGAGAACACTTTTTGGCCTGTTAAAATCTTAAAAGCGTTAGCATGTAATGGGCAGGTAACTTTCAGAGTTCTTATGAGTGTGTAATAGTATATTTCATTACGAGTGCGGAAAGCCTGTCATTACAAAGAGTTCCAACAAATGTCTACCCAAGCCGAGGCGCAGCCGAAGAAACAAATTAGTAGCTTCTTTTTAGAAATAATAGGGGTTAAAGTATGAAATTGCCGTTTTATTGCAATAGGTTCTTTGAATTGACATAGAATCTTCATGGTTTGAGGTTTTCGAATGAAACGCAATATCAATGCTGCGTTTGGAGAGGGGTCTACTAATGAACGCACCGTGCGATTTTGGTTTAAACGCTTTCGTGATGGAAATTTCGACTTAAAGAACGAGCCACGAGGAAGACCGCCCACACAGGTGAATAACGATGAATTAAGAGAGATAGTGGAAGCCGACCCTAGTCAAACTACCCAGGAATTAGCGGCATGGTTTAACGTTACCTTACCCACAGTATTGACTCACTTGCGTCAAATCAATAAAATAAGAAAATACGAAAAATGGGTGCCTCATAATCACTCGAACTTTCGCAGTATCCATCTTTATTGTCTAAATTGAATAACAAAAACAATTGAAAGTCGATATTCAAATGTTTCACATTTTTTAAAAAAAGAACATCATAGAAACCATTTGAAAAAAGTTTCATTCGAAAACCTCAAACCATGAAGATTCTATGTCAATTCAAAGAACCTATTGCAATAAAACGGCAATTTCATACTTTAACCCCTATTATTTGCATGAATCATAAAAACTTCTTTGATTTTTTCTTAGTAAAAACTTCGTGGTTCGTTTTTTCTTTTTAATAGACATTATTTTGACAGTTGAGAAAGAGAACGCACGAGTTCCGAAAAGGTAAAGAAAAAGCTCGAGTATGTAATAGCCCACATCCCGAACGCTATAAGTCCCTGTAATAGGCCACTTTTTGAGCAACTGTATTAAACAAGTATAAGCCAGCGCTACGCTTTTTTGAGATCCCTATATATAGTTTCATTGGTCCCGATTGAAAGCTCTAATTCGTTAGAACTTTCAAAAATGTTAAGAATTTAGGTAAGTGGTAGGTGTTGTGTATTTACTTTTCTTTCTGTTGTTGTGTATGTTATTTATGTGCTTATTTTGTTTCTGTGATGTATCTTGTTGGTATAATAAATGTCTTTCTTCTTCTTCTTCTAAAGTTCACAATGCATTACATAAACTCACGCTTGTATCCCGTAGGGGTAAGCAGAGACCAGTGTTTGCCAATTGCCACGACTCTGACAGAACTCTTTCGCTTCATCAACATTCATTAGTCATTGTATGCACGCATGCCGACTTCATGTGCTTTTTGTCTTGCCCTTTGCTAACACATCCCCTACTTGGTCGGATAGATATAGTTCCTCGAGTAGAAATGTTCAGTATACGAGCCCTTTACGCCCACTGCAGGACCTAGGCCTCCCTCATGGTTTTCCAAGCTTCCCGGTCTTGTGCCGCCCGCATCCAGCGACTCCCCGCCACCGTAACCAGGCCGTCAGACCATCTGGTGGGGGGCGTTCCCACGCTGCGTCGTCCGGTCCGCGACGAGTCCAGATGTATTTCTTTAAAAATACGAGAAAAAGTTACTGCTATTTTAACCCAAACAAACTTCTTGCTCTCACTTTTGTATTTTATTTTTCAAAGTAAAGTTCCTTCAATACCAACACATCCCTTTTCCATGCTCATTTGTCGAAACAAACATCAAGCATCGGCCATTTTGGATCCGGCGTGCGAGCCTCAAATAAATGCGGTCGACCTTACATACTTCAACTCTACAAACACGGCTCCAGTCAAATCTTGTTAAGGTTTGGAGGGCCTACTTCTGATTGCAAAGGCCGCATCAGGAGTAAAATCTTCAATTTCAGTTCGAAACTTTCTAATACTGGAACTAACTATATTCGACTAGTTAGTTCCAATCAGACGTGATATCGACGATATATCCGACTACATGCTTCCTGCAATCCACCCCATCCAAAGGTTGTTTGGAAAAGATCGCTTTAAGCGATAAGACCGCCAATTGTATACCACTACTTGTTAGAAGCTGGCTCAGGGTGAAGCAAGTGGACTGAAGAATTTTACATACAAACGCGGCACTCGGAACCAAAGAATTTATTACCTCAAAAACACAACACACGCACCATGGATTCGGTCACACTAGATATAAGAAACTATTTGTAATATCTTTCACCTGGTTTTGCAATAAAGTGTTCTCTGTCTATTTAAGACTTTCGTAAGCACTACACACTATTAATTTAATTCCCGAAACACTTTCTCACCATAACTAAGCATAAGCTTCGAATAAGAGCGAAACCTGGTCGGACTCTTCCGACAAAAATCCGAGTAAGTGATTCCGGAATTATACAATATGTTGAGTTCATAATAATTGTCATTCGTTTCAATAGCCAGTCGTTTTAGTATAATTCGACACTATCTTGTCATAAATCGTCTAGAGACAGTCGATGGCTTTACATAATTTGGTTTTTGAAACCAAGCAACTGATTTTACGAAAACGAGAATAGGTCGCTAGTTAATAAATCGCCAATCTTTTTTTTGTCTTTTTTTTTCTTATTTTTTCTCTTTTTCTATTTTCCATGAGGAAGTCCTATGCCCCACAATGGGTGTCAAATGGCTGATGATGATGACGAATTGTTTCTTATGGTTTAATGGAGTGAATCCCATTTTTATCCGTGTTATGAATTTCAACACAATTAACTGAGAAATATCAAATACAAAATACATAAATTTTCTCAGTACCTGTTCTGCTGAGTTGTTCATAATTTGGTTAAACTATAAGTCAATCGTTGATGAATTATTTTGAACTCATAACAAAGATCAGATTCAATTTCAATAATAATTCGTGATTAATCACATAATTTATAAAAAGAATCGCGTCGATCGCTAAAGTGAACGAGATAATATATTTTTATTTACTACGTGCACCTAACGTAAATCTATCGAATAACCTGTAGGCGATTTAGATCAAGAGAAAAAAATTCCTGTACCGGACTATACTTAACTATATAAAACTACGGGGAACAGCTGCTGACCATCTTGACGACCACGATGATCAATCCGTGCGCCTCTCGTAACATCTCAAAGCATTTCAAAGTTATGATGTGTGTTTCATGTTTCCATTCCAATTAATATCAGTCCAACTTAGTCTTCCCAACACAGTGGCGAGTTTTGCCCATCTACCCTAATTCAAATTTTAAGTCATAATTTTTAGCAAAAAACATTGTTAGGCAGAATAGGCCCACGAGGTGCTCTTAAATTCTAAGCCCTTCACAGTTTGTTTGTCTAAAGTAGGTAAGTAGAGTCTTGAGAACGACTCAAACTCATCTTATGTATATTGAACAGAACACGGCCTTCAAATTGCAAAACTTTCAAGTTTCGGGATGTTTGAATATTAATTTCTTGTTAGGGTTCTCTTTATTAACTATGTACTGAGATTTGAATACCATTTTGCTCTGTTAGCAAAGTTGCGTGTGATAACAAGGACCCTTACTTACTAACTAATGCGTAACTAAACTATCTTATCTATTTTTCCATCTCTTCAAGGATTGAGATCGAAGACTCGTTACGGTTATCTCAATGTTAGATATGTGCCCATGTGCTTTAATCCCCTTCTTCTTTTGCTGTCACCTTCTATCAGAGGTCGGCTATCATTGTAACTACTTTGTCCTGGGATGTTACGGCTCTAAAGAGTTCTACACTTTTCGCGTTAAACTACTCTGCGACATTCTGGCCAGATCTCCTTCATCCCTAGATTTTGAAGTGCAGAATAAAATTTGTTTGTATGCATGCGGAATAACTTTGAGCTAGCCATATCCCATTGTGGTCAATTTCTCTATAAGTGTAGCGAAGCGAAGAACCAGCTCCTATTTAAAAAAAAAATAATCAAATACATTCAAAAACGACACGCTTTAACAAGTTTCCGAACTTACGAGTAATCTTTATAAAATGACATGCGGCGTTGAGCCGGGCTGTTGACCTGCCAGAACTTAAACCAAAGGGTGCTTTGCTTGTTATATTATCTAATGTTGTACCATTTGCAGAGGTAATGACGGGCTGGTTACCGAGTGTTCCCACGCCCGGCTCACTCGCGAGGTGCAAGAAGTGACCGCCGGTCAGTCGGCGCTCGTTCAGCCGTCAACATAATCAGCTTCACTTATCGCGAGCCTCATCAAGTCGTTGCCTACTGCAGTAAGGTTACCTCTAAAATACTTCCGCATTGTTGCACATCCTGAAACAACCCGATAAGATTTTGCGTGACAAGAAATCTTATTCTAAGAGCTTTTTCATAGTTTGGGTTGACAAGAAAAAATCGTTATTAATTTGGTGTATCCGAAAAATATTTACTTATTGCCTGCCGTATTGTCGTGATTATTATGTTCATCTGTGCCAAATTTCATCTCTCCGCTAACAGATTCTTAGCTAGCCGCTACATACGGATGGACATTCCAAAACTATAAGAGTTCCTTGTTGACTACGGAACTCTAAAAATTATCTAGGTACCTAATTATATGATCATTTTCAGTACATATATTGTGTATACAATATTAAACAGATTTGAATGAACCAAGTTGAAAAAAACAATGGTTTCCTTTTATAGAGAACAAACTGCGAGGCAAAAGCAAACCAGGCGGGCCCCAAACCTCTGACGACTTGAAATGTGAGTGATCCGTTTTGTCTCAGCGCAGAAAACTTTCTTGCGACAACTTTCCCGCTGATTACAGACCTCTTTAGGATTTGAAGAGTTCCATAATACTTTCCAGGGTCGCTCATCGGGATCATGATTTATTCGGAAACTTTGCCCCGTCGTCGTCTTATTATTGAAAGACGAATTTTTTTACGCTTCTGTGACAGGCGTTTATTATTATTTCGTTGAGCAGTGACGCTGGCTGGTTGGAAATTTCCGATAAGGCCGCGTTCGAAAAAGTTGGTTTGGTGATTAATTTTGAATTTGGAAAGTTTTTGAAAAGTAAAAAGTTTTCAGTCCGCCCTTTTTGTGACGTTGGGCCTGCCTTGGGGCAAGAACGTTCATTTTATTTTCTGTTAACCAAACAGTGAAATCGTATGTCATTCTATTCAAATTAAAAAAAACAGCCAACAACAGCCTTATTCCATCAGAATATTGAGCAACAACCGAAAAATAATTTACTCTGTAACTTACCTCTGATTAAAATGATCAGCTTAAAAGAGCGCTTCTCAAGGTGTTGCCGTACAAATGCGGACCCCAAATTCAGCAATATGACTCAAAGAGTAGTTAATGCTCAACAATCAGGTTGTTTGTTTTGTTTTTAATTTTGGTTTGTACTTGTTAATATATTCTCTATTTTAAAAACGAATAAACCTGTACTTGTGTTTTCTAAACATTTGGCAAAACTTTAATGCGATCCACCATGATGTTTGTAAATTAAAACCAGCCACGTTTGTGTTGCCTCATGAGCCGCACTCTTAATATCAACATATTTCATTAACAACGTAAAGAACATATTTCTTGTCTGACATGAAAATTCAACTCGAAATTTAATTTTCATTTAATGTTTCCAGAAGGCAAAATTCTATAAAAAGTAAGGTTTTATGGACTTTTCTTTTTAAAAAAATGTGATGGAGTGTGATGGTTTCAGCTGCGTCTGAATGCTTTTATTTCTTTTTCTTGTGGAAGAAGATTGCACCCATCGGTTCTTCAATATTCAATATGTTCTTTTTATAAATTTGTATACTACAATAATAATATTAACTTCCACACCATTATAAAATTACTGAATAGATACTCTTTCTGGTCTTCGAAAACAGACCCTAGGTGGTATTGAAGTCGTACATCCAGCAAAAGTAATTCACTACTTCCACGTCAAATGACTATACTTTCTTTTACAAAAAAAAGTAAATTTGTTAGAAAAATTTCTGCAGCCAAGCAATTCTGTTTTCAATCAACGAAATTGTATACACACACACGCACGCACGCACGCACGCACGCACGCACGCACGCACGTACGCACACACACACACACACACACACACACACACACACACACACACACACACTAAAGTTAGACTAGTTATAATAATTATATAAGATTTCATTATTATAACTAGTCTAACTTTCTATCTTGAGTAGACCTCTCCCTATAGGTACTTTGATTACATAAAATTGTAAATTGTGAATCGGTACAAAGAGCGGGCCTCTCCTAATACAGGTTTTTATACTTAAATGGAGAGACCCAAAATGACACGGGATCGGTAATTAAGTCCACCCTCAAACTTTGATATGTATAATATGTGTTCCAACAGATATAACCTTACCTTCTAGGCTTACGTATCTTCTTACCTTAAAAATCTGAGTATGTATCTAGTTACCGATTTATTCACATTTTGGGTTTGAGAAACTAAATGAATAATGGCTAGTATATAGCAACAACCACAGCTAAGGCACTTCATTCAGCAGCCTGTAATCCAAAAATAAAATAAAACGTTGATCCTGTATCTTCAAGTCCAGTGTAAAAGGGTCTTAGAAAAACGGAGACCACTCTCTATCCTCACAAATTATCCCTTCATGGCCGTAAACGAAGAGAGCCTACGTGCCAAACCTAACCGCCTACTAATAAAAATGTACCCACCCAAAAAAAAATTAAAAAAAATCAAAACCCAACTGCTGTGCATTAACTCGACGCAAGACTGACGTATGTACCTGGGAATGAGTCGCAATATTAAATTTGGGTATTGACTGCTTAGTAGGTCCGAAGTCGGTTTACTTATTTAATTTTTTTTAAATGTTATTTTTATTTTAGTGCCATCTAGTAATGAGTTGCAAGACTTTAAACATTTAGTACCACCCAGTATACTTGAAGGGAAGTTTTGTAAAAGAAATCGGAAATTTTATATATTTTTATTTTTTTGTCAAAATTGCGGAAATTTTATATAATTATCTCCTATATGACCCACGATCGATAGATAAAATTGTCAAGGAGTTATAGGGGTACTTAGAATCGGATGTACTTACATCCAAGGGTTACATGCTATTCAGTATTTTTCTGGATGTAAATAAACAATACAATACAAATGTTAGTACGGAAAACAACAAAATCTATTGAATTGTTTGTTCGCCCCAGGGTCCATTAATCTCATTTATTCAAGAAATATTAACCCCTGTTAGGTGTTATTTTCATTTCCAGAATGTGATGAAATATAAAGTATATACATACAAACTAAACACATTAGTCTCCTTTTGGTCTCCGCCGCAGTCGAGTAAGAATAGGTTGACATTATCAGCATTCGTTTATGATTTTCATAATTTTTGTCACGTCCGTGAGAATTGGCGACGTTGCATTGGCACTCACGGCGCCTGTGGGTCTAATACGGTTTGGCTTCTCTTTTGGGCTATTTTAATTCAGATCAGGCCGTGGCTTGGTAAAGAAAAAAAATGGTCCGTAAGAGTATTCTTTTGTTTCTTTTTGGGATAGTCAGATTCAGATAGGCACATTTATAACACAGGGTGACTTTGAATTCGTTCACCGTATCTTGAGGGAATTTTCTTTGCATTGTGAAAAACTAATTATTTATCAGTAATGGTACAACATAATTATGTGTAAATATTCGTAATTTCCGACGTCTTTCTCCCAACGTTGAAAAATATTTTCCGAAACTAGCACCATGTGTTCTAAATCATGGTTAGAACAACCTCTTAAAATACGGTATCATTTCATCGAATCAGAACCTTAATAATTGTACTGTTTGTGCCACGTAACGTCAATGTATATTTTGCAGATGTGACCTAAATAAATAAATAAAACCGATGATTAATCTAGCATCGTCTCTCTTTGAGAGAAGGTCTGGGGCTTGCAGCGGGACGTTTATTATTATGGTAGAATCCCAAAGCGGTCACTGACCTAGAATCAGATTGGGCTTGGGCGTGTATTCCGTGTGATGCCAGATTAACATTCCGTGTGGTGCCGAATTAAGAATAGCGTCACTCCATTTCATTCCGTGGATGTCGTAGAAGGCGACTAAGGAAACAAATTATCAGGAGACGGGCGGAAGCGTCTTACTGAGATTCCAACCGCATACTGTGATCGCCAACCCGCCTGCCAAGCGTGACGATTATGGCAAAACCCTATATGGTTAGGTTAGGTTAGTCCTGCAGTGGGCGTAAAAATGGCTGATGATGATGATGATGATGTGATGGGCGTGGGAAGGCCCCCCACCAGATGGTCTGATGACCTGGTTACGGTGGCGGGGAGTCGCTGGATGCGGCCGGCACAAGACCGGGAAGCTTGGAAAACCACGAGGGAGGACTGTCCTGCAGTGCGCGTCAAATGGCTGATGATGATGAGATGAGATTAGATTAATACTCTTTATTGCACACCATACATTATAGAGATACATGAAAATCTTAAATTTCTAAGAATTACCCGGAGTCGTCCTAAATAAATTTCATCAAAAGTATTTTTTCCGGCGCCTTCCATCCTTCCCCCTCTATTGTACGCACGATTTATGACCGCCGCGGATGCATTTCGGCAAACTAGCGTGCTCTAGCTTTTATCACTGTGACGTTTGTTTTGTATGATAAATGCGGAGGTCTGCCCGTACCACAGTACGGTAGTTTAAAAAGGATCCACTCGGTGTTAATTCCAATTCCGTAACTTTTTTACTATAAAAAAAATTAAGAATATTGGAATTAAAACAGCAAGGGAATTAAGTCAATCTATATTATGAAAGCGAAAAAGGTTTATCAGGATCGTGGCAACTGGCAACCTCTGGTCTCTGCCTACCGCTCGGGTATCCAGCCATTATTTTATATACTAAACGGGTCTAATCGCGATTATTCATTTATGTATCAGCATCGCAAGTCTTTAAAAATACAAGAATTAGTTTATGTATGCATGTATAGTATATTTAATATGAAAGCTCTAAAAAGTGTACGCAGTGTTGTCTGTACAGGGTGCTCATTCGGTTCTAATTTGTTTATCTCCGGAGTGAAAGTGAACACCAAAATATACCAAAAAGAAAAAGAAAAAATAAATAAAAAACCAAAAACACAGTAAAACCAAATAGGACACACTTTGAAAAAATAAAGGATGTATTAGCGAAGGGCAAGACAAAAAGTACCCGAAACCGGCGTGCGTGCATGCAACGACTAATGAATATTGAGGGAGCGAAAGTGATCTGTCAGTGTCATGGCTAGTGGCAGTCCCTGGTCTCTGCCTACCCCTCTGGGATACAGGCGTGAGTTTATATATTATGTATGTATGAAAGTAAGCACAACACTTACGTACGCTTCTTCTACGGAGGCACAAGAGAAAACGCTCTTCATAGGTAGACATATAGACAGACGTTGTAGGCGTAATTGAAAGGCAGCCTCTTGGCATCCTTCGGATACGGTACGCTAAATTCGTTAAGTCAGTTTTCCTCCATTTGTGACGGATAATAATTTATCAGAGAATAACTAGTTGGGCGGAGTGGAACACATATATTTGGAGCTGCGACTGTTTGCGTGCAGTTCGGTACTATTTGTAAGGCATTTAACGTGAGAAAAAAAACTTTCATTTATTATAAATATACTAGCTGACCCGGCAAACGTTGTTTTGCCTTATTAATTAGCCTACGACATATTCTCAGATCTACCAGACATACAGAAAAAAAATCATGAAAATTGGTGAAGCCGTTTTGGAAGAGTTCGATAACAAACACATACGAGGTTTTCATATCCTACTTCCTACTAATATTCTAAATGTGAAAGTTTACGAAGATGTTTGGATGTTTGTTACTCAATCACGCAGTAGCGGCTGAACGGATTTGCATAAAACTTGGCGTACAGGTAGACAAACACCTTAATTGAGACATAATTCACTTGATATCCCGGTAATGCGTTCCCGCGGGATAATTTTTATTTTTAGTTTAAAATAGATGGCGTTGTGCAAGACTCGTATAAACGGATTCTGTGGCGCCACGAAATTCGTCGAGATAGCTCGTATTACATGTAAATATATAAAGCTATAATATAAGAATACAATATTATAGAATCTTAATATATAATTTGAAAAAAAAAATTAAATTAGAGTAGCCACGTAATCCTCTCCACGGAGGCTGTGGGTGAAGGAAGAAGGAAAGAAAATAATTCCGCAGCTGATCTCTGAATGCATAGTAACCGACCGCTTCAGAATAACCCCAGAGCAGTTTTGTCGGGGGATGCGACGACGGCCATTTTTAGTTTTCGCGGCGCAATGGCATGGCAGGAATGGGCGAGTGAAAACATTTATCGATAGCTCCAAAATCTATCGATTTTTATCAAAAATATTATTACCTACTACAAACGTGAAAGTAACTCTTCTATATCACTGAACCAACTTGGAATTTTGGTATAGAGTTACGTTGCATCCTGAGAATGGACAGATGCTACTTAGTAATTTAATGTCACGAGCAATGTCGTGGGCACTGCTAGTTGGAAATAAAATCGATGTGTCGATATTTTTTCTCAAAGCCTTGGCTTTTGGAAATACCAAATTGGAAAAATTAAAGACAGAGAAGCAATACAAAGTTGCATTTATATGTATTCAATATGTAACGCGTGGAACGTTAAAATGTAAAACAAAAATACTTGATGCATAAAACTTAACTAAACTTTAAAGGTGGTATCAAAAATCACAGTACAGGGTGATCTAGTCTGATTTCCAACGTGTCATAGTAATAAATACTGTATTAATTTTGTAAGACATACCAAAAAGAACGTGTCTGGCAATAGCTATCGAATACGCGGTTTGTTTTCTTAAAAAACGTACTTTTCAATAATATCTTGACACAAACTCGAATCTATTAAGACCATCTCAGTAGCCGTCAAGAACGGTGCGTACGTGCCGCGGGTCTGTGTTTAAGATAGACGGAGAGGCGGTACTAAATGTTCGCGCATTTTTTTAAACAAAATTTCTCAACTATACTTTTCTTAAATTTACTTCTATCCTTAAAAGTAATAGTCTAAATAGATGCCATTTTTAGGGTTTCATAGTCGAAAAGTAACCCAGTTTCGCCATGTCCGTCCGTCTGTCTGTCTGTCTGTCCGCGGATTAGCACAGAGACTATAAGTACTAGAGAGCTGACATTGGGATAAATATACATATTTATTACGCCGACAAAATAGTAGAATAAAATTTCGCAAAAAAAACTATCACGACTAAGTAGTCTTAACAAGCTAACCAGTAATAGGCGACCAACTCATAAAATAAAAACTTCGTACAAAATCTATTGAAAATTACTTTCATGAAGTTGTTAGTTCTGTGAAGCAGGTTTTTAATTACTAGAGCCTATCAAACGAAACTGCAACCTGAATAATTGGAAAAAAATTTAAAAAAAATTATGGTATCATCTGCTATACAAGGAAAAAAAAGATTTGATACTTATTTATAAGGTATTTATATTCTTTACTGCATCATTAACAATAAAAATATATATTTGTTGCTGCCTAGGCATACTGAAGCCTCTATACGGTCCAGGAGACCAATTTGTGCTAGGGGCAAGTAAAAAACTCATCGTATTTATCATTAATAATGTACAACATAAACCCTGCATTTACATTCAAGCCATTTATTGGCACCCAGACTTCTGTTCGTAAAATTTTAATTCTCACACTTCTTAGCGGTACAATATTATCTACGCAATAAATATGAATATTCAGCCAACAAGAGTATCAACATTATAAAGTCACAATGGTAACAGTTGCACGACAGCACAATGACGGCACTGACAGTCGTTCAGTGGTGCAATGTAAAAACTGTAAAGAAAATTCCAGGTCACCTTTTCGTTTGCCACACTCTAATTTATAAAATCGCGGCTTTCAGACCACCCAGAAATCAGCGTGTAAATATTTTGTTACAATCCCTAACACTTACATGGAGAAACTTTCCAAATTATGTAAGAGGTTATTATTATTATTATTTATTTAAGGAGAAAAAACAGAAGTGACAAGCTTATAGCATAAAAAATATTAGAGTCAATATAGTACATTTTGCCAATTCCTCAGCATTTCCCACAGATAGGTAATACTTAATATAATAAATAAGTAAGAGGCGCAATACAGGACTTTAGATTAAGTTCTAAGATTAAAATGAACAAACAATAAATCAACTGTTTTAGAGAGAGATACATACACAAACAATCATTAATATTATACATTGGAAGAAGTAAACGCAACAAATCGGTACAGCTCATGAATTTGACAGGATTCTTGTGAACATTTGCTTGCAGCACTGCTTTGACTTATGAAACAAATCAACTTCCGTAAATGTTATATTATAGCTATCACACATTCTGTTGAGAGGTTCGTTCGTTTAAATAATAAATTAATTTTCGATAATCTTGTAAACAATTATCGATACTTTTATGTATCGATATATTCCATCCAAGCCTACGTAACGCTGCCTAAAGTGATGGGCGGGTAAATTTGTTGGGCAATTTGCGTTATTTATTCCTTGTTTACATGTTTTGTATGCTATGTTTAGCTATGCAGATGTTCGGAAGGGGATTTCCCGCTAAGTACGTATAATGTTTGTGCAGAAGATTACTCGGTGCAATCATAAAAATAAGTTACGTAAGATATAAGTCTTGTCTTTATCTTAACCTGTGTTAATTTGGATCATGTTTACCAACTTGTGAAGATGTATAATATACGTTTATGCCGCGGTTGCAACTGGTGACTTATTCATTTTTCTATGTAGCAAATAATATGATTAAACATTATGTAAATTAAATAAACTTTCATCTTACACCAGTTGGGGCACTTTAGTGTACTAATAAGGTTAATTTACTTATTACATTTAGGGGCACTTAATAAGTGTCCAATTTTACATCATAAGTGTCTGAGGTGTTCACATATATTAGCGCTTGGCGTTGCTGTTTGTTGCTGATTGGCATTGGTGATTAAGCCCCCATGCTCTCTCTGAGAGAAAGGCTGTAGTAGGAGTTATATAGGCTACTTATGAATGTGGTTTCCCACTGTACTATTTGTCGTGATCATGATGAATGTAGGTTTTGGTTTTGCCTCATCTATCTATCTACGTAGATAGAATAGTTAGAGCATTCTTAACCCTCTAGTTTTTCCTTTATGTAAAAGAGCCGCCCAGATATTACAGCGGAGCAAAGTATTTCCCTTCATCAACAATAAACCATATTTACGACAAAAAGTTTATTTACAGAACTTCCCAAGCGTTGTCGTTACGCGCGCCAATTGCGTTCTCAAGCTGAGTTTCTAGCGAACATTTTGCGCGGAATCTGAAGGGTTTTTAGTCTGTTATCTTTGAGAGTAATATAGGCTGTTGTGAAGGAAGGGTAAGGATATTTCGGTGGCCTCGCCATTGAGATTTACATGACGTCTGTGTTTTACGACCGCCACTTTATACAGCGGCCGAAGGTCAAAAGCTTTCTGTGACACGAGCACAGGAAATCTGTACAAAGGGGGATGCTATGGTCTGTCTAGAGCGGTATTGTAGACTTTTCAACCGACTTCTAAAAAAGGAGGAGGTTATCAATTCGACGCGTATATTTTTTAATTTTTTTGGCTATGTTTCCACACAACTCCGTCAAATCTTAACCGATGTTGACAGTTCTTTTTTGTTCGAATAGATATGACGTCCCATTGGTCCCATTTTAATTTGGTGAAGATCTGATGAAGAATTTCAGATATGGAGAACAGAACTCTTCAATGGATAGCAAATAAATATAAAAAAATGGATAGTAAATAAGGCCTAATGGGACAGTAATTTAGTAATATCCATCATATTATACATACATAAACTCATGCCTGTGTCCCAGAGGGGTAGGCAGAGATTAGGCACGGCCACTTCTGAAAGATCACTTTTGCTTCCAATTTCCTTGAATGTTGATCATTAGTCGTTGCATGCACGCAAGTTGGTTATATTATAATATAACATAATTACCGGTCATATTATATTGTATTTATTATACCTAAAGGGATAGATTAACTGCGTGATCGAATCAGAAATGCGGAGATCCACAGAAGAACCCGAGTTACTGATATAAGTAGCTCGAAGAATTGCTCAGTTGAAGTGGCAGTGGGCGGGGCACACAGCTCGGAGAACTGAAGGCCGTTTGGGCGAAAAAGTTCCGACCTGGCGACCGTGGACCGGACGACGCAGCGTGGGAAGATCCCCCTCCAGATAGTCTGACGACCTAGTGACGTTGGCGGGGAGTCGCTGAATGCGGGAGGCACAACACCGGGAATCATGGAAAACCATGAGAGATGCCTATGTCCTGCAGTGGGCATCAATTAATGGCAAATGATGATGATGATGAAAGGAATGATGTGGAAGCGGAGAACCGGGCTGCGGTCGGTCGGTAGACCAACAGCCCGATTTTCAGACGATGTGGCCAGCTTGGCAGGGGGCCGTGGAAGCGAATGGCGAGAGACCACGAAAGATGGCGTGATGTGGAAAAGGCCCATTCCCAGTGGGCAGAGGTGGGCTGATGATGATACCCAAAGGCTGCGAAGGTACTTCATCAGATATTTTCACTCTCAAAAACAACAAAAATAATGCAGATGAACTGCAATCCACCGGTTGAGGGCGTAAACGGTCTTCACAGATTAACGCGGATGTGTCAACTTTACTATTCTGTTCCTGCCACAAATAACTGTCTTAAATCCGCGCACTGTGTTCCGTCTACATGCACGAGCGTTCCGCAAGAGCTTCAACTCTTTTATCTGCTGAGAGACACCCGCGACGATGCGCGATACATTATTTGTTTACTTAGTAAGTATTTTGTGCACTAAAGATGTGTTATATTTGTTTCATGTTTATCTGATTACGAACGAGTCTTAATAATAGTCCCAATAGATATCTCCCGGTACTACCCCATCCGTTATCCCCATCACCAAAGGTTAGCTGAAAGAAAATTCTGGTTAGTATTAAGCTCGCCTATGTACAGCTGTTTTTATTGTGCAATAAAGGATTTTCATTAATTCTTTCATTCATGTTGAGTCTTGACGTGCCTGACAACACATGTTTCTCATTTTTGATTCTCCTAAAGATACATTCCGATTAATAATGGTGTGTATCAGAAGCGGTGATAGCCTAGTGGGTACAACATTGGACTCAGCGAGAGTCCCAGGTTTGATTCCCAGTGATGGCAAGTATCAGAAGCTACGTTAAGAGAACAGTTTTAGTAATGCGGCTGCAACTAAATTTGTAGATGCTTGAGAATTCTCTATCATTATCTACTAATGTTCAACAACCACAGGTTCGGTTCTCCGTTATTTTAGTTTTTTGCTGTTCTTGTTTTTCTTACCTTGTATGTATTTTATTTATTTTTATTTGTTTACTCTGTGTTTCTATCTATCTATTTATACAGAAAGACGCCCACTGTTGGGCATATGCCTCTTTACAGTCACGCCAACCTCGTGTGCTAATCTCATCTATTGCCGTCATTTTCTCTGGGTTTTTGTGGCAATTTAATAAATGTCGTCTTTTTTTCTTCTTACTTATTGTAACTATGGTAATTTGGTAACAGAATTCAGTATTGTAAAGTCAGTATTCTTTTACAATGTCGTCACGGACTCCACTCTTTTCTATATCCAAGATGTAGTTCTCTTGTCTTCGTGAGGTAACTCGAAGTTACTTTGTAACTTTTCGAATTACCTTGCAGCTGCCATCAGTGGTGAGAGGCATTTGAATCAGTTTCCGACTTGAATTTACAGTCAGATGTATTCGGGAAGTTTGTGCGAAATCACAGCTGCTTGGGGGAAAAATACAAGTGTCATGAAACTTCCTCCTTCTTTAAGAAATGGATATCTTCCATTGGTGATTTTTTTGCATTAGAATAGACCTCTAGGGGCATGGTAGTGAATCCGCCAAGACAAGCCAAGTGAAGCGCAAGGCCACTGTAGTAATGTCAAGCCATTTATTTTGACCAAGGTGCAGAGTTTATGAAGTTAAAGCTTGTAGAGTTAGTGCGTGCAGAGTTAGAAGCTTGGCTCTAAATCTTGGTAAATTTTTGACAGTTTCTTGGCAACATTTTAAATTAAAATGTTTTTGGTGGGATTATATTTACTAAATATTATCTAAAACAACCGGCCAAGTACGAGTTACACTCACGCACTGAGCTTTCCGTACAAACTTGTGAGGAAATCTTGATAAGACCGTCCAGACTTTCCCGCCCTTAGGATAGGATATATTTTTTGTGATATCCTCTTTCGTGTACAATTAAGTATGCGGTGGTAGCATAGTGGGTAGAATATTGGACTCGGAAGTGAGAGAACCAGGTTCGATTCCCAGTGCGGGCATGTAGTTATGACTTTGTTTTCTAAGCTATGTACAATTTGTGAAGTTATAGTAGCATCATCATCATCAGCCATTTGATGCCCACTGCAGGACATAGGCCTCCTTCGTGGTTTTCATAACCATGAGGGGTTTTGCCATAATCGCCATGCTTGGCAAGCGAGTCGGCGATCGCAGTATGCGGTTGGAATCTCAGGAAGACGCTGCTGCCCGTCTCCTGGTAATTGATTTCCTTAGTGGCCTTCTACGACATCCACGGAAGGAAACGGAGTGACGCTCACCTTAATCCGGCGCCACACGCGCCACACGTAGCAATACCACTCGCTAGCGATGAAGAAAAACATCGTGAGGAGTGTCTAAGCTATTCGCATACCTCAACGCTTGAAATCGTCAAACCGCGGTGGGCACGTATAGTGATCAAGTCCATACTCTCTTTCTGAGAGAATGCCTGTGCCCTGCAGTGGGACGTTTACAGGTTACATTAAAAAAATTAGTTTACCTTTTTGAGTACAATCAAGTATTACTTTCTCTACTCTAATGTTATAAGAGCCTCAATTAAATCGTTGGCAAAGAACCAAATTGTATCAGAGCAAAAGTGGGTCTCAAATCACACCAGGAGGGTCATTTTCATCATCAATCGTCCTCACTCATTATGTTATGTGCCTGAAATCAATTGACAATTTTTTTTAATTTTCCTGTTTGTGTACAATCAAATATTATTTACTCTACAAAAAAGTAAAAAAAAAAAGTAACGAAAGCTTCAACGAAGTCGTTCGCAAAGGACCAAAGTGTCATCAGAGCGAAAGTGGGTCTCAAATCACACTGGGAGGGCCATTCTGATCATCAATCGTCCTCACTCATTACGCCATGGGCCTCAAACCAATTATCCGTCGGAGTGACAGGTTTCAGTAGCACATTCGCGTCAAGAGCTCAAGACCCATTACTTGAAGGGCCCTCTTCTGAGGACCCGCACAATCGCGGGGCCCTTTGTTCAGGGCGAAAATTAATCGATCCGTCCACCCATTGTCGGGTCCTGATGGGTGAATAGTTGTGATTTGGGAGTAAGTCTTTTTGATGCGCTATTGGCTAGCATATTGTGATAGATCTTAAAATGATAACTAAAAGAGTGTGATATAAATTATTACAATGTGCTTCATTGTTATATTATATATTTTATATTTTATATATCTAGGTCTGAATAATAATTAGTAAGTATATTTAATATTAAGTAAGTTGCAATACCTGATAATGATCTCATCAAAACTTAGGTTAGCTGGTAGATAATGCTAAGTAGCATTAAGCTCGCCTATGTGCAAAACTTTCTGTTTTATATGCAATAAAGGATTTAATAATAATAATAATAATAATTTCCATTTTTATGTACAATAAAGTGTTCTCTATCTATCTATCTATCTACGTACAAACATATACTCACGCCTGTATCCCGGAGGGGTAGGCAAAGATTGTCACTAACCACGATCGTAACACACCTCTTTTGATTCATAAATATCTAATAATACTTTTTATCTTTCCTTTCGCTAACTCACCCCCTGATTGATCAACGTATTCGCCCACATTCGAATATTTCTTTCTATAATGTTTTATAACTTATTAAGTTTAATAAATAACCTTTAAATTAGTAGTGCCGTCTTAAAAAACATAATTGAACTGCTATTAACACTTTTGACGTTTGCTTATTAGGCTTGATAAAGAATCTTAACATGGAAATAATTCCGGGTTGAAGCGAGATTCAAACCCACGTCTGCACTGTTTTGTGGCAGTGTTCTTACCAACTAAGACTAGTTATAAACAGCGCAGGGAGAGAGTTCAAGAATTACTCCCATGGATTCGTCACAAGATCCGGTCGACTGTACCAAATTATTGTGCTGTCATCCGAACTATATACATTTCCGAGTTTTAAATGGATATGACAAATATTAACTGCCTCGTTGGTCTAACGGTTAATATGTTTGACTATGAAAGTAAAGGTTGTGTGTTTGATTCCCACTGGGCGCCGCCGTACTTGATTTGTACAAATGGCCTCAGTCTGGGTGTATTTCATGTTTGTGATGACCTTGTCTTTCGCCAACCCGCCTGCCAAGCGTGGCGATTATGGCAAAACCCCTCATGGTTACGAAAACCACGAAGGAGGCCTATGTCCTGCAGTGGGCGTCAAATGGCTGATGATGATGATGATGAGGTCCTTGTCTGGTTACCATAGCACAGGGTATCCTGGTTTGGGACCAGGGAAAGTTATTGTGTTGCGTGGGAGTTATTTATCACGCAATACAGTCACTTTTTATCACAATATTTTATCTTATCTTAAGCCAACGAACTTACGGTGTTGGTGACAAAAAAATGCATCTCAAATTTAGGAGTGGTAACCAAATTTTTTTTTCTTTATTTTATCCTACCATTTTGTTGGCGTAATTAATATAATATGTTACATTTTACACACATAATCTTACGTCGTCTGTCTGTCTGTCTGCGCGTCTGTCTATCCGCGGCTTAGCACAAAGACGGCAAGTGAAGTTTTACACACACACACACACACACACACACATATATATATATATATATATATATATATATATATATTTGACAGACGCGCAGACAGACAGATAGACGGACGGACATGGCAGAACTATAAGGGTCCCTTGTTGACTACGGAACCCTAAAAAGATTAAAACTGAATTCCTTGATTTAGCAACATATTTACGACACAGTGACTTCATTTGTCAGTTAAAGCAAAGCGTGTTAAAATGTTAAAAAATACTATCTAGTGCATTCTTTGCAGTATTGAAAAGATTGAATAAAATTCAGGAACTTGCTTAACGTCTCATGCAAGCACAAACTCGAACACAAGACTCGTACGTAAAATGTTTACTTATGCATGAACTACCAAGAGTACCTTTCAACAGTTATATCCCATCTATGTAACTTCGGGGAAACTTGGAGGTTTCACGACAACAAGACGACAGACTACCAACTTTTTCTCTTCATAGACAACTCGTCCCTAAGCATAACAAGATACCGCAATCTTTCACGACTGAAGGCACTGTGTTAAAGGCCGTATATAGGAATGGTTACGGTCCATATTCCCGGTCCATCGAAGTTCGGCCAAGGCTGTGAGTTGGGAAGTTTGTTCTTTCTACCGCGGGACGGTACTAACAAGCCTACGAAGTTGGCTCTATGTTTATGTGATGAGCTACTTTTTTCCTTATCCCGTTTCTTTAAAATGTAAATTCACTTGCAGCCCGTCGTTTCGGTTTACGCTTGGCTTGATTTAATATTGGTTGCAGGGTTTGCTTTGGGCTTAGGTTTTCTGCTAATGAAATTGGCAATTCACTGTGACGCTGCCAAGCAAACGTAGTACCTACTTATGTGTGTACTTTTTCCCTGCGTTGCCTTTCAACATCATCAGCTTACCTCTGCTCACTGCTGGGTATTAGGCCTTTGCCCCATCACGCGACCGTTTGCGGTTTGTCATCATTCGCATCTCCGGGCCCCTTTTCGACTTGACCACATTGTCCAAAAATGCATTGTTCTATTAGTGTAGATGCTTCTTTGAAATTGTTTGTTTCCATGCCAAACAGGCTGTGTTTCCATGCTAAAGGAAATAGATGAGAGATATGAAAACACAACTATTAAAAATAGCGGTTGCTCTGTTAGATAAAGTAGAGTTATCCGTTAATTTCCATCCTAGATTCTGCGTGGTAGAGTCTGTGTTAGATATTTTGTATTGACCTAGTTAAAGCGAACGTAAAATTGATACGAAAAACTGTGATGGAGATCAGAAAAACTAATGGAGATGTCACTTCGAAATTCACAAATAGCGGAGATACAATTTTGTCTTTTTATCAATTCAATGTCATTTGCAAACAAAATCTTAGATTCACAAAACATACTGATACACCTATTCCGGATCGTCCCTGACTTTGCCAGGCAATTTTCTCTAAAGCCGGGTGCACACTTGAATATTTCTCCAGGTCTGTATCAGTTTATACTCTTACCGATACAGGGCGGTGGCTACTTTATTAGCTCGTGTAGACGAGAGATAAAGGCAACGTTTTATCGGTACTCGTGCCTACAACAACCTATAGATAAACCTATTATGAATCGATAAAGTACGAACTCTTTGTTACGTTTTGTCTCCTTTTGATAAAAGCTTAGAAGATATTCAATAACTTCGGTTTGGCGTCTGTGAACTGAATAGTTAATTAGACATTTGAGAGGCTTTCGAGAGGCTTGACGAGAACTCTTTCATGGGTCTTAAACCATTTATCGTCTAGTTTGAAAACACTCACGCCCGTATCCCGGAGTGGTAGGCGGGGACCGGGGCTCGCCACTTGCCTTGAAACAGACAAAAAAAAAAACAAACAAGAACAACAAACAATATTCGGCTCACATTCGTCCAATGCTGGACATTGCCTTCCATAAATCATGCCATTCTTTTTATCCTCATTCATCTGCAATTCAAAGAGAGTAGGATTAGTAATGAGGTCCTTGAGATGTATGTGTAGTATCACTTTGAATGGCAGGATCATCATCATCATCAGCCATTTTTACGCCCACTGCATGACACAGGCCTCCCTCATAGTTTTCCCTAGCCATAAAGGGTTTTGCCATAATCGCCACGCTTGGCAGACGGGTTGGCGATTGCAGTATGCGGTTGGAATCTCAGGAAGACGCTGCTGCCCGTCTCCTGGTAATTTATTTCCTTAGTCGCCTTCTACGACATCCACGGAATGAAATGGAGTGACGCTATACTTAATCAGGCAGCACACGGATGGCAGCAGGATATTATTAAGTTTGATTAGAGAACGTTGTAGCCTGAAGTCACTACAAATGACTAGAATTGAGTAATAATCGTTGGTTTGGACATATGGAGAGAATGAAGGAAGAAATATTGATGAAGGAAATATATCGAGCGAATGTGGGTAGAAGAGCCGGTAAGGGACGACCCAGGCGGATATACTTCGATAAAATAAGGGATGACTTAGCAAAGAGCAAGTTAAAAAGTAGCCGAAACCGGCGTGCGTGCATGCAACGACTAATGACGTTTGTTAATGAAGCGAAAGAGATTTTTCATTTGAGTTTTTGTTATGTTCTGTTTATCCGCAATTTCATTCAAATCGTTAGTCCAAATATCACCAACAAACGGCTTAATACCCTTATCTGGTGTAGGGATTGATGTAAAATCTTTTTGGAATACCGTACTCTGTTTAGGTGCCCTAAATGCACTAAATAGGCCGAATGCAATACTCTTGTCTATGACGAGTCTCGTTTGATGGTATCAGTAATGGCGAGACAACCGTAAGTTAAACACTAATAACGCGGCTGATATCGGTGAAAGCAGCCACTAGAACACGTCCCGTGCACAAAGGCGGTCTAAATCGATTGTTGTGAGCGGTTCGTTATGGGTGCGCTGTGAGGTCTGTAGTGTGGCCATGGGTCTTTTTATTTTACAAAAGACGTTCACTGTCTGATTTTACCTTAATGAATATTTTAATTTATTACGTACTAGCTGTTCCCGCGACTCCGTTCGCGTACATTTCGATTTTTACGAAGCAGCATTTGTATGGGGGCCACGTCTTATCATAACTGGAGCTAGAATTTAAATAGCCTATCCTATGTCCCAGATGTCTATATGTTTTTATACCAAATTTCATCAAATTCGGATAATTGGTTTAAGAGTTATGGAGGAACATACATACATACATACACACATACAGAAAAAAATTCTAAAAATCGTGAAATTAGTTTCAGTATCATATATTGAGCCTATAAACACAATATCTCTGAAAACAAACTAACTTACTCCATGACCGACCCTTACAGATTTATTATTAGTATAGATATAGAAGATATAGATGACGATTCAGGGCGGAAAAGGTCGGAACAAGTCTTAATGTCTAAATTTCAATGTATGTATCTTTTGTGCATTATCGATAAAAGCGTGTTTTTTAGTTTTTTTATTCCAGTTATATGCTGTAGCGATTGAAGACACCGTACTTTGTTTAAATATTAACTGCTATTAACTGCAAGAAGACAGATTACAACATAATTCAGGTTGGAGATTTTGGTCACATTTAAAGTTAGAGGATTATAACCTAGTTCTGACACATCAAAACCGTAAGCTCTGAACATAGATAGCAAGGCACACAAGTAAACTTACTTATATTCCTAAAATATTAGGAATTACTCACAAAAAAGCAGATTGATATTCTCACGCGTCTTTCGGCGATACAATTGTTTTTCAAAAACAGTTTAATCAAATTTTTTTTGCACACCCCGAAATGCAAGTCATTATTCATTGGATTAGATTGTCTAAAGGAAAAACGCGAAGAGAAATTGTCGCCAGATAAAGAATGCGGGGTAAGAGTGGGAAAACGAGATTTCACATTTGACGACACGTTATTACAACACCGTTCAAGCCTAAATGCAACGATAGAACTAATATGGCTGAAAACAACGATGTCACATTATTTTTTTATTTTATTTTTTAGATTACGAACTTGCACTAAAAATGTTTTAATATAATCAGAGAGAATATGCTAAAACATAAATAAACGTGGTGTTTTTAATAGTTTTCATAATATAACCTGTTCAGTGAATAGTACAAATATAGTCACGTAGTACAAAAATGCGCCATACGAATCGGGTTTAAACTATGACGTCACAAATTGCACGTAACGCCTTAATAATCTATGAAGCTTTTATCAATATTTTAGTTATCTCGTAAAATAATGTTTTTATGCATACCTATATACACTTTTATAAGAAAACGTTTGGAATTCAATGAAAAACTAAACCTAACATGTTTATTATTATTAGAGTAATTTTTTTCGCATTTTTTGTGATCCCGTGGAGACCGAGAATTGTTTTTATGGTTTAATTTTTTGTTTTTCCCAAGCTTTTATGTCTTCTATGGTATAAAATTCATTCACTCCAATCTAAGTTAGGTGCAAGTACCCCAGTATACGGGGTGTAACCAAATCCCCTTACATATAAAAGATGGAGGATTCTACACGTCAATATGAACAACATTTATTATGGAGGAAACTTCAATATAATGAAAAAAATATGAGCAGTATTATTATATTCTCTTCTGACTGCCTCTTTGGAGCTGTATCAAGTCTGATTACGATGCCGGAGTTCGTGGGTGGGGCCACCATACATTTGAAGAAATGGCCTCAGTCTGGATGTATTTCCATGTCTATGATGTCCTTGCCTGGTTACCGTAGCACAGACTACAATAGTTTGGTACTATGAGAAGTGATTATGTTGTGTGGAAGTTATTATTATTATGCTAAAGTTTCCACCTGTTGCATTAAAATGTATGGAAACGCTGATACTTTTTCATTATTTAAAAGTTTTCCGCAAATTAAAGATGTACACGAGGACTTTCATATATATTTTTATAGCATTTCAACAAAAGTGTTTAAGTCAAATTTTAAAAATTAAAAGCCTGGCAGTGGGACGATTCCCGTTCAAATGATTATTTCCAAATTTGTTAAGAAAATTACATAATTATACACTGGAATTATGTTTGTATGCATGAATTAAAATTTTTATTTGCGCCAATACATATTTAGTTAAATCAAACTGTAGTTTAATAGGTCAAATAAAATCTATAATGTTTATATGGACTAAATTGTCGAACTCATTGAAGCTATTAAACCAGTGTTTTTTTTAAGAAACTGTATATTGGCGCAAATAAAAATCTTAATTAATGCAGACAGACATAATTCCAGTGTATAGTTATGTATTTTTTAACATATTTGGAAATAATCATTTGTATGGGAAACGCCCCACCTTAACATCTAATTTTGGCCTTTGTATCTACGTAATGAGATGATTTGTACAGCATCTAGTGGCACCTTCACTCATATAAGATGGATGAAGGGACGACTTGGACGCTGCAGTGCCTGGGACAATGTTTTTTAGATGAAGTAGGCTTGCCCAGCACCTATACCAACCAAGCCGCGGGTTTCCTCACGATGTTTTCCTTCACAATTAGTGTGTGTAAGTCATTACATGCCCGCACTGGGAATCAAACCTGGGTCTCTCGCTTCTGAGTCCATCGTTTTACCCACTAGGATACCACCGCTCCGAGCAGTAAACATAATGACATGCTATTGAAGATAAATTGTTTCAATTCTGTAACCGCCGCGCCTTTGACATGATCGGGGTCGTGTCGGCTAGTGTGAAAATGCCTGAATAGGGAAAGACTTTCAAAAGATCGTATCGTACACTGCGTGCATCTGCAGATTGATGGCGTCTGTGGGAAAATATTGCCTCTGAGATAAGTAATTTGCAACATTGCTTTTGTCGAGATAGAAACGTGTCTTGGCAGTAGGATGATATGTGATTCTAATGGTATGGGTGAAATGTTTTTATCTACACTCATATCATAATCTTCAAATTAAGAATTCAAAGGTAAACACATATTGCCAGGCTTTAAACAATACATAACTTTAAAGAAAATAAAAAAAAGTGTAATATAAAGTTACATTAAAGGTCAGATTTTTCACTTTATGTTACAGTTATTTTTTTTAAAGTGTTGCTGTGATCACGGAACAAAACTTAAGTTTTTTTTTTAATGTCAAAAGTTGACTCTATAAAAAACCTAATTTAATTTTCGTGGTACCAAAAGTGCAACTAAAAATACCTAAAATTGCGCGCGCAAAACTGAGTGCAGACGATTGAATGTCAAGATACATTCGTCGAAATTGCGCCATTTTGTTTCAAAAATTTCATTATGAGTGTAGATAAAGTAGTGTATGAGACTGCACATAACTTGGTATTAAAACACTCGCGAATGCTATTAAAAAACTCGCCAAGGCTCGTTTTTTAAAATCTCGCTCGTTTTTTAATAACCCTCATTATGTGACAGTCACATAAACTACTATTTTCTGACAGTGTGACGATGCGGTATTATTGCCTTGCGGTATTATTGGAATATTCCCTCTAGTACGTACGTGCTGGAGGGGATATATCGATCAACTTGTGTAGCAAAATCAATATTTCGGAAAACGTTCCGATGAAAGTTGAAAGAAAAACTTCCATTGGTTTCTTTTTAAACAGTTCGTAAAGTATTCCGAAATAAGTATTCTAAAATACTTGATGGCATTTTATATTCAAATTAAGACTTAAAACATGCTGTTGTAAATTAAATGACCTATATAAGAAATTTAACCAATGCTTACTAAGACGTTCACATCATCATCATCATCATCAGCCATTTGACGCCCACTGCAGGACATAGGCCTTCTTTGTGGTTTTCATAACCATGAGGGGTTTTGCCATAATCGCCGAGCTAATGCAGTATATGGTTGGAATCTCAGGATGACGTTGCTGACCGTCTCTTGGTTATTGATTTCCTTAGTAGCCTTCTACGACATCCACGGAAGGACATAAAGTGACGCTATTCTTAATCCGGCGCCATACGGACCGTTCTATTTCGAAGACGTTCTATTAGTTGAGATTGATTCATGAACCTTGTTTTATGATACGTTTTTTATGTAGTTATTTCTATATCCCATAGCTGGACGCAGGTTTTCCCTTTAGTATTCTAGTTCTCTCAATCCCTGGCTACGTTCTGCCAACCCAGCAGAAAAGTCATGATGTCTTCACGTCATCTCGACGTTAGTCAAACTGATTTACAGCATTGGCAGCCTATATTTATATATAGGCTCGTAGCCCCGGCTGCCTGAGTGATCTTAAACGATCACGAAGGTTAAGCAACACAGGGCGCGTTCAGTGCATGGATGGGTCGCCGTCTATGCCTAACGCTAGTGGCATTTTTCCGAGCGGTTCCGTGCTTCACAAGGCACGTTAAGCTGTTGGTGCCGGCTGCCGTCGATAGATGGCAGTCGTTAAGCCAAGTCAGAGGCCTTAGGGTAGCTTGACAACTTCTGACAGTAGACGAGCCACTAGTCTACAAGCCTCCACCAATCCGGACTTGGCCCCCGTGGTGGAGTATGGCCTATAACTTCCTCAGGGAAGAGACCCGTGCCCCTCGGTGGGGACATAATGGGTTGATGATGATGATTTACATATACTACAAGGCACTTATAGGCTACTGTGACATCCCTACCGTGAAATAAATAAAAGAAGGTAGGTATACTGAGAAATATTATAATATCTTGAATTATAATTATAATATGTATCCTGTTATTAATTTTTATTGTTCTATATTTAATCAATTTTAAGTTGTCATTGAAGTCTAACATTGTGGTTCTATTTTAATATTTGTGTAAATAGTTATGACTGTTCTGTTTGTGATCAATACGGTATTTGACACGATCAAAAATAAATTACTTCATGTGCTCGATTAAAACAAAAATTACAAAATATTTCGGAAAATGTATCACTTTTAGTCAATTACTAGTTATTACAACTTTTAAATAGATTAAACATAAAAAGAGTGCCCTGAAATGTGACGTCATAAGTAAGTATTTTCATACAAAATTCCATTTTAAAAGTAACTCATTTGATATTTTGTCAAATACCCAATTTTTTATTAATATTTGATTAGCTATTGTGCTCTTTTTACCATACTAATGGCGCTCACGTATTTTTTTTTAAGTTATTGTAAGGGACGGGCTGAAAACCAGCTGTGACTACGCATGCAGTCACGGTAATAAAGCTGAGCCCGTTCCTTTTTATTACAACATATGAATGATGAAAATATAATATCTATTATTGTTGTAAAATTTGTGGTAAATAAAATATTATTAATTATTATTAAAATATTATTATTAATAATAATTGTTTTTTGGATTGAATTTAAACTTCAATAACTAATAACCAGTATTTTTGAGTTATATAAAATCATTGTAGTGTCGATTTCCATTTAAAAATTTGCCAAAATATTTTTGGAACGTAACTTAATAATTTCTGCCGAGGGTAGTAAACTAACAGTTAATGCTTTCAAAAAGACGCCTGTCACCTCAATCTACCGAGACCACGGCACTTGCAAAAGTGCCGAAAGGTCGGAAAATTGTAAAATGGAAAAGTAAACGAGTTAATATCCGTTAAAATCAGTTTTATTATGTCTAGTGCTCGTGTTAATCTCAGAAAATACTAAAATATTTTCACTTTCACTTTCACTTAGTCAACAAAAATAATATATAAATAGTATCGCTTGGCGAGAAAAGAAAATAAAATTTAAATTTACGGTGAACGTTGGTAGTCGGATGGTTATCTGACACCACTAAAGTAGCATGATTTCTTCCCTGTATCGGTGGCCGAAGATGGCTGGTGGCTGCGGAGCGTCGAAGTGGTCGCTTGTTCGGTGACTTCACGTGGTATGCGGAGTTGTCCGGAAGCGGTCGCGAAGCGGAAGCAACTTCCAAGCCAGCAATTAGCGGGGATCGATTCTCAAAGAACCCTAAACTTGAACCGTGTCCTGGAATCAGACGATACCATTTTCGAACCGTAACAACTTTTCTCAGATAGAAAGTATGGGCTTAATCACCCCGCAAGCCCACCGCGGATTGCCGATTTCAAGCGCTGAGGTATGTTAACACCTCAGATACTCCAATTTCCTCATGATGTTTTCCTTCAACAACTATCAACTGTTTATCTCTAGGGTGGTCACTTACAGTACCTCCACTTTATTCTTTCTCCCAATTGCTTAACTCTAATCAGTAGACGTAATATGAGAATCCCCATCCCCAGGACGAAAACAAAATTTGCTTAACGCTTTTTAGGGCTCCTTACCCGAATGGTGCCAAAAGGGACCCTATTACTAAGACTTCACTGTCCTTCTGTCTGTCTGTCACCAGGCTGTATCTCATGAACCGTGATAGGTAGACAGTTGGAATTTTCACAGATTATGTATTTTGTTTGCCGCTATAAGAACATAATTATACTAAAAACAGAACAAAATGAATACTTAAAGGATGCTCCCATACAACAAACTTTTTTTTAGGGTTTTTTGTCCGATAATTAATAACGGTAACAGGTAGACGCTTGAAATTACAGAATGTTAAGTTTTATATTTGCTTCAAATAGAATTAACAAATTAAAATAAAATAAATATTTAAGGGGGGCTCCCATACAACAAACGTGATTTTTGCCGTTCTTTGTCGATCCTTTTGTCTAATGTTGTATAGATAATGGCACGGAACCCTTCGTGCGCGAGTCCAGCTTGCTCTTGGCCGGTTTTTTTATTACCCTTTCTTGGCTCATGTAGCCAAGCGGAATTCTCACCCACCTTTTTGGATTAGGCTATGACTCAACTGAGGATATCCTAAAAATTATCACATAATCTACTGCACATTTAATAAACTCACACTTCTTCTCACTCATTACTTCACACATAAATACAACACATTCAACTACACACCTTACATCTATAACCACTCTTTAACATACAAATTTAATATTAGTGAACTCGCAATATCGATTTTAAAAACGATTGCTTTTTAAATTTTTCTTATTTTTAACTCAACTAATTTCATTTTTGATAAGCTCAAAATTTTTATACCATTCTCGGGTTTTATTTAGTACCTCCCTGAGTAAAAATATGATTCTGTACCCGTCGCCAACTTTGATCACTGTCAATTCATCATAACCAGGTCCTTATAGATTACCGTCTAGTGTGGGCTCCAATGGTAAACTTTGATCGTCAATATCAACTGTTTCCTATACTAATACCTAAGGAAATCATACTTTTATGTAATTGGAAAAATGTACGTTTTATTAGCAAGTCGTTTAAATATATTTTTTATCCTTTATCTTATCTTTGTAATTAGCGAGTATCTTAAAATGTACGTTAGTCAATATACACGCTGGGATTCGAACCCCCAACCTTTTGCATGTGAGGAACCTTCCTCTACCAATTCACAATCACCAATTTGTTTGCGGCATCTGTTCCTAATAGTTTTTGAACTTAAGGAAAGTGATGATACGCAAATCAGTCCCATTTTTGTCCTACAAAAGTGGTCGCCCCATGTCTGCCCTCTCGCGGCTCTCAAGCCGCCGGCGTGCCTACGATAAGCGGTTCTCAAGTCCGCTACAAAAGGCAAACGGGACCGTTTTAGATTTCAATAACTCGTATAAAATATACGGGCCAAGGTTGGTCGCCTCAATTTTTTCGCCCGTCTATTTTTTGCTGTCTGCGGTGAGGGTTTAGATAATAAATTTAATTTAAAATTTGACTTTTTAATTGAATGTCAACTGCTTTAAAGTTTTTTTTTTTTATTTGAATTTGGAATATTCTGTTTAAACTTTGTTTTCTCATTAACGATCGAAATTTGTCTTCGGAAAGACTTTTTAATGTTTCATGACTTAATCAGTCATGAAAAAGTGGCGTAAATTATTAAGTGGGTGCTAATCCGCTAATCTGCTGCGAAGAAAACTGGATGGGTGGGGAAGCTTATAGCTTTCGATCTCGTTTTCAGCTCAACCTTTTCTCCAATGAGTTATTAATGATACTAATCATAACCATAGTTGCTAATTGTAGAACGCAATAGTCTAGGCTGTATATATTATATATATTGTAAAATGTATAAGCAGCCTATATACGTCCCACTGCAGGACACATTCCTTCTCTCAGGGAGAGAACATGGGCTTAATCACCACGCGTGAACACCGTGGATTGGCGATTAAGCGCTGACGTATATGAATAGCTCAGACACTCAGGTTTCCTCACGATGTTTTCCTTCGTGGTTAGCAAGCGGTATTGCTACTTTAACTTCACAAATGTACATAAAGTATCGCTTACACACTATTATAATATGTAATAACTTTCACCCAACACTATCACGTGTCCTGGTGCCAAACTAGGATACCCTATGCTATGGCAACCAGGCAACGACATCACAAACATGGAAATACACCCAGACTGAGGCCATATTCCTATTCACATACCTCAGCGGTTGAAAACGCCAATCCGCGGTGGACACACGTGGCGATTAAGCCTATACTGTCACCCTGAGAGAAGGCCTGTGCCCTACAGTGGGACGTATATAGGCTGTTTATACATTTTACAAGCGATACCTTATAATTTTTACTTTACAATAACTGTATTTAATTTGACTAATTTAATAGTACTGAAATTGACTTGGCCATCAAGATTAAACTTGAAGGTATGAAACCTTCATGTACGTAAGGATAAAAAAAAGAAAGGGGGGCGCCATCATGGCTTATCGGTTTTCGTGGAATGACCGTAGATTAAAAAGACAAAGAATGGTTGTAATTTCTTTTGAAATACGAAAATTACTCTAGTTATACTTTTAGTATATTCTGCGAAATATTCACTGTTTCTAATACTGATTTATTGACAGTATGACAAGTTTGAATGTAAATGTGATTATTTCAGCATTTTATTGCAAATAAAGACTTATGCTTTCTCCATAGTTAATCGTAGGGAAATTCGGATTTCTTTTTAACAAGCATTAGAAGATTAGATGTAAAACATATACTGTCACGGCAAGCGTTCGTCATAGACTGTTATTTATTATTTATTTATTTCTATTTATTTATAATAATAGACGAAACCCCACAATTACATCACTTTGCCAAAACGCTAATGCACTTTATCGGCAAGCTCTTAAATGAGATGCAACCCCTTGGTGTTTCTCCTAGCTGTGTAATGTATAACCCAAGATAGATAGCTATAACCAATCCCAGGCAGGCTCACTAAAACAATACCGGGATTAATTGTCTATAGTATAAATCGCTCACGAACCTCAGTTTCGTCATAGAATAGAGAGCACAGAAGATACGTGTCATTCGCTTCTTGACAAGTCTTAGCTTATCTGGTAGTCTATGATTTTGTATTGCCACAGCCATATTTTTTAGCAATAAAAAAATCCAATAGTCTTGTTTATAAAAAGCCGATTCTACCAAAACACTCTTGAGATAAGGTTAAAGTCAGTTTATGACAGGAATTCCTATTATAAGCCGGCTTTAACTCTGTGTCAAGAGTGTTTTAGTGTAATCTTATTTTTATAAATTAGACTGCAAGTCCTTTATCGAGTACACTATTTGTGTTCTCTGTTAATGTTGCGGGCAACTTTGCTTTAAATGTTAAGTTAGTTTAGCTATCGATGGCATTAATATTAAAGTAAGGCACAATTTGTCTTTAAATATATTTTATTTTAATTATTTTGATTTATTTACCAACTGCGAAAAATTTGACTACTCAATGATGTTGCAGGCAACTTTGAATTAAAAGTCAAGTTAGTTCAGCCAGTAATATTAAAGTAAGGCACAATTTGTCTTTAAATTTATTTTACATAAGCAGTCTATATACGTCCCACTGTAGGGCACTAGCCTTCTCTCAGGGAGAGAATGAAATAAATTTATTTTATGTTAATTAAATTGATTTATTTACCGACTGCGAAAATTTGAAAACGTTACTTGTCAGGACCCCTTCTATTTTGGCCTTTCCATCTACGTAATGAGATGATTTATAAAACTTCAAGTGTCACTATCACTTACACTAGATGGGTGAAGGGACGCTGCAGTGCCTGGGACATTGTTTGTTTATATTCTATTTGTTGCACTGACCCGTGCTGAGGACAATTTTAAAAACCTATTTAGAGGCTAAAAATTCCACCCATGCCGGGACTTGAACCCGCGACCTCTGGCTAACCGTGCCAGCGCTCTCCCAACTGAGCTAATGGGTAAGTGCAGGCATCGGCGAAATTTCGAACCTCTTTACAAACTACTCCGTATTACACGCAGCGACATCTGGCCGAAGTAAGTTACGGGCTGCACCCCGAGTAACCCACTTTGGAGTTAAATTTTGTACATCGGAATAATATCGCTGTACGTACATGATTATATTCTTTTTTGAAATTTTTGTGGAAGTTTTAGCCTCTAAATAGGTTTTTAAGACATTGTTTGTTGGTGAGTAGGCTTGCCCAGCACCTATACTATCCTGATAGCTTAGTCGGCCTTACCATATTATAAAAGAACATAATAATATCTTTTCTTCGTGTCGCTCGTTAACACCGGGTCACTTCTCATGCCCAAACTTTGAACCTACAAAAATGTGAAGTGGACGTTCTGTTTTTCGTAGTGTGAGGTGTCAACCGACAAAGCCTAATATACGGTTGTCTGCCTCAATTAGGCTTTGGTGGCCTCCAGTTTGATATCATTTGAAGTGATGGCTAGGCAACCAGGATAGTACCATTACATCTGGTAAAGCGTGATATAGTGAATCTATGTGTATAGTGGCATTAATCAATGCGTTTGTAAAGCAATGCAGTGATGCGATGCATTTTACGAGGCATTGTGACTATTGATTGCTTGAAAAAAAAAATGTTAGGTCAATGTTACTTTATATTCATTTTGCTCCGACATTGTAGGTACGTAAAGTTCATACATAACTTAAATCATTGCTTGTATCTTGGAGGGATAGGCAGATATAAGGGTTTAGTTGCTCTCATCTCGTTGTGCAAGCACGGCAATGCAGCCATTGTTATGGGGACCTTTGGGTCGGATGTGGCTTGGAGCGATTTATTTAATAATAATACTAACAAACCTTTATTTACTGTGAGATATTATAGTATCAAAAATGTTATTTATACCATTCCCCCTCTAAAAATGCTTTTTATTCACTGAAAACAGTGAATAAAAGGCATTTATGTTGCCGCTATATTAATGAATAATAAAAAGAGAATAAAATAAATATTTAAGGGGGCTTCCATACAACTAATGTGATTTTTTTGCCGTTTTTTGCTCGATATTAATGACGGCAACAGGTAGACGCTTGAAATATTCAAATATAGACAAAAATACAGACAATGGTACGGAACCCTTCGTGCGCGAGTCCAACTAGCACTTGGCCAGTTTTTTTTATCTTTTTATTTAACACTTCGCAGTAATACCAGTTACACTCCCGTCATCCACATTTTTATTTTACAATTCATTTATCTTTATTAAGCCGTTTGGCCTCTTACGTACACACATACTTTGCACACACTTACATATACTTACATTCCTATTCCTATAACATTAAGGTTTTCTCCGTCGGATAAAAAAGGGCCAAACAAATTTGTCACGAACGGATATCGAAGCCGCGACCTTCCTTTCCCCGCTACACCCTAACCGCAAAATCACCAAAAAAAAGGACACGTTTGCCCGCATTTCTTCCCCACTCCAAATCGGACATTCAAAAGCATTCCGTACCGCTACCACACAAATAAATTCACAAGAGTATATGACGCAGCTCGTAGGCACTGTTCCATTTCTAATATCGGGACAGTAAACAGAAGGGACATTTTCCCTTGCCGCACAATAAAAAGTGGACGTAAATGTCCCACGTCCACTATATAAACAATCCAGGGTAACGGTCCAACGAAATTTTCATACAGACTTAGCGTTTACTGTCTGCCTATACAAATTTATGTGAGTGCTTCGTTTAGACTTTAGTAGAGACAGACATAGTAAAAATGACCGGATTTATACCCCAATTCCGAAGCAAAGGAGGGTTAAATATTTCGCGCATATGCATGTATGATTCTTTATGACCCCTCATTATTATCTAAACTTAACTTTAGAGTTCCCCGAAAACTTCCCCGTCTCCCCCTCCATTTCTTTCCGTGGATGTCGTAGGAGGCGACTAAGGAAATAAATTACCAGGAGACGGGCAGCAGCGTCTTCCTGAGATTCCAACCGCATACTGCGATCGCCAACCCGCCTGCCAAGCGTGGCGATTATGGCCAACCCCTTCATGGTTAAAAAATCATGAGGGAAAAAATTAAGTGGCGGACGGTAGCGATCATTAGTTAAGACTTTTTTTTTAAATAAGCAGGCGGAACCAAATCCGTTTCCGTGTAGCACCGGATTACGAATAGCGTCACTCCATTTCTTCCCGTGGATATCGTAGAAGGCGAATAAGGAAATAAATTACCAGGAGACGGGCAGCAGCGTCTTCCTGAGATTTCAACCGCATACTACGATCGCCAACCCGCCTGCCAAGCGTGGCAATTATGGCAAACCCCTCATGGTTGATGATGATGAGGCGGAACCAAATCAACTTCCCTACAAGTACTTAAGTAAGGGATCTCGCCTGCTGAGACCCAAAATTCAACAGACTCAACTGAATTTGCTCAACACTTAGTAGTTATATTTTTAGTTTTTAGGGTTCCGTACCCGATGGGTGCCAAACGGGACCCTATTACTAAGACTTCGCTGTCCGCCAGTCTGTCGGTCTCTCTGTCTTTCACCAGGCACTGAACGGACATGAACTTTGATAGCTAGGCAGTTGAAATTTTCACAGATTATGTAATTCTGTTGCCACTATAACAAAAACTACTAAATGCAGAATAAAATAAATATACAAGGGGGGCTCCCATTCAACCAATGTAATGTTTTGCCGTTATTTGCTCGATATTAATAACGGCAACAGGTAGACGCTTGAAATATTCACTGAATATTTAGTTTTATATTCGCTTCAAAAATAAATAATTAAATTAAAACAAAAAAATATTTAAGTGCAAAAATCACGTTTGTTGTAAGGTAGCTCCCCTTACAACAAACGTGATTTTTGCCGGTTTTATTCGATCTTTATGTCTAATGTTGTATATATGATGGCATGGAACCCTTCGTGAGTGAGTTTGACTTGCAGTTGGCCGATTTTTATGATGAGTTTTTTTATGGGCCATTGCTGGGAAATTCGGAAAAGGGTAATTCTACACGTTTGCTTAGAATGCTTTGAGGGATGTTGTTTAGGAAGTTCTAAAACGGTGTAATGTAACAAACAAATAAGTCTCAAATTCAAGATTTAATTTCAGGGAAGAAATTGGAACTCCCAACACAGCCTTTTCAAGTCTTTAAAGAGTTAAATTCTCATTTTATAACTTTAAAGGTGTTATTTCTAGGAAATCTATTCCTCTGAAACACTCCCCAAATGTAGTTCAAATAATTTGCATGTTTTCTTTTAGCATTATATTTTACGAACGGCATTCGATAAGTTTCTTAAGTAACCGTGTTTTTGTAAATACGACTGTTATAGTTTCTATAAATAAGACTGATATAGTTTTTGTGAATCATACTAAAGCGCTTGAATAGGTTAAATAACTAGTTCATCTTTCGGGAAAATGCGTCCGTCTGGCTATACAGACGCCTCCCTGCCTAAATTCTTAATTCAATTCAATTAATTTCAAATATTTTTATTCATTACACAGAATGTTTACTTAATGAACGTCAAAGTTGTTAGTTTCACAATTAATAGTTTTTGCTCCTTAATCCTATACCATTAAAATAATAATACTAGTGTTTTATGAGATTGTTAAAAAGCATTGATAACGTTTATGGGGATGGGCTACTTTCGGTTTCTCCATTTCACTCATAATTTAACCGACAAATTAATATAATAATAATAAATAACTTACACACATTACAAGCACTTGAACTGGTCCCAAACTAGGATACCCTGTGCTATGGTAACTAGGCAAGGGCATCACAAACATGGAAACACACCCAGACTGGGGCCATTTGTACGGCGGCCCCTTGTGGGAATCGAACCCACGACCTCTGTTTTGGTGCCTTAGCGGCTAGACCAATGAGGCAGTCAAATTAACACACACATACACACATCACACACACATATACACAGACACTTACACACACAAAACTCACCTGCTATATTTTTTTCTTTAAAAGGTTCACTGTTGCTGCATGTCTGCATGTTTAGAAAAATTATTTTAATCTGAAAACGTAATTAAAGTTCTCGTGTAAACGGCACTATAACACACTAGATTGCACTATGATTATTTTAAAAACCCTGAAATACAGGATTAAAACCTACTTCAGGGGCCGGGGTACAATTTTTATTTTTTAAGTGTGTAATACTGAACCTGTTTGTATGTTATATTTTTTTCTTATATTGCTTTTCTGTAGTGAAATAAACTCACTATAATAAATTCAAGGAAAAAGGCCTAAAAGGACTACATTTTAACACAAAACACTCTCATTCATCTTCTGCCTGCATGGGCCACAATGTATCATTACGGCTCCGAGCAAAATACTCATTACAAAAGGTTAACTGTTTCACAACATACTCGTATAATACCATAACCCATAAAACGTAGGTATAATTTCAACAGCGAGAAGTATTTATATAAACTTACGCTTGTAACCCGGAAGGGTAGGCAGGACTAAAGTTCGCTGTAATACTTGTCACAATCTATAAAAATTCTTTTGCTTCGTCAATATTTATTTTAGTCGCTGTATGCATGCTTGCTGGTCAGACAACCTTCGGATGGAGTACTGTAATACTTTTCTTTCATATATCTCATTATAGGTTTCGGTCATTACCAACTAAAAATAAAATATATAAAACGGTTTAGTGAAAAACATTCATTGATAAGACAAGCCGCAAATTCAAAAACAATTATAGATAGTGGCTCAAATAAAAGTAAAAGGTTTCTGTACATACTTACCGGTGACTTTTACTGACAATAGGACAGCCGGCCATTTTGTCTTGTTTTATGACGTCATATATCCAGTGACGCTTGCGTTGTCAGTATGTTCCATTGGACATGTTACTGGTCAAAACAATTTAAGCTCTTTAGCCCCTGAGTGAGAATAAAGTAACATGCACACAATACACACTCACAAGCGAAAAACTCTTCTTTTTTTGCAGTCGGGAAGTACTTAATTATCTGTCAGTAGCGTTCTTTTTTCAGCATTCTAAAGAGACGGAATGGTCATTAAGTAATAAGTGAAATTCTCAATTCAGGCATCGGCGGTAAGCGTGCTCCGTTTGAGATAACACTCTGTGCAGTTTAATTCGGGTTGGGGCAATTATTCCGCAACTCCATCGCTTTGTGCTTCCGCGCCGACTGAATCATTTACGGCTGTGATAATGTTATTGTGGACGGAACGGTTTTTGCGCGAAGTTAGGTGAAATCTCGACTGTCTGAGATTAGGACCTAGATTAATGCATATTAGTACATTGCATGAACACCTCGATTTTATTTAACATTATCGTATCTTAATTAGCGAAGTGGCAGAAAAAAATACTAAAATAAATAACATCAACACAACACAATCACTTGTCCCGCTCTCAAACTAAAATTCCTTGTGCTATGGTAACCAGGTAATGACATCACAAACGTGGGAATATATTCAGACTATGGCTATTTGTACAAATGTACTGTGGCCCCCAGTAGGAATCGAGGCCTTGACCTCCGAAATGGTAATCAGACGTGATACCGCTAGATCGTCGAGCCAACTTAGTTAGACCTAAGATTTTCTCACTTAGCCTGACAGTTGGGCGATTATAATGTAAAGTATCGTATATTCATGTGCATGGGTAAATAAAATAGATCTTCATATACAGAGTTTCAGTGCATTCCATGTGCTGCCCGTCTGGGCGTATGAATATTATTCATGCAAGCATGCAATAATTATGTATTTGTATGTCAAATTTAAATTATAAGATTGTTGTGATTAAATGTCAAAATTAAAATTAAGGTAGACATTAAATTGTTTTATCCTCTATAAAGTCAATAATTCTGTAGTAACATTTATCATTGTATGTAGCAAGCGCTGAGGAATGTAAACACCTCAGATAGTAGGGGTTCCTCACGATGTTTTTCTTTACAGTTAGCGATTGATATTGCTACTACAAATTCACAAATATACGTCACTTACAAAACAAAGTGATTGGTACATGCCAGAATTCGAACCCACGACCTCCTGAATGATAGACCGGTATTTTTGCAATGCGCTTCCGCCGCTCTTCCCCACTACCATGTGAGACTAAATTTAGAAAGAGAAAGATGCATTAATGTTCATTAATTTATGTCTTTTTATTACAGGTAAGTCTCGATCTGTCGATGACAAAACCAAGGAGGACCCATGTCTTACTGGTAGGCCTTAATTTTTCTTATTATTTATCTCTTAAACATTGTCAATGATACACAATGACACGAATTTATTCTGTTGGAGTTAAACTTCGCAAGTCAACCTTTTTACCTAAATGCCATTCAAGTAGAGTAGCGTTATTATAAAAGAAAAGCTGTATTGCTCGTGGTTAATGACATACACATAATAAATGATCTACTAATCAATCAACTACCGGTCGCTTTTGTATCGCAAATCAGTATTAAATTGCTCATAAACTTAATAAAATTACTTCTTTCACACTTCCATACACTTGACGGCTAACTAACTAAAAGCGACTACTTGTTCTGGTCCCAAACTAGGATATGTTACGGGTTCCAGCTAGAATCGAACCCACGACCACCGAGTTGGTATTCAGACGCCAATAAATCCGACATAAATCTTAAAACATCCAAAGCGAACAATAACCCTATATTTGTCCACTCAAGTCTCTCCTAGTGCTCGTGCAAAAAAAGCTAAATTTTGTCATGCCATTTTTGGTGTCCATTTATCACGATGATTGATATACCATTTTTCTCAGCTGCTAAGTTGAGTTAAAATACATGAGAAACACATGAAATCACCCGTAGTTTTAGTAGAAGCACTAGAACGTCACTTTTTTCTGCCTTCGTTCATCCTCATCCAATTGGCGCTGTCGCTGGATGCGGGCGGCACAAGACTGGGAAGCTTGGAAAACAATGAGGGAGGCCTATGTCCTTCAGTGAGCGTCAAATGGCTGATGATGATGATATCATAATTTGATATGTCTTCAAGAACTTGTTATAGAACTTTTCAATAAGCTATCTGAACAAATATTAACCTTAACAGACACGCCATTAATAACATGTATTAAGCACTTTTGTAAATAAAAAACCTAGGTACTGTGAAATGTAAGGTAAATATGATATGAATAACAATATACACTGTAAATTAAAGACCAAATCTTAAAAGACTGAGTGTGGAGTTTCTTTGTCCATTGCTCTACATTGATCAAGATCTTGAAATTGACACCCATTTTTTTTGTAACCTATATACGTCCCACTGCAGAGCACACTTCTTTCAGAGAGAGAAAGAGAGAGAGAGAGAGTAAGGGCTTAATCACTACGCGTGCCCACCGCGGATTGATAATTTCAAGCGCTGAGGTGTGTGAACACCTCAGATACTCAGGTTTCCTCGCGATGTCTTCCTTCACGGTTAGCGAGTGGTATTGCTACTATAACTTCACAAATGTACGTAACTTAGAAAATAAATTCATTGGTACATGCCGGGATTTGAATCCACGATCTCCCGAATGAGACACGCATGTTTAATTTATAATATTCATTAGGTCATAGTTTCTGCGTAACATTGATATTCATCATCTTAACATTAATTCAAAATTAACATTCATCTAAAGATAAAAGCTTTAGACTTTGTTGAAGTGACTTCTGCATCTAAGATCTTCCTTCACTAATGAAGTCATGCAGCTGTTTAAGACCCCTTGTCTCATACAACTAGCACTAACAAAAGGCTCTCAATGTACTAGCTCTCCTAATCATCAATTTAGCCACAGCTTGCGAACTAAAACCCTATTTAATTTGTAGCACTTGATAGCTCACATCTCGTTGGTTACTAATCCTCCACAAACACAGTAGCTAGATACCCTGAGCTCCGTATATGTTATATCAGCGAGTAGTTCACCAGTTTCGGGCCAAACGCCACTTCGATTCAAATAAATTAATTCACACGGTCACGAATCGCGCTAACGACGCCACGGACCGGGGAAATGCCGAGTTACGGCAAGTTACGGCAACTTGCCGAAGTAGCATCGTGTTACTAAAGTGAACGGCGCAACTTTGCACGCTGCTAAATGGTATCGTGGTGTCTCCGTGCCTTTTTGCTGGATGTTGGCTGATCTCATAGTTCTTACCACTTACACGTACCACTTATGACTTTATTATTTACTATTAGCTGTCCCAGCGAACTTCGTATCCTCACAGAATCCGATTCTTGCACAACGCCATCTATTTTTAAAACACAACGTTCGCTCGCACAACGTTATAATATATTAAAAACTTAAAATAAATTATCCCATGGGAACGCATTATGTTCATCTGTACGGCAAGTTTCATGTAAATCCGTTCAGCCGTTATTGCGTGACTGAATAACAAACATTAAAACATCCAAACATCTTCACAAACTTTCATATTTATAATATTATTAAAGTATGAAATTGCCGTTTTATTGCAATAGGTTCTTTGAATTGACATAGAATCTTCATGGTTTGAGGTTTTAGAATGAAACTTTTTTCAAATAGTTTCTATGATGTTCTTTTTTTAAAAAATGTGAAACATTTGAATATCGACATTCAATTGTTTTTGTTATTCAATTTAGACAAGAAAGATAGATACTGCGAAAATTCGAGTGATTATGAGGCACCCATTTTTCGTATTTTTTTATTTTATTGATTTGACGCAAGTGAGTCAATATTATGGGTAAGGTAACGTTAAACTATGCCGCTAATTCCTGGGTAGTTTGACTAGGGTCGGCTTCCACTATCTCTCTTAATTCATCGTTATTCACCTGTGTGGGCGGTCTTCCTCGTGGCTCGTTCTTTAAGTCGAAATTTCCATCACGAAAGCGTTTTAACCAAAATCGCACGGTGCGTTCATTAGTAGACCCCTCTCCAAATGCAGCATTGATATTGCGGGCTGTTTCTGCCGCGTTAGTTCCGCGTCGGAACTCGTATTCAAAAATCACTCGAATTTTCGCAGTATCCATCTTTCTTGTCTAAATTGAATAACAAAAACAATTGAAAGTCGATATTCAAATGTTTCACAATTTTTAAAAAAAGAACATCATAGAAACCATTTGAAAAAAGTTTCATTCGAAAATCTCAAACCATGAAGATTCTATGTCAATTCAAAGAACCTATTGCAATAAAACGGCAATTTCATACTTTAACCCCTATTATTAAGTAGGATTTACAGGAGACTTGATTGCACGACACAGGGAATCCTGATGTGCAAGTAAGTGTACCAAAATGACAATTCTGTTAATTAAAATTTTAATATAAGAAGTTACTTTTAAGATGAAAATGTTATTTTGTACGTATGTCCTACACTCTAAATTTCAATAACAAACAAACCTTTTTTGCATCTTACTGCAAAAATACGTGGTAACAATTAGTATATGTTTGTTGCTATTTGCATTCTGGGGCGCCAAGACAGTTTTTTTATTATGATTGTATTTATTACAAAAAGAAATAAAAAGTTAGGTTGTGACACATCAACTAAAACCGAAAAAGGCGTAACAGCTGACATGCTTCCATAGTATTATGTCCTACGGTATGCTACTCAGGGATCGGGTAGCAGACATTGAAACGATCTTTCATTTTGGTGGAATTTCAATTCTGTAGACATCTTTATTTATTTTATGATATTATTATTTTGAATTTTTAATGATTCTATTAACAATAATATTTTGAAAACCTATTCAGAGGCTTTAGAGTTAACTAGAGGTCGCGGGTTCAATTCCCGGCATGGGTGGAATTTTTAGCCTCCAAATAGGTTTTCAAAATTGTCCTCAGCACGGGTTAGTGCAACAAAAAGAATATAAACATAAATTGTCATTTCCACGTTTTGGACTTGCAAATGTTAATACATCCTCTATGGGGCATTGTATCCTTTTTTTTTAATAAAATTTCTCAAGATATATTAGAGTTTCCACCGAAGCCGTTTAAAAAATGTGTTAAACGTACTCTGTGCAAAAAAGCCAATTATAACATTAAGGATTAATTGGAAGACAAAGATATCTGGTATTTAAATAGTGTTAACGGGGACGATTGTATGTAGGTAGTGTAACTTTAAGTTGAAAACTCTGCGAACGTGTCTTGAAAAGAATAAAGTTTTAGTTTTCCAGGCCACGTTTACATTTTTGTCTTCAACATTAAAAACGAAAATTATTAAGTACTAAATGTTGGGATTTTCTCGTACCTCTATACTATGCGGATAATATATTTTATCGAAACACCTTAGAATAAAGTTTTATCTATTGGATATCTAGTCGATGCTACAGTTATGCGCAGTGAGTTCAACGAGTTGCTACGCTGTCAGAGCTACGGCGCTACGAAAGCCACGTAGCATTTTCGTAGCACCGTACTACGACGCAATACATCTTATTATTTTTGCTGTTGTGCACCCTTTTGCCTGCACCTTTGTCTGTACAAATTTCTCAGCACATAGTTTATTTTATTGCCATAAACGTTTAGTTCAAACCCGTTTAGATTCGTTTTGAAAACTGCATTTCACTAAGAATAATTATAGACATTAAACGAACTAAGGCACCATTGACCTAAATGCTATAACTGACAACTTTAGTATATTTAGATTTATGTCGTTGTTTTTACCATAGCTTCGAATCTTTAATTTATTATCATGAGAGGAATACATAAATACATTTCATAAGCAGCCTATATACGTCCCACTGTAGGGCACAACCTTCTCTCAGGGAGAGAGTATTGGCTTAATCACCAAGCGTGCCCACCGAGGATTGGCGATTTCAAGCGCTGTGGTTTAAGAATAGCTCAGACACTCAGGTTTCCTCACGATGTTTTCCTTCACAGTTAGCGAGTGGTATTGCTCCTATAACTTCACAAATGTACATAATTAAGAAAACAAAGTCATAGGTACACGCCCGCACTGGGAATCGAACCTGGGTCTTCCGCTTCCGAGACCAATGATCTAGCCATTAGGCTACCACCGCTACATAAATACATTGATTATTTTTCAATTTATTTTGATTTATTCACAATAAAACATGAAAAACCACAATAACATCAGTTTGCCAAACTGCTAATGCAGTTTATTGGCAAGGTCTTGGTAACAATCCTCATATATAAACTAACACAATATACATAACTAACAGTTTCATCAGTACTTTCTGAGTCTGAAGCATAGGATTAGATGGATAATTTAGTAAAAAATTAAATAAATACTTTGGTTTAGCTTACATGCAATATACTCACGCCTGTATCCCGGAGATGTAAGTAGCGACCAGGATTTCGCCACTTGGCACGATCTCTTCTACTACTCTCTCTCGCTTCTAGTACAATATTTATTGCCTATTGCACGCTCGTCAGTTTTGGGTATGAAGTATCTAGCTATCAATCACGTGAATGGCAACTCCTACCTACACTAGATAGGTAAAACTATCACTTAGACGATGTAGCAGCTAGGACATGTTTTAATTGTTGGAGTAGGCTTTCTCCTTGCTTATAACTTAGTCAGCTTAATCCACACCAAGGACAATGTCAACAATGTCAATTTGGCAAATATTAGACTCAAGAATCATGTATGTAAACTAAATAAATAAGTAAATTATAACAACAACATAAACTCACTCTGTATCCCGGAGGGGTAGGCAGAGACCAGGGTCTGCCACTTGCCATTATCCTGATAGATCTTTCCACTTCATCAACATTCATTAGTCGTTGCGTACACGCACGCCGGTTTCGGGTACTTTTTATCTTTTTATCCCCTATTTGGTCGAAGTATGCAAATAAATATACAAAATAATAATAAAATATGTATGAAGCCAACGAGGCCGCGGGTTTCCTCACGATTCCAAACTATGACCTCTCGCTTGTAGTGTAAGTGTTATACAGATACGATACCACAACAACTGCAAATTTTAGACTAGGTACCTGACATAATTTCCCACGGGCCAACGTTTTAACCGGTTAGGAAGCCTCCTTCATCATCATCTTCATCATCAGCCATTTGACGCCCACTGCAAGACATAGGCCTCCTTCTTGATTGTGATAACCATGAGGGGTTTTCCCATAATCGCCACGCTTGGCAGGCGGGTTGGCGATCGCAGTTTGCGGTTGGAATCTCAGGAAGACGCTGCTGCCCGTCTCCTGGTAATTTCCTTAGTCATCTTCTACGACATCTACGGAAGGAAATGGAATAACGTTATTTTTAATCCGGCGCCACACGGAACGAAGGAAGCCTCCATCTCAAGAAAATGTATTCTGGAGTGCCCAACTCCTAAGTAAATTTGTACAGGCAAAATATTTCGTCCCTTTCCTCTTGTGCAAAATACGATTTGTTGCTTGGAACGTTACGCGGCAAAACGCGTTTTAATAGCTGAAGTATGACTGAAACCTCAGTTTTACGTTTGACATTGGAAATGTCTTTGCGTCCGCTCCAGTGTAGGCTCCGATTTCACGAAAAAGTGCGATCTCCTTATATCTCGGAGATTTGTGAAGATAAGATATTAAGAAAACTCAAAAGACACGTTTTGACAAGAGCTGCAAGTTGCAAAAAGAATTATTTAAAAAGTTACGGCCGTAACGGTGAAAAAAATATAAAGGATATTTTGGAAACGAAAAATATAAAAAATTTGAGAAAAATTCCTCAGTATAATTTAGTCAGCTACAATTTGAGCCTAACACAAAGACGATCGGGTTAAGGGTTTGCTCTGTAGCCTAACCATTTTGAAAAAAGTCCAAAAAGTCAGAACGACATTTTTCACATGACATTTATGATTCGATACATTTCCCATGTGCTCGATAGTCGTATGATGTACGAAATATGTAATTTTTTTTTAATAAATAAAGATTTCGGATATTTACAGAAAAATACAAAGTTGTGTTTCTGCCAAACTACGTAACAGTTTGTTGGCAGATGCTCTTGGTTTTACATTCATGTACCTTTATACGTTCCACAACAAGGCACAGGCCTTCTCTCATGTAGAGATTATGGGCTTAATTACCATGCGTGCCCACTGCGGATTGGCAACTCCAAGCGCTCAGGTATGTGAGGTGTTTGACTTATGGTAGAAAGACGGCACGACGGTGAATAAATGAATTTTTATTTTATTTTATTTCAGACAAAAGTATCTACATTATTATTATTGTTGTTATTATTATTAATTCACATCATCATCAGCCATTTGACGCCCACTGCAGGACATAGGCCTCCTTCGTGGTTTTCATGACCACGCGGGGTTTTGCCATAATCGCCACGCTTGGCAGGCGGGTTGGGTTTTTATTAATACTTTTATTACACTAGAAAAAAATCTTACGTTTATGTTAATAACAATAACAGGTCAATAATAAAATATTTACTTACTCCGCTGTCTCAGCGACCCGAAACGGGTCTTGGTCTCCGATACAAGAAATTGCCACTTAACTCTGTCCTATGGAGAATAATAAGTTAGTTTAGTTTAATTTTAGTTAGTAATAAATAGGTCATGGGACAGTTGCGTTGGTGACCGAGGATAGGTCGTTGGTCAGTGGGCAGACCAGCAGCCCGATGGTCGGACGACATCGTTGAGTCGGCGGAAGGTCCGTGGGTACGGATTGCAAGGGACCTATTGAGATGGCAAGTGGAGGAAAAATACTATACGCGGCAGTGAGACTAACTGAACTTCGGGAGTTAAGGTACAATTAGACTTTACTGGCTGACAGACAAGGCTTAGACATTTGGAAGAAATATTATGTAACCCATGTTATGAATCTGTGGTAGGGCAGCGGTAGAACACCGCCCTCTCATTTCGGAGTTCGGGGGTTCGAGTCTTGGCGTGTACCAATGTTATTGTTTTCTGAGTTACGTACATTTGTAAAGTTGCAGTAGCACACCACTTGCTTAGTGCGAAGGAAAACACTGTGCGGAAACCTGAGTATCTGAAGTATTCTATACCGCAGCGCTTAAAATTTCCAAACCGCGGTGGGCATGCGTAGTAAGCAAGTTCATACTGTCTCTCTGAAAGGAGGGCTGTGTCCAGAGTTTTTTTGAAATTTCACTCCTAATCTGCCGGATTTTTGATTACTGAATTTTTTTAACTTGCCCCTGCTTAGTATCTTGCAGCAGGGAGCCCATTATGCCGGCGAACGTTTCCCCTTTGGATGGCCAAATTGACTCTGGCCAAGGTATTCTTTAAAACTAGGGCACGCCTAGGAATATTATTGTTCAAATCTGAATCCATAAAACTGTTAAAAATGTAATTTTTAGGGGTATTACGTCAGTGGCTACTAGGATGCAGAAAGAAAGTTCAAACCGACCGTAGATATTAATTACACCATTTCTGTAGAGGTTTTACGATATCACCGGACGTCGCTACTTAAATAAAACCTCGATTATGCGCTCCAATAACGCCGGAAATCGATTCAATGTTACCGAAACGATTTTTCGGCTCCGTGCCAAATGCCGAAAACTAGTTAATTTCAGTTGAACTCACGCTGATAGACGATATAGGTAAGGATACTAAAACCATAAAAAAGTCTGTAAGTCTGAACAAGTGGATCAATTTTAACTATGTGGTAAGTTACACGATGTTGCAATGATATAAAGTAGTAGAAAGTTCTGCTATGGAGTGCAGAGTGTCATGTCGGTTTAATCGGTAATATAAAAGTTAAACCCTTGAGATGGATTTAAGGTCTTAATTTTTAAATATTAGATAGTAAATACTAGAAATAGACATAAACTTTCGTTTCCAAAATTTAGGCTGGCAAAAGTTAATACAATCTTTATGGAGCATAGTATAAGTAGCCTAAATACGTCCCACTGTAGGGCACAGGCCTTCTCTCAGGGAGAGAGTATGGGCTTAATCACCACGCGTGCCCATCGCGGATTGGCGATTTCAAGCGCTGAGGTATATGAATAGCTCAGACGCTCAGGTTTCCTTACGATGTTTTCCTTCACCGTTAGCGAGTGGTATTGCTACTATAACTTCACAAATGTACATAACGTAGAAAACAAAGTCATAGGTACATGCCCGCACTGGGAATCGAACCTGGGTCTCCCGCTTCCGAGTCCAATGTTCTACCCACTAGGCTACCACCGCATGTATACGTTTATGCAATAAGATTCCTGAGGACATAATAAGTTTGCCAGAAACGAAATTAAAAAAATGTGTAAAGCACACTTTCTGCCAAAAGGGCTACTATAACATTAAAGATTATTTCGATGACAATGATGTCTGGAATTAAAGCCAGTTCAATGCATGAGACTCTGTTATTAAGGACTTAAAAAGACTAAGTTTGGAGTATTTTAGTCCATTTTTTCTCCGAAATGATCTAGATTTTGAACCGGACACCTAGTTTAACTTGAAACGTTCATTAAGTCGCAGTTTCTGTGCTACTCTGAATAAAAACTTTTTGATTTGATTTATTCGAAAGTTAATTCTATCAGTCTCCTTAGCGTACCATTATTTTCCAAAAGTAGACGCAGATAAGAGTATCTGCAAATTAAAGAGTTTGCATTAAGCGACAATTGTTTTTAAACAAATTTTATTACCCACTTTTGTGACAAAGCATCTCGTTATCCCTTGAAGCATAGAAAGAGAATCGACTATAGCTCCGGTACAGTAAAAGATTGTGTGTGTGTGCGTGTCACCCCGCTGAAAACGTTGATTGACAAGGGCACAGGTTCAAACGAACGCACGTTTGCAGAATTTTCAGCTTTATCCGACTCGTACAAGGATTACTTTTGTGTATAGAAAGAGAGACGGTGTCGGAACGAGCCGTGAGTCGTAAGAGTTGATGAGAACTTATCTTTATTGTGACAAATCGGGACCGGGTACGTTCTTAATCACGAACTATGGAGCAATAACGAAGTTCACCCTCGCTTCTATAAGAATTTGTGACGTGAACAGAAACGGTGAACACTTAACAGGTCTATTTTATTCACAGATCAATAGACTCCCGCCGCGATGAAAATTAAACGTTAAGTCCATTTTATTGATGGTATAATTTTTATAATAAGAAAATTAAATATTGCCCGTCTCCTTTGGGACCGTCAGAGACTTAAAGCGGACCTCATTACGAATTCATCTTTGCAAAAAAACATTCAATCGACAGAGATATTTTTTTAACCTTTTGCCTTTTGGAAGGGCGTCTCAAAAGTCCACGAAACGCTTCGGCTGATAATAATATTCCGCGAAGTAAAACGTAAAGCCCCATTCACGTTGGCCAACTTGATAGGCCATTATGGGAGATGGGCCATTGTGGGAACGCTATGCCCATGGATGACTCCATCATTTATTTGAAGCGAGGGTGGAGTGGTAGTCCACCAGCCCGGTGGATTGACGACCTTGTGAAAGCGGCTGAGCATCAGGAAATACTCCGTTTTGTAACAATAGGCAGTGCATAGAACAACGTCTGTTTAATGTGTTTTCGCGTGAAAGGGAATTCGACTATCCAATCCAAGACACCAATTATCGTCTCATCATGATGACCCACGGAGTTGGTCCACGCATAAAGGAGGCGTAACATGAGTCAGGCGCGAATCATTCCTTAATTCTTGAGACAAAGGCGAAAAGTAAGGGGACATTCTCGCCACGTTTTAGAAATAAAAAGGCCTCTGGCTTTCACAGTCCGGCAAATAAAACGTCCGTCCAGTGTCACCGTTGGCTCGGCTCAGTGAGTTTTCAGTATGGACGGACGCGGGTGAGAATAAATTGCAGAATATTGCTAAGTCGACGGTGCCTGTCTTTCGAGAGGCCCCTGTCAGGCACGCATTCCCTTGGCCCAATGTGAGATTGCTTTGAACTAAATGAGATAGACACTTTAAGGGGGCCAATATGTTAAGAGGTCATAAATCGATGTTGGCTCGTGCTTACAACTGAGAATAACAGAATGAAAAAGAAACAAAACCTCATAAGTATTTTCATAGAAACTATTCACAAGGCTATAATTTCTTTTGATAAGTTTATTTCCAATTTAAAGCATGATTTGTGTCCTCTAAACGTATTGGTAAAGTCATCAATCTCAATCATGGTTAAAGCTATATTAGATACTACTATGTAGAACTTAAGACTTTAACCCAAGAGAGGTGAAAAAAAGTCACCAACTATCAGCTACGTATGAAATACCTGTATGTATACTCAATTGCAGATGTTTAGCATGGAAGTAAACTTTAGTGCAAATGACTTATAGTTAATTGAGTATTTCTTGATTAAATTACCAGTAGTTACTTTAGATATTATTGTTCAAAAACGTATTTACTTATATTTTTATGGAAAAATTAATAACTTTCATAAACTTAGCTTTAGTTTTTTAATAATCATAAAAAAATAACAGAAGTCAATAATTCACATTTTTAATCACATACATACATTCATAAACTCCCGCCTGTATCTCAGAAGGGTAGGTAGAGACCAGAGACTGCCACTTGCCACGATCCTGAAAGCTCACTTTCGCTTCCTCAACATTCAGTAGTCGTTGCATGCAAAAACAAATTAACAAAATGTGAATATGCTATTCTAAAAGCTATTAAGTCCTTTGATTAAATCACAGACTGGGAGTTGTCCAATAGTAATTCTCTCAAACGTGGAGCTATGAATACATTAACTGAATTTTTGCTCTTGGTATTTGACCTTCTTCTACGAACAATAGAGCGGTGTTAGCGGAACGGTAGAACGCCGGCTTCTCATTCGGAAGGTAGTGGGTTTGAATCCCAGTATGTACCAATGACTTTGTTTTCTAAATTGCGTACATTAGTGAAGTTATAGCAGCAATACCACTCGTTAACTGTGAAGGAAAACGTCGTAAGAAAACCTGAGTGTCTGAGGTGTTCACACACCTCGGCGCTTGAAATTGCCAATCCGCGGTGGGCACGCGTGGTGACTAAGCCCATACTCTCTCTTTGACAGAAAGCCTGTGCCCTATAGTGGGACGTATATGGGCTGAACACATACGTACAATAGGTCTCTACTATGCATTTTTAAAACGTGTTTGGTGTTGCACGATAAACTGTAGTTTCTGATAATGTTTGTTGGTGACAATAAATGTATTCATTAATTCATTTTACTATGAGGTCGGGTACATGTTACCCAAAATAGTCTTGAGCACTTCTTTAACCCACCTTCGTCGGTACAGCATTGATAAGATAAGATAAAAAAGTATTAATTGTCTCATCAAAATTTGTATTTTTAAAGACTTATATTATAAAATATTATATTATGCTATAAATTGTTCCAGTGATTTAAAATTACTCTTTGCCCCTTGAACTCAGCTGAAGTTCACGGGGCAGACTGCAATTTTAAATCGTCTTCCAGCTACTGGGTGACAAACGACCCGGGTATAACATGATCGAAAAATATAACTTCTCTCTCGTCGGGTTAATAGATTTCTGCTAAAACGACCTTCTTTGGCAAAAATGTACTAAAAGTTTACGTTGTTTATGTATAAAACACGATTCCTCTGAAACACTCTGCAAATGAAGGTTAAAAATTTTAATCAATATAATTTAATATTTTATCTCATTTGGGTAGTAACGGTCAGTTCATAGGACAATTTTATTTTACACACCAGAAAACAAAATACATTAAACACTAGTATTCTGACTATTTGATCTACATTTATGGAGTGTTTGAAGGAATAATGTTTTTTATAAATAAGGCTGTCAGTTGTTTTTTGTGTGAGTCTTAAAGATAGTTATTGACAAATCCTTACTAATATTATAAATGCGAAAGTTTGTGTGTACGGATGGATGTTTGTCACTCTTTCACGCAAAAACATATCTAAATTATCACGCGGACGAAGTCGCGGACAACAGCTAGTTAGATATATATATATATATATATATATATCGTCGCCCTAATTCTAATAGGTAGTATCTCAGTTTTGGACGAAACTGACTTTTTGGGTGTTTTGGATAGAGTTGACAAAACTACATCGTTCTCTTTCGTTACTATTTAAGCTTTGTATGAAAAAAAGAGAGATAAAAGACTTGACGTAATACGTCGCATCTCGAATCACGGAATTATTAGTGCGAATATGCAGTAACTCATCATTTGCCATACTTAATTGACGTTTTGCAGATCGCTGCGTCATAAAAGTGTTTTATATTTGGATTCATTAGCATTTAAGGTGAGTAACAGATAGTAATTTGTAATTTACATTCTGAGCTATGTTTTCTGATATTATTTAGGCACAACATTGTCTTTATGGAGTAAAAAAATGTGTTTAAAAATTTCTGTTGAGATACTACTTTTTCGAATAAATTTTTTGAGACTTAGTATTGAGTTAATTCTTATTGACACTAATTTAACAACAAATTTTGTTTCTAGTTTTTTTCTGTTTCTCGAAATTTGTTTGTGGACTATGAGAAAGCCTTTGATTCGATCGAGACATGGGCAGTGCTCGAGTCTCTCCAGCGTTGCCGTATTGACTATCTGTATATCGAGGTGCTGAAGTGCTTGTACAACAGCGCCACCATGTCGGTCCGAGTACAGGAACAGAATTCGGAGGCAATACCATTGATAACAGGCATGAGACAGGGAGACGTTATCTCTCCGAAACTGTTCACGAACGCACTGGAAGATGCCTTCAATCTTCTGGAATGGCAGGGACGCGGCATCAATATCAATGGCGAGTACATCACGCACCTTCAATTTGCCGACGATGTAGTAGTCATGGCAGAAACGATGGAAGACCTCGGCACAATGCTCGAAGACCTCAGTCGAGTTTCCCAACGTGTGGGCCTTAAAATGAACATGGACAAAACGAAGGTTATTGTCGAACGCCCGTGTTGTGCCCACCCCAATAACATTGGGGAACTCAACTCTCGAAGTTGCAGACGAATACTCTACTTAGGACAAAGTCCAACTAGGTCGGTCCAACTTCGTGAAAGAGGTCAATCGTCGAATCCAACTTGGCTGGGCAATATTCGGGAAACTTGGAAAAGTCTTTTTGTCCAATATACCTTAATCGCTCAAGACAAATCTATACAACCAGTGTGTGTTACCAGTGATGACTTATGGCACTGATCTCTCACCATGGGTCTCATAAGAAAGTTCAAGGTCACGCAACGAGCTATGGAAACGGCTATGCTCGGAATTTCTCTACGAGATCGAATTAGAAATAATGAGATCCGTAGACGTACGTAAGTCGTCGACATAGCCCAGCGGATTAGTAAGTTGAAGTGGCAGTGGGCGGGGCACATAGCACGCAGAATTGATGGCCGATGGGACCGGAAAGTTCTTGAATGGAGACCACATATCGGCAAGCGCAGCGTAGGACGACCAGCCACAAGATGGACAGATGACCTAATCCAAGTGGCAGGAAGACGCTGGATGCAAGCCGCTTCTAACCGGTCTTTTTGAAAATCCATAGAGGAGGCCTATGTCCAGCAGTGGACTTCTTGTGGCTGAACGATGATGATGAATTATTAAGAAGAGAAAACTTTAAAACTTAAATATGTAGTGCTGTTTTTTTAAATTTAATAAAGATTTTAGTGATAATATGTGTTTAATTTTCAGTGCGAATTAATAGTAACTCAGTGAAATAGCTATGCTAATAAAGCTCATCTCATATATCTCACTATCTGTAGGAATTAATGTTTTTTGCATAACAAATTATGACATCTATTTAATTTTTAATATCATGTTCAGAACTTACCTTTTAGTGTTTTCTAACAACTTGTAAGAAAAAAACCGTAATTTAAGCCTCCTCAAAAGTCGTCAAAATTGAGATACTACCTATTAGAATTAGGGCGACGCTATATAGAAATTTATTGGGGTAGACCAACAGCTCGATGGTCGGACGATGTTGTAAGATCAGAAGGGGGCCCGTGGATGTGAATGACGAGAGACCGCGAATGACGGCGTGATAGGGAAAGTTCTATGAAAGTAGGCAGTAGAAAAGTAGGCAGAGATAGGCTGATGGCGATGATAGAATTTTCTTTATTGCAATACCACATTCAATTGTGCAAAATAACGATACCTTTCGGGACAACTTAGCTTAAGTGCCACTAGCAAATTCAACCTATAATATGTGTCCAAACTTCATACTCGCAATATAGTACGGAAGGAAGTATTAGGGTAAGACCCGATTTTATAATAAAAACTGAGATGTTAAAAATATATAAAACTGTATAAAAATATGTAAAATGTAAAAAAGTAAGTACTTGCTTCTTATAAAATGTTAAACTGTTAAACTAAATGTTAAATTAAATGTTAAACTAATCGCATTCGTAGTTTTTTATTTAAATAATGACTTCATATTTTTAAATTATTATGTCGGTAAGATCGAAAAATATTATTCATATTTCATCAGTATGTAATTCTTATCTAAATATAACTTCCAAAAAACACGATTAATCAAAAAATAATAATACCGAGCAAAGCTCGGTCACCCAGGTACTACATACTTACATAACCAAGAGTAATGCACTGTGTTTTATTTGAACCCCAAATTCTAATTCGTTTCTTTTAATTTTCTTATTCATTATTGCCTAGGTTTAGTTTTAGTGGCAAAAAAATACTACTATATTTGATTACAGTCCAGCCTAGCTGCAATTTGCGATGACGTTTCGATTGATATTTCTATCGCTAATGCGGATGTTAGCTGGATGTGCGATGACAGCGCCGCGCCATATCAAATCAGAACTCTTTTAAGTACACCACAGGCAGCATGAGCCATCATATCGCGCTCGGTGAGGCTAAAATGTCCAAACTCGACAGTTGATGTACTGGACAGTCGTGAATTTTGACATTTGTGAACGTTGAAGCGCGCTACTTACGTCGACATAATGCCTATGTAAATTGTTAATCAGAAGTTTGTATTATAAATTGTAACGGTTGACGGTGGTATTTGCACCTTAAGGGAAGATTTAACTTTATTAGACCAGACAACTCTATTTTAGGAGAACTGTATCCTCGTGTCTTACTAGTGCGTTCTCTCGCTAACTCACTCACTAACTCTCTTACTAGCTCACTCACTCACTTACTCATAAATTTAAAATTAATTAGTTAATGTATGTTCTTTTACAGTTTATGGGCTGGGCAGTGAAAGGCTTCTTTTTATTCGAAAGCCTTGCCATTATTAAACTCGCCAAACTAATTGCTTGTTTCCTGTTCATATGTATACTCATTCAAATACCACAGTCTTTATATCGTTGGAAACTTCAATAAAACACACTGTGCAATAGCGTTCTCGCACCGATAAATAGAAAGTTATTTCCCTCGGCTCCCAACATTTACTTCAAGCAACAAGTTTAGTGACGTGCTAACAGAAGGTCAGCAAGAGGCGAATTGAAAATTTCACCCAGATAAATTTAATTGATTTATTGACACAAACAAGACATACATAGTAATAATTATAAGTGAATAAAAACAATGTGCTTGTAACATTGGGTAAGGAAAAACTGTAGAAAAGAAATTTTACTACGCGATACAGAACAATTTTAATCTTAAGCGGTGTTTTATATGTAAGAGTATTGATGATAATACTTTATAGCACAAATATAGTATAGTAAGTGGACTTAATGCCAATGACTTAATGTATTCCGTTCGCCGGCTAGTTCCTTTTCAGCGTTGTAGGTCACGCCATCCATTTCCTCTTTAATTTGGTCGAATGTCAAATAGCTTCTCTTCAGCCGCCCTATACCTCTTTTTTACTCTTTATTTTCTTCCATGATGGTGAATGATGATTTGATGAATGTTGCACCGATAAAAGTTAAATTCTTAAGAATTTAGCGAACTAATTTAGACTCAGATCTAAAACTATGTCCCAGGCACTGCAGCGTCCGAGTGGTCCCTTCACCCATCTAGTATAAGTGAAGGTGCTACAGGACGCTGTATAAATCATCTCATCACGTAGATGGAAAGGCCAAAGTTAGTTAATTTAGACTCAGAGAATTAATTTTATACTTCGGCATTGGTTGCTAAGTAAATAAAACTAAAATAAAGAAATAAACGGAAACGTAGGTATTAGAATTGTTTGTATCATAAACTATCAAATTACTATTAGATTCATTAATCTTCTCTAAAAGTTCCTTGGCGTATTATATTTTACACGCAAATAAAAATTTCAGTTTCAAAGTAGATATTTATGTGTGGGTTTTTCAGACACTGTATTCTATTTTACTTTCAAGACCTTCTACAATGTATATCTTTGTCATGTCATAACGTTCGCCTCGAGAGTAGTTCTGCATTAAAGTAGAAATATCCCAAGAAATCAATAACATTCTCTTGTCAACACTCGAGTTCTACAAGTATTGAAACAACTTATGGACAGCTTATTCTTCTTCTGAGTGTTCCAATCTACTTTATTAGATTTGTTTCAAAGAAGGAGTGTCTCAAAATTGAGAAAGTAATATAGCCTTGGTTGGGACATATAGAGAGGAAGAAAGATTGACGAAAAAAATATATCGAGCGAACGTGGGTGGAAGGGCCGTTAAGGGCCGTTTGGTCCAAGCATAACCCAGGTGGATATACTTGGACCAAATAGGGGATGTATTAGCAAAGCTCAAGATAAAAAGTATCCGAAACTGGCGTGCGTGCATGCAACGCCGGTTTTATTATTGGATGTAAGCATGCTCATTTGTTGCAATAAACCATTAATTCATTCAACAACTCAGGAATGTTGAGGAAGCGAAAGTGATCTGTCAGGATCATGGTAAGTGACAGTCCCTGGTCTCTGCCTACCCCTCTGGGAAACAGGCGTGAGTTTATGTATTTATGTGTATGTAAGGAGTGTCTTGGTTTCTATCTTTTTATCGAAAATTACGTATTTATTGGGCCAGTTATTTAAGTCTTGTTTTATAGAACTTCTTATTCCAAATCGCTGAGAGCAATTTACACATAGCTTTGAAGAAAAAAAGAATAAAAATACATAATTATATTTGCACCTTTATATATCTTTTTTTAATAATAAATAAATTCCACATAACACAATCAGTTTTCCTGGTCACAAACTGGGATACCCTGTGCTGTAACCAGGCAAGGACATCACAAACACGGAAATGCACCCAGATTGAGGCAATTTTTACATATGTACGACGAACACACGAACTTTGGCATGGTCGGTCAGTATCAGTCAGTATACCGCTAGACCAATGAGGCAGTCAAATTTTCATTAGTTGTAAAAGATAGTGAGTTTTTATTTTGTACTTTTTACAAATATGGTCTGAAATGCAAATATATGTTTTAATTTGTCTTTGTATACAACTAAATTATAAAATTAAATTGAAATAGAAGTAAATTTAATGTTATAAGTTGTATATGTAACATACATTATGGAATTACAAAAAAAAAAAATAAAAAATATAGGTATATAACAGTAAAACTATATTAAAGAAATCGCTTTTTTATAAATAACACCGTTAGTTTTCGATAGAGAATCATACTTAAGAAGTACTTAAATAAATTATAAATTTTTTCCTGACAATTTCCTTTATCAAAAATAGGTATCATCACCATCAGCTATTTACACCCACTGCAGAACATAGGCTTCCCACATGGTTTTCCTAACTATGAGGGATTCTGCCATAATCGTCACGCTTGGCAGGTGGGTTGGCGATCGCAGTATGCGGTTGGAAGCTCAGGAAGACGCTGCTGCCCATCTCCTGGTAATGTATTTCCTTAGTCGCCTTCTACGACATCCACGGAAGGAAATGGAGTGACGCTATTCTTAATCCGGCGCTACATGGTTATGATACAACAATATTTTATTATTATATTAAAAATAGGTATGAGATAACATATTTGTCTATAATGTCCGTGATTTAATTTTCTAATACCGCCTCCGCTATCAAAACACTATGAGGGATTTCACCTAATAAATAATCGCAATTAGACATGCTTAATATATAACTACGTCTGAGCATCGCGGGTCATAAAAAATACTATCGTGAGAAAACCTGAGTGTCTCAGATGCTAGCCTACCTCGGCGCTTTTCAATTGTTCTAGATTGGGTTAGGCTCTGACAAGATTAAATGACAACAAGTCTTAGTTACTCACACTGATTTTCCCAAATGCAACCCTACGTTATCGTGTAATAATAAACGTTTTGAATCAGAATTGAATTCAATTTTTTCTCTTGCTTCCGCCATCTGCCAATTTCAATGTTCGCATGAGCGGTAACATGTCAAAGATATATATTGAGACAGATTGGCAGTGGCGTCTTGCGAGGTGTCTTTCCCTGCCTGCCACTACCCCATTTACCGGATGTGGGTGCCTTTTTAGTGGAATTGGGTCATATACAGCGGCTTTTTTCCTTGCCTATATTTGTGCCCTTGAATAAACTCATGCCAGCTTCCCTCGGGGATACACAGAGACTACATTTGGGACTCGCCACGAGTTCTTGACATACTTTCACGTTCATCCTTGTAATAATTTGTTGCTTCGTCTGTCGTCGTCAGTAAGCTGACTTACTTTGTGTGGACGAAATGGTTCATCAGCATCAGCCATTCGACGCACACTGCAGGACACATGCCTCATGGTTTTCCTAAGCATGAAGGGTTTTCCATAATCCGCTGCGAAATTGGTTATGGTTATCGACGAAATGGTTATCATGTTTTTTTGTCTGATTTTGCGAGATCTTGACTGGGCTTACAGTCTGCATGCTAATGTAGTGAGCGACAGTTGAACTGGAGTAGTGACGATTGTTAGAGTGATCACTAAATTTTATTTTTTAATAATATACAAATTTAATACTAGAGTCATCATCAACCCATTATGTCCCCACCGAGGGGCACGGGTCTCTTCCCTGAGGAAGGTATAGGCCATACTCCACCACGGGGGCCAAGTCCGGATTGGTGGAGTATTGCACATTAAATTAATTTTGAATGTTTATTGAAAAAGTTGATGAAATTTTAATGTTTTTTTATTATCATTATAGTGACGATTGATCGTCAAATATCGAGAAATATCTGTATCAACATTTTCTCACTCACAATATTTACCAGTTTTAAACCGATGAAATGCCGGAGGTTCTCTACTCGACGTATTTTGTTTTTACGTATGGTAATGTATAACTTATTAGAAAGTAGCCAGATGATTATTTTCTATAACATAGGCTCTACCTCGAAGTTGGTCCCATTTAAATTTGAATGGTGATTCTAATAACACTACAATGTAATAGAGTTTTTTTGGGCGGTAGATGTGAAAACATAAACACCAAAAATTTTCACTTCCAAATCAATTTTAATATACTGTACAAAAATTGTGATTTTACATAAACTTATATGTTATAAATACTCACAGTGAGCAAGTACCTGCCAGCAACTATTATCCACAGTGAGAACCACTCCTATCCCTACTTCACTTTTCACTTCACAATTCAGGCAAGTGCAATGGAGTCGAAGACTATTAAAGACACTCTGACGGACATGATAGAATTGTTCAACTCCCGGATGGCCATATTTGAGGAGCAGCTGCAGAAAACCAGCCCAGCCGCTCCCACAGTGAAAGGTCTGACCACTGAGTTCGCTTCATTTAAGTCATTTGTCAAGTTGGCCTTGCAGAACTTGCAAATGCAAGTGGAGACGTTGGCACGTGAGACGGACCAGCTGGAGATGCGGGGCCGGCGCAAGATTCTCTTGGTTCATGGAGTGGCAGAGGGCACCAAAGAGGACACAGCCGTGCTTGTTGCAGGGTTGTTGGCAGATAAGCTAGGTATAGCAGACTGTAACGTAAATAGTATCAGTCGATGTCACCGCATGGGAACTTCCTCTAAGGACCGGAAGAGGCCAATCCTCATGAAATTCAAGAACCTTGCCGTTCGGGATCAAGTTTGGTTCTCCAAAACTCAACTTAAGGGATCTGGCATAACATTGTCTGAGTTTCTAACAAAGAGGCGGCATGATGCCTTCATGGCGGCGCGACAGCGTTTCGGGGTGTCGCAGTGCTGGACGCGAGACGGCTGCGTACATGTCACGGCCCCGGATGGGTCGCGGCATCGTGTTACCACAATAGCAGAGTTAAGCAGCATTTCCAGTGCTCCGGCTGCCGCCAACAAGCCTGCTGCTAAGGCTAGTAGCTCGCAGAAGACGTAGAACCCGGCATCATAACGACACAGACGTGCGACGCCCAAATAGCCTAAGCGGACACTTAAATCTCTTGCCGAATCATTGTTTATCTTCTCTTAATAGTGTTAACTAGTTTACTTTCCCAAATTCTCACAAATACCTATTTCCCCGGTTGTTTACTTCTTGTTGCCTATGTCATTTTCTCTCTGTCACTGCGTAGACTTTTATTTTTTTAATTCATGTGTCAATGTCAACTAGGAAAACTGGGCGCGTTCCGTTTTACGAAGATGATCCGCTCACAGACAACAATGTACTTCCCATTTCCGCTGGCGGGTGAGAGTTCACTGTATTATAATATTGGTATTTTTTATTTTTATATTTTTTTTTTTTTTTGTTGTAACGTATTATCTATTTTACGTAGGTACCTAGCTATTATATATTGTTTATATTATTATATATTATAAAGACATTATTTAGGTATCTTATAGTATGCAACAGGATAATGGTGGTGACGTGAGTGATCTTTACCAATCCTTTTCTTCTTCCTCCGATGGTTTGAGCAGAAGCGATAGCTTTCATAGTATACCCTCGCTAGCTGACACACTAGATTCCCATTTCTTTTCAGTCAAGAAAAACTTTAATGTTATCCATATTAACGCACAAAGTATTCCGGCACATTTTCCTGACATGCTCGCTTCTTTTCAATGTAAAAATATTCATGCTATTCTTGTTTCTGAGTCCTGGCTGAAACCGTGTCTCCCTTCTACATCTTATTCCCTGCCAGGATTTCAACTCATCAGAAACGACCGTGTAAACGGTCGTGGTGGTGGAGTTGCCATTTATCTCCGTGCCCACATTCCCTACTCCATCATTAGCATGTCAGCCCAGCCCCCTCTTTCCAATGCAGGTGAACATTTATTCTTAGAACTTATGTTAACACACAGCAAAATTTTGCTTGGAGTTTACTACAGCCCCTCCCTTCAAGTAAATTTCTTTAAGTCATTCGAGAAGCTGCTTGAAGACCTTACCCCGCTTTATAGTCATACTATCATCATGGGTGACTTCAATACATGCCTCCTTAGGAATGACTCCCGCTCATCATCTCTAACTTCCCTTTTTCGCTCGAGCAACATGTACGTCCCTCCTCTTAGTGCGACACACCATTTTCCTAATAGTACTCCGTCCCTTCTTGATCTCATTGCAGTATCATCTTCCGATCATGTTGCTCTGCATGGCCAATGCTCCGCCGACGCTTTCTCATATCATGATTTGATATTCCTATCATACAAAATTCGCCCCCCTAAAGCCAAGCCGAGAATCCTTCTCCAACGCAATTTTGGTGGCATGGATCGCAGCAAGCTCTGTGATGATGCCTCTAACATAGACTGGTCACTTGTTACCGGTGTGGAGACCGTCGATGAGCAAGTTGATATTTTCAATTCACTTCTCACGCAGCTGTACGATGTCCACGCTCCTGTTCGAGCTGTAAAGATGAAACATCTTCCGGCACCATGGCTTACGGATGAGATCAAGTCTCTTTTATGTAAGAAATCCCAGGCCAAGTCCAAATTTAAATCTCGCCCAACTGATCTCAATAGGGAAAAGTATGGGGTTATTCGAAATCGCTGCAATAGGGTGTGTAGGGATGCACAACGACGCCACATTCACAAATCTGTTGAAAATGGAGATCCAGCTAAAGTCTGGAAATTTCTTCGATCTCTAGGAGTTGGAAAATCTCGTCAAGATTCTATCCCAAAAGATTTGAACATTGATTTATTAAATCAACATTTTTCCTCTGCGTCTGCCTTCGATGGTGCTATAAAATCTGAAACACTGAATCGTATTTCTTCAATTCCATCTCCTGATCTCTGTTCCTTTAGTCTGAGTCAATTTTCGGATTGTGATGTTAAGAAAAGCATCATCTCCATTACATCTAACGCTGTTGGTTGTGATAATATCAGCCGTAACATGTTAATACCGATCCTTGATATAATTACTCCCATTATTACCAAAATCCTCAACAATTCCATAACCTCTGGGTCATTCCCGACTGCGTGGAAGGAAGCCCAAATCACCCCCCTACCCAAAAATGCCAATCCTTCATCATTCGCTGAGTATCGCCCCATATCCATCCTGCCATTCCTGTCCAAAGTCCTTGAACGTCTTGTTCATTCCCAGTTAAGTTATTTCCTTATAAAAAATAATCTCCTCAATCCTCTCCAGTCTGGTTTCCGTCCCGCCCATAGCACTGTTACGGCTCTTATTAAAATAACGGACGACATGCGTCTGGGGATGGAGGAAGGGCAGTTGACAGTTTTGTCGCTGCTCGACTTCAGCAACGCCTTCAATGCAGTCGATTTCGACATTTTGTTGGCGTTGCTTTGTTCTCTTAACATATCTCCAACGCTAATTGACTGGTTTCGTAGTTATCTACACGGGCGCCGGCAACGTATTCGTATTGATGATTCCTTCTCCGAATGGTGTGGAATATCTGCCGGTGTCCCGCAAGGTGGCGTGTTGTCACCCCTTCTTTTTGCAATCTTCATTAATAGTATCTCCCTCAAGTTATCTTCTTCCTACCACCTTTATGCAGACGATCTTCAAATATATACGCAAGCTCCAGTGGACCAACTTCACACAGCAATAAATATGACCAATAATGATCTGGTGCATATTTTGGATTGGAGTGTGTCACACGGACTAAAAGTAAACCCTAATAAAACTCAAGTCATCATTATTGGCAGTCCCCGATTTATCTCCAGAGTTGACGTGAGTTCCCTTCCACCTATCTTGTTTGATAGTATACCCATACCGTTCAGCTCGGTTGTCAAAAATCTAGGGGTCTTGATTGACAGTACTCTATCCTGGGTTCCTCAGTTGGAAATGGTAAGTCGGAAGATGTTTGCATCAGCAGGTTCTGTAAGACGCCTCAGCAATTTCCTTCCTACGGCTACCAAGGTTGCGTTGGCTCAGTCTCTCCTTCTACCGATTCTCGACTACGCTGACATCTGTTACCTGGACCTCACTGAGGAGCAACTAAATAAGCTTGAGCGTCTCCAAAATTTCTGCATCCGATTCATATTTGGTTTACGCAAATATGACCATATTTCTGAATATCGAACTAAACTCAAGTGGCTCCCAATCCGACTCCGCCGGAATACACATATTCTTTCTCTCCTCTATTGCATTCTGTTCAATCCAGCTACCCCATCTTATCTCAAAGAGCGTTTCGAGTTTCTCCATTCTGGCCACAGTCTGACTCTTCGCTCATCGCAAAACCTTCTCCTTAAAACTCCATCCCACAGTACCAAATTCTATGGCACCTCCTTCACGGTTCAGGCAGTCCATTTATGGAATAACCTGCCCGTGGAGGTTAGAAAAGCAAAGTCCTTGTCTTGTTTTAAGGCATTGGTGAAATCTCACTACCTCACTGTTTGAACTGTGTAAACTGTTGCTTATATATATTTAATTATGTATTTATTTTGTAGGTATTCATGTATATTATATACATGTAAACTGCTGCTTATATATATTTAATGTAGTAGCTATTTTTTTTTAGGTATTCATGTAAGTATATTATTGGTACAATATGTAATTATAAGTACTTATGTTCTTGTAATCTCTCGCTGTACATCCATCTACCGACTGTATTCTTGGTGCATTCCTCTCCATCCAAAGGTTGTCTGGAAGAGATCGCTCTAAGCGATAAGACCGCCAATTGTATACCACTACTTAGATATAAGAAACTATTTGTAATATCTTTCACCTGGTTGTGCAATAAAGTGTTCTCTATCTATCTATCTATCTAGAGTTTTGAAGCTAAGCGAAAACGAGACGGATCAGAGCGAGACGGAAGTTAGTCGAGGGATCTCTTCAAAAGCTTACAGCCGTGTTTTGGCTTATTTTTTAAGCTAGCGAGCACATGTTCCAAACGTCATTATTATACCTACTTCATTTCATAATGGAAGACGGTCGATGAAACTCTTCAAAGGTTTATAGCAGCTACCTCGTGTTTAGGCTTATTTAATTCATAAATCAGGAATCAAGTTTTTTTTAAACGAACAGAATTTACATTCTGTTTGTTGAATGTCAATGTTATCCGTTGTCTTCGGGTCGAGTTGTAGTGGAGAAAGAGACAGCGATAAAAAAAACTCCACTCTGACCATCTCTTATCAAATCTTCTTAATTTATAGCACAACTAGCTGACCTGGCAAACAATTTTTTGCCATATTAATTACCCTACGACCTATTCTCAGTCCTACCAAATATAAATAAAAAAAATATAAAAATCGGTGAAGCCGTTTCGGATGAGTTCGATAGCAAACATTGTGATACGAGAATTTTATAATATATTAGATTAGTGTTACCTAACAAGATCCCATGAAATCCCATCAACATTCATCTTGATGAGAACTTTAGAACTTTAGACCTGCCGTTGAATAATGGCAGTCATTGTGAGTCTAATGATGAGGACTAAAGCATGTCGAGAAGTCCTATTATATAATGCTACAAAATGCCAAATGTCGCTGCACAGTAACGCACAGTGTTACAAAGTAAAAAAAAATACAAATACTATTTTACAAATACATTTCATTGACCAAAATGTACGAAAAAAACCTTTTTTGCTCCTACGATAACGTAATTAACTGATTTTTAGTAACTGTGCGCAGTACAAAATTATGTTTTTTTACGCATTACGTAATTAATTTGCTTGCTTATTTGACGTGGAATCAAAAGAAGTTACTTATGGCGCGGCTAATTATAGAAAGGGATTGAATAATCTGCCTCTCGCTCCACCATTTATAGACGGTAATATTTTATGTTACATTACACAATCTTTAACTTATAATACAATACAACGTTAAACTATCTTTAACTAACAGTGTTATACATTAGTGTAGGAGCTTGGCTTTTCTTTTCAGTTTGTTTTTATTCAAAAGCTTTTCATTCGATACACATTTACTAGCAAATTTTAAACATTTATTTTATTGCACAAGTCATAATTTTTCGTTGACTTATTCCCTCAACGGGCTACTAAAATTAATGGTACTATCACAAGCATAAGTTACTTCCCAATAACATCTGCAGTACAATCGCATACATAATGCGTTACGATCGAACACGACCGTTTATGTCATAAAATTTTATTGGCAACAAATAACTTGATATACTCAAGACGCAGTATAATTTCGAATGACGCCTTCATATTTATGGAGGAAATAATTTGGTAATAATATTGAATTTACTTAACGTTTTCGGAGCAAAAAATAACATAACAAATGTTTATTATGTATTTATTTCGAAAACATTTCTCAAATAAACGTTGGGTTTTAATTTACAAACTACATGATTATATTGAGAATTGTGAATTAACAAATCAAAAATAAATTCGAGGTTCTATTATTTCTTTTCTTTCTTTTTACCCGACTGCGCCACAAGGAGGGTTATTCATTATTTCATTATTAATACTAATCAGAGGAATGGAGAGCTAAAGGGGATAATTTTGCCCAGCAGAGAGACATTAAATCGGCTAATAAAAATAAAATACAAATCACTGTCAGACCTACAATACCAATTTCATTACGTGCATAAAATAAATTGGGATTCGCATCTGCGTAATAAGATGATTTATACAGCGTCCAGTGACACCTTCACTCGAACTAGATGGGTGAAGGGACCACTCGGACGTTGCGGTGCCTGGGACATAAAGGGCACGCACATTTGACGCTGTTTTAATTATTATTGTGAAAAAAAAATCTTTTTATAAAGTCAGGCAGTATTGTTAAGCCAAAGTTGTGTTACATTTATCTATTTTCAAATAAAGTCGAAACAGACTGATCCAACAACTAAATTGAATCCGGACTCTATTAGGAGCAAGCTCAATGCATATTCTGCACTATTTGTGTCTACGTTCACAGGTGAGGTCATTCCCCCTCCAGGAATGTTCAGCTGAGGCTAGGCATTTACGCGAGATAGGGCGGAAACAAAACTTTGAAGCTCACTTTGTACTGACCGGGTTTTGGACGCTTTTGTTAACTGATTTGATAAGCAGTAGTACTGCCTAGAGTAGCCTAGTTGCTTTAGGTGCTAGGAGTTTGGTATAGTTCTCAAACCCCATGTAATGGTTTTATGGGACCATAAAAGAACTTTTTCATGCGTTTGACCTTGAATTACTTAGGTCTTGTAATCGTGAGAGTGATTAGCACAATCTTGCTATTAGCACAATTTTGATTAATTTTGATTTAACACAGTATTCAATTTCATTCTTGGATCTGCATGCGGTGGCTTGGAATGAATCAATGGTGTCCATCTGAAACCATTCAGCCAGGTTTTGTAGCCAGTAAGTTCTTTCTTCCACGGTCAGGTCATCTGCGGCCTTGTATTTTTCTCTGCAGATTCAGTTGAAGGAGATCGCATTTAATACTTCGCATTATGTGACCACAGAGTTCCAGATTTTACCCGATTGCAGTGGGGCCCAAACGATGGATAATGTGTTTAGCTCGTATGTATTTAGGCCCGATTCTATGTTCCCTCGAACCTCCTTAACCAATGGGGAACTTGCGTGTAACTTAGATTGCAGTGGCATTGCTTTTGTACCTCAGAACTCATACAAGCTTAGGAAAATTTAAAAAATAAAAAGATAAAACATTTTTTCAGGGTTTTCGGAATCACAAAAAAATGGTAAAAAATAAAGTTGCCATAATAATAAAAAAACTTATTAAATTTAGTTTTTTCATTGAATTCTAAACGTTTTCTTATAAGGGTGTAGATGCATAAAACATTATTTTACGAGATAACTCAAATATTGATAAACGCTTCATACATTATAAAAGGCGTTACGTGCAAGTTTGATGTCATAGTTTGAGCACGAGTTCTATGGCGCATTTTTGTATCACGTGACTATAATGGCTTTTCGACAGGTTATATCATGAAAAGTGTAAGTCATAGAGAGAAAAAAATACCACGTTTACTTACCATTTGACATGGCCTCTTCGATTATATAAAAATATTTTTTTGTGTAAGTTCTCCACTGTCAGATTATGACTTACAAGATTTCAATAGATTCTTCGTGTTTGCGCGAGTATCACAGACTGTATGAAACAAGCATAAAAGCAACAAAAAAAAGATAAAGGTAAAAAAGATAAAGGAAACCAACAATCCTACTGCTGGGCATTAACTACTAAGCATGCAGGACCCTAATTTAATAACGTAACTCATTGCAATGTACCTAGGTTGGCCCCGCCTACTTCGTAGTCATTGCTCAGCAATCAGGTTGTTGGTTAATTTTTATTTCAGATTCTTTGTTCTCTTTATGGTCTTTAATAGCTCCACATCCTTATCTACGCAATACATTGTGAGAAAAGTTGAGCTTTCTATGTGTAACACTACAGTGTACTGAGAGTGGTTGTAAAGCGTCCCTGATTACTACCTAGTACTATTACTACTTACTACCTAACTAGGTCTGCAGCTGTTTCCTTCTCGTCACTTTCTGATCGCAGGATAACACAATGACCCTCCTCCGAACCCAATGGCCCTTCATACAATCGAAAGATCCTAAGCAACACGTGCCCATGGGATAGCAACGTATACGCCCACACTCTTTATAAGAGTAGGCCTGTGCCTTGTAGTGAGACTCGTTAATTTTCCGAGATCATAATCCACACCCAAAGCTCTTAATATCTGCCGTATGTGACACGTCATCCCCTAATCTCGCTTTCGGTCTTTTTACCATAAAATTACCCTCCCCATCTTCGTACACCGTGTAACCCACGTCCCATATAAAGGGCATGAGTCAACAGTTATTTCTCATGTCATCGTATCTGTTTAATAACCCCGATTTTATGTGTAGGGGCGTGTTTGCAACTTATTGATTATTCGCTGGGAGAAGCTAGTTTCATATGTTTTTGTTGCAATAAATTTTATAGGTAGGTTCTTAAAAATATGGTTGGTGTCCACGTGTGAATGCTTTTATATTCATGGTTATGAACATATGACAATTTGAATACCTTAATCTATGTACGTCTCAGTTCCACTTAAATTAAAATTGTGGTTCTAAAATGTCACGGAATTATTTGGTAAAATTAGACGGTATTGTCTGAGTGTTACAAGGGGCAATAAAGTAAGTAAATAAATCTATGAAAATACTAGCTAACCCGGCAAACGTTAATTTTGCCATATTAATTAGCCTACGACCTATTCTCAGATCTACTGAATATACACAAGAAAAAAAACATAACAATTGGTGAAGCCGTTTAGGAGGAGTTCGATAAAAACACTGTGACACGAAATAAAATACACTACAGCATTTTTTATGGCTATCACATAGCGTCACTACCTTAGCCATTATGTTATAAACGTACATTCTATGCATGTTGCTTCGTTAGTCATCTCCTGAACAAAAATATGTTTATCTAATCTTATGTGAAATCGTTTCCTTTTAACAATAGAAATGTTTTATATAACCCTCATAGGGCTTTTGAATAAAGAAGTTCGTACTCTTAATCTCCCACAAGCAAATATCAAATGACATTTGTTGTCATTGTTTGCATAACGTAGTAACCCAGATCGCAAGTTCGATTTCCCATGACGCTGTAAGGCGTTGCTGTATATTCCTTTTCTACTGTAAATTGTTGACCTATCATCATCATCAGCCTATGCTTGTCCACTGCTCGACATAGGCCTCTCCAATTGCACGCCACTGAGCACGGTCCTCGGCTACTCTCATACAGCCGCCCTACCAATATCATTGCTCCACCGAGTCTGAGGACGTACTACGTTTACCGATCCGCGGTCTCCACTCAAGAACTCGTCTACCCCATAGGTTATCAGTTCTTCGGATGATATGGCCGGCCCACTGCCACGTGAGTGTTCGCCTGCTGTCTATCTATCTATTCAGCTCATAAACAGAACCCACTGTTAGACATAGGCCTCTTCTCTTTCACGGCAAAGCATCCGGACTACTGGGTAATTCAACAAACAACAACATAAATAAACGTGGTATTTTTTTTCTCTGCGACTGATACTTTTAATAATGTAACCAGTCGAAAAGTCAATATAATCACGTGGGACTAAAACGCGACATACAAATCGACCTTAGATTATGACGTTACTCCCTAAAGTAACGCTCATAATATATGAAGAAAACGTTCAGAATTCAATGTCAAAACGTTATCTAATAAGTTTTATGTTATTAGAGTAACTTTATTTTTTGCAGTATTTTGTGACCCCGAAAACCCAGAAAAAAATATTTTTTCGTTTTATTTTTAAATTTTCCAACGTTTTTATATAATTCCTGTGATACGAGTATAATAGCAATGTCACTCCAATCTAAGTTAGACGCAAGTTCCCCATTATAAACAGCCTCCACACGGCACACTGTAGAGCACAGATCTTCGAATTTAGCACCACGCTTGTTTGCACCGCGGACAATTCAAGGGCTTAGGTTTGTGAACAACAGAGACACCGAGATGTTATCTTCCACACGTGGCGAGTGGTATTGCTGCTACAATTCACCATGTTCATTTTTACATGCCGATATCATGACAGTATCGAATCCTGGACTTCTCGAATGTGGGACCAGCGATCTACCGTGGCGCTACCACAGCTTGAGTACTTTTACATGCATAAGTATATACAGCTTTTTACATGTATAACTGAGATCAAACCGGGCCCGGGTTTGAAATTTGAGACAGGGGGAAGAAAACCATTTGGGCTCCCTTGAGGGCCTCTGATACATTGGAAAAAAACTTCACCGAAAATCGAGGCGTAAGCGTATGGAAATTTTCACGTAGACCACTGTCACTGACGAATGGTAGGCAGACCAGCGATCCGATGGGTCGATGACATTACTAAGGCCTCCGGAGAGCAATGGATGAGATTGGCAAGGCAACAAAGGGGATAGCATGAGAGGGAAGATCCTTTGCTCTACTGTGGGTCTTACTTCGGTCTTACGACGAGGAGAATTAAGGCAGGAAAATGCTGCGCTTCGAAGACCAAACGAAGCGTTGATGGCGGCGGTCGGGATCTAACACGAGAACTGGAAGAAGCTTGCTGCTGATAGAGATGTTTGGAGAATGGCTCTGCGGAAAGGCCACAGAATCTGTGACTTCAGCATTGTCTTACGTTGTGTGCCCTACTAGCTGAAAAAATGACCCGGAAGCACCATTTCCATGCTTATTGCTTGGTCCCAACCCCTGATTTGATGTGTCCTGTATGCAGTGGAGCGTGTTGCTCCTGAACTGTCAATAGTCACCGAAAGAAATGTTCATCGCTTGGCACTGCTTAAATCAAGTGATGAACATTTCTTTTGGTGACTGTAATTGACAGTCCGATTATTTTATTTATTTATTTATTGACACTTTTATTGCAAAACAAATATATAGAGCGAATGTGGGTGGAAGGGCCGGTAAGGGACAACCCAGAGGGACATACTTCGACAAAATAAGGGATTTATTAGCAAAGGGCAAGATAGAAAGTACCCGAAACCGGCGTGCGTGCATGCAACGACTAATAAATGTTGAGGAAGCGAAAGTGATCTGTCAGGATCGTAGCAATTGGCAGTCCCTGGTCTCTGCCTACGGCGTGAGTCTATGTTATGTTATGTTATGTTTTTATCGTACTTTTTGCTTTGATTATAAAATATGTAATTATGTGTGTTTCAGACCGCGAACGAAAATTACCTTGAGTAATGCGTAAGACGCAAAGTGATTTGGAAAGTTAGCCATTTAGGAAACTAACAGTTGGATAGGTTCATAGGCTGAATAGTTACCCCCTGCGTTTCTCCCGCCCGTCTAGCAGCCGGCCTCCAGGTCAATGCCCCGTGCCACTGTAGTTTTTATTAAGCCAGGGACCCACGCCCAACAATGCGCTGTTGTAAAACGTTACGCCCTGCTAGCTTGGCCGACGTACGGGCGCTGTTCCGCGGAATAAAACCTAATGGGGACGGGAGAAGAATGATAATTGGTTGGCGAGAATTATAAAGATGTGGTTCTACTGGACATGCAATTATTTGCGTGAATAGTAAAAAATATACTCTTCCGAGCGTTATGTGGAAACAAATGAAAGAGTTAGGTCATTTTTGGTGTTTATGCTTAGAAAGCCACTGGTATAATCAGTGAATGGGGCGTCAAAGTTACATTGAAGTGTCGAGGTCCCAAAAAATTCGAAAAATCATGTTACTCTGATAATAAAAACTATATTATTATCAGATTTCGTTTATTCATTGAATTCTAAAAGTTTTCTAAAAAGAGTGCATTAAAACATAATTTTACGAGATAACTCGAATATTGGTATAAGCTTCATACATTATAAGGTATTACGTGGAAGTTGTGACGCCATAGTTTGAGTCTGATTTTTATGGCGTGTCTTAAGTAGAATGACTTTTCCACAGTTCATATTATGAAAGGTATTAGTCGTAGAGAAAATAAAAACCGACGTTTATCCTTACTAATATTATAAACGCGAAAGTTTGTATTTATGTATGGATGTTTGTTACTCTTTCGCGCAAAAACGGCTGAACGGATCCGGATGAAATTTTGCACAGAGATAGATTATAGTCTGGATTAGCACGTAGGCAATTTCTGATCCCGGAAAAATGCACAATCAAAATTGCCACGCGAACGAAGTCGCGGGCAACAGCTAGTTGGCCGTATAGGAGTAAACAATTATACAAAATTGTTTACTCCTCAATCAATCAATTAGCTCGTATTCGTTTACTCCTGGATATGGGGCTCCCCCAGGGCACGTCACATCCACGGAATAAAATGGAGTGACGCAATTCTTAATACGGCACCACGCGGATAGATTTAAAAACAGACGGATTAAATTTTACCTAATAAATAATCGCGGTTAGACCAGTTTAATATATTAAAATCAATTATTGGCTGCAAGTGCAAATTATTAAGAACCTATTGTTTACTGTAATTGCATTGCTGCGGATTCCTGTTAAAGAAATATAACAAAAAAAACTAAATACTAAATTGATCGTGTCCAAAATAACAACACCTACCTTTAGTAATTGGGCACTAAACATGTTCGCTGAGGACATAATAGTACATTACGATACTAGTGCGAAAAGTAGGAAATTCGCAACGAGTGGCGATAAATTAAAACACGACCGAAGGGAGTGTTTTATATCGACACGAGTTACGAATTACTTATTCGCACGTGTATCGTACAACGTTTTATAGTACATATGGCCCTTTGAAATTTCGACATAGGCACGTAAAGTGCTCATTATCGCACTAGTGCGGTAATGTAGCACCATATGTACTATAAAGTTTGTTACAGCCTTAGAGCCGTAACTTTGAGTTTATATCTACAACTTTTTGTCGGTCTGTAAAGTGGTGTTCCACGGTCCGGCTCCGTTAGGTGATAACTGGCATGAGGCATTGGTTAAAGACTTGTCTTTGAGGAGCAGCCGAGGAAAGAAAGAAAGAAAGATATATTTAGAAAGAAAGAAGATAACAGAGGATAACATCTGGCGCAGTTTTCTGAACGCAACCCAACCCAGTTTGCTTTATCTTGCTGCTTCTTTATTTAAATTGCCTCTGCGCAGTTAATGGTTACTTTCGCGGACAGCCGGACAGTCCGGATCATACCGAAACCGGTAAAGACAAGACAAGTGTAATGAGTCGAAGTTTAATTGTATTTCTTATAGTTACAATGGTTTTTACACTGCAGGGCATAGGCCTTCTCTCAAAGAGAGAGTATGGCCTTAATTTCCTCGCGTACCCACCGCCGATTGGCAATTTCAAGCGCAGAGGTTTCAAGCATACACCTCAGACACTCAGGTTACCTCACGATTTTTTCATTCACAGTTAGCAAGTGGTATTGCTACTAAAACTTCACAAATGTACCTTAGAAAACGCAGTCATTGGTACATGGCGTGATTCAAACCCGCGACCTCCCAAATGTGAGGCTAGTTTTACGCTACCACCGCACAAGAAACAAGACATAAAATAGGAAATTTACAATAAAAAAATAGAATGAGCGGCCTTACTGCTCTCGTTATAACGTTCATCAAATAATTATTTCTGCAGTCGTTATTTCTTCACTTGAAAATAAGGGGCCCTAACAAACAGCTGGTTTATTTTTAACTCTTTAGCACTCTTGATCGCTGCACCGTTCAAGCCGCTTTTAATGTTAGAATGAAGTTTGCTACAATGCTGGTAACTTATTGCTGATAGATAATCATCATGATCTGGCACTTAAGCGTTCATTTAATTGTGATTTCATCTAGTGTCAATAATTGTGCTACGCAATGCGACATAAATCATTGACAAATATCATGTAAGCAAATTTATGTTATTAAATGTGATGTAAGCCGATTTTCATACAAATAAAAATATATTTTTCGCACCTATTCATGTTATGTGTAGATGTGTAAATTATTTTTTTATTTATAAGTCACTCTTATTAACTCTATTAATAAATAGAAGTGTCACCTGGTAAATAACACACGTATCCCATGATACGGATTTACTCTAGTATGGGACACATAATTAATCGACCATAAAAACAACTCTATTGGTACTTAATCTATGTAAAACTAATATTAATTAGTATTACAAATTTGTATAAGAAGTCACGCAACATTTTATACACCTACGGTAAATAAAAAAAAAAATTTAAAAAAAAATTGTTTTCCCAAATTGATACATTGGAATATCTCGTATCTATTTTATCAATTCATCCGTAAATCTCCTGTTCGAATTCATAGCAATAAATGGGGAGGCTTTATTAGGGTTCTTGAGGAATGGATTTTTCGTAACAAAAATTGCAAACGGATCTAATGACGTTCATCAAAATGGAGAAAGCTTGACAGCTATAAAAATAATATACATTTAATCTCATTTATATCAGTAACAACTATAGCCTTAACACCGCTGAAACGTCAGGAATTAATAGTCTGACCTCAATTTCGCTGTCAAGCGCAGTATCAGGCAAGTCACACTCAACATAAAATCGACATTTCAATTTCATGACTAGGTGGCTCTCGAGTGCGAATCACATGTCAATCTCAAAAACATGACCCGAAGAAAGTTATATAGCAAAATTTCAGATCTAATGAGTCCCAATTCTGTGACTTAACATGCATTTGTTTTAACCAGAAATTAATAGTTAATGCTATCTAGTACTAGGCAAGAAACCTAGTACTACATAGCATTAACGCCAAAAACGGCCGTTTCTTGATCTTAGATTCTTTGTTGTGGGTTTTAAAAATCACTTTTAATATGACTGGGAGATAGAACAGACACGTTTTGCAAATACGGTCTATAATAGTAGTTTATGTGACTGTCACATAATGAAGGTTATTAAAACACGAGCGAGATTTTAAAAAACGAGCCATAGCATTCGCGAGTGTTTTAATACCAAGTTATGTGCAGTCTCATACACTACTTTATCTACACTCAAAATGAAATTTTTGAAACAAAATGGCGCAATTTCGACAAACGTATCTTGACATTCAATCGTCTGCACTCAGTTTTGCGCACGCAATTTTAGGTATTTTTAGTTGCACTTTTGGTACCACGAAAATGAAATTAGGTTTTTTATCGAGTCAACTTTTGACATTAAAAAAAAAACTTAAGTTTTGTTCCGTGATCACAGCAACACTTTAAAAAAAATAACTGTAACATAAAGTGAAAAATGTGACCTTTAATGTAACTTTATATTACACTTTTTTTTTTTTCTTTGAAGTTATGTATTGTTTAAAGCCTGTCAATATGTGTTTACCTTTGAATTCTTAATTTGAAGATTATGATATGAGTGTAGATAAAATATATTATGATTATTTTTATTGGTGGCGCTAGTTAGCCCACTGCATCACCTTAACCAATCGCGCCGCCATATTAGTAGAATAAAATAGTGTTACCAAAAAACATTTTTTACGTATTCACGCTGAAATGTGGGTAGTTTGAAAGCCGCGGTTATCTTCTTCATCAGCCATCCGACACCCACTGCAGGACATAGGCTTCCCTCGTGGTTTTACAATCATGAGGGGTTTTTGCCATAATCGCTACGCTTGGCAGGCGGGTTGGCGATCGCAGTATACGGTTGAAATCTCAGGAAGACGCTGCTGCCCGTCTCCTGGTAATTGATTTCCTTAGTCGCCTTCTACGACATCCACGGAAGGAAATGGAGTGACGCTATTCTTAATCCGGCGCCACACGAAACGTAATTAATAAGTAATTAAAAATGCCATCTATTTAGAATATTACCTTTGAGTACAGACGTAAATAAAACAAAAGGGTAGAGAAATATCGTTTCGAAAAATGCGCAAAACAATTAGTGTGGCGCGCACGCACCGCCGTGGCTAGTAGCCAGCCATGGTTCTAATAGATTCAAGTTCGATTCAAGACATTTTTGAGAAGTGCCTTTAAAAAACAACAAACTAGCGTGTTCGATAGGTATTGTTAATGCACGTTCATTTTGCTATGGCTTTAAAACTGCCCAAAATCCACGGTGTATAGAGATTTTGTTACACCCTGTATGGCATGGAACTTAGATTTATACAAGAAAAAATCCAAGAAGAAATAAAATGATCCTCTTTTTCACTCGCACCGCAAGTGCGAACGGGCGGGTGACCGAAATCCAAGAGATACGTTAGTCACGACTAAAAGTCATATTTTACTTTCATAGTGGGTTCTGTCGGGGCGTATACGTAACAAGGGGCCTACTCCATTTATTTAATACATAAGTAAAAATACAATGGCAATGTGGCGGACTTAATGCTATAAGCCAGTCAACCACAGGTGGTGCAAGAAATTAACTGGTAGTCATACGAAATAGACGGATAAGGCGATTTACTTCAACTAAAATTAGATAAGCCGGCAAATAGTCAATAATAAATAAGTGAATAGGTATTTTGTTTAAAATTTTGGTATTTTTAAAGATCCTTGAAGCCAGTGACTACGGCAATTGCAACATAGGCGAAACATGGGTAATAAGGCACATAATTAGTAAAAAACTCTATTATACTTTAATTGCACTTAAACCAATGTACCTACTCCAGTCAACCGCTGGAGGTGGAAGAAAGATTGGACCCGTTCATTGTGTAAAATTTACATTTCCATGTCACAAGTTGCTTTAAATAGACGTACTTTAAGTATTTATAATCTATTAGTTCTACATTTAACGGGTCTAAACGCAATTTTTCCTTCGTGAAGTCAATCACCTTAATTGTCAAAGTTCCACCAATGTTGCGGTTGCCGTGGTCAACGGTAGACCGCGGTGGTCATTATTAGATCCTTTAAATGAACTTTACGCCGTTTTATCTTCAGTTTTTTTTTACTTGAGGTTTGCTAGGATCGGGGTATGTGGCAAATCCTGGCTGTGCCCACCCTTCACGGATAAAGGCGTAACTTTACATCATGCTATGTTTTTACTTGTGTAAGTATTGTGTCGTAGGCCGGAAACATTAGTGAATGGACGAAAGTAGCCAGATCTGATGTATTAAAAAGGGAACAGGGAGGTGTACGGGTAGTACAGCGGTGGTAGCCTAGTCGGTAGAACATCAGACTTGGAAGAGACCCAGGTTCGATTCCCAGTGCCTGCATGTACCTATGACTTTTTTTTCTCAGTTATGTATACGTACATTTGTGAAGTTATAGTAGCAATGACACTCGCTAACCGTGAAGGAAAACATGGTGAGGAAACCTGAGTGTCTGAACTATTCACATACCTCAGCGCTCGAAATCGCCAATCCGCGGTGGGCACGCGTGGCGATTAAGCGCATACTCTATCCATGAGAGAAGGCCTGTGCCCTACAGTGGGACGCATATAAGCTGCTTATGATATGACGGAAAGTACGACAGCACGAATCACGCGTTCTATAGCGCTAAAATGACAGAATTTGACAATTCATTTACTGCAAAGACGCGACTTTGCGTACTACCAATGCTGTTAACAAACACAACCTATTAATTCCTTCCATAGATAAAAAATGTGTGAAGCACACTTTGGCCCAAAAAAGCTACTATAACATTAAAGATTATTTAGGTGACAGTGATGTCTGGAAATAAGGCGAGTTCAATGCATGAGTTCCAGGTTTTAAAATATTTATATAAACTCCGTTAATTAATGACTCGAAGAGACTAACTTTGGAGTTTATTTGCCCATTTTTTCTCCAAAATTATCTAGATTTTGAAACGGACACCGAGTTTAACTTGCAACGTTCATTAGGTCACAGTTTCTGTGCTACTTTGAACAAAAATTGTTTGATTTGATTGGATTTGATCTTTCCGCAGAACGAAAGAAATAGAGAGTAGCAACCTAGAAGCCCATATTTGTCAGCTCTCGATGGCTAATTTTTCCTCCGAGGAGGACGTCCAGACCCCACTTTACCCTTCTGGCTTGAAATTGAAATCCTCCAGGCACTAGCTAACGTAGCTAAGTGGTTGTATTTCACAAGCCTCATCCATGTTTTCTTTATTAAAGACTCCAAAAGGAGCGCAAAGGTTGACCCTTTGAAGAAGATTTTCTCGGCTCTCAGGAGCCGAATCTGAGATGCGAGTGGGGTTAAGGACATCTTACTTACTGGCACTTACTTTTGATTTGCTAAGTTCGTCTCCTTCTTTAGCTGGTGAAAATAAATAAAGAAATAAGAAAAATCTTTATTTGTCGTCACTCTTTAGCACAATTTGGTAGTAGTTATTTGGATGACAAGCAGATTTGTGAGTAATACTGACTTGTAATATTCGGTATGCGTCGTTGCAATTATCACTCAGATATTTATTTATACTTGGCTGGGTAATAGGCCTCTGCATTTCACGCCACTTATCACGATCCTTTGCCATACGCAACTACTGATTCCCGGCTACTCGGGCTATAGGTACCATCGTTATTGAGAAATCATACGACTCATTTAACTTAAGTTCCATAAAAGTGTTCGTTATCTCTATTTATCTCACTGTTTTAGTTCAGCATTGATTTGAATTAATATTTTCATTAACATTTTTAGGGTTCCTTATTCAAAGGGTAAGGGACTCTATTACTAAGACTCACCTGTCCGTCCGTCCATCCGTCTGTGACCAGGCTGTGTCTCATGAACCGTGTTAGTTAGACAGTTAAAATTTTCACAGATGTATTTCTATTGCCGCTATAACAAAAAATACCAAAAACAGAATAAAATAAACATTTAAGATACAAAAAACGTATTTTTTTGCTCGATATTAATACTGGCAACAGGTAGACGCTTCATCATCATCATTCAGCCACAAGAAGTCCAATGCTGGACATAGGCCTCCTCCATGGATTTCCAAATTTCGACCCCATAAGCCATTAGTTCTGCGTGCTAAATGGTAGACGCTTGAAGTATTCAAATCCTGCATAGATAATGGTACGGAACCCTTCGTGCGTGAGTCCAACTCGCACTTGGCCGGTTTTTATCTCTTGCCACCTGCATATTAGTTGTAGGTACTTTTCCGAAATATTTGTGTGCGTTTTAAGCAGAGGGTAGAGAAGTTATGAACTCCTCAGGTATCGACCTACACGACATTCCGAAATTAAATTGAATTGAATTGAAATAATTTATTCACTTAAAACACAGTACAATGACCGAGTACAATTTTAAATTATAAATTAAAAAGAAACATGCAAGGAAAGCCAGTGCACTGCGTTTGTGAAAGGACCCGACTCAGCATTTGTCACAAAAGGGGTACCTTCTGTAACGCTGGTATTCTGTCGGCACCTAATAAGTAAAATAAATAAAAACAAAAGACACACACAATAGATATTAAGAAAAATAAAATAATTAAATAATATAATAATAAATATGTAAATTTTCAAATATATAAACAGATATTCTTAATTGATATTCATATTATTAATTGATTAACACAGTTGTCACTCACACTTTCCCACTTATACAGTAAATTATTTACGTGTTATTTTAAACAAGATTTAAAGTGGAGTTATCACCTACACTAACGAAAGTGTCTAATGTCGGATTAATTCTACTCACACTTAAAGTATTTGGCATACCAAATTAGTTAAAAACAATTGAATCAAAACCAAAAATGTATGTTATGTACTCCGGACAAATATACCTACTCATTGTAAAATTTAAGTAAATCCGTAAAAATTGTGTTTATACAAAAAGGGCACGTTTATTTGTAAAACCATAAATATCACTACTGTTAATATAATATATAGGTGATATTATCACCTTACAGGTAAGCATTACCCATACGTAGGCGAACTATTACTATCTTATCACCCACCATTTCAGTGCAATACTCGGAAATGGCAAAACGTTTTCCTCAAAAAAATTCAAGGATGGCCGGTAAATAAATGCCTCAGACTGTGTGGTGTGGGCTCTCGAAAATGGAAGCTTTTAGGCGAATGTCTGCATTTGAAGTCTCTACTTAGAGGGGCGCTTTAAAAAGTGAAATGTCTCCTATTTTTAACCTGACAATATTCGGCTATAAGCCGCCATAGGGCGCCAGTGACGTAATGGACCAACGGAAGAATTTGTCAAAGGAAATTTTTGACGTTCATCTTTTAGCCGATTCTCCTGAGTGTTACTTACGCTTTTCCCTTTTGCTTTTTGAAGCCTAACTGCCATTAAGTCATGCTTTGTATCTAAATGCACAGTATAACCTAATTACTAAAAGCATTAGGGGCAAATTGCAAAAGACTAGCAGACTGATAGCATACAAACCTACGAGTTCGATAGACAAATGAAACCTACTTATGATATGTACCAATAAGTACGATTGCTCGACTCCTCGTAGGTCTAGCGGCACACGCTTGACTATCAAAACGAAGGTCGTGGGCTCAATTCCCATAGGAGGCTGACGTATTTGATTCGTTTAAATGGCCTCAGTGCGCTTGTATTGTCTATGTTTGTGTGGTCCTTGCCATAGCTCAGGGTAACCTAGTTCGATTCCAACCATAAAAAAATCGTACAAAAACGAACGAAAAGTACGCTCTTTTTAGACGTCACTCTGTAATAGATTTGTCTATCTTTAAGAAACAGATTAACCCGATCTAAAACGAAAAATGTATCAGTCGCCCTCACGCCCTGCTGACTCTTTTTACCTATTTTATTGCAAACGGTACCTGCTCAAAAAGGAATGTATACAACGAAAAAAACTCCAGAAAATAGGCACGTGTCGCAAAGACACCGCACTCTTCACCCGCTCTCCGATACATTTCGCGTGTACTTCGCGGAAATTGGAAACGTCTGACAGACGCAGCAATGGACGGCGGGCACTACTGAAAAATGGCTGCGGGAAAGCGCTGACTCGAACACGTCCGTCGGCACATGCCGTAGCAGTAAAAATCGGACATTTTTCGGGGCCAAACGGTAGGGTAAAGCGCTACCTACGTGTGCATTTTCTTGCGTCTAAAAGCTTTTAGCAAGGACATTCGGGAGTAATCTCTTGGAAATTTGAACGTTAAATAAAAGGCACAGAAAGTTCGTTTTCGGGTCCACATATGAATCAGTCTATCTGGCCGATAGACAATGATCATGTATATTTCTTCTTAACCATCAACAACTTCTTAACAATAACTTTCAAAATAAAATAAAATAGAGTTTATTTGCCAATTACAACAATATATAAATACAAACATTGTACTGAACAATTCTGAACATGCGTTCAGACTTTACAGTCATGTAAAACACTATCAAAGGGTATGGATAGCCTTTTGATAGCATTTTACTCATCTATTATAACTCTGTTCCTATTAGCTCGCAATTTGTAATGACGATAAGGATTATTCTAGAATATTTTCTTTTTGTGGGAAGTGGCAGGAAGACGCTGGATGCAGGCCGCTTCCAACCGGTCTTTTTGGAAATCCATAGAGGAGGCCTATGTCCAGCAGTGGACTTCTTGTGGCTGAATGATGATAATGATGATTTTCTTTTTATCTGTTGCACTAAACCGTACTGAGGACCTCTTTACAAACTTGTCTGTATTACCTCTGTAAAGAGGCTCGAAATTTCGCCGATGCCTGCACTTGTCCATTAGCTCAGTTAGGAGAGCGCTGGCACGGTTAGCCAGAGGTCGCGGATTCAAGTCCCGGCATGGGTGGCAGTTTTAGCCTCTAAATAGGTTTTTAAAATTATTTTAGAATATTTGAGTAGCTAAGAGTAGCCATACTAGTATATAGATACCAAAATATAAGGCCGTGCTCATGGAATCAGAGGCTTAATTATGCGCACGTTCGCGATAGTAATTAGTTTGGAATTTGACAGTAAGACGATTGGAATCGTTCAGTGATTGGTGCGTGTAACATAGGAGCAGATCAGCTTGAATTTATCTGAGAGATTACAGAGGATCATGCTTGAACCATTATAAATAATTTATAGATTCTTGGCACAATGGCAGATTAGGATGGAAACACCAATAAATAAGATTAGCGGAGCAATCTTAAGCGTTCCTCGTAGATACCTAAGACAAATACATTTTGCTCCAGTAAAAAACGAAAAACACAGAGACACAGAGAAAAACACAGAGCCACAAATCACACAGACACAGAGAGTCACAGAAGGCTGGCCGAGAACTGGCCGTTGTTCGGTGGGTATATAGGCCCCACCCGATGGATTGATTAGATTAATACTCTTTGATTGATGACATTAAGAAGGCGGCAGGAGGACAATGGACAAGATTAGCAGGGGACCGGCATGGTTGGCATGACGCTGAAGAGGCCTATGCCCAACAGTGGGCGTGTTTCATGGGCTGTATAGATAGATAGATAGAAAAAAGATCTCGATGAAAACATGAAGTGAAAAAGGGAGGGGCTTCTATCATATACTCGTCAATGTCCCGCTTATATTCATTTGATTATTTACCTACTGTGTGTAATTCTTTGTAAGGTTTATTAACTTGATTATGTACCTAAGGGGTGTAATTCTTTGTGATGTTGTCAAATAAATAAATTTATTTTTTATTCTTATAATAAGAATGGTTACCCCCCTTTTTATACTTTACTGCACACAAAAGATATAATGTCCTGTATATTACGTAAGAAATAACATGGTCAAAGGCGAACATATCTCTGACTTCATAGTCAAGAAAGACAGGTAGGTATTGATCAGAGCCCTCCACTTCTTCGGTCGGTTTGTTTGAAGGGCAACCATTTTGTAAGTGGTAAGGCTTGCATTAACGCCGACTGGCGGCATTAAGCGGCGTTTAACTGAAATTCTTCACACAAAATCCGATTTAAATAGCGGCTTAAGTGACATTTAAGGAATGGTGCAAGTCGGCCTAAAGAGATAGGTTTCTCACACATCGTGTTTCTATCGCTTCCTCTTTTGTGCCCTGCACGACGCCCTGTCCCCCATTTATGTAGCAGAATTTGCGAAGGTTATCGAAGTGTGAGGTGTGTACGGAGGCAAGCGGATGAAAGACACTTTTTATAGGATTTGTTACGAAAGGTGTTTCGGTGGAAGCCTTTGCTTAGAAAGCCTAACTTAATGTGCGCTTAGGTACCTACATGTAATATTCTATTCAAATATTGTGACTGGAAATATTTTTGTAAAAAAAGTAAGCTTGCTAAACTGGAGCAGTATTCGCCTCATCGCGCAAACTAACGATGAAATGAATATACGAAAAAAGTCGGTCTGAATCATTGAGAGCACCTTAATCTGTAAGCTTAGGAAAGGAAAATCTTAACCATTGCGGCTCAAGAGATTCTGGCTTATACAGATAAGACAGATGGAAGAACTATAAGACATACAGGCATACGTTCGGTACGAAACCATGAAATATCTTCAAAATTAAAACTTCACTGCAAAGCAAAATTAACTTTGTATTCTATACCGTACGACCTACTTCACACGTCCTGAAAGTGCTGCAAAATTAGCTACATGACTATTTATTGCCTATTATTTCTATTTTAGACGCTGCCATTTCTGTGAAGTTACGATTTACTCACGTTCATTCAACAACAATGTAAACATTTCTGCTGCTCGGGTAACAAAGACTAGATTAAAGGACTGTTGGCGGCACATGCCATGGTCATAAAGCCCGGTACAGCGATTTCCAAGAAAATGATTCTCACATTTTTGTACCATCAACAAAACGAGGGGACACCTTTTCCTGTTAGAATGCGATGCACGGCGGTAGCTGTTATTGCATATTCTAAACTTAAACGTTAACCGTCTTATTTATAAAAACCGGCCAAGTTCGGAAGGAGGGGTTTTTACCAGCTTTATAGAACTAACAACTTCATCGAAGTAATTTTCAATGGAATTTGTTCGAAGATTTTCTTTTATAAGTTGGTCGCCTATTACTCATAACATAACATAAACAGCCTATATACGTCCCACTGTAGGGCACAGGCCTTCTCTCAGAGAGATAGTATGGGCTTAATCACCACGCGTGCCCACCGCGGATTGGCAATTTCAAGCGCTGAGGTATGTGAATAGCTCAGACACTCAGGTTTCCTCACGATGTTTTCCTTCACCGTTAGCGAGTGCTATTGCTACTATAACTTCACAAATGTACATAACTTAGAAAACCAAGTCATAGGTACATGCCCGCACCGGGGATCGAACCTGGGTCTCCCACTTCCGAGTCCGAGGTTCTACCCACTAGGCTATCACCACCGATTACTCATTAACTTGTAAAGCCTACGTAGCCACAACAGTGTTCCTTTTAAGTTTATAACATATGGTACTGCCCTGAATTTTATCAGCCGTTTAGACCGGCGAGGGAGAGACGCCCTAAGCTAAAAAAAAACCAAAAATATAACGGTTTACTGTCCTCAGAGGCCTTATTTTTCCACTAAATTATGCCGGAATCCTGACGTTTGTGGTAGCAATTAGTATGGAATTTGACAACTAAAAGATTGGAATCGTTCAGGATTTTGTGCGCGTAATACAGAACCAGTTGGACTTATGGCGATCCCGACTAAATTATGATTTATAAAGGACAATCTCATTTTAATAATACTGTAAGCCTTCCACTACCTAAGGTCACGTATTAATGTCCGATACTCTTATATCGGAGGACAGATTAGACTGTCAAATAAAAACCTTGCTGTCATGTCAGAACAACTTTGCGGTGGCCGTTTATTTTTTGATTTGGGAAGGACAGAAAGAAATGGCGCACCTTATTCGTATTTGCACCTACTACACGTATCTCCAATAATTCCGGTGTACAATAAAGAATATTCTTGTCTTATCTTATCTTATCTTGGGGGAGGGGGGCTATGTCCAGCAATCGACGATTACGGACCGATTGATTAGCGACAAAAACAGAAAGACAACAAAAAAACTAGAAAATAACACACTTACCTTCTATTATCATTTGTTGTTATGATTTGTAGTAAAATCGCTGTTACAAATTAAGTAGGTACAGTTGACAGCCGGTCAACCTTCACATGTTTGTGGCAGAGTTACCCTTGGCGTCGATAAAGTACATGTCTGTAAAAGTTGATGTGCTCTCCACTGTAGGTATAGCGGCCTATGAAAATCGAGCAGAAAATTCTGCAGTTTACTTAAAACATTCACATAAACCTTTATTTCCGATTGCACCACCCCTCGTGGCTACGCCCATACTTTTGGTCAGGAGTTCGCGCGGCGATTTATGACCCTTATTGAACGGCGCGCGTTTGCTTTTAACTACGGGCCGTGTTGGCCGAATGGCCGAAGATATTGGATGCTGTTATTGAGCTTATTGAAAAATGTTTCAGCGTAGTCGATTTCGGCGTTGCCTCTCGGGAGGGATAGCCTTTTGCGGGAACCCAAACACTCATTATCTTTGCAGTTGTGTTTTATCGGAGGAGAGAGGAGGATCACACACATAACTTTGAAATGAATGTATTTAAATTCCAAAGCTTTTTCGAGTTTTTGGAGAAAAACATAATTCAAATATTATCATCATCGGCATACGCTTGTCCACTGCTGGACATAGGCCTCTCCTATAGCACGCCAGTGAGCACGGTCCTCGGCTACTCTCATCCAGCTCTTGCCAGCCGCCCTGCGGAGATCATCGCTCCACCGAGTCTGAGGACGTCCTACACTACGTTTACCGATCCGCAAATATTATATTCATTATGAAAAGAAAATGCTTCATGAAAGTCAAAGTTTTTTGGAGAAGAAGCTAACAAAGAAACTCCATATTTATTCGTCTAGAGATATAGAGAACTCCAAAAATAGTACATTGTTACTCTAAGAGTGAAAGCTACGCTCGGGCGCCAAAGCTTCTCATTTTCATTACGAATATACGGAAATTCAAAATAAAAACATGAATTAGCTAAAATGTTAATAATATAAGACAAGATAAGAATATTCCTTATTGTATACCGGAAAAAATTTTACATAAACAGCAATAACAAAAGGAAAGACACAATTGGCGGCCTTATTGCTAATAGCAATTTCTACCAGGCATCCTCATATTGGAAAATTTGCCGATGGAGAAATATATACGGGTTAATACATCTCTGCTATACGGAAGTACAAACAAAACTCTACAACTCGAAAAAAAAACGAAGATCGGATTGCCGCATTCCCGCCTTTTTTTCTCGTCGCTGGCTAGCTGGAATTTGAAAAGTTGGCACATGGTTCAACAGAAATTTGAAAGTAGAACTAGTTTTTTTTTTAAATTATTTGACAGATGTCAGTTGAAAACGATTCTCCCTAGGGCTGAAAAGTATTACTTTCAACCCGCTTCTTAGGCAACTTCAGAGCTCTTTTCCAATTATGAGTAATGAAAAATATCTTTCCTTATTTTTTCCGGTTTCAAATTGAGAAGCTATGAGAAGTGTTTAGTTTTCCAACCAGTAGTTTTCGACTGTTCCGAAAGTTGCGGTTTTTTGTATTTTCATAAAAATTACATGAAATGTCGTATATTAGTGGCACTCTGTATGATGGTTTTAATATGCAATAAAGAAAAACTCCATATAAACATAGTTTGGTTTTACTTTCCAAAATACTAGCTCGATCGGAATTAAACTTTGTAAATATAAAAATCTTGCATAAGGTTTTTACAGTGAAAATATGAAAAAGAAAAAAGTAATAGCAAATTTTCACATTAATTACTTATTTCTGATGAAAATATGATAACTTTCTCAACTGCTTTCTCTATAATTTTTTCTCTTTCTTTCTCTTTCTATCTCTCTAATAGATAGAAGATAGAATATTCTTTATTGTATAAGAGATTACATTGTACTACTTTGTAATACTACTGACACTTACAAATCTCATTAGGTATTGTTATTAAAAGTTTTCTACCAGTTTCTAAATCAAAACCAAACTACACTAAAATCAAACCACTCCTGGATAGAATTAAGACGTCAATCGACTCAAGTTCAAATTCAAATGCTTCCCTCGAAGCATAAACCACATTGCGCCGCACCGCATGAATACCAAGCGTCCAATTACAAAAAGGCGTTGAATTTAGCAAAACCTTTCCTTGCAAACGACATGCAACGTTGGTCGCGAACGTACGCTGTTGAGCCACAGATGTGCCAATCGTAAAACTTGAGAAAGACCTGTACAAGAGGCCAGAGCTTAAAGTGTTTGAAAACCGACTGCAAAAATCACGAGTATGCGTATACATCACATAAACTTGAAGGGTTCTTGATGTTTATTTTAGCTGTAGATTGTAAGTGATGACAACTGTATTGTGCCAAGGATAGAGTAGTAGTCCAATCCAAAGGAAATCAGTAGTCAAATAGTTTAGGTGACGTAATTTTGATTTTCACCGTCCCTGACAATATTTAAGAGCAGAGTGCAAAAACATTATTTTAACTTAGTTTAAGTTTGATTTTTTTTTTATTTTTGGTGAATTAATAGTATGACGATTTTTATTTATGTATGTTTAAACTGTATTTATTTCACACTAGCTGTTGCCCGCGACTTCGTTCACGTGGTAATTTTGATATTTATTTTTCCGGGATAAAAAATAGCCTATGTGCTAATCCAGACTATAATCTATCTCTGTGCAAAATTTTGCGTGAAAGAGTAACAGACATCCATCCATACATAGCAACTTTCACGTTTATTAGTAATGAGTTATGTACCGTTTATGTATGTGTACTAAATATAGAAATATCTTAGTATTGTTTAGTTGCACCTTGCACCGACTGCCCGTCATTTAGCTTCTCAATTTTTTTCCGTCAATGCTTGTCTGGAAGAAACTACTTTTAGTAATAATTGTACTGTACTATATTATTGTTTAATGGTCATATGTAATTCCCGGTGTACAATAAGAAATATTCTATCTTTCTAATTTAAAAATAACAAAATGGTGCAAAAAGGTTTATTCCGTTACAAGCTCGCCCCCGCCTATATCCCGGAAGTGAAGGCAGTAACCAGAGTTACGGCGCCAAAACAAAGGTCGTGGGTTCGATTCCCACTGACGGCCGCCGTACATTTGTGTAAATGGCCTCAGCATGGGTGTATTTTTACGTTTGTGATATCCTTGCCTGGTTACTAAAGCACAGGGTATCCTAGTTTGGGACCAGTGCAATCAGTAACAATGTTTCTGGTACTTTATTCCGTGGCTTGGTTTACCGAAGGCTCTTAGCAGCATTGCCTTTTGCCGCAGACAGCGTCCGTCGAATATTTATTGTAACTATTGGCCGGGACAGGTTTACTGTTAGCCGCTCTGCTACGGAACTAAGGCCTTCGGGTTTAGTTTCACTGACATTCTTGTTATTGGTCGACTAGTTCTTTACGGTTTAGATAAATAAATATAGACAGATAGAGAACACTTTATTGCACAACCAGGTGAAGGAATTACACATAGTTTATTATATCTTCAATACCAAAGGTTTTCTGGAAGAGCACTTGCGTTAAGCACGCCCTTGTACATTTACAATGTAGTTAGTGCAATAAAGGATTAAAATAAATAATAATATATCTAAGTAGTGGTAAGGAATTGGCTTATATACATAGGTTTATTTTTATGTAGCCTTCATAAAATGCAAGAGAAGAAGGTATCGACAAGTTCTTGCCGGAGTACTCAGAGGTGGCAAATCGCCGAAAATCTTGGTTTGAAATGTGGGATAATGTTCTCCCACTTTCCAGTGGGTCAGGATGGTGTATATTAGGGGTTAAAGTATGAAATTGCCGTTTTATTGCAATAGGTTCTTTGAATTGACATAGAATCTTCATGGTTTGAGGTTTTCGAATGAAACTTTTTTCAAATGCTTTCTATGATGTTCTTTTTTTAAAAAATGTGAAACATTTGAATATCGAATATTGAATATCAACAAGGCAACACAAGTTTCAACACGCGTTTCTTTCTGCAGATCAGTCAAATCATGAGGCACCCATTTTTCGTATTTTTTTTATTTTATTGATTTGACGCAAGTGAGTCAATATTGTGGGTAAGGTAACGTTAAACCATGCCGCTAATTCCTGGGTAGTTTGACTAGGGTCGGCTTCCACTATCTCTCTTAATTCATCGTTATTCACCTGTGTGGGCGGTCTTCCTCGTTTCAAATGTTTCACATTTTTTAAAAAAAGAACATCATAGAAACCATTTGAAAAAAGTTTCATTCGAAAACCTCAAACCATGAAGATTCTATGTCAATTCAAAGAACCTATTGCAATAAAACGGCAATTTCATACTTTAACCCCTATTATTAATTATCAAAATTTCGACCTGTATCCCGGAGCGGTAGGCCAGGGTTTGCCGCCTGACAGACTTCTTTCGCTTTATCAATAATTTGTTTTGTTACAATGTCATTATTGTTGTTGTCATTCTTGGTTCAAGGATGCAAGCAATAATCTAACGTGAGAATTCGAACAATTGTCTTTTAAGATCACAGTCATGTTATGAATATTTTTACGCATACAATTTGCAAATTCACATACCACATCGTGTTTTTTGTTAATCTATTAACTCAATGTCAACGTTCTCGGCTATATTTTATTCTGTGACGCAGCGCTACCGAAGTTGTATGCCAACATACATAAATTCATTTTTCCGCATATAAATTACTTGACGACTTTTGCCGTTTTATTTCCTGTCCGAGGGTTTCGTGCGCAATTTGTGAAACGTCAGCGAACCTATTGGGTTTGTTTTGTGTTCCCGATAGGCGCAATCCGATTTCGAGAAATATCGCATACTTTTAAAGAACCTAAAGGGGTCGTTGTATGTACACGGCGAGGTTTCGTGTGTGAAAGAGACTAAAACTACTACTTTACAGGTTCTTGATTCGTGTTTCTCAATACATCGCATAGCAATGAATGCAAAGTCAAAATACATTCGCTTTTATCTCTACGACAATAAAGTTTTTTGTATTTTGCGTTCGCGGAGACAACAATCCGGATTCTTGACATTGGTCATAATACAAAAACTATTGTCGATAGCATTTGTCATGATAAAGATACAAATCGCAGTAATACCAACTTAAGAAAAAATCGTGAATGTCCGGAAGCATATTTAGACGTATAGTTTTCAAATCAAGAATTGCGAGGGCGTCCCTGGATGTCTGTGGCGAGGTTCCGCGAGAGATTAAAGGCTTAATTATTTGCACAAATTCCTGAAGTATTCCTAACGTCTATCTGTCACATTTCATACTAATTACTATTGTTAACGTCAGGAGACCGACAGAATTTGGGGCACGTAATATACGGGGAAAAGGCCTGCAGTGCCTCTAAAGTGGGCAGCTGTAGGCTGTTAATGATGATGATGCTCAGATTCTATATTAACGGATCAAATATAAAATAGTAGTTTATGTGACTGTCATATAATGAGGGTTATTAAAACACGAGCGAGATTTTAAAAAACGAGCCTTGGCGAGTGTTTTAATGGCATTCGCGAGTGTTTTAATACCAAGTTATGTGCAGTCTCATACACTACTTTATCTACACTCATAATGAAATTTTTGAAACAAAATGGCGCAATTTCGACAAAAGTATCTTGACATTCAATCGTCTGCACTCAGTTTTGCGCTCGCAATTTTAGGTATTTTTAGTTGCACTTTTGGTACCACGAAAATGAAATTAGGTTTTTTATAGAGTCAACTTTTGACATTAAAACAAAAACTTAAGTTTTGTTCCGTGATCACAGCAACACTCTAAAAAAATAACTGTAACATAAAGTGAAAAATCTGACCTTTAATGTAACTTTATATTACACTTTTTTTTTTATTTTCTTTAAAGTTATGTTTAAAGCCTGTCAATATGTGTTTACTTTGAATTCTTAATTTGAAGATTATGATATGAGTGTAGATAAAATGGTTAATAATCATCAGCCGTTTGACTGCAGGACATAGCCCTCTTTCGTGGTTTTCATAACTATGAGAGGTTTTGCAACAAATGTATTATAAGGAGGGGGGGGCACATATAAAAATGAATATTTCAGCAATGATATAATACAATACACACTAATACTTGCTATTAATTATATACACACTAATAATTACGGATATATAAACCATAATATGTAAGATAAGGCATCTTGCGACCATAGCCACACCGGTAACACACTATCAAAAGAAGTACCTAGTAAAAACCTATGTACAGGCAAAAAATTCCACCCATGCTAGGACTTGAAGTACTTATTATGAAGTACCTAGTAGTGAGAATAATAATTGGCCTTTGCATCTATGTAATGAGATGATTTATACAGGGTCCGGTGGCACCTTCACTCACACCCATCTTGGGTGAAGAGACCACTCGGACGCTGTGCTTTTTTTAGATGGAGTAGGCTTGCTCAGCACCTATACCATCCTGACAGCTTAGTCGGCCTAGCCCACAGGAAAGACAAGTCAATACGTGCGGAGCCAATCAAGGCGGGGGTTCCCTCACGATGTTTTCCTTCACTTTGCGTTTTGTAGTTAGCAATATTTGCACGGTATTAATAAATTGCTTTTCGCTCTGAGATCGGTCTTAGTTGCTCATTTCATAGATGCTGTTTGAAGGAAAACGGCGTAACAAATCAGTTAAATAATAATAATATTGACAGTCCTCAGATCTTAAACTTGAGAACGCTTTATTATTAAGGATCTTAATAATGAAGCGTTACGAAACATAACTTTTTATATTAAAATTAAGTCAGAAAGAAATGAATACGTAAAGCAATATGACATAGAGAATCTTATTAAAGTCAAATATGAAATAAAAAACTGGCGAAGTGCGAGTCGGACTCGCGCACGCAGGATTGCGTACCATTATCTACATAACATTTTAATATTTGAAGCGTCTACCTGTTGCCGTTATTAATATCGAGCAAAACACGTTTGTTTTTATTTTACTTTATTTTGTAAGTTAATATGCAACTAAATTTTCTGTGAATATTTCCATCGTCTACCTGTTGCAATAATATCAAGCAAAAAACCGGCGAATAAATCACGTTTGTTGTATGGGAGCACCACTTAAATATTTATTCTGTTTCTAGTGTTTGTTGTTATAGCGGCAACAGAAATACATCATCTGTGAAAATTTCAACTGTCTTGCTACCAAGGTTCATGAGATACAGCCTGTTGACAGACAGACAGACTAACGGACAGTGAGACAGATGGACAGACAGTCAGACGGACAGTGAAGTTTTCGTTACAGGGCCCCGTTTGGCACGCTTCGGGTACGGAACCCTAAGAACTAAGATACGCTATAATCAGGCAAAGACGACTCTTTGTACAAATCAGTGTACGGAAGGTATTCCGTGCATAGGTTTCCGTATACAATACAATACAATACTAATAAACTTTGTTTCTCCATCCACAAATAAGGTACAAAAGAGGTGGCACAATATGGCACAATCTGAAGTAATTTGTGGAAAGACTGGGTCCTAAACTAGATCAGAGATCTGTATCTTAGGATGCCAGGCCTCCCAAAAACTAGGACAGCGAAGTAGGAAACATACTGTAGACACAGCGTAGTAGGAAACATACTGTAGACACTAAGTCAGCCCAAGTCAAAAATCGACGGAGAAATCAAATTAAAGAAAATATATAAAGGTTTAGTAAGGTTTCCTTATCCTTTGGTTACGGGACCCTAAAAAGACTAATCTTCAAACGATATCGAGTTTCTCAACCTTGGACTGAGGCTAAACACGAGTTTTATTCATTCATAACGATGGAAAGGTCAAAAGAAAATGCTTCGCCTTAAAAATTTTGCGCCGAGCCTCGGGGGAGCGTCTTTTCTCCCTTTTTCTTTTATCCTCAAATAATTAAAAGTTAACAGAATACCGGCTATTTACCTGAATTTCATTTGAGAAATGAGAAATTAAATATTTTGAGATTTCATTGTTCTTATGATAATCCCTAATTACGTGGAGATGCTACAGAGCGGAGGACTCCTAGTATAGGAAACTTTGGTTAAACTTTTCGACAAAATTCTAATGGATAATACCACCCCAAAGGCTTGGAACAGCGCAAGTCATTGTTAACATCCAACACAAGAAAGGCGACAAAAGTAAATAAGAAAAATACCGCCCCATCAGCCTACTCTCGCAAGTCTATAAGCTTTTCGCAAAAATCCTGTGTAACAGACTGACTTTTGACAAACACCAACCAGTCAAACCAGCTGGCTTCCAGAGTGGATTCTCGACCATGGACCATATTCACTCCGCCCAGCAGTCGATGGAGAAATGCCGAGACTACGACCTGCCCTTGTGCTTTGCCTTCGTCAATTACAAGAAGGCTTTTGATAGTGTCGAGCACTGGGCAGTGTTCCATTCTCTTCATCGCTACATTATTGACAAAATGTGTGTGGATATCCTCCTGGTGCTCTACAAATACGCCACTCTGCAGGTGCGACTTCACAATCTAACTAAACCTGTAAATATCAACAGGGGAGTACGCCAAGTTAACACAATCTCGCCAAAGCTCTTCACCAACGTCCTAAAAGACGTGATGAAGACTCTAGACTGGAGCGAGGAGGGTATCAATATTAACGGCGCGTATATATCGCATCTATGGTTTGCCGATGACATCACCATCCTCGCTGATATCGTCGCGGATCTCCAGTGTATGCTCGCAGAATTGCACGAAGCGTTCCTGAAAATCGTTTTCAAGATAAACACGGTCAACACAAAAGTCATGGCCAACCATCTAGTAACTAAACTGAACATAACTGTCCGTGATTGCCCAATAGAGGTAGTCGATGAGTATAACTAAGTCTACCTAGGACATTGGTTATTTTTTGACCGAGAATCCTAGGTAAAGGAGACTACGCGGCGGATTCAGCAGGGGAGGGCTGCTTTTGGAAAACTTGCCGATGTCTTCAACTCAAAAATTCCGCAATTTCTAAAGACAAAGACATGTAACCTGCATATTCTGCCCATTCTCACATCATCATCATCATCATCAGCCATTTGACATCCACTGCAGGATATAGGCCTCCTTCGTAGTTTTCATAACCATGAGGGGTTTTGCCGTAATCGCCACGCTTGGCAGGCGGGTTGGCGATCGCTGTATGCGGTTGGAATCTCAGGAAGACGCTGCTGCCCGTCTTCAGGTAATTGATTTCCTTAGTCACCGTCTACGACATCCATGGAAGGAAATGGAGTGACTCTATTCTCAAGTGCGCTATTTTTATTCTCGACTATACATTCTCACATACGGAGCCGAAACGGAGACTCTCACAAAGCAGAATATGCATCGTATATTAAAGTAGTACAAAGAGCTATGGAGCGAGCCATGCTAGGTCTCAGACTCGTAGGTCGGGTGCCCAATGTCGTCATTCGTCGCAGGACGAAGGTTGACGACATTGGCGAAAGAGTCTCGAGATTGAAGTGGAAATTGGTAGGACACCCGGTGAGGCGGGAAGACGGCAAGTGGTCCAGGGCAGTCACAGAGTGGTTGCCGAGATCAGGACGATGGTCAGTGGGCAGACCAGCAGCCCGATGGTCGGACGATATCGTTGAGTCGGCGGAGGGTCCGTGGATGCGGATGGGAAGGGACCGTGAGATATGGCATTCCGGGGAAAAGGTATATACCCAGCAGTGGGCAACAGTGGGCTGATAATGATGATGATAATCCTACAGACCCCAAATTCTGCTATATACCTAATTAACTACTAATTATACTTTATTGCACTCGAAACGTTTAACAGGATATTACATAAGAAATAACACGTACAAACGTGAGTTTATCTCTGTAAGTGATTTCTTCCAGCAAGCCTTGGAGAATCGGCAAAGCAGTAAAAAACGGGTCTTTATACGTAACTCATAAAAATATAAATTTAGTTAAAGTTTTTTAAATTCTTATTAAAAAAATTCTTGAATATTTCGAACACTCATTACAGCGTTCGATTACGTAGCATCCAATATCTCAATCCTTTCAAAAATCCTGTCCTTTGTAAGTTAATATGTAAGTTTTTTTCTTTATGTTTTTTTTTTAATATTTGTGTTACCATATCTGTTGCTTTATATTTTCTTGTGTTTTAGTAGTATGCCATTAAATAGCTGTCTTATTCGTCTATTTCCTCATCTAGGTACCTAGTCCTATCCCTAAACTAGGTTACCAGCTAATTCTCTGAAGTAACCACGTTCCATAAAGAAGCCTCATTACATAGGTATCGCTTTGTAGACGCTGCAGAACGTAGACGCTTTGACACAGGTCGCCTCTGTTACACTACACACACCTGATAAAACTACTTCGCACACGCATTTCGCCTGCAAGAATATTATTTTGCAGTTCTTATTATAGTGGTAAAAAACGAATTATAATCTTAGGGATTGACTCAAGCTCGCTGGACCGACGATCTGAGGCAAATTGCTGGCAGTTTTATGCCTAAACTAACGTGTGCGTATGGTTTGAGGGGCATTCAAGCTCAGCAGAAGTTTGCAGTTTCAAGGGACTGTAGACCTGAGTATATGGGTTTAATTTAAGCTCGATACCTCCACGCGTTCTCGAGATAAAGGGTCTTGACAGACAGGCGGACGGACGGACGGACAACAAAGTGATCCTATAAGGGTTCCTTTTTTTCCTTTTGAGGTGCGGAACCGTATATAATAAAAGTGGATGGATTAGAAAAGTCGCAGACAGTGGCGAGGGGAAACGAGAATGGGCTGCTCGATTGATTGAATCTTAGTAAAGCAGCCTTTTTATAGTAAACGAAATATCCTTCTTAGCGGTATGATTGTTAATACCGAAATGAAAGTCACTAGTTACATACCTACTAGTTGACGGTTTTGGGGTTAATTATTGTTATTAATACGTTTATTTTACACAAGTAAATATTACAATGGCAATGCGGCGGACTTAATGCTGAACGTACTATTTAATAAAAAAAATCAATATGCACTTTATAATTCCGCAGAAAGTAGAGATAGAATCCCAATAATAATTTTCTAGTAGCTACAATGGTTCAGGTAGTTCCCCTTACAGTCCCTTCTCAAATTACTACCCTGTATATCGCATGGATAGGTAATAAAGACAATATAATATCTTTTGCAATTAAGCCTAAACATAAAATAAACAAATTGTGTATAAAAACTACCTCGTAGTATCCAAATTAAACGTTTACTCGAGAAATCGTATTATAATACTACGTAGGCCTCTGCGCCGCGCAGTGGATTATATTTTTCATCCCATTTTTAACATAAAATCGAAATAAAGTACATATTTCTATAAAGGCCACACCCAGCCTTCAGAATATATATTTTTTATTTCGATATAACCCTAGCTAGTCTAGCCTAGCCCAATAAAACTAGTTTGAATTTTTTGGTTTTCATCAAATATTGTAGTTTTCTATTATGAAATTGGTATTTTTTTTGGTTTCAAAAATGTATTCCTCGTCTTTTATTTACCTAAAAATGATACTATTTAACTTTAGGGCAACTGCAGAGTTGTTCGATACACCATGAATTTTGGGTGATTTGAAAGCCATAGCAAAATGAACGTGCTTTAACAATAGCTGTCGAATACGCTAGTTTGTTTTTTCTAAAGGTACTTTCAAAAACTCACGACACACACTCGATTCTATGTTAGTGGCCAGCCAAAGCGGTGCGTACGCGCTCCAGGTCCACGTGTCATTGTTTTCGATTATTTTTAAAAATAATCGGCGCTTGAAATCGTCAACCCGCGGTGGACACGCGTGGTAATTAAGCCCATACTCTCTCCCTGAGAGAAGGCCTCTGCCTTACAGTGGGACGTATATAGGCTGCTTATGTATACAACTGAAATTAAATTGTTCTATTTTTACTCTTTAGACTACCAAATAGAGGCAACAAACGACTATTGTCAAGCTTATGTCATTCTACTGAAAAACTATCTGTGTATTAGACTCGAGCCTGAAGAAAAACAGCGCAAAGCAGAAGCGACTGGCGTTCGCATGAAAAGGCCCTTGTCTAACAGTGGATATTGCCGGGCTGAAGATGATGATCAGACCATAGAAAAATACACAATGACATATTAAAATATTAAAACACCAATGCAAGCTTCAAAAGAATGGAATCAACAGTTTTATTAAACTTATTTTTTTTTTTAATTTGAAAGTAATAAATTTGGGAGCTTTTTTGTCCATTTTTTCTCCAAAATTATCTAGATTTTGAAATGGACACCTAGTTTTACTTGTAACATTCATTAGGTAACAGTGTTTGTGTTATTTGAAATAAAAGCATTTTGATTTAATTTATTCGTTAGAAATCAGTCCATTTATACACCATAAGCGACTATTTAACCCTCGCTACGCTACGTCAAAATATCCGGCGCAAAATAACTTCTCTTTACATGGAAGTTCAGCTTAAATCCGCCCAACACATTGGCTATACAATTAATTTTGTTAGTATAGTGGACAATCCACCTAATTTCACGTTGGCTCCTAAAGCGGCATTAATATTTTATCCCGACCACAGAGCATGGCAGCAGCTATATTTCGGCCCCAGCTTGAGTAAAGCAAAATATAACCTGCTACTGTATTCATAGAGTTCATTTCCGAGCGTCACCGCTTGAGTTATTTAGTACTCCCGGTGGTAAGTTACACTGCTTGTTTAGGTCCAAGTTTCGTGGTGACAAGCATTAATTTTGGAATCTTCCTAAACATCATCGTGATCATAGAAAATGCCTTACCTATGCCGCCTTATTTGTTCACTAGTAGTTAAATTTAACTAATAAATGTATTTTTGTTTTCAGGTAAGTTCTCATCAATGTCATTACAGATTCTCAGATCTGTGGTCATACAGGTATTAAAATCTTTGGCCTTTGCATCTACGTAATGAGACGATTTATACAGCGTCCAGTGGCACCATCACTCACACTAGATGGGTGAAGGGACCACTCGGTCGGCTAGTAACTTCCGCACAATACAATCACTCGCCTATCCCAAACTATCCTGTGATATGATAAGGACATCACAAGCATGGAAAAACGCCCAGATATGTTTACAATTTGATCTACAGGGTGTTACATGCGTATAATCAGCCTATATGCGTCCCACTGTAGGGCACAGGCCTTCTCTTAAGGAGAGAGTATGGGCTTAATCACCACGCGTGCCCACCGCGGATTGGCGATTTCAAGCGCTGAGGTATGTAAATAGCTCAGACACTCAGGTTTCCTCACGATGTTTTCCTTCACCGTTAGCGTGTGGTATTGCTACTATAACTTCACAATGTACATAACTTAGAAAACCAAGTCATAGGTACATGCCCGCACTTGGGATCGAACCTGGGTCTCTCCCTTCCAAGTCCGATGTTCTACCCACTAGGCTACCAACGCTCTTTACACATAACATGCACATAACATGCATATGCCTATTCAAAAATGTGGTAATCTTCTCGTCAGTACTAACAAGTTTTGATGTTAGTACTGACGAAGTCACAAAAAAATTATCAGCTGCTCCCTATATTTTTCCGACAGCGGCGAAGCCCAAAAGGAGCATAATGTGTTTGGCTTGTATGTATCTATGTAAGTATGTCCGTTTCTAAGTTCCCTCATAACTCCTTAACCAATAGACAGATGTAGACAAATAATATCTCAATCGATTTGACGTGTTGGCGCAAGTGTCATAAGGTTATATGAAATCAGCATAAATCTAATAAAAAATTAAATAAAATCACTAAAAAGACAAAAATAAAAATTGATATAAAAAATAACCAATAACCCGGCTGTGCTGAGCATTCACTATGAAGCAGGCGGGACCCAAATTCAATAATGTAACTCTTTAAGAGGTATCTAGGTTGGTCACGCCTGCTTAGTAGTTAATGCTCGCGTCGCGTTGTTTGTTATATTTTATTCTAGTTTCTTTTTTTCAATTCCGTTGATGGTAACTTTAGTATGGAACAGCGTATAAGTTTTTGGGTATTTTGAAGTCGTAAAAGTGGTTTTGTACTCATCAATGGAACCCGCGAACGCGGAGTAAGACGCCCACCAGCTCGCTGGACCGACGATCTGAGGCAGATTACTGACAGTGGCTGGATGACGATGGCCGACGACAGAAAGAAGTGGCGTGCCTTGGGGAAGGCCTTTGTCCAGCTGTGGACAACTATGGGCTGATTGATTGGTTGATTGAATGCAACCCCCTCCTTTTCGGATAGATATAGGGATTTTATAACACCCTGTATGGTTTGAAAATAAAATTCAAGGCTTTGAATAGTAAAAAGAGGTTTATGTTTCTGTTTCTGTTTCTGTTAAAGAAAATATTATTGATCTCACAAATATTTCTCATTAAAAGATTTCTGTCAACAAAAGACAAGCAGTGATACGTAAAAAATCTGTTTACTTTAGCCTTGAGTGCTTTGTATCGACCCTTAAAGAAAATGCCGTGAAATATGTAATTATTTATGTGATGTAAACATCCCGAAAGCTCTTCCTTCCTTCTATGCCTTTGCCTGTCTTCCATTCCGATATTAATACGGAGCTATTGACCCAAAACCGTGATGGAACTTGACAATACAAAATATCTATTTACAGAAACCCCGACGTATCAAGCGACCATTACTGACGATCTCTGTTTCAACCTCTGCTTTTCTCTAACAGAAGGCAATAGCGGCGTACTATTTTGACCCCCAGAGATCAAACTATTGTGGTCGGCATAGTCAAGAAGAAGGAAAGAACGGCATGTAATAACCATAAAACTAGGGACATCAGAATAGTAATTTATTGTGTTCCTAAAATATATTTAGGATTTATGTCGCTTGATGCCGAGTTTATCAGGGGCAATGTCACTCGTTAACGAAAAAAATTAGTTTGTTGAGAGAACGTGCAAAACTTCATATTTGAGTTTAACGTTAACGTACGTTAACTACCTGCTACCCGCTGGGAACTGACAACTAAATATTAACAGATTGGTAATGTACCAAAATAAATAAAATTAAGAAATCTGTTTTACTTTCTTTATTCATCCACAGCGGTGGTAGCCTAGTGGGTAGAACATCGGACTCGGAAGCGAGAGACCCAAATTCGATTACCTATGACGTTTTTTTCTAAGTTATGTACATTTATGAAGTTATAGTAGCAATACCACTCGCTAACTGTGAAGGAAAACATCGTGAGGAAACCTGAGCGTCTGAGCTATTTACATGTCTCAGCGCTTGAAATTGCTAATCCGCGGTGGGCACGCGTGGTGATTAAGCCCATACTCTCTCCCTGAGAGAAGGCCTGTGCCCTACAGTGGGACGTATATAGACTGCTTATCGAATCACCCACAGTTTTCGATTAAAAAAATCGGCGATACACGAACTTCTTACGCCGCGTTTCAAGATCAAAACTAAGTTAAATAATGTTGGAAATGTGCTTATTTTTTTGTGAAGTCAAAGTCCACATTTGTTGAGAGTCTACACATCTTAAAAATCTCGTGTCACAGTGTTTTTTACCGAACTCCTTCGAAACGGCTTCACTGACTTATAAAATTTGTTCTAAGAATAGATTGTAGCCTAATTAATATGGCAAAACAACATTTGCAAGTTAGCTAGTTCTTATTAGCTATTATAAATAGTTGCGACCGAGACATAATGCCGAGGTGACGAGGCAGTTGCTCCGGAGGGCTAAATATTTACATTCCATTGCTGGCTAGGCTTTCTATAAGGGAGAGAAAGTGAGTATGAGCTTAACCCTAGACACCTAATCTTCTCACATACCCCATAATACCTAACCATTCGTCAATTCGACGACTACTTTCGGTAGTGTTAAGTTTTAAATAAAACTTTTTGGTTTTTGATATCTTTATTTCACTGACATTTCAGGCATGTTTTATATGTTTTAATAAAATAATTTGTTTTTATTTATCACATACAATTATTTATTTTTCTTTCTGTTTTAAATGGCACGCGTTTCTACCAATCAAAACCGACATTCTTATGAAAAATTTACTTAAAAGAGAAATCTAAAAAGTAGTTGTTCTTTTTAAGGGCATTAGAAGAAAAAAAATGACTTTTTACGCCCATTCAGTACAATAATCTATTTTATGTTTATCACAAACTTTACTGCGATATTGCACGTATTTTTGTAAAATTTTGAAAAAAAAATGTAATGGGCTGCCGGAATTCGTTGCCTCGCGCCGAGGCGTGACGAACACCGAGTTGACAAGAGACACCATGGTTATCCCCACATGCACTAAAAAGATACAACAATTTTTCTGTCGCGTATTCGTCGAAACGACGAAGGCGATAGGCGAGTTCAATCGCTGAGTGTGTGGACACCTCAAACATTCAAATTTTCGGGAGCGGACTCGCTGTCACACCATTTTGTCATACCTGTGTTACACAGAAGATTTTTTTTTCTCACATTTTTTTACGGCAAGGATAAAGTAAATAGATAGAATATTCTTTATTGTACACAGAGACTACATTAACAAGAATTTAATAAATTGAAGTACAATTGGCGGCCTTATTACTAAAAGCAATTTCTTTCAGGCAAGTATTAACTCAACCTCAATATCAGTGAACACTTATAAATCAATTGTTTCCTTGTATAATTCAATTATTTCCTTATATCAGTACTGTCAAAGTATAGTGAAATATACGCTTTGTTTTTTTTTTAGTTTTTGTTTTGTTTATTCTTACAAGTAGGTAGATAGTATGACGCTTAGTCTTAACGATGCTACTGGTTATCGCCAGTCACACCAGATCACACCATATAGCATGAAAGTGAAGAAAATATTATTCTGTATCACACTGGTATGACAAAATTGTGTGACACCGAATCGGCCGCCAGATTTTCTTGAAATGTGTTCCTTCACAGTTGCCAAGTTGTCTCTTTCGTGGATCACATTAGAAATCACACCAAAGAACTGAGGTGATCGGCACAGTCGATAAAATGACCAAGTTAAAGGGGCAATGAGTTGGCCACATCTTCCGAAGAACGGATAACTGATGGGGTAAAAAGTTTCCCGAGTGGATACCACGAACAAGCCAACGCAGCTCTTAACGTCACCAGCTCGCTAGACCGACTATATGAGGCAGATTTCTGGTAGAGGCTAGATGAGGATTGCCGAGGATAGAAAAAAGTGGCATACATAGAAGAGGTATATATACGTACGCGCTGTAAAATTATAGATTTAACTTCATTGCTACAATTATTTCAAACTAAAGCATAGTCCGCACAAATCTGTTTGGCGGTAACGTGAACATAGTCACAGATCGTTTGCACATCGCTCATTGTCTTCACAGTGTATGTGTGAGTAATTGACTACTTTAGTAATTGATTTATAGTAATTTACTACGCATCAAACTACGCCAATTACTCCCACGTACTCTGTAAAGACAGTAAGCGGTGTGCAAACGATCCGTGACTATATTCACGTTCCCGCAAAAAGATCTGTGCGGACTATATGACTTTCACTTGACGACTTATGGTGTAAACTCCGGTTATCGCCACTTACTCGTACGCACGAAAATGTACAAAACAAGAGGTCGACTGTAACATAACAGGTAAGCCGCTTTTGAGAATGTCTCGTTGTAAATCTTCTGGCGTCGTGTTTTGACACCGTGTGCGATTACAACGCACGGATGCTAATATTTTTGGCAAGTTAAATGTGTCGTGCTGGAGCGGCGGTAACGGAGAGGTAAAACGTCGGCTTCTCATTCGGGAGGTCGTGGTCGTCGAATCCTGGCATGTACCAATGACTTTGTTTTCTAAGTTATGTAGATTTGTGAAGTTGTAGCAGCAATACCACTCGCTAACGGTGAAGGAAATCATCTTGAGGGTAGGGTTAATTTGTGTTAAGTGTGGCATTGATACATATTCCGTGGTAGCGACCCTAAACACTCCATTGAAATACTTCACAATAACAAACTGTAACTAAACCAGCTAAGCCACCAGAGTAACACTCGAACTATTTGAACTTCATCAAACTTTATCACACAGCAACAATTTATTTGAAAAGTAAACAGCGGAATTCTAATGCCGTTCTCGGCTCGGCTTGTCATTAATTTAAGTTCCAAGCTAAATATTTTGAGCGACAGACACCCTTTTCGGAGTTCTGTGAATTTATGCGCAATATATTATATACAGGTTGGTTTAAAATATGCAAGCCGGATACAACAACGTTTGTTCTAGGAGTTTTTTTTTATTGAATCTTTGGCATAAAGTGGCAATTTTACAGCCCCCGGTAACTTGGTTCTACATAAAATGGCCATTCTATTTCACACATAAATGGTACCTATTAAAGATTTTCTAGCAGACAGTGCCGCTAAAAGGCAAAAAACTTATAGGTATATAAAATAAAAAAAAAAACAAACAAATGGAAAATTGAATAAAAAACAACTGCAATAAAAAGTCGTAGAAAAAAAAGTTACTTTTTAACCGACTTCAAAAAAGAGGAGCTTCTCAACTTCGTCAAATCTTAACCAATTTCAACGCTTCTTTTTTTGTTCGAATAGATAAAACATTCCATTTGTGCTGTTTTAAGTTAGTGAAGATCTGATAAAAACTTTCGGAGATGGAATACGGAACTCTTCAATGGACAGCAGTAAATAAGGCCTAACGGGCCCTATCCTTTAGTAATATGCATATATTCCAGAAAAGATCAGATATCGAAGAGTAAATTATGGTTTTAAGGGAATTGTTTCTGTTTTTCTTCCTCTCCCGCGCTAAAAATTGAAAAATATAAAAAATAAAAACCTAAACAATGCAACGAAAGATGTACCTATATCCGAACGGAAAAGCTCCAGACCTAGTTTAGCGATAAACCACATTCTATATCCACGGTGTAATCGAACGAAGTCAACATCTCTGTGTAAATATACGATCTAACATTCGCCGGAGACTGTTTGGCTTTGTCAGATATAGTTAATGGGCCCGAAAATGGGCAAAATATATTACTTTTATGCGCGACATTGCTCGAGGATCTCGTGAAGACGACAGGCTTTCCCCTGGACGTCCTTAGAATCAAGTATCGAGAATATTACTAGGGTCGGTGGACAAAAGCACACAAGTTAATCAAATCAAATCAATTTTTTTATTTAAAGTAGCACAAAAACTGCGACTTAATGAACGTTACAAGTCAAACTAGGTGTCCATTTCAAAATCTATATCATTTTGGAGAAAAATGGACAAAAAACGTCCAAACTTAGTCTTTTCAAGTCCTTAATTTACAGAATTTATATAAATATTCTAGAAACAATTTGTCATTAAATTATTGTTCCTTACCTAATACATAAAACATGCTATTTTTTTGTTGTATACAACATAAAACAGCAGTTTGCTTATTTATTGTAAAAAAACATCCAGTAATATGGAGTAATTTAATAATAGTTTAATTTTTTCAATGCTTCAAAAATTTATGTTTTTTGTGCTTTAGTCCACCGGCGCTATATTTATTGTAAGCTGATCATAGCTTACACGTTAAGCAGTAACAGTTGCTATAAATAGAAGAATCACGGAACCTCACCTTAACAGGTGTACATACTTATATTCTTTTTGTTGCATTAACACGTGCTAAGGAAAATTGCCTTCCAACTTGCCCATTAGCTCAGTTGGGAGAGCGCTGGCACAGTTGGCCAGAGGTCGCGGGTTCAAGTCCCAGCATGGGTGGAATTTTTACCCTCTAACTAGGTTTTTTTCCTTTCCTTTCCCCTTAACACAGACTTTATTTCCAACGTCTTTCGAATCGTACTTAGAGTCTCATTTTCTTTTCTTTGTCATGCAAATTTATTGCGTAAAATTTCAAGATAGTGTGAAGAATAAAAAAAACTTAAACTAATTTAAAATTTATTAAACGTTTTTTCAGAGTGGTTTAACTGTCGATGTTAACGAAAAAGTTGTAAAATGTCTTCGCCAAATAGTGAAACAAATTTAAAACGCAACAATAATACTCTGCATATAATTTACTTTCACATTCACTTGTTTGGTGAGCGTTGTAGAAGTATTTGGTGAGAATAAGTACCAGAATGTAAAACTCAAACTAAGTCTTTAAGAATGCGATGCACTTTATACAGTTTGTGTCCCTTATAAATAAATAAAAAAAATTAAGTGCATAGAAGTGTGACTGTAGATTTAATATTAATTTCAATAATTAATAATCAATATGTTAGAGATTATATAAAATAACTGTTTTGTAGATTGAATTTTAAAAATCCATATTTTTGAGTTTATATAAAATTATTGTTTTGCCAATTTAAATTTAAAAATTTGCCAAAATATTTTTTAACGTAACTTAATATTTTTTGCCGAGGGTAGTAAACTAACAGTAAAGTTAATGCTTTCAAAAAGACGCCTGTCACCTCAGTCTACTGAGACCACGGCACTTGCAAAAGTACCGAAACGTCGGAAAATTGTAAAATGAAAAAATAAACGAGTGCAAATTCAGTTTTTACTAAGTCTAGTGCTCGTGTTAACCTTAGAAAATACTAAAAAAAAACTAATAAAATAAAAATAATTGTATTCTTCTTCAGTAAACCTTAAGCTGTTGTGACTGATACTGTAGTGAGAGCTAATGCCACGTTATCACTATGTATTTTTGATGGAATTTAGCACACAAATAGAGAATGTCTTGAGCCTTTATTAATTAAGTTACCACTGCGCTCAGTGACGCCTGTATTAACTATTTCTTTTTCCACATCAGCTGACAAATGCAAACATGTCTTGTCACTTAGTAAACGGTAAGATAGTTAATAACTAACCTCCACAAGTGTACCTATGCAGTGTATAAATAAAAAATATTTTGAGGTAATATTGAGGTAAAATGTCGCAATTGTGTGGTAATTGGTAACGCTTCTGTCACAGTATCTCTCGGTTTACGACATTGTTGACTGAGAAACCAAAACAGTAGAAAAAATATTGAAAGTAAAATAAAACAATAGTTGAAAAATTTTTTTGCTATGAAAATCTTTGATCAATATCAAAGGAAAACTAGAAAAAATCCAAAAAATAACTAACTTCCATACAGTACAATCACCTATCTTGGTCCCAAGTCCTTGCTATGGCAACCAGACAAGGACATAACAAACATGGAAATACACGCACAAATGAGTGGTGGCTACCAGTGGGAGTTGAACCCGAGACCTCCGGCATGGTACAGATAACCCAGTCCAGTAGATAGTTACATAATTAAGGGGGGCTGTATGTTAATCCATGACGTTCTCTATTTGTGTGCTATATTCCAATAACAATACCTTTTTTTTTTGTCGGAGCTCCACGCAAACAGACAAAGGTTCTGTTTATATCTACTTACGAACGTATCTAGTCAGGAATAGACGAATGACGCTAATGGCAGAGTATATGAGAAATAGAGCCTATCTAGCAATTCCCTCGTACCATATTCTATTAGGCACTTTATCCGAGTTTGAGTAATTTCGATCGAATTGTATTAGGAAATACGTTACAGGTGTAAAGGCCTTCGCGCTTCTAGTGTCTGTTTATACTGGCCTAGTGGAGGTTTTGTGTCATCGGATTATTGTTTTCGTATATTCATAAATATTCCGCTGTCGGGTGAAGACCTTCCGTCAGAAAGGATTGTCTTGTTCAAGTGCTGATGTCTGTAAACTGTATGGTTATATCTGAGTAACCCCAAAAAAAATCTAATCGATATCGTCCTGAATAGTGGGTTATATTGACATTTCTCACTTGTTCATTCTGTTAAAAAAATGTATGATTTAAAAACATATTTTTCTAAAAATATATCAAACAACGCCACAATAAAGCACAAACAAATAAAAAAATGTTTAAAAAAATTAAAAACAAAAAAAAAATTAAAAGTCGTAGAACGAAAGTTGTGGAAGTGACAGGCTGTAATTGAAGAGTTTCAGGCGTTGCGCATTTTGAAACATTTTTTTTATATTCTTGTATTTACCGCTTGTCTCATCATCATCATTCAGCCACAGGAAGTCCACTGCTGGATATAGGCCTCCTCATCATAAATATAACGAAATGCTCAATGAAAAATTCTGGGTAGAACCAAAATAATTCAGATCTTTACAAAAACGCGCCCACTCTCGCCTCCGAGTAATTCATGGCATCATTTCCGTCTCTCTAATTTCCATCATTACGCCATCAGCCAGCACGCCCCTTGGACGGACGCGGAGTCGTCACAGAAAATGTTGTAATTCAACTCCCCTGATATCGACAATGATTATATCTGGCCGGATTTAGTCACAGCGACCGGCGAAGGCGTCAGTCCTGTGAAATTGTATGACTTATCGTAGTCTATCTTGGCTATGAAAGTGCGGTTGCACTAGTACTAGTAACGGCCACACCACGACTATTCCCCTAGACAGGTATATATTATGTATGGTAGCGAGACTTGAGTATGGCAAAAGAAGCAAGAAAGTAGGATTAATGCAGTAGAAATGAGGTCCTTGAGAAGTATGTCTTGTCTTACTTTGAATGACAGGATACGCAATAGTTTGATCAGAGAACGTTGTGGACCGAAAGAGAATGATGCGTAGGTTTGGACATGTGGATAGGATGAAGAAAGAAAGATTGACGAAACAAATATATCGAGTGAATGTGGGTGGAAGGGCCGGTAAGGGACGTCCCAGGCAGACATACTTCGAAAACATAGGGGATGTATTAGCAAAGGCCAAAATAAAAAGTACAATAATTTTATACAAACTCAAAAATACTGATTATTAGTTATTGAAATAAAAATTCAATCTAAAAAGCAATTATTATTTTGTATAAACTCAAAAATATTAATTAATAATTGATTGATTAATGACTAATAATTTTTGCCGAGGGTAGTAAACTAACAGTTAATGCTTTCAAAAAGACGCCTGTCACCTCAGTCTACCGAGACTACTTACGGCACTTGCAAAAAATAAAAATAAATAAAATTCAAAAGTAAACGAGTAAATTTCCAGTAAAATTCAGTTTTATTATGTCCAGTGCTCGTGTTAATCTCAGAAAATACTATGCTCATACATAGTTATTATTAAGAGTTACCTTTCATCCCAATTTTTCGGAAACGTCTCTGGTCCGCGATTAGATCCATTAAACACACAACTATAATTCTGGAAGCTCTACGATGTGCCTATTGTTACAACTTTTTTAAATTAAACCCGTAGTAACTGTCTGACCAATTTCAAAAGGATTTTTTCAATACGCTATTCAAACGGCTAATCGTAGGGGAACTTCTATACGTAACTATTTTGTACGAACGTTTAGAAAAAAGAATCCACGACCTCTTTTGGTGTTTATGCCCTTAATTTGCGCCGTTTGACTCGGGCCTCTACGAGTATTGCCCTGCGATTCTATAGGGCCTCAAAGGGCACATTTCCTTTCCCTTTGTTGTTTGTTCAGGCGAACAAATTTTCTTAAAGAGGAAAATTGCTGATACTCCTGACGGGTGAAGACACATTCCTCAAGTGTCGGAGGAGCGAGCTTTGTGCAGGATAGAACAAAATAACTTTGTTTTATTTGCTTTCTTAGGCAAGAAACTGCAAGTTTTTTATTCAATCTCTCGGTCCAAATCTCTATATAGTCATAAAATTAAGTCGATTTAATTCACTCACATTCTTTGGTTGGGGCTGAATTAACTCCATTTTTGGGTAGACGAAATTCACTAAGGTGAACTATCCTAGGTGAATTAAGGGTTAAAAGGAACTGGTATTATTACATCTATCATATGGCTTTTGTATCTTTGTTATTTGCTTTTAATTCTATGATATAGGTGAATTAAAAGGAACAATCGGTGGTAGCCCAATAGGTAGAACATTGGACTCGGAAGCGAGAGACCCAGGTTCGATTCCCAGTGCGGGCATGTACCTATGACTTTGTTTTCTAAGTTATGTTCATTTGTGAAGTTATAGAAGCAATACCACTCGCTAGCTGTGAAGGAAAACATCGTGAGGAAACCTGTGTCTGAGCTATTCACATACCTAAGCGCTTGAAATCGCCAATCCGCGATGGACACGCGTGGTGATTAAGCTCATTCTCTCTCCCTGAGAGAAGGCCTGTGGCCTATTAGTGGGACGTATAAACGGACGTACGACGTACAGCCTATATAGGCTGCGTATATGTAAAAGGAAAGATCAGACATTACCAGTTACGAACAATTGTACACCTTATACGAACTGTAGTAAGGCTCACTTTGTAACACGTCACATTATACGCAAATTCTACAAGTCCGATTACAAAGTTGTCATAAAATTTTCATACACTCCTCTGCCACTTAAGCGAGATTTGGTGAGATAGTTCAGCCATTTGACACTGTACTTAAAAAGCTTGGTTATTACCCCCTGAACTGCCCTCACGGAATACTAAGTTGGACACAGATCTGTCACGGCAGACGAGTGGTTACTTAAACTGCAACAGCAACTGTGAGATAGTTTTTCGGTAAAAGGTGCCCTTTCAGGCTTGTATGGAAAGGAAGTTCTGTGGGTTCCCTGTCTATGATAAAAGTGTTTCTGTTGATTTTTCACCGCTGCCTCGTGGTCGCGACGCGTCACAAATTGTGAAAAATGTCCCGCGTCTTACCAGCGGCATTTTAAGCGACAGCGGTACCTATTATGTGGGTTTTAAAGACGTTTATTGTGTCAAATTGTTTGCATTTTTTACTGGCTTTGTGCGGTTTTCTCTCCTGCATTTTTTTTGGCAGCGTAGTTGTTGAATATTCTATCTAAGGCGGTCCTTTGTTGAAGTTTGTATACGTAGCGCCATACAGTGCTTGCATGCTGTAGCATTTCGAAATATTGTGTATGGTTTGATTAACGACTGTGAACCGAACGTTTTTAAAGTTGATAAAATGAAAAGTATAATAAAGACCATTTATTACTAAGTATGTAGCATACGATTTTCGTTTCATACGGCTAGTATACACTCTTTTGGTCTTGGTATCTATTGGCCTGGAGTGGAGAAAAATGATTTTCCCCCATTTCTCGCATTTTGCATGTTCGCCATCGAAGCTGACGTAATTAAACAGTGTGACCGAGCCTTGCTCGGGACTTTTTTTTTTTGGTGGTCATGTTTTTTGGAAATTATATTTAGATACGATCCAAAAAAGGGAAAACAATAATCGGACTGGAGACATCAGGTCTGGACTCCAACCGGGGTCTCCTGGATTTCCCACCTGAGCTATCACAACCTTGTAGATGGTGGCGAAATTTACCTTCGTATTCTAATGATATTGTAGATCTAATGATATTTATTTATTTTTATTTACATAAATATTGCAACATGACAGTAATTAGGTACACCTTCTAGCATTCTCTTATATACATGTCATTGCCTAAAAACATGGATAAAACGACGTTTTATAAAAACCCAGCTAGATTGATTTATTGCCCCCGAAACTCCCTGCACAGTAAATTTCATGAAAATCGCTGGAGCCGTATCCAAGATTCAGGTTATTATATATAACAAGAATTGCTCGTTTAATGGTATTAGATTAGATAAATACTATTATATTTTTTCTATTTCCTCAAAAGCTGTGGATTGCTTACTTGACAATCTTGAGATGCCGAGAATGATTCCGTTTGAATGCCTCGCATGCATCAAAGTAAACGGGGCAAAGGTGCGGCGGCACCTTTGGCAGGTCTAAAACACTCCGTGCTCGCAAACAGCGACCGCAAACCGCAAAAGTTGCTCAAACAATTCACCGGTATAATGCTTAGAACAGAACACAAGGTATAGTAAGTTAGGAGAAGTATACCTAGAAGGTTAACTCATTAATTTAAATGCATAACTACACTGACCCGCAAAAGCAAGTATCACACTTTTCATTTTATATTTTTTTCTAAACTATAGAAGTTAAAGATTTAAAATAAAAAAACGTTTATCAACTAATTTTATCAGCTTTTTTTTAAACTATACTGCAAAATAAAACTTTTTTTCCAGTCCTTTTTATTTCTAAATTATATCTTGTGTACATAAAAAGTTATTGCAATTTTAAAAGTGTGATACTTCGTTTTGCAGGCCAGTGTATATGAACTCGTTTCATGTTATTTTCACTCAACTATTAAAATTTTACTAGAGTTAAGATGCGAAACACCAATATGAGTTGTTATTGCCTAACAGGGCACGGGTCAAAGATAAAGAAAAATTTAAAAGAGATGGCGCTGTGGTGTCTACATACAACACATTGTAACACGAGATCGATTGTCATACTTTGTACTGCATATTTTTGCAAAAATGTTATAGGTAGGTATTACAAATTCATTTCTTAAGAAAACTGATGAAAATTTTTAATCATTCTTTTGATTTGTTTGTTTTGAGATGATATTCTTTTTTTTTGCACTAACCCGTGCTGAGGGCAATTTTAAAAACCTATTTATAGGCTAAAAATTGCTACCATGCCGGGACTTGAATCCGCGACCTCTGGCTAACCGTGCCAGCGCTCTCCCAAGTGCAGGCATCGGTGAAATTTCGAACCCTATGATTTCAGTCTGGGTATATTTCATTGTCACACGCTCACTTCTTTATTTTCTATTATTATATGTAAGCATTTGTGGTAAAAAAATCATCCATTCATTCATTCACTTCCCATGTTTGTGATGCCCTTGCCAGGTTGCCATAGCGCAGGTTATCCTAGTTTGGGACCAGGACAAGTAATTGTATTATTGTGTGGAAGTTATTATTCTTATTATCCAAATTTTGTAATGACGGGCTGGCGAGGCGGTTCTTCTGCCGTATAAACTTGATGAAGTAAAGGCTTCAAATTCCTAAAACTTTGTCTACCGGTACAAATTGGCACGTCACTACTTCTAATGACTGCCGCACGATGTGGAGGAAATTAGAAAATAATTGGCTAACTGCCTCACTAGATCTACACGTATGTTTTTAACTAGCCTATATTCGTCCAATTTGCCAATTCCGCGAAGACAATGACCTTGGCAATTTGTTATATATCAAGTATTTATTTAACGAGAAAATTGTCGTCCCAAATAAATATAACACCTTGCCAAGGTCCTTGTCTTCGTGGAATTGGCAGTGAGAATGAGAAATGTTTCATAGGGTAGATGAGTCCATACCCAATATTGTAAAACATAAAATATTTATTATCTGTGCCTGTATTTTCTCCAAATAAAAAAAATATATTAAATTAAGTTAAATAAGAAAAAACTGTGTAACTTTTCAATCTACAGATCATACTTGGCAAGTGCTAATTGTAGAACTTTTCAACATCTTCTAAAAACTTGCCGAGTTTGACCTGTAAATTTAAAAGATACACAATTTTCCCGTATTTATCATAAGACTGCGAATTCCGCAAAGACAAGGAACTTGGCAAGTTTTATAATATACCAAGTATTTTTTTGTGACGAGAAGTTGGCCAGTTTTCTTATTAAAAAACGGCTAAGTGCGAGTCGGACTTGCGCACGAAGGGTTCCGTACCATTATCTATACAACATTAGACAAAGATCGAGTTTGAGAACAGTGCCATATATAGAAACCGGAAACAAGAAGCGTTTAACATTGACATTTAACGACATGACATCGGCGCCGTGAAGGTTACATAGATGGCCGCTAGATGGCGAGCGCTGTCTATAGACAATGTTTGTTGTATGGGAGCCCCCCTTAAATATTTATGTAATTCTGTTTTTAGTATTTGTTGTTATAGCGGCAACAGAAATACATCATCTGTGAAAATTTTAACTAGAGATACAGCCTGGTGACAGACAGACAGACAGACAGATAGACGGAAAGTGAAATCTTAGTAATAGGGTCCCGTTTGGCACCCTTCGGGTACAGAACCATAAAAACTGGCCATAATAATTACTCAGCTATGACTCCCGCGTCTAATAATAACTGCCCGAAAACAGAGTTTCTGTGTATCTATTCTGTCTGTTACACATCCCGATCTATCACATCATTAGGGGCTCTCGTAATAGCTTCGCCGATTGAACAAATATAAAGATGTATTGGCATAAATTCCTTTGTTTCCCCGCCATTATTCTCTCTCAGAGATTATTATTAATGAAGCCTATTGATACATTAAGTCGCGGTTTTATGTTACGAAGCGAGAGTGTGGGTAGGCTCGATGGGGACGAAAGGTTGAAAAAAGCTTTCAGGGTTAATGTTAATGTTGGATACAGTAAAAGAAATGAAAACGACGTTATTAAATTACCAAGCACCGTTTTAAGAGTTAACTAAATACAATTTTTTAGATAATTTTAAGGTCACCTGGCATTTGCGATCATGGCCCCATTTTATAGGACCATAATTAGTTGAACCATGGCCAACTATGACAAATCGATGATAATTACATAGCTGATTAACACAGTGATTGAGCAGTAGGAAGACTAATAATTGTCCTAATCGGCTACGCATTCTACATCGGAGTGATTGAGCAGTAGGAAGACTAAGTGTCTTAATCGGCTACGCATTCTACATCGGATTGTCATAATAAACTATGAATTGTAGTTTTACGATACCCGGTCGTCGCACGGCTCACTATAGATTTGTCTAAAGAACCTTCTATATTACGCTGACCAAATCCTAAACGATTCCAATCATCTAACTGTCAAATTTAATACTAATTTTTATTTCAAACGTCAAGATTGTGACAGGATTTAATGCGCATAATTAGGGCTTTGATGTCTGCGATCATATCGCATATATATATATATATATATATATATATATATATATATATATATATATATTTTTTATATTAAAAAATCATCATCATCAGCCCTTTGACGCCCACTGCAGGACATAGGCCTCCCTCATGGTTTTCAACCAAGAGGGGTTTTGCCATAATTGCCACGCTTGGCAGGCGGGTTGGCGATCGCAGTACAGTATATATATACCATAAATATTCATATATCTCAATGCCCACTTCTCAGAGTATTTTGCATTTCTACTGCTACAGTCCCTTGGTTCCCGGCCACTACAATCTGAATACTCAGAACCTAACCTTATTTATTCACGTGTCTTCATGAGATTTTGAATGCCTTCATGATTTAAATTCTGTAAGGACTGTATTAATGAAACGATCTCACCTCTGAGATCGCTCCTGAGTGCGCTGTTTTATTTCGTTCAACATCTTGAAATTGGCATTCAAAAGCGATCTCAAAAAGAGTGAGAGTTGACTAAGTTACAGCTGTTCGTTGGTGCGTATTATAGGTGCTGAGCCTAATTCATCTACAAAAATTGTAATTTATTCAGCGTCTGAGTGGTCTCTAAACTTTATCTAATGTGCATTATCATTATCTATAGCATTATCTAGCATAACTTTATAATCTATGCAAGGAGTTGCCTCTAGGCGCTGTGTGTATGATTTGGCATAGATTCATCATCATCATCAGCCATTTGACGCCCACTGCAGGCCTCCTTCGTAGTTTTCATAACCATGACGGGTTTTGCTATAATCGCCACGCTATGCTATGCACGCTACGCCACGTATGCGGTTGGAATCTCAGGAAGACACTGCTGTCCGTCTCCTAGTAATTGATTTCCTTAGTCGCCTTCTACGACATCCACGGAAGGAAACGTAGTGACGCTACCCAAGTGGCATTCGGGGTTCTATATAAGATGTCTAGTTGTTCACATGTACTCCATAAGCTGTGTATGTCAGCTGTATAAGAACTGTATAGCTTGCTATAATGCTTTTATAGAACCAGTTTGGGCACAAATTAGACAGCTTTAAGTTCACTATGGCTGTACATTAGCAGTATAATAGCATTATAATAGCAGTTTAAGTAGTAACATCGTACTTAAGGCTGACTTACGGCACTATATGGGACGCAGTGTGAACCATACAACGTACATGAGTGTAATAAAGAGTAACAAGTGGCTAAATACACAGCCTTCAGAGTTATGAAATCCGACAAAAGTTACTCCAGTGCTACCTAAAATTCACGTGTGTCCTAAATTAGTTCTTATTTTTTCTCATTAGTTTTATTGGTTTTGTGTGTGCCACCAGAAAGCGGATCAATTGGATAAAAATTTTTGATAACATGTTTTAAATACTTAATAATGTTAAAGCCTATGGTAATGCAACTTAATCGTGAAATGTATACATATTTACAGCTAAAATATTCACGCGCCTCTGTAAAAAAGCTATATTCATTTTAAAATATTTAAAACTGGCTGAGAGGAAATCTACAATTTTCAGTTTTTGATATTATATTGGCATTATAATATTATACTAGGTACAGTCATTAATTATAACATGAAACCAAAACTCAATCGCTCTATCTGCGTATTTTGTGATAAATCTGCATGATAAATTTGGAGATTTATTTGGTAAATATTTTAGGTTACGTAGAACAAAATGGTGGAAATGAAATACAGCTATGTGAACTGTTATAACCAGTGGTCGGAGTAGGTATATTGGTTTTTCGTACTTGCATCATGATATCGTAACATGGACATGCCATTTTTCTCAATGTCTTAAACGTCATCGCCATTGTCATCATTACCATCTGTTTTTTTGTAAATGGTAATGATGAAATGTAAACGATAATTATGTAATGTGTGTTTTATGAGCAATAAGCGTATATCTAAAACTATGATATACCTACAATTATTGCAATTTTTTTATTATATTATTATCGTCGACTACCACGAGTTGAACAAAATTTCACTAAATGAAAATATCAGATTTAGACAGAATTTATATAAGTAAAACACACATCTCATCATTACCATTTGCTGCAAAAGTTGTAAAACACAAACTCTAAATAAATAGATAACTCTATGGTACACCAGTAATTTACAGAGATAGGGATAGATACGATCGGCGTTCTTATCTTATCTTATAATTATTTACAAAAAAACAGATGGTAATGATGACAATGGCGATGACGTTTAAGACATTGAGAAAAATGGCATGTCCATGTTACGATATCATGATGCAAGTACGAAAAACCAATATACCTACTCCGACTACTGGTTATAACTCCAATTTAATGTGGTGAGCGTATATATAGGTTCACATGTATTCTGTTAGAATGCTGTTATCTATATGAAGTCCCACATTTGTACCACTACAGAGCCAATGTCTATAAATTTATTCTAATGTGAACTTATGTACAGCTTTAAGATGTAGTTCAGGTCAATTGTGTATCATCGTTTAATTCTTTCAATATACTGAAATTTTAGAGATCCGCAATAATAATTATTGTCCGTTAAATCGCCTAGCCCAGGTACTAAGTCAAGTATGAATACCTAAATTACAAATTTTGTAACAAACTAACAAAAATCACTTTTTGTTTTCGTGTGAGACACACAGTTTGGTGTCAGAGTATTTACACTTACAAAAAACACTACTCTGTTCAAGGAGGTATTTAAAAGAATGTAAACAAACTAGATAAAGAGGGACAACATTATGCCCTGCGATAGACAAGGACAGAAAATAATAGTTGTCACTCAGCCATAGGAACAAACACTGTTTACAATCTTTTAAAGCAGCAGACTTGGCGCGTACGGCGCTGACAGCAAATAAGAGTAGTACTTGTGTACAAATAAACTGCTATTGATGTTAATGGACAACACATATAGTCCTTTTAACAGCCTACAGTGCACATGCGAACCATTTAAACACTTCTGTACAGATAGTAAAAAAAGGTTATTTTAATGATCACTAACAAGTCCTACTACAGCTACTAGCTGTATAACAGTCTAAAACAAGTAAAAATAACAGCCTTTGGATTTATAAATGACCACGTGTGTTCTATTAAAATGCTAGCTCTATATCATCGTACAAGTAGGCCGTTAAACAGCGGTTGCCGTATCTCTACCCTCCTATAATGCTCTTAGTCAGACGACTGACTAAAGGATAGTTGTTAGAGTATTATAACACCAACAATCGTATAAAAGTATAATTCTACACTCCTATAAGTCCCTTAGACAGGTATAGGTGTTATTAATCGCAATAATGCAGCTTATACATCACGAGTGAACTGTAATAATGCTTCAAGTACACCTGGGAACTAAATGTGTACTCTTAAATGGAGTAAAATACTATTTGGGTATTCTTAATTCGGCGCCACTCGGATCCTAATCCTGGCATAAATTGTAAAGTTCTAACATTATAAGCAGTATTAGATCAAATCAGCATTCATATGCAGTAATATAATTTTTAATACAGTTGCTCAAAAAGTGGCGTATTGCAGGGACGTATAGCGTTCGGGATGTGGGCTATTACATACTCGAGCTTTTTCTTTACTTTTACCGAACTCGTGCGTTCTCTTTCCCAACTGTCAAAATAATGTCTATTAAAAAGATAAAACCGACCACGAAGTTTTTACTAAAAAAAAATTCATAGAAGTTTTTATGATTCATGCAAATATTTCTAAAAAAGCTACTTATTTGTTTCAATATCAGATTTAATAATTTGATTCAATGAGTTAGGTTACGTTTCATTTCATTTCATCTCATTAAATTTCGTTTTCATTTCATATCAATAAAAAAAATCTGGCTGTATGGGCATAGTTCCTTTTGCCTACCCAGAATGGGTGAAGAAAAAAAAATCTTTGCTTATATTCTTTCACGGTTGGCGCCATTTTCCAAAAATTTTCTTTATTAAATTGCTTAATTTTTTCGCAACTGTATTAAAAATAGTTGTTCAGTACACGTGCGGAACCGTCATTGCAACTTGTTCCGACTGTCAACCCTCACCTTCGGCTGCGCCTCGGCTCGGGTAGACATTTGTCGGAACTCTTTGCAATGACAGGCTTTCCGCACTCGTAATGAAATATACTATTCTCTTAGGTATATTGTATCTGTAAAGGTTTTTCTAACCAATATCGATGTAATAAAAAAACCAGCCAAATGCGTGTCGGGCGTTTTTACCAGCTTGCATTAACTTTATAAGCAGTATTAGATCAATTCAGCATTCATATGCAGTAATATAATTTCTCTTAGGTATATTGTATCTGTAAAGGTTTTTCTAACCAATATCGATGTAATAAAAAAACCGGCCAAGTGCGTGTCGGACGTTTTTACCAGCTTGCATGGAATATGTACGAAGTTTTCGTTTTATAAGTTGGTTGCATATTATTACTCGTTAACTTGTAAAGCCTACTTAGCCGTTATAGTTTTCCTTTTTAAGTTAATTATATGTATTACTGCCCTGAATTATTGCACGTTTCTACAATCAACCGTTTAGCCGGGAGAGGGGGGACGCTCTACTCTAGCACAAAATTGCGCTTTAAATCTTAATATTTCGCAAACGGATTCCTGAATCGAAAACTGATTTTCCTTCACTTCATTATTCAGCCACAAGAAGTCCACTGCTGGACATAGGCCTCCTCCATGGGTTTCCAAAAAGACCGGTTGAAAGCGGCCTGCATCCAGCGTCTTCCTGCCACTTAGATGAAGTCATGTCTTGTGGCTGGTCGTCCTACGCTGCGCTTGCCGATATGTGGTCTCCATTCGAGAACTTTTCGGCCCCATCGGCCATCAGTTCTGCGTGCTATGTGCCCCGCCCACTGACACTTCAACTTTCCTTCACTTACAACATTTTTAAACGGCCAATTCACCGATATTCCACGCTATGGTGTAGGCGACCAAAAATATTGCATCCCTAATTTTTGTGTAAGGGAGGTGCCTACTTTTTATTACTAAGCGTTTCTGAGCTAGGCCGCGGACATACAGACAGACGGATGGACTTGTAGAAACAATAACGGTTCCTTGTCGATTACCGAACCCCAAAAAAGGATTTCAAAACACTCCTCAGAGGCCGTTCAAATAATCTTTGTTTACGTCTTTCTCTTAACCACAGACTATTTAAAGTGACTCTGAGGAGTGTTTTAAGGAATCGTGTTTGTATAAATAAGACCGGATCATTTCAATGACAATTCTTTTCATTACTCCCCACAGATTTTAGCGGATCCAGAGTAGTTTGCGACGTGGTGAGTTAGTCAACAGTTTTTAGCTCAGCAAAAGTTAAATCTCCAATCAACAGACGCCCAAGGGGGCAATAAAGCCCTAACTACACTGAGGCGTCGCTATTTACTTTATTACTAGCATTTAGGCCAATCTTTGAGGGACTCCCTGTTATATAAAAATAAAAACCCGAATGTTAAAAAACTAATACAAGGCTATAAACGCGTAACTTTTTTAAATTCAGCCTGCGGTTAAACAGTAAAATAAACAGTATATTCTTTCATACATTCATACACATTTATATATAGTACAAACATTCTCACATACTTATATTTTTTTTGTTGCACTAATCCGTGCTGAGGACAATTAAAAAAAAAAACCTATTTAGAGGCTAAAAATTCTACCCATGCCGGGACTTCAACCCGCGACTTCTGGCTAACCGTGCCAGCGTTCTCCCAACCGAGCCAATAGGCAAGTGCAGGCAACGGCAAAATTTCGAACCTCTTTACAAACTTGGCTGTATTACGTACAGGCGTATTTTCGCATACGTAAATACGTAACCTTCTTTATTTCACTGTCTAGTGGGTACAGTCGGTCCAAGTATGCGGTTAGACACGTCTGGGCAGAGTGGCTTTACTGGACGAGGTGATTTCTTTCATGAGAAAAGTGTAGGGTGACTATGTATTAGAAAGTAGCTACTCTAACATTAGTTATGCCTCGCTGAGCGGAATAATTCGCTATATTTTATGAAAAAGTAGCAGACTTCAGCGATTCCTTGCAGTATTTTTAATATTTGCTTGAGTTCACATAGTTCACTTGAGATTGTAGGACATCGGACTGTTAACATTTATACGACAGCGATAAATTTAAATATCTCACATGTTCACCCGTATTCATACCATCTGTAGCTGATAAAACTTTACACTTAATTTGCAAATCCCACAACGTAACACAGTTGCGTTGTGGGATTTGAAATTTGACTCAGTAAAGTGTATAAGTATACGTGTAAATATTTTATATCCTATCGGCTTTACTTGATGTAATTATGAGTAGACCTCTACCATACATTGTTTACAGTGCATATTACGCGCCTAAACTCCTACAAATGGAAATATCAAATGAAACTTCATCGGCATTTTTAGTTTTACTGTGTATTGGATTTATATGTCTCATTAGATTAGATTAAGACTCTTTATGGTATACGTTACATAATAAAATGGGTGAGATACATACACTCATAAATAAATAGTAATAATAATTGTAATTATTATAATTCAATTGTCAATTAATTAATTATTATGATTATCATTATTATTTGCACGTTACAAGTGTGAAAGTGTGTATGTACGAGTATATATAGATGTCATGCAATCACGCATAAACAGTCAGATAAATTTGAATGAATTTTCCTACATGAAAATAATATAACAAATTATAGCTGTTATCCAAACCCCATGCAAACGTGAACTTTTAAGCAACCTCCGCAAATAACTCTCGCCAGCAGACGCCATGGTCACAGCGAGATGTTATGAAGCAGCGCTGTTCTAGAGTGGACAAGCTTTGTCTTGCTTTATGTCAGCTCTTCCGCAAAATACTGCAACCAACTAGAAGGATGGTTGTAGCTTCACCATTCCGCAGTGTATTGTTATATTACAATGTATCGTTTTCTAATTCTATCAATAAAAAAACGAGTAGTCATCTCAAGAGCTACATTTTTAAAAAATAAAATTAAAAAATAAATCTCGCACTGGTCATTTAATTGTCTTAGTGCTACTATGAAATGAAATGAAATGAAATGAAATGAAATTGTTTATTTGCACGAAAAGTGAAATTTAATCCTAATCATGTAATTTCAGGAATCTTCAGTCCAGCACGTTTTTCATGACTTAATTAGCGTGAGAGCTGTTTATTAGCCAAAGTTTTGAACTACATACTAACTGTCCAGTTTAACTTGGTAGTTGAAAAGAAAAGCTAATAATCACAAAAACGGGACTCAAAACTAGAAACTTTAAAAATACCGCCCTGAGATACACTCGACCCAAAGGATCCCATGACACTAGCAGCGTTCTCTCGCTGCACCGCTAGGGAAATCCATGGCTACGCTATTGCTATACAAACTTCTTATAATCCATGTGTCTATTGTCTTTAAACTATCATGGAACATACTAGTTGCATTTGATTTTTGTTACAACCATCTAAAATGAGCTTCAGCAATTTATTTGAACTTGTAGACGTATGACGCTCTGCCTGAACAGCATATACAGCATAGTGTCACAGCGATAATTCACTGGCCAAAGGTCAAGTTTTCGCAACAAAATAGTGACGTTGATGCAACGTTGTTCTTCTGGCGCATTTTTCTGAACTCTCCGCTGATTTTTCACTAAAACAAATTGCTTCTACACTGCGTCGAGGCAGATTCCATTTGATTTTCTTTTACTTTCGTAAAATGGAAATATTTTATCTTTTGTTTCTCTGAAATAATCGATTCCCGGGATAAAAAGTAGCCTATGTGCTTATCCAGACTATAATCTATCTCTGTGCAAAATTTTATCCGGATCCGTTCAGCCGTTTTTGCGTGAAAGAGTAACAAACATCCATCCATACATACAAACTTTCGCGTTTATAATATTAGTAAGTATTTGTAACTACATATTGTATGTTTTCTTTTTGTTCTTTTCTTTTTATTGTGATGTGTTAGTTTGTTAAAATAAATGTCTTTTTTTTTCTTTCTTAAGTTGGTAAATTGTGTTGGGTTCGCCACCTTTCTTAAGTTGGTAAATTGTGTTGGGTATTGATCGAATTTAAAGCAGCGCACTCACTTAGATCTGTGTAGCATGTCACTGATGCTGTATCAACCTCTAAGTGTCGTCTACAAATCCACGCACGAGCCTTCAAATCTGCATTACGAGCGCCTTTTTGCTCATGCAAAAAGCAAATACCGGTTACCAACTACACAAAACGATCCACCAACAAGCGCTCAGAGTGGTTCAGACGTTTACAAGTACCTATATCGGATGCACCCCATAGTTAGAGATGTTCTGTAGTAAAGTAAAAAAAACTACAAGCGGCGGGCATGAATTCAATTTAAACCAGTATCCTTCTTCCTTGAGACGCGGTGATTCGTGAACAAGACATACTCGTTTGTAGGTAGATACCGTATTATATACCTTACGTGCTAATCGATAATAATAATAATAAACCACACCCACACAACACAATCACTTGTCCTGGTCCCAAACTAGGATACCCTGTGCTATGGTAACCAGACAAAGACATCACAAACGTGGAAATACACCCAGACTGAGGCCATTCTCACTTAGAGGTGTCCAAGCGACAATTCTGCTTAAAATCCCCACTCTGAAACTCACACAGGCTTCAGTCTGGATTCGGGACAAGGTCCTAAAATAAATCAGCTATAAATATTCCCTGTTGACCCGACGGCGGCGGCCAGAGGAGCATAATTTGTCCCGAAAATAATTAATGCATGGCGACCGAGATAAGGCTGCTGGACAGAAAGACAAGTCTTCAGCTAAGTACCGACGAGCCCGGTACGGGAACATTTTCTACTTGACCCAAATCGGCTATTTTTTTTTTATTTGTTGGGGGTTACAACAGGATTAGTTACACATAAAAATAACCTAATAGTGAATTACACAAGTGTGTAAGGTAAACTAACACATCCCTTATAGTATCCCACTATGAACACAACTGATTGCAGTTTGCGAAGAGCAATGTTTTGTTTTGTGACAAGTTGGGCCTCGTTTCATAAAAATACAATTCACGACGATCAGTGGCTAGAGGTTCTATTTAATACATTCACGTTAAGGCACTGGTGCTAACTAGTGCCAACAAAGGAAAAAAATCGTATCTCCTTTTATAATAAGTTTTCGCAATCAGTTAACATCATAACCTATGATAGCCATTTGCAGAACCTACAGTCTAGAACCTAGCCTCAATAATATGGGGCTTAGTTGTCTAGTTAGCACCGAGTCTCCATTTTACTGAACATAGTAAAGGTTTTTTTTTTCTTTCAGTCCCGTGACAGCCGCAACTCTTTTGAAAAATGCGACAAATGGGTAGATACTTTTGTTGAGTTATGGGCAGTGTGACGCAGTGGGTAATAGCGTAGTAGCGTAGGAAAAGCACTAAATTATGTGATAATAAAATAAGTCTGTATTTTCATCACAGTTGTCACACGATAAGTAAACAGAAAAGTCAAAGTAACATTAGACGCAAATAAAACTTACGGCCAGTAACTTGTAATGTGCCAGACCTCCAACAAACACCGCCTCAAATTACAAGTTCTTGGTCTGACCTTACCAAACAAATTAAATTCCAAAATAACAAAACAAAACTTAAATTCCTTCAAGTACTAAGTTAAAAATCAGCAGGGCTTGACTCCCAAGCCATGAGTACATTTAAAGTGTTTAGCACTTGGCAGTGGCTTGGTCAACACATCTGCCAACATATCTCCGGTAGGTACATGGCTTAACATAATATTCTTATTGTCCCTCAAAACCCCCCTAATAAAGTGGAATTTAATGTCAATGTGTTTACTCCTGGCATGGAACACCGGGTCCTGAGCAAGAAAAATAGCAGCGCGACTATCGGCATACATTGAGATAGGGGCATATTTGTTAAATCCTATTTCCTCTAATAAGCTTTGTAAATACAATCCTTCCTTCATCGCTTCTGCTAAACTCACATACTCTGCCTCACAGCTGGAGGTGGCTACGGTTCTTTGTTTCCGCGAACTCCATGATATGCATGCACCGCCTAAACTGAAAGTATATCCCGAGAAAGATCGTCTATCGATGGAGCACCCTCCCCAGTCTGCATCAGAATAGCCTTCAATAGACTTACCCGTCTTCTTGTATACCAATCCATAATTAGATGTACCCTTTAGGTAGCGAAGAATACGTTTCGCGGCATTCCAGTGCTCTATCTTCGGGTTCGTGGTAAACTGAGCCAATTTTATTACAGAATTGCTTATATCCGGTCTGGTGCCTACACTCAAATACATTAAGGAACCTATAAGTTCTCTATAGGGCCATCGCTTTTGCTCAACATTAGTTTTCTCTTCTCGTTGGCTTGCAGATGGATTAGATACTTCCATAGGGGTTTTACAGCTATTACAATTTTCCATTTCGAAACTTGCCAAAATATCTTTTGTGTATTTCTCTTGTGACATAACAATGACATTGTCAGTTCGCTTAATATCTATGCCCAGAAAATATTTGGCCCGACCGTAATCCTTTAACTCAAACTCTTTTCGTAACTCATTTTTAAAGCGAATGATACGATCTTCTTTTTCTGACGCCACCAGAATATCATCTACGAATACCAACACCAATAGATGTTCGTTATTTTGGATCCTTGTATAAAGACAAGGCTCATTGAGGCTCTGTTTCAGTCCCATATCTTTTAGTTTCTTGTCTAGTTTTATGTTCCACTGCCGGCCTGCTTGCTTTAGTCCGTATAAGGATTTCTTTAACAAGCAAGTATCACCGCCTGAATCAATGCTATCCAGCATTACTTCTGCATTTTTAACCACGCGAGGGTCCTCCTCTTTACTATGAGCAAGCTTCATCAGGCATTCTTTTAATAGTCTAGGTGTCCGCATATATATTTCCTCATCAAGGTCTCCATTCAAGTAAGCTGTATTAATATCTAACTGATGTATTTCCAGGTCCAATTCCACAGCTAGAGCCATTAACATTCTTACAGAGTCTAGTCTAGCTACTGGTGCAAATGTTTTGTCATAGTCGACTCCGAAGCGCTGACTAAATCCTTGTGCTACAAGTCTAGCCTTCTTTTTTGTTGTTTTATCCACATTGAGTTTTGTGGTCAGGACATACCTACAACCAACAACATTTCTGTTTTTAGGCTTTTCTACTATCTCCCACGTGCCTTTATTTACTAAGCTTCTTACTTCTGAAAGAATTGCTTCCTCCCATTCAACCCTTTCGTCACTTTGTAGGGCATCGTCGAGAGATATGCCTGCCACCCCTGCAAAGTCGACGCAATCTGTGAACACATCATCCGATGATTCAGAACTTTGTATTTCTGATTCTTGATGTTCAGTAGGGGTCAAAGATATTTCTCTATTCTCAATCTCCATCATAGTCTTGGGTGCATTTGTAGGTACAGGATTCTTTATTCCCAGTGTCTCGTGAAACTTTATATCTCTCGCTGTAGTAAATCGCCTTTCTTCGGGTATCCAGACCCGAAACCCCTTTGAAGTCCTTGGATATCCTACAAATATCCCAGATATTCCACGTGCAGCGAATTTGTCTTTATTTGGACTTTTATCTAAAATATTGACTTCAGTTCCAAACTTTCTAAGATAACCAATCTTGACAGGTTTCTCAAACCACTTCTCATAGGGTATTTCTCCGCCCAAGCTGCTAGTCGGACAGCGGTTTCTAATATAACAGGCCGTATCTACAGCCTCGGCCCAAAATACCGTTGGCAGCTCACAGTTCAATAACATGCATCTCGCCATTTCAACGAGAGTTCGGTTCATCCTCTCCGCTACTCCATTCTGCTGTGGCGTGTGGGGAACCGTTAGTCTTCTCGATATGCCCTCCTTACGTAGAAAATCATCAAACTCAGCACTACAATATTCCCCACCATTGTCTGTTTGGAAATATTTAATTCTCGATCCTGTAAGGTTTTCAACGTGACTTTTATATATTTTAAAAGCCTCCAAAGCCTTTCCCTTGGTACTAAGGAAATACACCTCACACCAACGAGTGCAATCATCAATGAAGGTGATGAAGTACTTGGCACCTGTTTTAGACTGGCACCTCATCGGGCCTACTATATCGGAATAAACTATTCTTAATTTCTCAGAACAAGGTCCTGCTGAGTCGGAGAAGGTCGATGCATGCATTTTACCCTTTGCGCAAATTTCACAGTCACGCAAGAAACGTACATCATTTTCACCCACATGTTTCCCTATTCTATTCAATAACTTAGCAACATCTTTTCCATTTAAATGCCCTAAACGTTCATGCCAACAGCGTATATCATCTACCTTATCATTTACTATAGCGTTAGCCGATTCGCACTCCTGTAGGCAGTACAGATTACCCCGGCGAAATGCTGTCAATATAACTTTACCACTACCATCGATTACAGTTGCTAAATCACGAGTGAAATTTACGTTGTGTCCCTTATCAGTAATTTTAGCTACGGAAATCAGATTGGTTCGCAAATCAGGTACGTACAGTGTATCATCGAACTCGATTGTCTGTATTGATTGTTCACCCAATGCCGATAGTCTTACTACACCCTTACCTCGGACCATAGTGCTTAAATTAGTAGCCAAATTTAGCTTTCCATCGGCATGTTCAAGGTTACCATAAAATTTTCGTATGTCGCCGCATAAATGAGAAGTACAACCGGAGTCAAGCACCCACTGATGTTTCAATGATGCAATAAGATTAGCTTCCTCTAAACCTGTAACATTTAGACAAATTAATCCCTCATCCACATTAATATTAGCATTAAAATTATAATGCGCATTTACATTATTTTGACGACAGTTCAATGCTTTATGCCCGGGGCGATTACAACGATAACATCTTATCGACTTCTCCATCAGTTGCCAGTTTTTGCGATTCTTATCTCCATTTCTCAAACTTCTCTGGTCGTGGTATGGAAACCTCTCATTTTGACGAGCATACATCACTTGGGTTCCACTATTCTCATTCCTAGACTCGTACTCTTCTAGTATCTTCACTTTTAACACCTCTGGCTTAGGGAGATCGTCTCTACTTTCTATAGCACAGCGAAAATTCTCAAAGTTTGTTGGAAAACTGTATAGTAACATAACCGATACTAAGTCTTCATGTATCATGACCTCCATACCTTCGAGTCTATCTACAATATCAAAGAAGATACCCATTCCTTCTCGTATGTCACCAGAGTCGCCCATTTTATGTAGTAGCAGTCGCTTTAATAATGTAGCCTTCTTGGCAGGTCCACGTGAAGCGAATACGGTATGCAGCTGGATCCAAACTTGATTCGAAGTGGTACAACCTCTTATATGTCGTAATTCTGATGCACTTATAGAAAGAATCACATCGGCCTTTGCCTTCGCATCTTCACTCTCCCATTTATATATAGCTACTTCATCTGCCAGAGGTTTCTGCTTCTTACCACAAACATAGTCCCATAATTCAGACTTCACCAAAAGGGCCTCCATGTGGAGTTTCCAACTCTCAAAGTTCTCCTTGTGGAGAGGCTCTATGCGTAAAGTAGACATCATGTATAGTCAGGCTCTAATTCACACGAGCTGCTTTACAAGTTTAAATTCCAAAGACTTGAAAATATTATTCTACGCTACATTCCTGGGCCCATAACCTTTGTTGAGTTATGGGCAGTGTGACGCAGTGGGTAATAGCGTAGTAGCGTAGGAAAAGCACTGAATTATGTGATAATAAAATAAGTCTGTATTTTCATCACAGTTGTCACACGATAAGTAAACAGAAAAGTCAAAGTAACATTAGACGCAAATAAAACTTACGGCCAGTAACTTGTAATGTGCCAGACCTCCAACAACTTTCGATATTTTTGTTTAAAGATGCAAAAAGGATTGGCTTATACCTATCCTTTGTAGCTCCACAGATTATGAAGCTGAGGCAGTGGACTTATCGCAATTGCCAAAGAACGGAAAAGTGTAGGTAAAAAGTGGAGACCACAAACCAGGAAACGTAGCGTGGGCAGCCCACTAGCTCGCTGGACTGATGATTTGACCGACGGCGGCTGGATGAGGGTGGATGAAGACGTAAATAAAAGGCGTGCCCAGGAGGAGTCTTCAATCCAGCAGTGGACGAATTTGGAACGATGGATAGATGGGAGCTGCCTAATGAAGATTCGGTTTTTAGTGTTACCCAAAAAATCTTTCATATAGTTTTTCTTCATTATGGAGGGTTCAGTCTGCTAGTCGGCTTTGCATAATTATTTATTCTCTGAAATCGTTAATAGCGCGTCTAAAGTTTTGACTACTGGGCCGCTGCTCTGCAATACAATCAATCAATGTCTTAACTAGATACTTTCAAAGGATTTGAACAATTTCGAAGACTTTTTTTTCCAAAGCTATGCGCATTTGTGAATTTGTTGCTATTACACTAGCTAACTTTGATGGAAATTATCGGAAGGAAATCCGAGTCTTTGAGGTGTTCGTATACCTTAACGCCTGAAATGACCTATACGTAGTCAGCACGCGTGGTGATTGAGCCACTCCCTCTGAGAAAAGGTTTGTGCCCTGCAGTGGTACATATACTTATGTACCATTGACGATTTGTTTATACTAACATGAGATTCATCGGCCTTCTGCATTCTCCTTCATACTGAGAGACGTTGCCACGCACGTCCGCAACAGCATCTGTCGACATCGTAAAACAAGCTCGGCCCTCACAGCCGTGCGTTCGGAGACTGTAAAAAATGTCTGTCTTTCGCTTAGAAAGGTTTATAATGTATGGCGATTATGACTTTTTTGTAACGCCGAGAATTATTTATTTATATTTTGCCAATGGAAAAATGAGTGGTCTCAAGGCAAGTTGCTGAAACTTGCAGAGTCATTGAAAATGCGTAACCTCGTATCTGAGTGGCCTAGGACACTAAAGTTTGTCCTTAGCATTTTCATCAATATTTAGTTGTCGTTACACGTGGAAGTAAGTGTAATCTGGGCAGATAGATAAAAAAGCTAATTAATTGTTAATCATTCAACCTACATTCGTTTACTGCAGGACATAACCAAATAAACTGAATATGGGCCAAACGCAGACGACCTAAGCGGAGATGGCGGGACGACCTCGCTATCTTTTTACTGGGTGGGCAAAAGGTGGCTACGAACAAGGCGGAGTGTAGAACTAAAGGGGAGGCTACTTAAAAAACCGGCCAAGTGCGAGGAATCTAAGTAGATTCCCGCTAGATGGCGGGCGCTGTCTTTAGACAACGTTGGTTGTCCCACCCTTAAATATTTATTTTATTCTGTTTGTAGTATTTGTTGTTGCAGTGGCAACAGAAATACATCATCTGTGAAAATTTCCACTGCCTAGTTATCACGGTTCATGAGATACAGCCTGGTGACAGACAGATAGACAGACAGACGGACAGACAGATATATGGACAGTGAAGTCTTAGTAATAGAATGCGGTTTGGCACCCTTCGGGTACGGAACCCTAAAAATGGGACAAATAGCATCCATTTCCCTATTGCATCGTCTCAAATGTTTTTTTTAATATTAAGTAGGTACCCAAATCATTATAATACGGTAGAATAAGCATTCGCTTTTATTGAAAAAATATTTATGTTGTGAAAATTGTTGTTTCCGAAAGTAATTTGAAGAAATATAAAGATAAAGATATTTATTGATAAACAAACATCGGTATATATGTAAAGTTAACAAGTTGACATACGTAATTTATTTATCACGTTAGAAACCAAATTAGGTAGATCCTGTACTATTGTTTCAAACGCCCCCCTTCGGATATCGTTAAGTCAAGTAAAATTAATTAGGTACCAAAGAAACACTACCCTACCCCGCTCCCTGTTAACCAGGAAAGTAGGGCAAGAGCCGCATTAAGCACATAACAAACAGTACAACACGCAAACGATGATCCGATGTTGTCTAACGTCTATTTAATGTTACCCGTAGCGGCAAGAGTGAACAGCTGCTCTCAAATTCACGTAAGTCCGAAGGCGTTGCCACGTCGCTAACACGTCCACAGCGCCATCTGTTGTCACCATAAACTACCACAGTAGCAAACAGCCGTGTGGCCCTCGCCGCGTTACTTAGCGTAAATTTACAACATTCAAACTTAACCCGGTTTGACTCTAAACAGCCTTTCACTTCAAAATTTTAGGGTTCATTTTCAAATTCATTTTATATGACTCGGCTTAGTAATACAAAGAGTTTGTTTCAATGGGGATACTATGCATTTAGCAAGCTCTGCGCCCCAGTCAGTCCTTTGACAGTCTAGCCCACTTGTTTTCCAGCTGTTGTCACCATAAACTACCACAGTAGCAAACAGCCGTGTGGCCCTCGCCGCGTTACTTAGCGTAAATTTACAACATTCAAACTTAACCCGGTTTGACTCTAAACAGCCTTTCACTTCAAAATTTTAGGGTTCATTTTCAAATTCATTTTATATGACTCGGCTTAGTAATACAAAGAGTTTGTTTCAATGGGGATACTATGCATTTAGCAAGCTCTGCGCCCCAGTCAGTCCTTTGACAGTCTAGCCCACTTGTTTTCCAGCCAGCTGCCTTGATAAAGGCGTAAAATCTGTTCTAAATTGACTTTTAAGCATTTAGCAAGCTCTGCGCCCCGGTCCTCTGACAGTCTAGCCCACTTGTTTTCCAGCCAGCTGCCTTGACAAAGGCGTAAAATCTATTCTAAATTGACTTTTAATGACTTCTATTTTTACACAAACTGCAAATATTAAAAAATAAATAATAGTATTAAAAAGATTAAAAAACCAGTCAAATGCATGTCGGGCTACGAGCAGTGTAAGGTTCCGTAGAAAGAGCGATTTTTACCTGCTTTACAGAACAAACAACATCATCGAAGTAATTTTTAATGGAATTTGTACAAAGTTTTCTTTTTGTAAGTTGGTTGCCTGGTTCTCATTAACTTGTAAAGCCTACTTAGCCGTGATAGTCTTTCTATTAAGTACATTATATATGCTACTCCCCTGAACTTTGTCACGTTTTTACAATCAACCATTTAGCCGGAGGAGGGACGGGGGGACGCCCTACTCTAACAAAAATTAGTGCTTTAAAGTTTAATGTTTCACAAACGGATCCTTAAATTGAAAAACTGTCTTCTGACACACAATATTTTTAAACGAACAATCCAACGATATCCAATGCGATGATGTAGGCGAGAAAAAATAATTGCATCTCTAATGTAGGTGTGTGAGGCACCCGAAAAAAAATATTTTTAAATTTTTATTATACCGTAACCTAACCTGAGCGTCAGAGCTATTACCTGAGCGCTTGAAATATCCGCGGTGGGCACGCGTGGTGATTAAGCCCATACTCTCTTTCTGAGAGAGGCCTGTGCCCTACAGTGAGACGTATATAGGCTGCTTATAACATAACATAAACTCACGCCTGTATCCCAGAGGGGTAGGCAGAGACCAGGGACTGCCACTTGCAACGATCCTGGTAGATCACTTTCGCTTCCTCAACATTCACTAGTCGTTGCATGCACGCACGCCGGTTTCGGGTACTTTTTATCTTGCCCTTTGCTAACTTAGGCTGCTTATGTATGTTATTCAACCGTTTTGTCGGCATGATTAATATTCTAGTACTAATCGTCTCTTAACTAGGTCGCGGACAGACAGACAGATAGACAGTCAGTCAGACGGACGGACATGATGAAACTAGTTCCTTGTCGACTACGGAACCGTAAAAATTTGACTCTGCAGAGGAAGATAACATTTTTCCATACGGTTGCATGATTTTATGAAATTTACCATACGTGTATAAAAAATATCGATCTTCAGATTTTCCCCATACCAAAATCTACTGGGTTAAGTGTTTCCTTTTGAAGCATGGAACCCTAAAAAATTAAAGTGTTTTATAGCAAGCACCTAGCACGATATAAAGCTAATGATTTTGCATAACACAAACAAACGTTTGGAAAATAGCATGTTTCCTTAAAAAAAACGACTTACACAAAGTATCCAAATCATTATACAGCACGAATAAACCTACCTCCTTAATATTATTCTTGTGCACAATAAAAGTTTGGGATCACCAGAATAAAATCAAAATTTATGACTCTGAGTCTTCGAAGCGTTGTAATAATCATACATTTGGAATATAAAATAGACTCAAAGTTAGTCGATCCACAAATTGATTGCCACAAAATTGCGTAGCAACGTTGGCACTTTGCCGATATCGCAACTATCCGAGCGCACTGCATTCTTTTAAAATACAGAACAAGTTTCAGATACACAAATTTGGCGTTGGATGCTGCTGCGATGCTGTTTTGAATTGTTTCGCTGTACTGTCACAAAGTGTTTACTAAAGAAGATCAACTTCAACGGTTCCTATCTTACAAACAGATAGAGTAAAAACAGACTAAGTACACTCATAGGGTAAAGCATTATTTATTCTGTTCTTACAGTTCTACAACAAAATAGACAAGCCGCAAAACTTCGTGGAAAATAAATTAACAAAATATTATTAGCTACCATTTTTTGTTTTAAAGTCGTAGATCAATATTTGTTGTAAATAACAAACTCTACGAGTTTTGGGAATTGAACATTTTTTTGTTAACTCTGTGTCATCATATTTCGCAATTGTTTAATGTGTCCACTCAGCGATTGCTTAGTGTTCCTCGAGAAAAAACAGCTGCAGTTGCGTTGCGCAACTTAGATATTAATGTAAGTTTTCATGTAAATTACCTAAATTTACCATGTAGTTCATAGTTATTCTACAAAATCTAACTGATGCAAAAAAAAAGTTCCTTGCTTGGTTACCATAGCACAGGGTTATCTAGTTTGGGATCAGGAAATGTGATTGTGTTATATGGAAGTTGTTATTTATTTATTGTCTACTATAAAATTGTACTTCAATTTATCTACTCGTTAAATGATATGTTTACTGGAGTAAATTTGTGTATTACGAGTACGAGACGCAATTGCTTCGACATCATGAAAGTTCTACGCTCAAGTTACTCTTCTAGTATCAAATATTTTGAGCCATACAGTTTTTTGGCAGTATGAGAAAACAAACTATAAGTTTATATTTACATACGAGTATAGCCGTTCCGCTGTTTTAGTGTTTTCTTTCCTGTTATAAAACTGAATATTTTTGACATAGTTCACTACTTTTTATTATTCTGCCTGTACCTATCAAAAGGAGGCCACATTTAAGGAACCAAAAACATACTTCCAAAATCCCTCATTTAGTTCACTTAAGGACTTGTCTCTCACTTGCATATTCTATAAGGTTTAATAATTATAAAAGAATGAGTATACCTTTGACAAATGGTTGCCTGAAAGAGATCACTTTTAGTGATAAGGCCGCCGTCTAAACTCTTAGGTTAAGAAATATCTATGTGATTTCCGTGCTTAATATAAAGTTCTCTATATCTTCCGTGTTCTCTATCTTCTGTCTTAGTATTAAAGTAATGAGTGTTGTTTAGAACCGAACGCCCATCCTCCTTCGCCCGGCACCCGGGCCTTACAGCGAATTTTGACTTCATTATCGTTTACCGAGAAGTGGAAAATCCGACTTTTGAGCAAAAATTACGTCGCAGGCCTCCTTGTTCGCAAACAATATTAAAATCATTAAACGCTAATTCGGTTAACGGTGGCGGTGGTCCCGAATGGAAGGTCGGGTAGGTAAATATGATAAAAACATGCAAATGAGGATGCTACTAAAGCCACAGGATGGGTTTAATCAGAAACTCCACTCGAGAGGATAGGGAGATGGATTCTTAAAATAAATATCAAAGGAGTGCGATATGTGGAAGCCCGGCCTTACATTTGGGAGTTCGTGGGATGAAATACCGGCATGTACTACCGATGTCTTTGTTTTCTAAGCAACATACATTTGTGAAGTTGCAGTAGCGTTACCACTTGCTTTGAAGAACACATCGATTGAAAGCGTCTTACCTCAGCGTTTGAAAGCACCAATCTACGCCGGGCACGCTTAAGGAACGATTAAGTTCATGCTCTCTGTCTATAAGAGAAGACCTATGCCTAGCAGTGAAACGTATACACACAGAAATCTGGGTGGTTTGAAAGCCGCAGTTATGTAATTAGTAATAAAACATTCCATCTATTTAGACTATTACTTTTATCTAAAGACGTAAAATTAAATAAAATTTGAGTTGAGAAATCTTGTTTAGAGTTGAGAAAACATATTCCAAAAATTCGCAAACAATTAATACGGCCTTTTCCTCCATTAGAGCTATAACGCGCGGATTCGCGGCGCGCACGCGCTAGCTAGCTACTGAATGGTTTCCTTTAAAAAAAAAAGGGTGTAGCTATTGTTAAGGCAGGTAAAAGTCAAAAATTTTTTATTCAAAGTAACACCGAAACTGTGACTTATTGAACGTTACAAGAAAAACTAGGTGTCCGTTTCAAAATCTAGATCATTTGTAGAAAAAACGGACAAAAAATCTCCAAACTTAGTCTTTTCAAACATATTCCTTAATTAACAGAGTTTACATGTCATATCTTCTAAAAAGCTAGTACTAGGATGCATTGAACTGGCTTTAATTCCACACATCTTTGTCATCTAAATAAACCTTAATGCTATAGTAGACCTTTTGGCATAAAGTGCGCTTTACACATTTTGTATGGCTTTCAAACCACCGAAAAGCCATGGTGTATAGTTTATTGATGTATGCTGCCCAGCAGTGGAATACAATCGAGGCTAACAATAATGAAGATAAAAATAAAAATGAGCCAAAATTAAAGGCGGTGCTTTCATAACTGTTTTCTCGACCGTTGTCGAAATGAATTACAGGAGGAGTGCCCGTCCAGTGTCCGAAAATTGTAGGGATTTAATCACGGTGAGAGAATTGACAAGTTTGCGGACGAAACGCCGCTTTCAGAGTCACCTGGCAGGATGTTATTTGACTATGGGTGTGTTGATGTTTGAAGCGAGTTTGGATAATGGGTCTCTTTAAGGTATGTACGATTTAACACTGAGACACGTGATAGCAACTACAACGGGCGTTGCATTAGACATCATGTTATTCCTTTAGAAATTAGACGTAGGATAAACGACATCATATTTTATATCTTATTAAAATTGCAAATAGGTATGTAGACTCAGCGGACTTATTAGCTAATATAAGATTGGTTGTCCTCTACTCCTCTGGTACACGTAGATCGATAAGACTGTATGTTCCCCGTGCGATGATCGACAGATAGGCAAAATTCAATTTTGATCCGAGCATGTTACTTATTTAATTCCATAAGCGATAACGTGGACTTACTTTGTGCGAAACGCAACGAATTAATCAAATTCTTTGTGGACAATTTCGTTGAGGCTGTAAACAACCCTGTATTGAAATCTGTTTAAGTAATCTAAAACTTTTTTCCTTAATCTGTGAGTAATCTCATCCAGCTTTGTATCTTACATACATAGGTACATATATAAACTCACGCTTGTATCCCAGAGGCAGAGACCAGGGCCTCCCACTTGTCACGATCCTGATAGATCACTTTCGCTTCCTCAACATTCATTAGCCGTTGCATGCACGCACGCCGGTTTCGGGTACTTTTTATCTTGCCCTATGCTAATACATCCTCTATTTGGTTGAAGTATGTCCGCTTGGGACGTCCATTACTAGCCCTTCCACCCACATTTGCTCGATATATTTGTTTCGTCAATCTTTCTTCCTTCAACCTCTCCACACGTCCAAACCAACGCAACGTTCCTTTCTCAATTTTAGTTACTGTAGTAACAATTAACAGACAAGCAATAGTCAAAATTATAACCCTCTTTTAAATTTTGTGCTATCTACGAGATTAACCTATTGCTTTTTTTGTGTCATTATTTTACTTACTGTATTTTATTACTATAAGCTGTGAGATCTCCAAATGTAAAACTAAAGGTAAAAAATAAATAAATAAAATTTAGTTTAATCGGCTTCCCTGGTTTAACAGTAAACACGCTTGACTACCAGCGGCCCTATTACGTAACTACTCCACTGTAACGGCTCGTCTGATTTAGCCTACTCCGAGCTGTCAAAAATGCGTTTTGCAATTAAGTTTCAGGACAGTAGTCGTGGGTTCCATTCCCACTGGAGGCCGCCGTACTTGATTTGTACAAATGGCCTTAGTCTGGGTGTATTTCCGTGTTTGTGACGTCCTTGCTCGGTTACCATACCATAGGGTATGGTGTCAGGACAAGTGAATCGTGTGATTTTAAAACGACACATGTCCTTTCATTACAACTTTGCAGGAAATAGAAAAAACTGTTTTATTCAAATACTAATATCTACAACAGCAATATTTTAGCATATTATATTGATTTCTGTATGAATAAACTACAATTTTTTTTTCTAATGTAAATCAATAGGTAGGTGTAAATAATTTAATAAAAAAAAAAATGGGCAAGCGTTATTTTAAAAACACATGTGACTTGTGTTGTTTTAAAATCACACGATTCAAGTGAGAGTATGGTTTGAAAGTTATTATTATTATTTTTTATGTAGCTTATATACGTCCCACTGCAGGGCACAGAGCTTCTCTCGGAGAAAGAGTACGGGCTTAGTCACCACGTTGGTAATTTCAAGCGCTGAGGTGTGTCTATGTCTATGTCGTTCCGTGCTCTGAATCAAATATACGTATAACAAACCAGTGGGATGTGGAAAAAGTGGGATGATTTTTTTTTTCTCGTCTACCCCATTATGTGGGGCATCGCTAGATTGGTTGTTGAAAAATATTGTGTGTTTAGGAAGATATTTTTTTTTATTTAGGGTTCCGTTTGCGAAATATTATTCTGGTTAAACGGTTGATTGTAGAAACGTGAAAAAAATCAAGGTAGTAGGACATATATTTAATTTTAAAAGGAAAAGTATCACAGATAAGAAGGCTTTGCTAGTTAACGATTAATAGGCAACCAACTTACCAAAGTAAAATTTCCTACCAAATCCATTGAAAATGACTTCGACGAAGTTGTTAGTTCTGTAAAGCAGATCAAAAACCCTCTTTCTACAGAACCCTACATTATGCGTGACCCGACGTGCACTTAGCCTGTTTTTTTTGTTAAAGTAGATCTATTACACATACTCTACAATGTAGGTAACACGTCGTAAATAGTTGAAGATAGCGTGGAAAATTTACCATCAGGATGAAACATTTTACTACGCTAAGTTTATGTGTAAGAAGTGTAACTATAAAATTTTAATAGCAAAACATTGTAAACAAGTGCTTTGCATTCATAAAATTGCTGCTAGTTGGGCGAATTTAAACTGCACTAGTCTTAAACTACAATTAGAATCATGTAATGTACCTAATAATATAATATATACTTTATTGCACACGAAACATTGAACAGGACATTACATAAGAAATACCATGTACAAAGGCGAGCTTCTGTAAGAGATTTCTTCCAGCAAACCTTGGAGAGCCGGAACAGCGGTAAAAATTGGGTCTTAATACGGGTAAAAATCTTAGCACTTTGAGTTAATTTGTTATAAAATTATACTTAAACGCCCTCGTTATTCTGAGTTTTCTGGATAACTATTTTCTCAGTGATTGTGTAGTATCTCGACATGCGAAGACATTTAACCTTTTATAGATTTATTTAAAAAAAAATGGTCATATTCTATGCTCACAATCACTTGTTCTAGTCCCAAACTAGGATCACTATGATATTGTAACATGTCAAGGACATCACAAATATGGAAAAGTAAATTAAACTGAGGCAATTTGTACAGATTAAAGTACCGTAGTACCCAGCGGAATACAAATCTACTACTTCTGGAATGATAAAATCAAACCTGTTACCGCTAGACCAATTTGGTAGACAAAATCAAATAATTACTTAAAACAAATACTCAAAAACATTGACATATTTTTTTATACAGTAGTCGTAGAGCCTATACAGGGTTCTTTAAAAAGTATGTAGTTGTCGGTAAGAGTTTGTGATTTATAACAAAAGATTAAAACTGTATGTGCTCGATAGAATGGATTTACTATGGTATGGTTAGCTTTTTGTTACGTTAACCTAGATTTCTGAAAACAACTCACGATTTAAGTTATTTATGTACTATGGACATACTTGTGGGACGTTCACTCAAAACTCGTCGGTGTAAAATGCTCTCTCAATATGTCATAAAAAGACACTCATTTCCTTAGTAAATACACTCCATGCATAGATAGCGACTTATTTACGACGGGGCTCGTAAAGTCATTGCAAAAATATAGCGTTTTGGTCTTGTATTACACTGAGTAAGAATCTTAAAAGTTTCTGCTTTGTATTTGCTATTTAACAATTCTATACCCAGCGGTGGGCTGATGATGATGATTTGCTTCATATACTTACTTAGGATGGTAAAACATATACCATAATAAATATTTTAGTAGCCTGTGCACTCAGGATGAGTCAAAACTCATCTTGTTTAATGGTAAAACAGGTTGCCTTACAATATTTCGACGTGAAACGTCTTTCAGTTCGGTTGTAAGGTGTCACTTGCTGAAATCACATGCAACGAAAACATGTCGCCTCGGCAAGGGTTGTAACTGTGTATCTACGTGTCGTGTGTCGTTGAGTAGAAAAAAGCAGCTGTTTCTCAGATCTTCTTAATTCGTGCCGTTAGATGGCGCCAGTGTCACGTAACGAATTGCACAGTTTGAGCTAAAACTGAATGCTTACTTATGGATGTTTTACGTCAAACCTACGGCCGTGTAACCTGACACAGCCCCACCCACTTTTTCTTGGCAGTTAAAGAGTTGTAAGTATTTGCTACTACAAATGCGCAGATGCGACAACGTTGCCTAGCAAGCAGTTCGCGGCAAGCAAAACTGTGTTCACAGTGTACTCGCCGCTTTGCCATAAATGGCATATAATAATTTTGTTGTGCAGTTATCTCTGGCGTTTATCTGTTTGACGGCTGAATGGGGAAACGGGCCGTTTAACATTTTCTCTATGTCGCTTTATTTTTCCTGCGACATTCATGTCTGCGCTGAGAATTTGGCATTTTTTTATTGATTCACAATATATTTTCGAAGGCACCTTTTTCAGTGCAGTGGAAAACCGATCATAGTGCTTCTATAGAAAGGAATGTTTTTCAAAATCAATCGAATCTCAAAGAAATTGAATGCTTGATCGATCCCAAGGAGTGAGCTCGGTTCATTGAATCATGCACAATGTAAATCACATTATTGTTAGTTAAAAAATATATAATAATATTTTCCTTGTAATATAAATAATGTGAAAGTTTATACAAGTCAGCTTGTGGCTACTTAGATATTTTTATTAAAGTACTTTTGTTGGTTATATAGACACTTCCAAGATGATTTTTCCCTTAATCTGTGGACCAACAGAACCATAGCTATAACCATTTTTGACAACTTTTGAAATTTTATGACCTGGAAATCCAAATTAATACTTTATTTTTAGAAAACTGATACGTGGGTGCCATGGTTACATTGTGTAACAAACCCTTAAATAAAGATTTAAAAAAAACTGATACGCCAAAAGGATAAGTTAAGAAAAAGTGTTTAAAATAACATCATTATTTTACGATTCGAAAGTTAAAATATTTTCTGAGATGCCACAAGTATTTCAAGAGTACTGTTAGTGGTCAATCTCCTTTAAGTATAAACTTTTTTTATTTAAATTTTTCTTAAATTTTCGAGTAGATATGGAAATTTCATTACACTCATAATCGCAGCCAAACACTATCAGAAAAGCAATTTTGTACTTGACCCTGTATTTCATATGCCTCCCTTAACAAGCCAATTAGTATACGGCCTTTTGACCAACACCCGTTTTTGCATCACAAAAACTGTCACCTACATCCAATTTACTTTTTCACTACGGATGCACCTTCCTACGGTGCTCGTAGTTACACTGTATTTGCATATTTTCATGTGACACAGTTATATCAAAGGTTCCCGGAATTAATATTAATGATTTTCGCTGCCCGTCCGCTCCGGTGCTAAATTAAAAAGTTTTCTTTTTATGTGCTAACTTTTTTTGGACAGCTTTTAGGCTTCCTCGGTGGCCTGTAACAGAAAGTTGATAACGTTTCGGTTATTGTATGGTAACGGCGGTTTTATATTCGGACTGGTCGCGACCTGGTATGATATTAGAGTTTAATCATTATCATCATCATCATCATCATCAGCCCCTCGACGTCCACTCCAGGACACAGGCCTCCCTCATGGGTCTTGCCATAATCGCCACGCTTGGCAGGTGGGTTGGCGATCGCAGTATGGAGTTGGAATCTCAGGAAAACGCTGCTGGCCATCTCCTGGTAATACCTTAGTCGCCTTCTACGACATCCACGGGAGGAAATGGAGTGACGCTATTCTTAGTCCGGCGCCACACGGATAGAGTTTAATAGATACACTTATCTATTAAAAAATTACATTGTTGTGTGAAAAATACATTGTTTATTTTATCTAGCCTATATCCGTCCCACTGCAGGATACAGGCAGGCAGTAAACGTAATGGACTGTTTGTTCATAACGACGAAACAATAAATAAATATTTCACAATAAATAAAAATTGTCCGTGTGGCACCGGATTAAGAACAGCGTCACTCCATTACCTTCCGTGGATGTCCTAAAAGGCTACTAAGGAATTAATTACCAGAAGACGGGCAGCAGCGTCATCCTGAGATTCCAACCGCATACTGCGATCGCCAACCCGCCTGCCAAGCGTATCGATTATGGCAAAACCCCTCATGGTTATGTTCGAAGCTTGGAAAACCATGAGGGAGGCCTATGTCCTGCTGTGGGAGTCAAATGGCTGATGATGAATAAATAAATAAACGATTCGATAATATTTAAAAATAAGTAGGTATAGTATAGTAGGTATTGGGTGGATCTATTTCTAGCAGTGGACTAATGTTGGCTCGAAGAAGCCTGCCTTTGAACATGTGTTTTGTTAATTCCTGTATTGTGTTTTTCGTGTGAAATAAATTATAATTATTCTCTTATTTATGATTCTCTTATTTATGTACAACCATCTACCGACTATATTCTTGCTGCAATCCACTCTATCCCAAGGCTATCTGGAAGAGATCGCTCTAAGCGATAAGACCGCCAATTGTATACAATTACTAAGATATACGAAACTATTTGTAATATCTTTCACCTGGCTGTGCAATAAAGTGTTCTCTATCTATCTATTAATTAATTAACGTCGGCTGATTGATTGGAATAGATTTGATAAGACACCTTAATGTATTCAAGAGTAGATTAGCTTTTGATTGCTTGACAACAGCACCTTGGACCACTCTGTTCTAGTTAGACCTAAGATTTCCGCACTTAGCCTCATAGTTGGACCATTGTACGCAACAAGAGCTAAGGTATGTAAATAGCTCAGATACAAGGGTTTCTTCACGATGTTTTCCTTCACAGTTAGGGTGTGGTATTGCCACAGTTGGCTATACAACTTTGCAAATGTACGTAACTGAGAAAACATAACATTACATTGGTACATGCAGGATTCGAACCCACGACCTTTCCGAATGAGAAGCCGGCGTTCTACCGCTCCGCTACCACTGCTCTCTTATTGAAATTGCGAAACAATATCAATTATCTCCGCTACCACCACTCTGGACCACCCTGTGTAACGAAGTAATTCTGAACGTAATACCCGCCCACTTTGTCACCATGAAAAAAATTCATTTCATTTATAGCCCAAGTGGATCCCGCAAATTACTTAGGATTTTCTCTCCCTTTTTCGACTGCCTTTTTGTAAAATTGCTCGTGTCCACTTAAGGAAATTAAAGGCGGAGACAAAGAGGCCGTACAAGTTAATAGTAATCGTAGCTTCTTTCCAGAGGTTCCAGATTTAGGTCGGGCGGGACTTTCGTGTGGCGCCGGATTAAGAATAGCGTCACTCCGTTTCCTTCCGTGGATGTCGTAGAAGGCGACTAAGGAAATCAATTACCAGGAGACGGGCAGCAGCGTCTTCCTGAGATTCCAACCGCATACTGCGATCGCCAACCCGCTTGCCAAGCGTGGCGGTTATGGCAAAACCCCTCATGGTTATGAAAACCACGAAGGAGGCCTATGTCCCACAGTGGGCGTCAAATGGCTGATGATGATGAATAAATTATTTATTTAATATTTGGGAAAAGTAGTTACTAAAACAATACACTTATAGGGATAAACGGTGTTGGAAGGTTCTCAGTCATACAATTTATCTATGGATAATTGTCAAATGTCATAGTGCAAGACGTTTTACTTACCCATGGATAAACAGACAGATAGTCTTGACGCGAGCTAGCCTGAGCAATCAATTCGAATTTTGACTATTCATTCCGCAGGTTTTTCATAACCATGAGGGGTTTTGCCATAATCGCCAGGCTTGGCGGGTTGGTGATCTGAGTATCCGGTTGGAATCTCAGGAAGACGCTGCTGCCCGTCTCCTGGTAATTGAAAAATTTATTAAATTAATAATATTTATTATCTATACACATACTTAACTATCCAGTGACTTGTGTAAGTCGCCCTTAGTCAGTCATTTTTGTATCGTTTTTCTTGTCCTTAGCAGTTTAAAAATAACCAGCCGAGTGCGAGTCGGACGTTCCGTACCATCTGATATCTGAATATTTCAAGCGTCTACTTGTTGCCGTTATTAATATCGAGCAAAACACGGCAAAAAATCACGTTTTTTGTATGGGAGAGGGCTCCCTAAATGTTTATTTTATTCTGTTTTTAGTATTTGTTCTCCAACTGTATAACTATCACGGTTCATGAGATACAGCCTGGTGACAGACGGACGGACGGACGGCGGACGGACGGACAGCGAAGTCTTAGTAATAGGGTCCTTTACCCTTTGGGTACGGAACCCTAAAAACTCAACGGAGCCATAGATTTGATGACAAAATATAAATCGTAATTGATGTATTTAATGCCATCGACTGCGTTTTTTATGAAGTGTGAAATGTGATAATTCCGAACCAAAATGTTTCAATATTTTCAGTTCAGTTATTAAGTAAGACAATTTCCACGCAGTCGGGGTTTTTGTTCAGTTTTTAATATTTTTTTGAAGGTTGTTTTGTAGCTGACGACAAATTAATACGTATCTTGAATTAATTTCTACTTGACTTCATAAGACCAGACTATAAACCTTTTATCTAAAGGCTACTTGCTCCAATAGATAAATACTTATCCAGGGATAAAGAAATGTATAAATGGTAATATTATATTGAACAGGTCTAACCGCGATTATTTATTAGGTAAAAATTAGTTATCTTACGTTTTGGCAACGTTGCCGATACGTCGGGAATCTGTATGAGCATCGCGAGGCATTAAAAAATACAAATGTGTAAATGGTTGTCAGGATTGTCAATCATTATTCAACTATGGATGGCTCTCCAAACGTCATGATGAAACACGTTTTTAGACTTACTTACTGGATAGAATTTACCCATGGATAAATAGATAGATAATGCAGTCAGATAGCGTCGTGTAACGGACCTGCCTGTGTAGCATACTCTCAACGTTTAATTAAGACTGAAAGGTGGGGAATATTTAAGAAATAACGAGTTAGTTAAATAAATTGAACTTATATCCAAAGAATAACAAGCGGTCGGAGCCGGCACCGAAAATCTTTTTCTACCCGCTCGTAGATGCGGGTATTCGCGCAGAAGTTACTTTTTTTCCCGGACAGAGCGGCGCCAATAAAAGATCACGCCACTTGACTAAAACCAATAAGGATGATACTTATTTATGAACCCGTACTATTGTTTCACGTGTCAGGTCGACTGGTTAAATCTGAGTGAAATCGTATAAAAAGGGCGAGGGTCAAACGCGCGGGGCGATTCCAGACTAGAGAATTGAACAGTAAATACATCCGTTACGCTCGTAGGGAAATTCGCCATTTTCAGCGAATTTATTAGCATTAGGAAGTTTCGTTTGTATTTAAATTCGAAAATAGGAGAGTGGCTTTGGATTTGTTACCTAACATCATCTGTGGGCATCGCGTCCCAGACTATCAGCTCTGGTGTGAAGTTTCAGGTTTAGAGTTACTCTCGAAGCTAGGGAGTTGATTTGAAAGTAAAAGTGTTAAGGTTAGAAACGGTTTTCGGTTCCTGAATCTTTCGTACATTTAGCTAGAAGTTTTCCGCGTAAAATAGGGTTTTCAGCCTTAGTAATTAGGGTAGCTTCCGCGAAATAAAATGTGAACTAATCCTTTTTCTCCACAGTACTACGTTTATGGGAAATAAATTTGTACAAAAGTGAACTCTCGGTGGCAAAGGTATGCTAAGGATAGTCCGTGTGTCCAGCCTTTGTCAAATAACCAAGGCTCGGTGAGGCCACACGAGGTTATTCGTATCATGCTTGCGTCATAGCTTTCAGAGTTTTGTTCGAATTTAATTCTACTTATTACTTTAACTTAATTCCACTAGCTAGTGGTAATTGAGTTTCAGTACACAAACGTGTGAATTTAGAGCGAATTCACTTGGGAGCCTTAAGAAGTTTAAATTAATGGACTAAGGAACCCAAAATCTAGCTCTGCTTACTATGCTACGGCTGAATCTGAGTCTGCTTGGGTCGAAAGGTTTAAAGAATCCCTTCACCGGAGGCGTTCCCAATTTAATTTAGTAAAAAATAAAATAATAATATTAATTTTGAATTGAGATAATTAGATATTAATTATCTTGTATGGAGATTGGGTTAAAACGCTTCTTGTGAATGCGGTGTTAGATCTTCTTCCGTTAGCATTCGTGGTGTAGCAATTTTCCCCCTGCTTACCCTGAGTGACAGACGATTCTAGCCCTCTGGCACTTTGCACCCATAACATATTTATGTATTATATTTCGTATATTCTTACCTTGCGGGTGGTTACCGAACCCATAAAACCACCCGCGCATACACATCCTAGGCTACACACTCTGGCCGGCCAGAAAGTCTGAAAGCTAACTGTGTCAAGTTACCGAGTGATTTGAAACAGTCTGGGTTTCCGGAGTTAGGGAGGATAGAAGTAGGAAATAGCGGTGATTAGGGAGACACCATAGGCACTCACACATATACACGATTAAATGTAAATGGGGTTTGCTTTGCTGAAACAATTGATGGGTGGTTAAATTAGCTTACGGGGTTGGGAAGAATTAGGCAGGCTCCCCCTTTTCTTTCAGGGTATCCAGTTGTATGATGAGCGTAAGTATTTCCCCGATTCCCCACCTTAGCAATGCGGTCATTAAGTAGGACAATAAATAGCGATTTATTTCCGTACCAAAAATAAGTAATCAAATAGCTTTATTTTCCAATATTGACAGCAATATTATTTTGTAACGTCCTGTGCAAAGGTCTAACATTAAATTCCGTTAAAATAAATAAGCTCTGACAAAATTCTATAAACTAATTAAATAAAAGCTAAAGTAGACAACCAAATTTTAATTAATCAGAAGTGCCAAATGTGTTAGATGTTTATTGCTCCATTCTTATTATGAACAGTGAAATTTGTTGTATATAAATGAAATATATTCAGTAAGCTAGCTTTTATTCTCAAAATACTAAAAGTGTCTCTTAACTATTTACTACCTTACTATTCTAGCCTTTTACTCCAACTATTAAAAGTGACTTCTAATTATCTAGTACTTTACTATTTTCGTTTACGGAACTTTTCAAACATAAATCAATGAAACGTTTAGCTACTTGCTCTAATTTCTTCCGCTGCTTAGGTTGCTACGGCATCTTATTAATGAAAACGTAGTGGTTCGAGTCCTGTTGGACGTTAGAAACTATGATACCATGTTGGCGTTGACTTGTAAACGAAGATCTAATAAGTAAGGCTGTAAGTTCGTGCCTTTTTTACGTACATTAAAATTATCTACTGAACTTTGATTTCTCGCCTATCGAACCTTTGATTTGGAAGGTCTGAAAATGACATCAAATTATTATTAATATAAAACCTAGATGTAATAAAACCTAATCTTCATCGACATTATCTTTTAAAACCTTGATTAACAACCTACGTATTACTGATTATCTTTTTACGCATCTACCTTCAATATTTTGCGCCGCATCTCGCTTACGTGAATCTATCCTTATAGCGTTGAGGTTGAGTGCCGTTTTATATTGAGAGTTTAACAGTTTATCGAGCAATGGAAATGAGTATGCTATAGGGCAAAGGATCCGATAAATAAAATAGTCTTTATTGACATTATGACAAAAACCGTTATGGAATGTTGTGGTTGTTAGATTTTAAGGCGTAAACCTTTTTAATTTCAATATTATTTAAACTTGCTTATCTCTTTACTTCAATAATATTTTGTGCTCTGCCTTGTTTGATCTTATGGTATTTGGGATACTTGCTGCTTGGAGCTCTAATAGACTTCGTCGGTTCAGTCCATTGTTGTGACGTCTTGAATAGACTTTTTCCAACATACACGTCCGGGTTACATACTTTTAGTAGAGTTATCTCCTAGGTATTTGATACCGTTGAGTTTTGTGTATAATGGCTGGACCATACGAAAGTTATCTACCTATTCAGAGTTTCAAGGAATAATCTCTTTTCATTGGATCAAACAATCTAGAATTGTTTATTTTTAAACATTTGTGCTACTGCTGCTATTAATGCTTGCAATCTTTAGTGAGGCTGACCACTTCTACACAATGAGCGTTATTCGCTAGTTGCTAAAACTTCGTTTGACCAGTCATCCATTATATCCAGGCTTTCCGGATTGAATTTTCTCCGATGTACCATGCCTTTGATATCACAACCCTATACTATTCTACGACCTGATGACTGGTCATACGTTGAAGGCACCTTTTATAAATCTTCCTACGGTCAGTTTTCACTGAATTGTCTGCATTTGGCAAACGCAATTGAAATGTTATGAATATCCATGAATCTAGTTATAGATAAACTATGTACAGTGGGACAATGATGAGCATACGGTGTGAAAGACCCAGCCTTTGGTTGGAGAACTGAGTTTCTTTTAGTCCGGATCCCGTCTCTGAGTCAAGTACTTTTAACTAGATTTGTGTTAGTTAACTTTCACCTTATCTATTTTATTATAAATACTTTAAATTTAAACTTTATTCTGCACTAACTGCGCTTCATGCTTATAATTTTTATTTGCCTTCGCTTCAATCAAATTACTAGCGGACATTAGTGACGAAAATCTGTTGAACATTATAATAATATTATTAACAATAATATTGTTATAATGACCTACTTCTTTTATCTGTTCTTACACAATGTTCCATACCGGTTTAACCTGTTTCATATTTTACTTTAAATAGCAAACTTATTCAAAACTTAAACATTAAAAATTCTAATTTTCATTCTTGCTAGGGCTTTACTTAACCTTTTCAATATAGGACGGAATAAACTCAACCTCTCTACTTAACCTTGATATCAAACCGAGTTAATTCGACCTTTAATTTCAATTTAAAGAAAATTAACTAGGTCTTTATTTGTTAGTTATATACTTTTGCGCTCGAACATTTGCTTTCAATCTCAGATACCTTAAAAGGGCTAGGGTTACGTATACGATCACAACGCAGGGTTCTACTAAATAAAATTAGAAGATCACAGTTGGCCATTAGAGTGTTTTGCATCATAGTATCTACATTTTATCGTCTCATCGGGGTTTAATTCTATAATTTACGGGGGTGGGGTGTTACAGTCGGTGCAAGTCAGTTTCCAATTATGAATTCCTGGTGAGCAATCATGTTTCGAATCACTGAATGATAATATTTAATATCAAACGATTTCAGGCCATTGAAAATTTAAGCCCATTGTAGATCCCGTTGTATTACAAACTATTATGCGTCATATTGAAATCAACCGATTAATATCGCTTTAAAATTCAATTAATTTTATAGTTTTGCCCGAAGTTTGGCTTGAATTTACTAGCTCAAATCTGGGTGGTTTGAGACCCGCGGTTATGTAATTAGTAATTAAAAATGCCATCTATATCGACTATTGAGTATAGACGTAAAAAAATAAATGGGAAACTTCTTTAGAGACAAGAAATATGTTTTCTATAAATATAACAAAAAATATAAAAAAAACATTAGCAGCGTATTCGATAGCTATTGTTAAGGCACATTGATTATGCTATGGCTCTCAAACCTCCCAAAATTGATGGTGTATTTACTGTAAATTCATAGCTGACCAACTTTTAAAATATAGAAATGTCAGTAGGCTAGTTGACGAAAAATTACTTTGTTCTCGTCAAGAGGTCAAGAAAAATAATCTTTACGAGTATATATTTTTTTTATTACTTTTTTTGCATAAACATAAACTGTCAGAAGTTATTCTCGCATGGTACAATAACGCTCCATACATATGTGATATCGCAATCTGCCCCTTAGGTGTAACGTAGGATAAAAATTTCATGAATATTTTTGAGTTCATCATTGATAAAATTCATAAAATTACACTTTAAGGTGTCGACATCCTTATATTAGAATGCAATGCAGTTTTTTTTATTTATAAAACATATTTTAATATTACAAATAAATATTATATTACAATATTTATTTAAAATTATAAATTAATACTATTCACTGTTTATAATTAAAAATAAATTAATATATAAATGATAAAAATATACAAATAACATAAATTCTATATTTACAAATAAAACACCTGCCCCAGGTCACTGTCCCGCGGTAATGAGCCATCTTGATATTTCGTATTTTTTATACTAATTGTCCTTTATGGTTTGAGTGAACTAGCGAGTTTTTTGTTAAACTGTTCCTTATTCTTTCTCTGCTGAAAAAATAATACAAACAGGTGTTTGGTTTCCTTTATGAATATAAATCAAACATACATTTTGAGATGGAAATACACAATCTATCATATAAGCGTTCGAAGAGTTGCCTTACCTAGGACTGACTAGTCTACAGATTCACAATTCATCGTTAAAAAATATCTTTAAAAACTTAAATTATTACAAGAACTAGGTTCAAAAGCTTTTGGTACAGTTTCTATATTGAGTTTGTGCTGTCATGTCGGGCAGCAGCGTGGTCCTGAGATTCCAACCGCATACTGCGATCGCCATCCCGCCTGTCAAGCGTGGTGATTATGGCAAAACACCTCATTGTTATGAAAACCTTGAGGGAGGCCTGTGTCCTGCAGTGGGCGTCAATGGGCTGATGATGATGTTGATGATGATGTCATGTCGTAGTGGCTTAATTTCGGGAACCTTAATATTACACCTTGTGGTTCAGGCACAGTTATAATTTTTTTTGAGTTTACCATCAGCATTTTCAGTAATATTTTCTTCCCCGTATATACCACTTCTTTAAAAATAAGAGTAGATAACCGACGGCAAGAGCACAGCTTTGTATTTCGACCCACATCTTTAATTGAGACAAATAGGTTTTCCAATATGCATTGTTCTCGCTTAATTGATTAATTGCCTATGAAAATGCTAAAACATTCGTAAGCACCGCACAGTCACTATAAATGTGTATCTGGATCTGGGAAAGACTTAAAACATTTCATGGAAAGCCATTCATTAACTCCTTTCTACGTATAATTATGTGACACTTGTGGAACATAAATGGCAACCACCAGTTACATCCTTAAAACAGCGCATTTTCTGCTAGAGCCTCTAAATGTTGTTCACACTGAAAACACAAGGGGTAGGCAGAGACCAGGACTTGCCACTTGCCACGCTCCTGACAAACCACTAATCTGTCTATCAATCTATCTTTTCAGATCAAAAAATAACGAGCTAAAACGGTCCTTAGGTATTTACTTAATGAAAATATCTAATTCTAAGATTGATGGGACTTAAGCCTTGTGCAGGGTGTAATAAAATTCTCATATAAATCCAACAATGGCGAGTTCAGTACTAGTTCTAGTTAGACCTGAGATTTCCGCACTTAGCCTCATATTATTATTATTATTATGAAAATTCGGTATTGTATCAGAATTTTTTTTTAAATTGGCGGGCTTAATACTACATAGTATTTTATTCTGGCCAACCAACAGGTGACGTGGAAAGGGTAGGGGTTATGCCAAACGGTGTAATGATATTTTAATGTACTTAATTAGTTTTCAAATTAAACAATATACTTATGATAATACATACATATATACAAAGATAACAAAATAAATAATTGCACTGACTCCATCTAGCGGTACGAGTCAAGTAGATCTAAGTAATGGCCACTTTGTTCTACTAAGGGCCAATTTTTCAATAGTCAGATAAAAGTTAACTGGCGAATAAATTGCATGCTATCACTGTCTAAATCATACGACAAGAGAGTGACAACATCAGTTTTATTCTCCAGTTATGTTTTATCTGACTATTGAAAAATCAGCTCTAAACGATATATAAATGAATTGTACACGACACGTAGGTAATTACAGAGTTACAACCCTCGCCGAGCCGACATGTTTTCGTTGCATGCGGTAGGAGCGATTAATATGTAGGGTAAGGGTACAGATCTCTTCTTTAAAATACAGAACAAGCATGCAAGGATGCTGTCGAAGTTTGTTTAGAATCAAAAGTTGAATAAAAGCCTACAAGGTAAAGTACGTTCTCACAGAGACGGACAAAAAAACACCTCGTTATTATCATTGAAAGGTTTCACAAAACACGATGTTTACCCTCGACCACTTCATAATAATTTGAGACTGCTAAAACACCGTGACGAGCGAAAACGGCTCCGCTTTTAATGCGAATGATAAATGAAAGCTCTAATGAATACTCTGTATCTTTTTTCACCGACTGGTGACCTCGAATGCCCTTCAATTGTGAGATATGGGCGACCACCAGGGGTATCTTTTTAGCTAACAACCATAGTCATCTGTTCGCCATTGCCTATTCATTCCTGTCATGACCCAATTATAATGAATCTAAAGAGTATACGCGAATTAACTTCTCAAACTGTAAATGGTTTACTTGCGTTTAATTGTCAATTGTTGATAGAATATTCTAAAATGATAATTTGGTAATGAATATGCACTTCTTTCATATAACAAATTTTATAAATTCAGTGAAGTTTCATGTTGACGAACATCAGCTTCTCAAGTTAAACTCAAAGCGATAGAATCTGATAAGGCACAATGTGACGCTGATGGGAGATAAAATAAATATCTGCGACATAAATGTTGGAATGGGCGCAGAGAAAAAACGTGTGAACAGTGGAAAAATTGTTTTATTAATTTTACAGTACCGACTAGCGGCCGACATTTTTACGAATGAACGATTGAATGATTGAAAGTAAAAAGAATGAATCTGAACGAATGAATGGAAGAGTGGACTGGGATTTTTGATTATTCCAATAGTCCCCCTCAAAAATTCTAGTCTTATATAATGCGATTAGGCAATAATTATCACAATATGTATTTATATTATTAGAAATAAATTATACATTCTGCTCTCAATATTCTGTTTTAATTATTTTAGTACCTTTTAATCATTAGGTATATTACAAACATTATCAAATTCAATCAAGCTTAACTTTGATCTTAATTGTAGTAATTTCCCTGATGGTATCATTTTCATGAAGATATCAGCTAGTTGATGTTCTATGGAAACATACTCTAGCTTTATTACTTTCTTAGTAATTTGTTCACGTTTGAAATGATATTTTATATCTATGTGCTTTGACCTTTTATGGCTAGTGGGATTGTTTTCAATGCTTATACAGCTGTTGTTATCTTCATATAAAGGGATATGCATTGGTAATTGGATTTTAATACTATTTAGCAATGATTTTATCCATTTAGCTTCTCTCACAGCTTCGAAAAGAGCCATATATTCAGCTTCGGTTGAGGAGGCGGCGACTGTGTTTTGTTTGCGAGTATTCCATGACATTACACAGTTATCAAACACTTGGAATACGTATCCCGTTGTGCTTTTACGATCAATTTCGTCGCCTGCCCTGCATGGGAATCTGCATAGCCTTGAACTATTTGATGATAGTCGCACCTTTTGTAGGTCAACTTTAAATTTATAGTGCCTTTTATGTATCTTAAAAGATGTTTTAAGCATTTCCATAGTTTATTATAATTTTTTTTTTTTTTTTTTTGCTTTGATATCTGCTCAGAATACTGATTGCTGAGCAAATATCTGGCCGTGCGCAAAGCATTGCGTACATAAGGCATCCTATGACGTTCCTGAAAGAAGCGTCAAAGTGTGTGTCGGAATTAAGAGCCAAGTGATCTAATTTTGATGGGAACGGTGACTTTGTCGGATTGCAATCACTCATGGAAAACATGCTTAAAACATTGTTCAAGTAGACTGACTGGTCCAAAGTTATTGTAGCTTCTGTTATGTTTACTCTAATGCCCAAGAGTAGTTTTATTTCATTCAAATCAGTCTTTCAAATTAGTATTTCGGTTTGTACATTAAATCAAATCATCGACGTATAATATTAAATATACATCACCATCATTTTTTTTTTATCAAGTATATACAAACAAGGCTACCTCTGAATTTTTAAAACCAAGTTCTTTAAGAGCGTGGTCAAAACGCTTGTACCAGCATCGAGAAGCTTGTTTTAAATCGTACAAGGACTTATTTAACTTGCATACCTACTTGGTTTGGTTCTGCAAAAACACCCTCAAGCACCTCCATGTAAATGTCATTCTCGAAAACTCCGTTCAAAAACGCAGTTTGGACGTCCAAGTGATGTACTTGCAAGCTATGCTGATTTGCAAACGCTAATATAAATCTAAAAGTAGAAATACGTACAAACGTTTGCAACGTTTCATCAAAGTCTTCAAGGTACTTTTGAGTAAAACCGCGAGCAACTAAACGCACCTTGTAACGAGTTGGTTCTCCTAACTCATTAATTTTTATCGTGAATACCCATTTACAATCAATAATATTTACATTTTGGGGTCTTTTCTTTCCACTAGAACCCATGGTTGATTTTTATTTAGCTTTTAACCATTTGTCACTATCATTCCTGTTTGAAATATCACTATAGTTACTAGGTAACGGCTGAGCAGTCGTGAGTGCTAAGTAACACAAATCTGTATCGCTCATCTGTTTATAATCGACTGAGGGTAGTTTTTTTTTTTATTCTTTCACTTCGCCTTATTTTGTTTGGCGAATTCTCAGCATCCGATTGGTCATCGGGAAGAATCTTGTGTTTCGTGCCTGCTGACTTATTATCACCGATAGGCTTGTCAACTTTGGCGGGAATTTGTGTGTTTTGGTTTGTCGGCCTTGATTGAACAAATTTTGACTCATCGAATATAATATCACGGGCAATGAAAAATTGGCCATTTTGAACGTTGAATAGTTTATGACCATTGTTGTCGTATCCGACTAGTATTGTTTTAAACGATTTACTGTCAAACTTTGTTCTTCTCGTTTTGTCATGAACATAAGCCGTTGCACCAAATTTTAGGTTTGTTATTATGCCACATTTCGTATGGTGTTTTGTTGCTGGTCAGAGCTTTAGTAGGGAGTCTATTTATTAGGTAGGTAGCTATTAGTATGGCTTACCACCAAAAAGACTTTTCTAATTTCTAACTTTCAACCATGGTTCTAGCCATTTCGGTTAGCGATTCAAACGCTCCGACACACCATTTTGTTGCGGCGTATATGGTACCGTTAGGTGGTACGAGATACCCTTGGAAACACAAAACTCGTTAAATTCTGTTGAAAGATATTCTCTACCATTGTCGCAGTACAGATTTGTGACTTTCGTATTGAATAAGTTCTCACTCCTAGCAACAAACTCTTTAAAAATATTTTAGCACTTCCGATTTTGCATTCATTAAGTAGGTCACAGTAGAATGAGTGTAATCATCCATAAAAGTAACAAAGTAGTTTTTGTCATCAAAGGTGGTAGGCGTTATCGGATAACAAACGTCCGAGTGAATAATATTATAAAGGAGTCGATTCTGGTGTTTACTATTGTTATCTTTAGTTTTGGCAAACGGGAGACGTGATTGTTTACCAAGAATACAAGGTTCACAAATAGTATCGCTGGGGTTTATATTGTTTATCAAAGACTGGTCACTTTCATCTATTTTTATCCTTTAAAATTCCAAACCTTTGTTTGTTTACATGTCCGAGTCGGCTATATCACAAACTATAGGCGTCAGAGGAATTTTGAGTCAAGTGAATATTAAGTTTATTTTTCTTTAAAATTTAGCCAAAAAGGTTGTTGCAATTCTCCCCGGTCATGATGCACTTGTCTTTATGATGGACTTGAACACCGTTTGTTGCCAAAAACCACTGTCATACCTGCACGTTGCATCTTACTTACAGAAAGTAAATTATGACGTACCTCGGACGAAAACAATACATCATCAATTATTGTCAGTATCCTTCAGTACCTAAGTCTGTTGTTATCTTTATGCTGCCTTTACCGTAGGCTTGTATGGACTCGCCGTTTTTCGCAACTCCGATCTTGAGAGGCGTCGATAGTTCCGTGTACGTTGTAAACACGTCAAGTGTATTTATAATATGATCCGTGGCACCCGAATCTAAGAGGAAAGAAATTTCCATATTAGTAGAATTACTAATAGGGTCAGATAACTTATAATCGGGTGAAACCATAAAAGCGAAACTGCCCTCGTCATTGTTGCACAACGTGTTGTGCGCCGTCCTCTTGTAGCCGCTGCCGCTGCTCCCAGCTCAGTCTTGCTGGATCTTCTTCAGGTAGTGACAGTCATTCTTGAGATGATTTCGGCACCCACAGTGATCGCAGTACATTTTTGAAATTTTGTGAGTTGAATTTCCGGTATGAAAGTTTTTTCTTCGGTTGAGGGTAGTTTTTTTTTTTTAGAAAAATTTCCTTGTGATTTTGGAAATGAGAAATTCCTCGGACCTGTATGCAAAACCTTGAGCTCTGTTGTAGGTTCACCTTTCAGCTTCACTTTGTGGTCAAGTTGAAGCAAGGAACATTTGGTTGCAGTTTAAGATTCAGCAATTGCTTGCGTAGTGCTAATTGCGTGGCCAGGCTTCGTCTCTCGTAGATTTTATCGAGGTTATCGAAAATGGATTTGGCCGTTGCAGCGTCTTTCGCGAAATTTAAATATTCGATAATTGTACCTTTTGCAGTTTGGTTTTTCTTTAGCCACATTGCGTCTGGATTATCCGGCACTGGTTTTTCAACGACGATGGCCACTTGCAGTTCTTCTAACAAAGACTTGAAGACGTTCGCCGTTAAATTGCTGGATGTTTCGTTTGCCTCGTATCTCCGTTGTTCATATCCGTATTTTAGACGGATAGCAGGAACTTAATTATAACTTATTTAAATCGTGCCCTGGGCCCATAACCTGTTGGAATGGGCGCAGAGAAAAAACGTGTGAACAGTGGAAAAATTGTTTTATTAATTTTACAGTACCGACTAGCGGCCGACATTTTTACGAATGAACGATTGAATGATTGAAAGTAAAAAGAATGAATCTGAACGAATGAATGGAAGAGTGGACTGGGATTTTTGATTATTCCAATAATAAACGTGCCATAAAATAATTTTAATTACAAAAGGGGAAAATATTTACTCCTAAGCTCTTACTCTCGTTTGAACTGCGTCGATTTGAGCCAATACGTGCGTTTGGTTGTAAGGGAAGACTTAACTTACAATTTAATAGAGAAACAGTGACTTAAATAAATGATTAAACAATGGCGCCCTACTCTGACAAAAGTTTGCGCTTTGAAGGTTAATATTTCGCAAACGGAACACTTAATCGAAAAAATTATCTTCCTACACCCACTATATTTTTAAACGAACAATCTAACCATACCCCACACTATGGTACAGTGAAGTGAGAAAAAAAATGCATCCCTAATTTTAAGGTGTAGGGGAAATTTTGTTCTTCTACATTTTTATTCTATCGTTTTGTCGGCGTGATGTGTGTCTATGCCAAATTTCAGCTTTCTAGTACTAATCGTCTCTGAGCTAGGCCGCGGACAGACAGACAGACGGAGAGACATAGACGGACGGACACGGCGAAACTTTAAGGGTTCCTTGTTGAATGCGGAACCCTAAAAGTGTTACATAGGTACACTACTTTCTACAAATTATTGCATGAGTTACTTCTCTAGGTTCATGTTATCAATGGAAAACTTGCCCCCAAGGAACATTTTTATCTCATAAAAGACACAATGTTTAAAATATAAGTCATCATCATCAGCCATTTGATGCCCACTGCAGGACATAGGTCTCCTTCGTGGTTTTTATAACCATGAGGGGTTTTGCATAATGCCAAAGTTTGCCATAAATAATAGGGGTTAAAGTATGAAATTGCCGTTTTATTGCAATAGGTTCTTTGAATTGACATAGAATCTTCATGGTTTGAGGTTTTCGAATGAAACTTTTTTCAAATGGTTTCTATGATGTTCTTTTTTTAAAAAATGTGAAACATTTGAATATCGACTTTCAATTGTTTTTGTTATTCAATTTAGACAAGAAAGATGGATACTGCGAAAATTCGAGTGATTTTTTAATACTGTTGTGGCATTTGACCTGGGGTCAGCCATTGCATTTTTCTTTTCCGGTTATCATAAAGAATCCACTTTTCATCACATGTTACAATTCGATCCAATATTCCTTCATTTCTGTACCGGTTCAACAAGGCAACACAAGTTTCAACACGCGTTTCTTTCTGCAGATCAGTCAAATCATGAGGCACCCATTTTTCGTATTTTTTTATTTTATTGATTTGACGCAAGTGAGTCAATATTGTGGGTAAGGAAACGTTAAACCATGCCGCTAATTCCTGGGTAGTTTGACTAGGGTCGGCTTCCACTATCTCTCTTAATTCATCGTTATTCACCTGTGTGGGCGGTCTTCCTCGTGGCTTGTTCTTTAAGTCGAAATTTCCATCACGAAAGCGTTTAAACCAAAATCGCACGGTGCGTTCATTAGTAGACCCCTCTCCAAACGCAGCATTGATATTGCGGGCTGTTTCTGCCGCGTTAGTTTCGCGTCGGAACTCGTATTCAAAAATCACTCGAATTTTCGCAGTATCCATCTTTCTTGTCTAAATTGAATAACAAAAACAATTGAAAGTCGATATTCAAATGTTTCACATTTTTTAAAAAAAGAACATCATAGAAACCATTTGAAAAAATTTTCATTCGAAAACCTCAAACCATGAAGATTCTATGTCAATTCAAATAACCTATTGCAATAAAACGGCAATTTCATACTTTTTATACGTGGTTATTTTTTTTTACTTTTTATTTAATGTAGAGGTACAGCTCTTATTACTAATTTACCCTACATTACGAACATAACGTAAACTCACACCTGTTTATGTGAGGGGTAGGCAGAGACCATGGTTTGCCACTTGCCACGATCCTGACAGACCTCTTTCGCTTCATCAACATTCGTAATCGCTGCAAGCAGCGACGGTTTGGGTTCTTTTTATCTTGCCCTTTGCTAGTACTATTGGTGAAGCACGTTCGCCTGGGACGTCCCAGATAGATAAATACATATAGATAGATATACATACATAGTTTATTTCAGACACAAAGTACATACATACACCTATCACAAATAAATATTATATGGATGACCGTATTGACCGTATATACCCACCAACAAGCGTCGTGATTTTAATGTGTTACTTTTATCTTTGTTCCAGGTAAGTTTCATCTCAAAAAGACGACCGACTATTCTTATCCGACTTCGAAACGAAAGGTTGGTTGTGTTCGCCCAGCAGTGGTATACAGAATTTGCTATTTTAAGTATAAAAAACAGTTCCGTTGTGGAAGTTTCTAATTTCTAAATCCAGCGAACGCGAACTGGTGTTCCACAATTTGCAAAGCTCATTTACTGGATGGTTACATTATTTTTGTTCCACTAACCCGGGCTGAGGACAATTTCAAAAACCTATTTAGAGGCTGAAAATTCCACCCATGCCGGGACATGAACTCGCGACCTCTGGCTAACCTCGGGGCTGCAAGTGATGTAAATTGCTTCTGCCAGATGTCGCTGCCTGTACGTAATACAGAGAATTTTGTTAAGAGGTCCGAAATTTTTCCCATTAACTCAGATGGGAGAGCGCTAGCACGGTTAGCCAGAGGTCGCGGGTTCAAGTTCCGGCATCGGTGGAATTTTTAGCCTCTAAATACGTTTTTTTTTACTGGATGGTAATCATATTTAGTAATTGATCCTAAAGCCACTAACAGGAACTGCAAAAACTCGTTATGTCCAGCAAATTGTGATTATTCATTAACGAATCTCACTTTAGTTTATAAGCCAGATACTTATTAATTTTGTAAGCATCTTAGTATCTTTATTAATTAGTATCTTCGTCGTACGCCTGTAATTCGGTGTTGGGCTTGATTATAAGTTCTATAATGTGTCTGCCATATTATTGTCAAGTAGATGCTCTATCGAATAGAACACGCAAACTAATATGGACCTTTAAAAATCTACGGCACATAGCTGACAGGAATCTCCTAAAAACAATTTACTACTCCCTAGTACAGTCCGTACTCTCCTATCGTGTTATTGTATGGGGAGGTGCATGCTAAACGAGACTCATAAAACTAGAGCGAGTACAAAGATCCATTCTTAAAGTCATGTTTTTTAAACCATTTAGGTACCCAACACAAGATCTCTACACTCTTAGTCAGTTACTTACCGTTAGACAGCTATTTATCTTAAAAGCTACTGTGAAGCAACACGCAAAGACGGAATATGACCCAATATATTATAACAGCTTAAGAAGAAAAGACAAAATTTGCCATACCGAAATGTCAAAAACTACCTTTTACTCTCGTTTCTTTATCTTTTTGTGCCCATTTTTGTACAATAAAATTAGCAAACTCCTAGATATACATCCACTAACTCTACGTCTATGTAAAATAAAACTTTGCAAATGGTTACTTTCCCTCAATTATCAAGACAGAATCACTTTTCACTATACTAAAGTAAAAATATAAAAACAGGACATGCATACTTGTAAAACGGGCTTACCGTACTATACGAGCACTCGACACATACTCTCACGCACACACGCATACACACACGCACACACACACACACACACACACACACACACACACACACACACACACACACATACACACACACACACACACATACACACACACACATACACAAACACACACACACACACACACACACACACACCCACACAAACTTTCTGCAGGCAGTTAATTTATTATTTTTATTCCTTTATTTGTTTGTTTTTTAAATTCTTCATTAGATTTTCTTTAGCAGAGAGAAAATAAAATAAAAAGTGCTAAATCTAAAAAGGAAGGAACTGACTCCTAGAAAGGATGGCAATATTTCTGTGACACCGTAATTCACTAGTAAGCTTTCGGGAGCCTTTAGCGTTAGTTAAGCCTTAACAAGGCAGTAATGGGTGGTAAGAATTTTAAATTGGTTTTACACTTTATTTAAAGGTGATAAGATTCAATTCAACGTGGGATCTATTGCACTATAACCTGCTTAAAGGTAAGGTAGGTATTACCTATATTTGATTCCAATCACCTTTGGTTATACATAACATAATCAGCCTATATGCGTCCCACTGTAGGGCACAGGCCTTCTCTCAAGGAGAGAGTATGAGCTTAATCACCACGCATGCCCACCGCGGATTGGCGATTTCAAGCGCTGAGGTATGTGAATGGCTCAGACACTCTGGTTTCCTCACGATGTTTTCCTTCACCGTTAGCGTGTGGTATTGCTACTATAAATTCACAATGTACATAACTTAGAAAACCAAGTCATAGGTACATGCCCGTACTTGGGATCGAACCTGGGTCTCTCGCTTCCGAGTCTGATGTTCTACCTACTAGGCTATCAACGCATGACCTCTGGACCCATCTGGACCTTTGGTTACGTGTAATTAATCTTTTAAAAAGGAAATTCTCTTAATAATTACTAAAGTTTTTTTTCAACGTAGCCCCATGTCGCACTGCAAAGCAACTTCTCTCAAAGAGAAAGTATGGGCTTAATTACTGGGCGGATTGGGAATTTCAAGCGTTAATATATGTGAACACCACAGACGCTCAGGTTTCCTCACGGTGCTTTACTTCACATTTAGCGAGTGGTAATCCGACAACAACTTGACGAATGTACGTAACTTACAAAACAAAGTTGTTGCTACATGCCGGGAGTCAAACTCACGACCTCCCGAATAAGGAGTCGGCGTACTACCGCTGCGTTACCACCGCTTACACTAAACCGAAAACTAAAGGTAAAGCTTAATTAAACAAAATAAAGTTCTCAATATCGTGGAAAAAACGGCGGAAAAGCATCGGTAGAATTGGGATTACACTTTTACAATACCATCGTGTGCTGTGAATTTAAAGGTCATATTGGTTTAAATTATTTCTATGTTTGTAGCGCTGTAGTATTTTAAAGGGGTGTGTAATGATTGGTATAACAACTTTTGATATATTTTTACTGGATGTAACAACAATTAATACAATTTCATTGGATATAATCACTCAAGGGACATAATAAACTTTTGGTATAACAACAATCAGTATAATTTCATGGCGTATAATGCTCAAATAGTATAATACATTTTTGATATAACGTTTAATGGATATAATGTATATTGGATATAAGTATTAGTGGTATAATGTTTGGTAAGATATAATAAATTTTTTCGGTTGCAATAACCTACACTAATAAGTTCGGTTAGTTTTCGGTCTTAAATGTTCAACCTAACACGCTCCTACGCGCTCCGCTACGCTACGCGCTTCGTCGCACCTATATTTTTGTTGTTGCAAATAGAAATTATAAAACTGTCATCTTGTACTTTCGGCTTTTGACCCTTCCCCCCTTTTTATGTCTGCCCTAACCTAAAATTCTATATAATAATTCTTATACGAAAATATAATATGTGTTACCAGTTTATCAGTGGCTATTATACTGTTATGTTTCAGTGGGGTGCGTAACGATCGATATAAAAACTTCTGATTTATTTTCACTGGATATAACGATTCCAGATTATGCCAATAGTACATTATACCAACTGAGTTTTATATCCAACAAAGTTATATCCCATGTATGTTATACGTTATGACTCTTAGATTAATAGTTGTTATATTACAAGTTCATTATATCTGTTGATAATTATATTACATGAGAATATATCAAATGTTGTTATATCAAGAGTGCATTATGTCCTTTAATCGTTATATCCAGTGAAAATATATCAAAAGTTTTTATATCGATCGTTACGCACTCATTTTAAAGTAGGTTTTTTTTAATTCTTAAGAGCTGCTGTTCACAACCACTAGCAAGAAACAAGGTATGCCACTAAAGAAAAATTGTAGTTATAGTCCTGTAAATTATGTCACTTAATTCGCGTTAAACCTTTGCATCAAACCGCCAGTCCGGCGACACGGAACGCAACTAAAGTATAAATTTTATGACCGTGACGTGCGTAACGGAGCGATGCGAGACAAAGTCGGCTTAGACTGCGTACTCATAGGAAAATTACAAGTTAAAGAAAGATGTTGAAATTGTTCACTGGAAACTAAAAGCTTACCGCCACGATTATATACTTTATTGGGTCTAACCGTGTTTTTTTGTTAGATAAAGTAAATTTTAATTTTTTTATTTTGATTTTATTTTATTTAGGACACAAACAGTCATACAGGAAAAAATAAAAAAAATAAATATAGATATACAAAAATAGACCCGGAGGTCCCTTAAGTAAACAAAATTATAATATTATGAGCATGCATGCAATCTTAACCAGTTTTCATTCTTAGTATTTCAAACTTAGTATTGGTTACGGTAAAATAAAAGTATGAGCCATTTTAACTTAATTGTATTTGAGCAATAGGCTACCCGCCTCTTTTTAGGGTTCCGTACCCAAAGGGTAAAAACGGGACCCTATTACTAAGACTTCGCTGTCTGTCTGTCCGTCCGTCTGTCTGTCACCAGGCTGTATCTCAAGAACCGTGATAGCTAGAGAGTTGAAATTTTCACAGATTATGTATTTTTGTTGCCGCTATGACATAAAATCTTAAAAACAAAATAAAATATTTATTTAAGGGGGGCTCCCATACAACAAACGTGATTTTTGCTGTTTTTTTATCTTTGTGTCTAATGTTGTATAGATAATGGTACGGAACCCTTCGTGCGCAAGTCCGACTCGCACTTGGCCTGTTTTTAAATTCGTTTAATGTAACTGTAAATTAACTTTATTCCTGACGTTTCGACAGCGTTGCAGTTGCCGTGGTTACGGATATACTGAAGTAGCGGCTACAGTCAGACCATTTAAACATATAAAACTTTTGTATGAGCATTAATAGGTATATTGAGTATAATATTTAGTAAACTTAAGACAACGACGGTAACCTTTCAATGACGCGCGATGCTTATAGATAAACAAACACATAGTAACTTACACCGTTACTCCGGCGTCGAAGACAGAGACGGTAGCCTTTATTTAGACAAACGACTACCCCTCTTCGGGATGCATGTATGTATACATTATTTATCGTCTTGCCAAATTTTTGTGAAATCTGCTTAGAGGTATAGGCGTGAAATGGTCCAGGTTTCAAACTAGGATACCCTGTGTGTGTGTACCAGGCAAGGACATCACAAGCATGGAAATGCACCCAGACTGAGGCCATTTGTACAAATGTACGGCGGGTCCGAAGGGAATCGTACCCACGACCTCCGGCGTGGATACCGCTAGACCAAAGAGGCAGTCTAGTTACTTTCGCCATTATAATATTAGTACGGAATTTGAAAAGTAGATTCTTATTCTTCTTGTATCTTCCCACTCATGAAGGTTGGTCGTCAGCTTGTACTCTTCTTAGAGAATGTTCAAATTCCCTCTCAAAAATCTTTGGCTATTTTACGCTACATTAAAATCCCCTATTACTATCTAACGAACCTCTCAAATCCTGGTACAAACTTCGTGTAACTTGCCTCATTGTAAGCACGTTCTTGCTTTATGCGACGATCGTCAATTTTGAATTTACTACTGGTCCGGTCGTGGCGGTAATAAAATATGAGTGGTCTTAAAGTGTGTCATGTGACATATTGAATGTTACATTTTTGGCATGAAAATAGTAGGAAGTCTAATATTTTTTTTTTTTTATTTAGGATTATTAATGAAATTAACAACTTGATTTCAACTTGTATAAATTGAATCGTGTGATTTTAAAACAACACATGTCCTTTCATTACAACTTGTCAGGAAATAGAAAAAAACTGTTTTATTCAAATACTAATATCTACAACAGCAATATTTTAGCATATTATGTTAATTTCTGTATGAATAAACTACAATTATTTTGTAATGTAAATCAATAGGTAGGTGTAAATAATTTAATAAAAAAAAATGGACAAGTGTTATTTTAAAAACACGTGTAACTTGTGTTGTTTTAAAATCACACGATTCAATTACACTTTAAAGCTAATTATATTCATTCCCACAAATTAATACATTTGTGATTTAATTTGGTAGTGGCAATGCCACTCGTTAACCGCGAAGGAAATCATCGTGAGGAAACCTGAGTGGTTCAAATCATATATCCGTGGTGGGTATGCGTGGTGATTAAAGCCATGTCTCCCTCATCTCTCTCTCTGTCTCTCTCTCTCGTAGAAAAAGTCTGTGCTTACAGTAGGACGTATATTATAGGCTGCATTATTTGTACTATTATAGAAAGATAGTTAAATAGAGAACACTTTACTGTACATAAAAATGGAAATAACATATATACATTGCAGCCTTGTCACTCAAATACAATTAATAATAAAAAAATTGGGAAAAAAATTAAATAAAATATTGACAAAAAGGTTACAAAAAATGGTTACTGGCTCCTAAACTAGGATTTTGTGTACTATGGGTAGCCAGGCTTCTTTCAAAATACATAATAATATGTGTTTTACAATAGTTACTAATAGCTAAACGTTCTTATACCGTAACGTAAGTAACGACTACAGGAAACAACACAAATAGCAAAACCAGCAAAAACCAGCCTACAGTTTTGGATCTTCGTTGGACAAAGTTATTTATAAATCAATGGAGGTAAATTTATTATGCATGTGGCATCCTAATACGGTATTCGATAGGACGTCAAATGCGTTTTAACGTATTTAGTACGAAAATATTGTTCTCGAAAGTTTCGAAGATTCGACTAAAAATACGGCCCTTACCTCCAGTTTCTCTTAGACTAACAGTCGGTTAATCTTTTGTTACCAGCTGTTAGTTGTTTTTGTTGTACGTACTTTTGCCAACAGACAGACCACTTGTTAGTATACGACAAACGAGGGTAAGTATTATTTAGTTTTCATTACTGTCAGAATTTTCGATGTTTACTAACAAAGTGAAGGCAAAAAACTTTACTAAGCTAATAAAATGTGTAAGGTTTTAAGACGTTGAGTATTCATAAGAAACTGCATTAAAATACGTTTTAACAGCACCTGTTGCTATCACATGAGATTTTTTTATACACTTTTTTTTTATTAAAAGCTACACATTTGGGCTTGCCATAAAAAATAAGACCTAGTCTCCCAGGCCATAAAATTTACTATAGTAATTTGGGAGAGTTACGGACCACAATAGAAAATTAATCCTGTTGAAACTGGCTTTGATCTATGCGTATTTGAACCATTTTTTAAAATAGAAGAGGTATTTTTAAGTTTTTCGTAGCGCAAAAAGCGCACAGTGCATAATAATAACGGATGCTATAGGTTTTTTGCCGAGAAAAGAGCTCTTTCTATTTTTTTTAGGGTACCTTACCTACACCTCATAAGCAGCTTATATACGTTCCACTATAGGGCACAGGCCTTCTCACAGAGAGAGCGTATGGGCTTGATCACCGCGGATTGGCGATTTCAAGCACTGAGGTATGTGAATAGCTCAGACACTCAGGTTTCTTCACAGTATTTTCCTTCACAGTTAGCGAGTGGTATTGTGCTACTATAACTTCACAAATATACATAACTTAAAAAAACAAAGTCACAGGTACATGCTCGCACTGGGAATCGAACCTGGGTCTCCCGCTTCCGAGTCCAATGCTTCACCCACTAGGCTACCACCTCACCTACACCTCTGGGCCTACACCTCTGGGCCTACACCCTGTGCCTACACTTAAATTATTAGGGATATGTTTTTTCTCGTCTACGTCACAGTGTGGAGTAGGTATAAAATTGGATTGGCTGAATAGCGTCACTCTATTTCCTTCCGTGGATGTCGTAGAAGGCGAGTAAGGAAATACATCACCAGGAGACGGGCAGCAGCGTTTTCCTGAAATTCCAACCGCATACTGCGATCGCCAACCCGCCTGCCAAGCGTGGCGATTATGGCAAAACCCCTCGTAGTTAGGAAAACCATGAGGGTGGCCTATGTCCTGCAGTGGGCGTCAAAGGGCTGATGATGATGACGATGATGAAGGCAGGGACAGTTAAGTTAATTAATAATATTGAATTTATTGTTTATTTGACACTTATACGACGAGAAGAGACAAAAGAACAACAAAAGTATGAGTATCGTCGGACATTTCGTCTGTTGATAAGAATTACTCTCAACCAAAACGTTACGGTGATCGCTACGAATTTAATTGTATTCGGTTTTTCACCCGTTTTTCCGCAATAAAACAATAAATTTACTGTCCCAAAGAGAGGATTTAGCGTGTGACACGTCACTGCAGAACGCTGCCGCTTGTATCCCGCGTGAAAATCTCGAAAGCTCACGGAAAGATACGGGCCATATTATATATTTTTAATGTTGTTTGCGAATGTATCTTATTACTTTACATTGTAACATAAAATAAACTCACACCTGTATCCCGAAGGGGTAGGCAGAGTCCAGGGTTTGCCACATGACACGATCCTAACAGACCGTTTTCTTGTAAATGCCTATACCTTTGCCACTTTTCTTATGAAAAAAGAATCTCGAATAACGTGCGTGTGTGTGTGTGTGTGTGTGTGTGTGTGTGTGTGTGTGTGTATGTGTGTGTGTGTGTGCGTGTGTGTGGGTGTGTATCGTACATTTATGTATGTTGAATCGGTTATAGTCACATACCTATATTATACTAAAAACGGGCATTAGTAGCGGGAATACTACGAGTGTCTTGTCACTGGTAACCTGGTATCTGCCTACCCTTTGGGATACAGGGGTGAATTTATGTAATGTGAATTTTGTAATGTGTCCTATGTTTTTAGGACGAGGTTCCCGGTTGTGGGTCGTAAAAATCACAATTTACTAGATTGAGAAATATGTGAAGACTTGTAAAAAGCATCTGTAAAAGAAGATACGATATTTTTTTCTTTGGTAGTGGTATAATCGGACTGAAGACAGGCTCGAACCTTCTGACTCCAGTCTCCAGTTTCGGAACCGCCTGATTTCCCTCCTGAGCTATCACAACCTTGTCGTTGATGGCAAAATCTACCTTCATATTCTAATGATATTTTAGCAGCTTTTCATTGCCTAAAAACACAGATGAAATGACGTTTTCTAAAAATGAAACCTAGCTAAATGGATTCATCGCCCCCGAAACCCTCTCCACGCTAAATTAAATGAAAATCGTCGGAGCCGTTTCCGAAATTCAGATTATATAAATACAAGAATTGCTGTTTAAACAGATTAGATAGTATATTAGACACGCCTCCGAAGATTAGACAAATCTCAAGAAGTCACTATACTTGTAAATAGTCTTTGTTTTCTACTCGCAGCGTTAAAACAGCGACATCCATATATATCCTTACGTCTAGAGCTGCTTAATGTGGCCCCACAGGGGCCGCTAGCAAACACCACTCTAGCCGGTATATTTTATCAACTAATCCTTGCCAAGAGCCAACTGCAAATGTTCTGGAATTAATGGAATAGTTGATCATCTGCAGAAGAGCGAAGACCGTAGCAGACAAAAGGCTCGCTCACACAAGTCGAGCTAACTCGCGCAACTGTCACGTTCCTCTTAGCTCTCTTTCTCCATTTACTGGAGATTAGAGAAGGACGGCTTGAGAGCAATGACGTCACTAGCACCGTACAGCGCGTCTAGTGCAAAGCCTAATGGAATATTTTAGCAATTTGTCATCTGCACTGTGAGACCGTTTCAAAGGTCTTGCCGCTGGATTAATGCCCAGTCTGCACACTGCCAGGCGACCGAGCCAGAAAACAATGCCCGGTGAACGTAGATTTTGTAATAAAAGAATCAGCATGCGCTTGGCAATATAGGTAGGTACTTATTTATTTATTTTATTTTTATTTATTAAGGAAAACAAACAATAGTTCAATGATAACTTAACATATTTCTTTAATCATTTAAAGTTTTACGTATTTGGCCAGTGGATGGAATGATGTAAACGATAGCGAAAACATATCTAACTAGCTGTTGCCCGCGACTTCGTCCGCGTGGTAATTTTGATGTGTGTTTTTCCGAAATAAAAATTGCCTATGTGCTAATCCAGACTATAATCTATCTCCGTGCAAAATTTCATCCGGATCGTCCGATCAGTAACAAACATCCATCCATACATACAAACTTTCGCGCTTATAATATTAGTAAGGATTGCACAGGAAACATTATTTGCTGAGCGTATAAAATCTTCTAGGTTATTTAACCTATTATAACCTATTATAAGATATTTCGAAGATAAAACAAATTATAACGTATGACGTAGGTTACCGACGGCTGGCCCACAGCCTATTACGTTTATAGAGCAAAGAAGCCCCTATCACAATATCCTTATTGCATTCTGAGTACGATAGTGGATAGGGTGGATAGCCGATACACAGAAATGTGGGCCGAGAGATAACACCGAAGCATAATTTTATTTAATATTGTTCATCATCATCATCAGCCATTTGACGCCCACTGCAGGACATAGGCCTCCTTCGTGGTTTTCATAACCATGAGGGGTTTTGCCATAATCGAAACGCTTGGCAGGCGGGTTGGCGATCGCAGTATGCGGTTGGAATCTCAGGAAGACGCTGCTGCCCGTCTCCTGGTAATAATTGATTTCCTTAGTCGCCGTCTACGACATCCACGGAAGGAAATGGAGTGACGCTATTCTTAATCAGGCGCCACACGGAATACCGGAATTATTATTGTTACTACCATAGTTTTTGAGTCACTATTGTTACTAACATTATTTGGACACTTACTACCTAAAATAAAGAATGATGTTTAAGCACTGTTCGTAAGCACTACACATTATTAGCTCAATTCCGGATTCGCTTACTTGATTTTTTGTCGGAAGAGTCCGAGAGCATGTGAACTCACGCCTGCATACCAGAGGGGCAGGCAGATACCAGGGACTGCTACTTGCCACGATCCTGACAGATCACTTTCGCTTCCTCAACATTCATTAGTCGTTGCATGCACGCACGCTAAATAAATAATGAAAAGTTATTACAAAATTGAGCTAATAATGTTTTTTCTTTTTTTTTATATATAACTGAATAGAATGCATGTATGCAAAGATCGATATGTTGTAGAATGTATCTATATTCCTTCCCTGATTCACAAAGTCAATACGGTGCAGATTGCCGCGAAAAATGTATGACTTTTCGAACAGTGTTTCGCTTTCGCTTGTTTGTCACCAAATACTTGACTCACCGAGGGTTGTTCTTAGTGGACGGCATGTATTTACTTCACTCAGATCTGCCCCTCTACTCTCGACCCTAATTTTGCCAACTTGCGTAACAATTGAGTTCATTTATTAAATAATTTAGCCAAAACAAGCTTTCAGTTTCCGATGCGCTCTGTAGTCACAATAAGTTTAATGCATTTTTTACAACTAAAACGTTTATTGAGTCGTTATTTCTGACTAACTGCGTTTAATTGTGATGCAATTTAAACACAATAACGTCGAGAGTAGTGGGGCAGTGGTCAACTTTCTTTATTCAATTAGGTTGTTGTTTGATGCTTTGAGAGGGTGGCTTGAGAGGAAAGGGAAGAATATTTATATACTAATTGGAGGCTTTTTGTCGTCTTTTATTCTACGAATCGTTCTCCTTCTTCCAGACTGATTCCGACCGCATTTTATAAAGATTAAATGAATTATCTAAAAGAAACGCAGACGAGCTAAAAAAAATCTAAACTAAAGATTTTATTTGTCGTCAAACAGAATTTTTTTCTTAATGAATAACAAAATCTAACCATTGCACAGTTCAGTTTTAAGAACTCAAAGCGAGATAAGGAAAAAAAAATTCAAATGTTTGTAAAATGTTGATATCATATTACATTTTTGCTGTGCCCAAGGCATCGCTTGCGTAAAATTCAGCGATAATGTAGATGATACAGCTTGTAACTACCCTCAAGGTCTTTATCTATTCTAAATATTGCTTTGTAATCAGATAATCCTAGTTACGGTGGCGGGGTCGCTGGATGCGGCCGGTACAAGACCGGGAAGCTTGGAAAACCATGAGGGTGGCCTATGTCCTGCAGTGGGCGTCAAATGGTTGATGATGATGAATCAGATAAGTAGTTTCAGAGATTATCTCCTACATCCAACCCTTACTTGACTTATTTTAGTGTAGATTTTAACTTCATAGCGGGCACGAGTAGAATAACCTTACTACGGCGAGGCCGAAAGCTGAGCTCCATTTAGGCCGAGGCCGAAGGCCAAGACATAGTTTTCCCACGCCGATAATTTTTTTAATAATTTAATTTATTCATCTTATATTTATTTACGATTATTAATAAATTGTATACCAAAACGTTTACAAGATGCTCAAGTAAACTCAAGTTAAAATAAGTAAAGTCAATCACAAACAATCACTGCGTGCAAAATTATATTATACTAAAGGTTATGTGTTTCTATGTTTATGGTGTTCTTTTTTTTGCTTTTGAATTAAAATATATCATTGGTAGGTATAGTTGAATAATAACACTACAAACTCATTAATACAATACTACACCTTTTAAACGGAACATGGACTACGAAGTCCGAAAGCACACAAAACGACTAGCTCTACCCAAAAGCTAAAACAAGAGAACTAGACAGATGGGCTAGCTTCCCACTGTCAACAACAGACTATATTGGTTAGCGCGCGCATCACTTATTGTCAATATAAATCCTTTTCCGATACAAAACGGTCCCCATTTCAATTTGGCCCAGGTATCGTTGCGAATCGCTGCTTCATTGTCGCTCTTATTTACTGGGTGTGAGTTTTTCTAAGCTGATCGATAGCAGGTTGGTACCTACTTGTTAAATAATAAAGGCGATTGAGATACAAATAAAGTGGCACTAGCTTACGTCTTCCAAAGAATCCACGAGTGACATGCTACATAGATTCTTCAGTCAGTAACTTTCAGTGTCAATTCAGTTTCTTACGAATCGTCAATAAGGCGCGGTATCAATAACTCTAAGTTTTATAGCCATAACAATTACTAAGCGTACTATGTTTTGTCAAGTTAAGTGACACTTACACCCTAGTTCTCGTACACGAATTACCTGTTGATATGATGGTCAATTTGAAAACAACAAAAAAACTGACAGCTGTTAACAATAGATTAACCGACAAGTTAGTGGAGGAGAAATCAGGCATGACTATTTGTAATTCTAACACCTAAAGTTGCATGAACTATCTATAACGAACGGTTTAATTAAAGTTGCATGCAGTAAGTTGAATGGATTGCTAAAGATTCAAATTGTACGCAAAAAATATGCACTAAAAATATACAGGAACGATGCAACGAATAACAAAGTTTGAATTCAGCATTTACGGACAGCTCATTTCCTATGGACGTCTTTGTGGGTGAAAAGTCTTTGCAATCGCGTGATGGAATTGAAAATGCGAAACGGATCTTATTATGGGAAATGTAATTAGAGGGAATTTCCACTGGAGCGAATTGAGATGTATTAACTCGATGTAATCGGATGAAGCCTGTGCAACCGTAAGATCTCAAGAGGTTTTAGAAACCATTCGATACCTTTGTAATCACAGAAAGCTGATGGTTGTGATTGCGATCTAGTAACCAATTTTGCTTAGATGTACATTATTATTATTATTATACTTTATTGCACACAAGACATTTTTTCATTTGTATGCCTTAGATTGTGTTGTATATAACTGCAGGGTTATTTTTTATGTAACCTATATACGTCCCACTGCAGGGCACAGGATTTCTCTCAGAAAGAGAGTATGGGCTTAATTTTGTCACGCGTACTCCCCGCAGATGGGCAATTTCAAGCACTATTTTTAAAATGCACTAATGCTACAAACCGCTAATTGGAGTTTGTGTTTGGCAACGACTTTTGTACCATGAATTTTTTTACCAGATTAATATTTTTAAAAGATCAGAGTTTATATCATCATCATCATCAGCCATTTGACGCCCACTGCAGGACATAGGCCTCCCTCGTGATTTTCCTAACCATGAAGGGTTTTGCTATAATTGCCACGCTTGGCAGGCGGGTTGGCAATCACAGTATGCGGTTAAAATCTCGAGAAGACGCTGCTGCCCGTCTCCTGGTAATGTATTTACTTAGTCATCCACGGAAGGAAATGGAGTGACGCTATTCTTAATCCAGCGCCACTTGTTGACATAATTTTATTAAATTAGCGCTTTGCCCACTCTATTAATGTCACAGTAAATCGTTTTCCTGCATAAAATAATGGCCATTCTATTTAACATTATGTGCTTTTCATCAATATACATCAAACAGCGCCTCTCCGAGGCAAAAAACCAAAGCGAAAAATCTGTAGAAAATTATATCTCAATAGAAAAAATTTTCAAAAATCGTAGAACCAATGTTAATGCAAATGATAAACACTAATCGAAAATCAATTAACAAAACCTTATCTATTGTAATCTAATCTATTAACAAAATGTATGCTCTGGTTAGTGATCTTTATTTCCTTCTAGTCTTCGAAATCCTTAACTCACAATAAAAAAATTCACTGGTTCCCGTTGGTAATTTCACTTCCGTTTCACTGGTTCCCTCCACTTAGGGTATCCTAGCGAGGGAACCAAGGTAACACTTACGCACTGTTCTGGTTGAACTCAGTAGGCCATAAATTTAATATTTAAGATAAGATAAGAATACCGGAAAAAAATGTTACAGAAACAGCAATGACAAAAGAAAAGATACAATTGGCAGCCTTATTTAACAACATCCTTTTCCTTTGTAATAGGTACCTATCATTTTTCGGCTTACTCTGTACCTAGTTAGCTAAGAACCAAATAAATTAATTAAGTATTAAGAAGAAGAAGAAGAAGAAGAAAGACATTTATTATACCAACAAGATACATCACAGAAACAAAACAAGCACACAAGCAACATAATATGCACAACAACAGAAAGAAAACTTAATACACAACAGACAAAATGAATAAATAAAACAGGACCATAGATGTAGCCTGTGGTGTATCTACATTGCCACAAAAGGCAGCTGACTCAGCGTTATTTTTTGCTTGGAAAGTCAACTGAATCGTTACTGAGCAGAGTTTACACATACAAAGTTCCTTACGCTGTCGACTGTGCCGCTGAGATTTTTAATCGTGCCCTTGTTATTTTACGCAATGAGACAAATCGCTATATTATCTCCAACGATGGTATTGCCAACACGGTTAGTCACCCGTACGCTCACAAACACAATTATTTGCTTCAATAAACAAGCAAAGATCCTATCTGATTCCGTCGGACGTACTTTATCCACTCGGTGAGCACGACAAAATTCGGACGGGTGATATTTTATCAACAACGAAGTTGTCAACCACTGGTATAATTCTGAAAGGGTCACAATTCGTTCGTATATTCATATCTTTATCTCGAAAGGAATTAAAAATCAGAAAGGAAACTTAATTAGGCAGTTTGGGAGGACATAAAAAGCACTGTAGATTTTTTTCGTTTGGTTTACGGCTTTATAACACGCTTAACTCGACTTGCATTCGAGTGCAGTCTGTATGTAAGTTGTGATGAGCTTAAATCGTCTTTACGAACTTAGTTTTTTTATTGCTCAAGACATGGCAGTAGATTAATATTAAAGGCAGCAGAAACAAATTCGTCGTACGTACGGTGTGCTCCAAGCTGGAAAGGACTTAAAACAGTTTATAAGTACGGAATATAATATCTGTGTAGTTATTTCCGGTTTTTGCCCAAATTTTAAGGCCTGCTTAGCTCGGAGACTTGATAGCTATGCGGGACATTAGCGGTTGGTTAGTATAATATGTAATAACTTCCATACAACGCAGTCACTTGTCCTAGTCCCAAACAAACATATAAATACACCCAGACTGAGTCCATTTGTACAGATAAAGGGTATTGACATATAGACGGATGTGTTCGTCCATCCGTGCGTCAAGACTTTTTATCTTGGGGACTGTAGACCTGAGTATATGGTTTTAATTTTAACTCGATACCTCCACGCGTTCCCAAGGTCTTGACTTACAGACGGACGGACAACGAAGTGATCCTATAAGGGTTCCGTTTTTTCCGTTCAAGGTGCGGAACCCTAAAAGTGAGTTGCTGTTCATTAACCTCGCTAAAGCTCAAAAACGGCTGGACCGATTTGGCATTTTTTTTTGTGGAATTCCAGGGAAAGTTTAAATGGCGAAAACAAAGTAGGAGATAGATGTAGGTGATAAGGCTTTCACGGGGTCATCCAGTTAAAAATAAGAAATAAATGGCTCAAGGGAAGGTTTATCTGATACGGAGTATATATCTCAAGTGGGGTCGTTGACGCGATAATTATATTTGACAGCGTTGAATAATTTTACGCGTTGCATTTAAAGTGGGAAGTTTTCCTCCCTTTCACTCCCATTTCTGTGAGCGCTCAGTGATAAAATGCTGTTCGCATTTCTGCAGCAAACATTTTTAGAATTTAATCCCAATTTCCCGACACACTTACATTTCAAAAGCACAGCTTTATCCCAGGGCAGTTGGAACTAGACAGAATTCATAGATTGTAGTAACTTACGTAACTTGACTTCATCATCAACCCATTATGTCCCCACTGAGGGGCACGGGTCTCTTCCCTGAGGAAGGTATAGGCCATACTCCACTACGGGGGCCAAGTCCGGATTGGTGGAGGCTTGTAGACTAGTGGCTCGTCTACTGTCAGAAGTTGTCAAGCCGCCCTAAGGCCTCTGACTTGGCTTAACGACTGCCATCTATCGACGGCAGCCGGCACCAACAGCTTAACGTGCCTTGCGAAGCACTTGTAACTTGACTTATCTTTTGTTAATTGATTAACTTGACTCAATTGACGCTTATTTCATATTTGAGAAGTCTTGGGTTGTACAATGTAACGATTTGGTCTTAGTAACGTACATTTGTGAAGAGATCTGACATGATTGTGGTAATTAGCAGACCCTGGTCTCTGCCTACCCTTCCGGGATACAGGCGTTATGTTACATGTGTGAATTTGTAATAGCAATAGCATTTGCTAACTATGAAGAAAAATACAGTGCAATTGTAATTGAAGTAATTGGGAGTTTTTTCGGCTGTTGGCTGTTGTACATTGATAAAAGGACGTAGGCAAAGCTAACTAAAAACGAAATTATATTAATTTCAAATGTTACATAGCTACTAGCCGCAGGAATATGCTATTGGAACCGACAGTTTCCCAGGTCAATGCATCTGAATTGACCGATCCACGTCGGCGCGGATCAAAAAGATCCATATCATGAGGTCCTTTGAATTGAGCTTCATCCGTTTTGCGGGATGTTCGTTCAATTCTTTCATTATTTGTTTGCGCACTATGAAAGGAGTTTGGAATCGTATTGCGGTGGATTGAGCATTGTTTTTTCTTGGACATTTGTTGCTTTGATGGTAATTTCGGGGTCTGATTGGAGTCATGGTAAGATAAGGTGCCTTTGGAACCAGTCATTGTGATTGAACGATCACCCTTTCGAAGAATATTTATCAATAAAATTATTTCCTCTGAGTAGTGTGAAGAGCTCTCCATGGTGGCCATTTAAATAATTCATGTAAAGATACACTCTTTTGGATTTTTCTTGTTCAACTTTCTTTTGACTGACTCACACATGAAGAAAGAAAGAAAGAAAAAAAGAAAGAAAGAAAGAAAAAAAGAAAGAAAGAAAAAAAGACATTTATTTAAATGGTCACAGAAACACAAAGTAAACACGAAGGTACACAAACAAAATACACGGACGTAAAAAAAAACAAAAATAAAAAAGCAAAATAGTGCAAATAGAGTCGAAGGCAGCCGGGTACCATAAGTGACATCAGGATTGCAGGTTCAAAATCGTAGTTTTAAACTGGCTATAGCTTGGTGTAGATAGCGTACTCATTTACTTACTTAAATCGTGTTGTCCATCGTCAGGGACATAGGGCCTTTATAAAAGATGTCCACTTGCTGCGGTCTTCAGTGGCGACTTCGGGGTCTTCCCATCCCAACCCAAGTGTTTTCGCCTTTGGCGTAACTGGTCGGTACCAGAGGTTTTTGGGCGCCCCCTCTTTTTTTACCAAGCCGCGGGTTTCCTCACGATGGTTTCCTTCACAGTTAGCGTAGTAATGGTAGTTCGAAGTAGGTAGCGTCAGCAATATTAAGCTTGAATTTTTAGCAACCCGCGGTTTTTACGTTTTCCGATGCGTTTGACTGTCCTGTAGTAACAGAGGCTAACACGCATGCTAGTTCGTACTGTGTAACCAGCCTTTAAGGCTTGAAACGAACTGCAATTTTCGAAATGTCCGAGTAACCGTGATGTTTGCAGCCGCCATATTGCGAGCCGGCTAATAATTTATCGGACCGCATCGCTCGTTTATTGATAAATGACGCGGTGGTCTGTAGCGAGACTCATTCAAAGGAAGTCACAAAATGTCCACTTTAGCGTCCTGCTGGTGGTTCACTTGGCTATTCTGACTATTTATATGCCAACGATTTACAATTCCTTGCACGTTTTACTTAATCAGAGCCATAGATTCGTCAGATTCGGCAATAGATGGTTAATATTAGCAAAATACGTAAATACTAGTTTCCAAGTGAGGCATCGTCATAAGCAGCCAATTATGCTAGGTAAACTTTGTTGAAATAACGCGTAGCCTGAGAGCAGTTTAAATAATTGATAATGTATCAATAAATTAATCAGCGGTGGTTTAAGTAGCGGAGCGGTAGAACGTCGGCTTCTCATTCGGGAGGTCGTGGGTTCAAGTCCCGACATGTACTAAGTTACGTAAATTTGTGAAGTTGTAGTAGCAATACCACTCGCTAACGATGAAGGAAAACATCGTGATGAAACCTGAGTGTTTGAGGTGTTCACATACCTCAGCACTTGAAATCACCAGTCCGCGCTGGGCACGCATGGAGATTAAGCCCATACTCTCTCTCTAAGAGAAGGCCTGTGCCCTAGAAAGACCTCGATGTCGCCGCTCGAGATCGCAGCAAGTGGAGATCACTTATTAAGGCCCTATGTCTCTGATCAGGGACAACAGGATATAAGTAAGTAAGTAAAAGTAAATGACTGCCTCGTTGGTCTACCCGTTAAGGTGCTTACTACCAAGGTAGAGGTCGTGGGTTCGATTCCTACTTGGGGCCGCCGTACATTTGTACAAATGGCCTCAGTTTGGGTGTATTTCCATGTTTGTGATGCCCTTGCCTGGTTACCGTAGCACAGGGTATGCTAGTTTGGGGCCAGGTCAAGTGATTGTGTTGTGCGGAAGTTATTATTATTATTATTTATTAAGTCTTGGTCTCTGCGTAAACTTCTTTATGCTTGACTATCTGTCTTGCTCTATAATGGATTCGCGCTGCAATAAACGCTTTAAAGCGCTCGTGTAATCACCGTGGTTCGTCCGTTGAAGCTGATTTATTATCGGTTGTATGTACTGACTCGTGCTTTTTTCAGCATTCGACGTGTTGTATGAGTTTTGTTTTGGTTGGTTATTTAAAATTTCGGACGCGCACTGTTTCTGTCGGAAGCGAGAGACAGGTTCGATTCTTAGTGCGGGGATGTACCTATGACTTTGTTTTCTAAGTTATGTACATTTGTGATGTTATCGTAGCAGTACCACTTGCTAACGGTGAAGGAAAACATCGTGAGGAAACCTGAGTGTCCTGAAATCGCCAATCCGCGGTGGGCACGCGCGGTGATTAACCCCATAACATCTCTCTCTGAGAGGAGCTCTGTGCCCTACAGTGGGACGTATATAGGCTGCTTATGATATGATACTGTTTGTCACCTCAAAACTCTTTATTGCATACCTACCAGATGTCAACAAGGTTAATCGTTACAGGTTTGTTTTGGATTCTTTATTATCACTTCTTTATTTGCATTGGCTTCTAAGAGTCCTTTTATTTTTATTTTACGTTGAAAGGAACGTTAAGATACGCATAATTTATCAAAGTAAAATTTGCGTTAATTATTGTTTGGCTTAAAAAAACAAATTCTACATTTATACAAATACATACATAAGCTCAAGCGGGTAGACAGCACTAGTGTTTGCCACTTGATATTCTCCGGACAAACCTCGTTCACCATCATCATTCAGCCACAAGAAGTCCACTGCTGGACATAGGCCTCCTCCATGGATTCCCAAAAAGACCGGTTGGAAGCGGCCTGCATCCAGCGTCTTTCTGCCACTTGGATGAGGTCATCTGTCCATCTTGTGGCTGGTCTTCCTACGCTGCGCTTGCCGATATATTGTGGTCTCCATTCGAGAACTTTTCGGCCACATCGGCCATCAGTTCTGCGTGCTATGTGCCCCGCCCACTGCCACTTCAACTTACTAATCCGCTGGGCTATGTCGACGACTTTCGTTCGTCTACGGATCTCATCATTTCTGATTCGATCTCGTAGAGAAATTCCAAGCATAGCCCTTTCCATAGCTCGTTGCGTGACCTTGAGCCTTCCTCTGAGGCCCATAGTGAGAGACCACGTTTCAGTGCCATAAGTCATCACTGATAACACACACTGGTTGTATAATTTTGTCTTGAGCGATTGAGGTATATTAGACGAAAAGACTTTTCTAAGTTCCCCGAATGCTGCCCAGCCGAGTTGGATTCGACGATTGACCTCTTTCACGAAGTTGGACCGGCCTAGTTGAACTGTTTGTCCTAAGTAGACGTATTCGTCTACAACTTCGAGAGTCGTGTTCCCCAATGTTATTGGGGTGGGCACAACACGGGCGTTCGACATGACCTTCGTTTTGTCCATGTTCATTTTAAGGCCCACACGTTGGAAAACTCGACTGAGGTCTTCGAGCATTATGCCGAGGTCTTCCATCGTTTCTGCCATGACTACTATATCGTCGGCAAATCGAAGGTGCGTGATGTACTCGCCATTCTGCTTAGCGTTTGTGGACTATGAGAAAGCCTTCGATTCGATCGAGACATGGGCAGTGCTCGATTCTCTCCAGCGTTGCCGTATTGACTATCGGTATATCGAGGTGCTGAAGTGCTTGTACAACAGCGCCACCATGTCGGTCCGAGTACAGGAGCAGAATTCGGAGGCAATCCCATTGAGAACGTGAGAAGCGTGAGACAAGGAGACGTTTTCTCTCCGAAACTGTTCACGAATGCACTGGAAGATGCCTTCAGGCTTCTGGAATGGCAGGGACGCGGCATCAATATCAACCTCGTTCACTTAATCAAAATTCGTAAATTCGCTAATTTCTGTTTCTTTTGATTGTACTTGCAATATAATGACATAATGTCTTGTCGACATAATGTCTGACTATAGTGTTCCTTAAGGTACCAAATCAGAATCATAATTAAAATCTTTAAATTTACAGCAACTTATGCGACAATTCGACTGAGCATAATATTAGAATCGTTTCGTAGTTCCTGAAGATGGGCGGGTATGAAATGGGTTTTTACTGGATTATGGTTCAGTGATTCAAAGTGTAAACCAACCAAACATGTTTCATATTATAAATCTCCCAACCATAATTCAGAGGAAAAACCCTTTATCCTATCCTATCTCCAGAAACAACAAAACAGTTTGCTTAAAATACGAATCCCACCAAAGCGCTCCATCTGGATAAGACCAAGCTTGCATGGGGCTTAGACTGGTCGGGGTAAATGGCTCGGAAGACCACACCGTGCCTGTCTTGACCATCGGCTGTTTCAGACAGCGCATTTTGTGCTTTATGTAGCGAGATTACTTGCTAGACGCAAAATAGTTGAGTAAGGGACACGCCCGTACTTTCCTACGTCTATAGAAATAGTCGCAAAGGTCCCTGTTTGATATAAAATACTTAAAGACATACTCACGTTTATATTTTTGCTTGTCACGTTGTTAGCATTTTTACAGTGAATAATCCGCAGAAGATAACAAAATTTGTACTCGAGTAATTTACTTTACAATATTACAACTACGTCGTTCCCGCTAAAAAACGACAATCCAAGGTAGCGCCTCCCTTTCTTTTGTACAGTGATGTCATCACATGAAGGTTTCAAACCTTCATGTTTATCTAGATGACCCAGCAAATTTCAGTACTAGAAAATTAGTCATATTGAATATTCTTAAGTTGTTACGAATACAATAAAGTTTAACCACTATTAATAGGCAGGTATTTAAGTCCTAAAACGTCGCTGACAGTTGTCTGTTGATGCAGAAGCCTTGCCAAAAATGTGTGATGGCACTGACTCTTTATTCAAAAGCAGGTTAGAATAAGACAAATATTAGATCACGTTCGTTGTGATTAAACAAAGTGATCACGCAAAGCACGAACTAAGATCTACAAGTAAGTAGATGTCGTTTGCTTCATGTGGCGTTTCTGTTTTGAATTGATAGGTGCATAGTCACCGCTGCGAGAAAGGTTTCGCCGCGATAACTGAAATCTTCAGATATTTTCTCAGATTATTAGTGCAAGGTTATTATTATTTATAGCAAATAGAAAGCCCTCTTTCAGCGACAAATGAAGCGAAACAGGTTTGTCGTGTGGCAATTGGCAAACCCTGGTCTCTGCCTACTCTTCCGTGATACAGGCGTGAGTTCAGCTATGTACGTAATAGGTCTAATAGCGATATCGCTCCTCTGCATTGAGCACGCGTGGCAATTTAGCCAACACTTTACTGATACTTGTGCCCTGCAGGACGTATAAAGGCTGTTTAATGCCTATCCTATCTCTCGGAACCAATATAGCGCTTAATGCTCTCAGAGACGACCTGCTCAGACCGCAAGCTGCATTGGACAGGCTGCGGCCGTCTGCGGCTAAGCCCCATCAAATCTTACCAGGATGGCCGTTGTGAGGGACTAGGCCTTAAGCGTGGGGCACATAGGAAGGACGTGGGACAAGGGCGCGGAGGAGATGTGGCGTCCTTTCAATTCACTTATGTACAAAATGCACGGAAGCTATGGGACCTAGCCCACACAGATAAGTCGGGGCAAGGACGTGAACTCCCTACTACGCATCGGGTCTTTTCCGTGCTCGTCTCACGTCCTTCCTGTGTGCCCCACGCCTTAGATGTTTGCGTTTGAAATGCGGATCGCTCGGCTGAGGTTCTGATGCGTGGTATTGGAATAGCTGGTGCGGACTCGAATAAGAGAAATTCAATAATATACAGAAAGTTGAATTAGCTGTCAGTATTGCTTACATGTGAAAAAAGTCTACCACCCTCCGTACCAGTATGAGCTGTATAGCAGCAGGGTAGTATCACGTCTCTAAAACAAATAGTTTTTCAGGCAAAAGCCGTTTGCCTGGTAGACAGAGGTTTCATAGTCTTTTAAATAGACAAAAGAGAAAGTATAAATTCTAAAACGAGCAAAAAGCATGGGTTAAATCTTGGGATTGGATTAATAAAGCTGAATTGAGGCCCATCTTAATTAAACCTGATATCTAGTTAATTCCTGTTTCAAACTCTAGACAGGTCCCACAATAATGGTAATACGAAATAGACCCATTACACTTCAAGGTAGAGTTATCGGAAACATGCCAAATGTACTGTATAGCCTCCATTACAATGTAATTCTGCTTTTCCGTTCATGCCATCTGTCTTTGATTGGAACTGTGGCATTGTGGGTGCGGTGACCTGAGGTATGAATTCAAAACTTCGTTCCTGTCCCTTATTGAAAGAACAGGATTGCGTGCTTGTTGCGTTCAAAACTTCGAACTCTTCAAATCTTATTTCCGCAATTTACGATAAAGTAAATACAATATATTTATTATTGTGGATTTTCTACTCCTCGTTTTGACACCCGAAAAGTTATTAAAAAAAATGCACTTTTTATTTATTTTACGGATTCTCTTACAGGTAATTTTGTTGCAAGTCCAACTCAGTTTTGCTTTAAGACAACGTAAAAACGTCTGCATAAGATTAAAAAGACACAGCCAAGAATTGACAGGATTATTCAACTTCATTCGGAGAATGTCGTATTATTAAGAATTCGTGTTTATTTAACTCTAGCTGTCCATGACTTCACCCACAAATTCCATGTTTAATAATTTTGTGAAGTTATTTACTAAAGTTATCTATTACTAAACAGTTTAAGTTTAAGTAGATTTAGATAATAGGTAGAATTTCCAGTTATGTGAAAACCTTTTTAGGTTTAAAAGTTCTCACGACACCGGGATTAATAAAGTCAATTGAAAAAATATATTACATTCGAAAACTTCGCAAAATGTACTTTAAATACTTTAGTATTGTTTATCTTATATATTATTAAAGTTTGTGATATTTTTAAACAAAAAATTGTAATGATAATATAAAATATCGTTTTTACTTTTGTTTGTCACAAAATTAATTGTTTATAACAATAAAAAATAAATAAAACTTTATTTCAGACTAAATGTTCATACAGGCAGGTGACTTCACATAAAAATAAATGTCATTAGAACTATTTACTTGTAGGATATTTATGACATTCTGTACTTACGCAGTCGATTATTGAGATCCCAAAGTACGCATTCCTGTTCGATACTACTATCGAATCAAATGACAGTCGTCTACTCGTCTCCGATGCGGTCACCGTTTGGACGTTTACATCGAATTGATGGCGAGGCCATGGATTGCCATTGAGTCTTCCCAACGACTCGAGTTTTAATTGACAGCTCTTGTCTTGTGGTTTTAAGGACTAATTTGCCATGCTATTTTAATAGACCTGAGAAACTTGTAACGGAATTGGGTCAGGTACTTACAGGTGTAAGTAGATAAACCCCAGAAGGCCTTATTATGTTGTTGTAGCTTAATTATGTTACATATACGTTCTTACCTAAGAGAGGTGTATTACTTTAGGTATCTACGATGCTCTAGAGATATTTATTATTGGTTGTGCACATACATAAACCTCGGTGGGGTGGGCAGAGGCCAGGGTTTGTTCCTTGCCACGATCCTGGAAAACATCAAAGAAAAAACAAAATGGCGGTAATTAGGTGGAATAAAAATAAACTTTTTATAACAAAAACCAAAAAGTAATACACAAGGCCTACATTAATATATTTAATTTAAATTTCAGCAGGTGGGAGTAATAGTTGATTTTTTTGTAGTTGAGTTGGACCGTGTTACGCAGAAACATTCTAACCTATACGTAAAGTGTTAAAAACACTTTTTTACGTATTAGATTGTTTTGTTTCATGTTTTTTTTTCAGACGTTTTATATTGGTAATTACCGCAACATTAAACACAGCTAAACAAAAATCATTGAAGCAAAACAATCTATTTAAATAAATATCCTTTTTCTTTCTTTCTTCCTAATACATAAAAAAAAAGATTTTACGTACAGTGGGTTAAAATGTTTCTGCGTATCACTGTCCAGTATGGTTCCGCCTACATGCGGGTTTTTTTTTTATGATAAGTATCGTTGGTTAGATTTGTCCATGCCAGTGAACGCTGTCCCAATCAGAATTCGTCTCGACCATGCTAGGTGCCACTTTGTAGGTTTCAATCCAGGCTCGCGATTGATCTGCCAAATTGGATTGAATTATTGATCGGTACACCAGCGGTGTACCTATTACATTAATACGTTAGGTATTGATGTCGTAGGTACACCTAAAAATATACTACTAATAATGATATTGATTAGAGTGATGGTAGCGGAGCGGAACGCCAGCCTCGCATTCGGGAGGTCGTGGGTTTGAATCTCAGCATGTAACAATAACTTTGTTTTCTAAGTAACGTACATTTGTGAAGTTGTCTCAGCGCTTAAAATTGCTAATCTGCGGTGGGCACGTGTGGTAATTAAGCATATACCCTCTCCTTGAGAGAAGGCCTGTGCCCTACAGTGGGACGTATATAGGCAGCTTATGCCTTATGCCCTCTCTCTGAGAGAATGCCATTGCCCTGCTGTGGGACGTGTAAAGGGTACATAAAAAAATATTTGCAGGAGGGGAGGCTTTTGCTCAGCAGTGGGACAACGAAAGAGCTAAAGTAAAAAAAAAGTTTAGTGCAAGACATTGAAATGGCGGCGGTACTGGTGGTAGCCTAGTGGATAGAACATTGGACTCGGAAGCGAGAGACCCAAGTTCGATTCCCAGTGCCGGCATGTGCCTATGACTGTTTTCTAAGTTAGGTACATTTGTGAATTTACGGTAGCAATACCACTCAATAACGGTGAAGGAAAACATCGCGAGGAAACCTGAGTGTCGGAGCTATGCACATACCTTAGCGCTTGAAATCGCCAATCCGCGGTGGGCACGCGTGGTGACAATACCCACACTCTCTCACTGAGAGGAGGCTTGTGCCCTACAGTGGGATGTATAAGGCTGCTATAGGATGTATTGAAATTGGTAATACATAGGTATCCTAATTATAATTTATTGCACACGAAACATTGAACAAGATATTAAATAAGAAAGGGCATGCACAAAGGTGAGCTTATCTCTGTAAGATATTTCTTCCAGCAAACCTTGGAGAGTTTATTGCATAAACTTACACCTATCTTATCCCAAAGAGGTAGGAGGAGCCACCTGCCACAATCTTGACCCTCTTTCGTTTCGTCCACATTTATTACTCATTGTACGCATGCGCAACTATCGAAACCGATAATAATAATAACAACATACATACATAAACTCACGCCTCTATCCCAGAGGGTTAGGCCAAGACCAGGGACTGCCACTTGCCACGATCCTGACAGATCACTTTCGCTTCCTCAACGTCCATTAGTCGTTGCACGCAAGCAGGCCGGTTTCGGGTTTTGGAATGATCCAATCCTAAATTGAGTTTTCACGGAGCTTTCTGAAACACCAGTATGTCATTACTGAAATTTTGAAATACATATCAGGGGCCTAATTATGCGCGCCAAATTCTGTCGGAATCCTGAAGCTTGCGATAGCAATTACCGTGGAATTCGCGAGTTACACGATTGGAATCATTCAGAATTTGGTACGCGCAATATAGGGGCAGAACTGTCTAAAATAAATTCTATAAGTATGCTAGTAAAGATTTCCGAGCTCTTATTTATTACTTTGTGGAATAGTATACAAATGGCGAAATTCTTACTAAGCTTATTGGAAGAATAATTTTCTTAGCAAAGCATATCCGGGTCAAAAACATCCTTGCGAAAAACCTACGAGTATTCTATTGGGAACCAACATTCTACTTACTCAGCACCATAAATACAGGAAACTTTTGAAGGCGAATAGAAAGGCTATAAAAAGCTGTGAAAGGAAACCAATTACATTACAAATCAAGGCTCTATGCAAACGTTTCCTGTGAGAAAAAACGTAGTCCGAAAACCACCCAAGTCCGAGTCGGAATCGCGCCACGAGGGTTACGTACGACCACATAATATAATGTTACCGACTTAGCGCAAATTGTGTTTTCATGCATTGAGTTCGGGGCCATTAGCGGGAGTTTGACTCACATCAGTATTTTTTTTGTTGACATTTGGATGTCATTGAGTGGCTATTTTAAGCGCGAAACGATCAAATTATACGATTGAAGCATTTGCTTTAATCAGTAGCGGTTATTAAAAAAAATGTGACTCCCCGCAAATATGTTTTCTTTTTTCGGCAGAAACTGTTTACGAAATTTAAAATTGTTTTGGTCTCTCGTGTAAGGTAGGGAAAGACGACTGAGAAATGATGGGTGTTGTTTGCTAAGCGACGGTATTACCGCTGTACCATAGAGCAAAAACTTTTTTTTTATCAGCGCCGCCTTGGTTTACTTTTTTGTATTTTTTTAATAATTAAAAGGCAATCCGCCATCATCATCATCATCATTCAGCCACAAGAAGTCCACTGCTGGACATAGGCCTCCTATCATGGCAATCCGCCATGATAACACAAAATAATAATAAACATATTCTGTATAAATTTCAACTGACTACACGGGTTTTTATATAGATCAGACACTCATACAGACAGACTGACAGACATTGTAGGCCTAGTAATAGGGTCCCGTTTGGATCCTTTGATTACGGAACCTTAAAAAGAATCTGACTAAACATACTGCTTAGTCGGCTGTCACGTCTCCAATCTAAGTTAGTGCGACAAAAAACCGGGGATTGCCTGAGAGGGAATGAGATGCAAATGTTAGTCGTCCCATCCATCCGTGATTCCTATAGTCTAAGGCCGAAGGGCTAAAATAGGAACAGCTCGTCTCCAACAAAACCGTTTTACATATCAAAGGGAATAATAAGCCCGGGTCTTAATGAATTTGTCATTTTGGAGCGCGAATGAGGTGTCCCGAAACAGTGGTGAAACGATGACTTATTGAGTTTGAAAGCAAGAAAATAAGGGGATTTTATTAAGATGACAACTTCTTCAGGTGAATTAAAGAACTGAAATATAAACAACCAACAACCCGACTACTGAGAGGGTAAAATATCAAGCAGGCGGGACCTCACATGGATTTAGGGTCTAGCCTGCTTAGTAATTAATGCTCAGCAGTCGGGTTGATGGTTATTTTTATTCCAGTATTTTATTTTAATTTTTTTAGTGTATTAGGTATTTATATTTTTCTTACATTTATACTGATTTCATATAGCCATCTCATTTGTCAAAATCGGAAAATTGGTTAAGCAGTTAATGGAGAACATAGCATCGGACATAAGTACTTACGTATAGACCTACATACATACAAACATACATACATACGAGCCAAACACATTACCCTCCTTTTGGGCTCCGCCGCAGTCGGGTAAAAAATAAAAACTTAAATAACAGGTATGTGTAGATTTACGAGGACGGACTAAGCCCCGTTTTCTCGTGCATAAGTGCATACAAAAAAAAACAGACAAAACAGATTTAAGGAGGGCTCCCATACAACGTGGTATTTGCCGTTTTTTCTCGACCTTTGTTTCTAAATTTTGCATAGAGTCCAACTCGCCCGGTTTCTTTTTCTCGCAGTCATGGTAGGTATAAAGTATGTAACTCGTGAATAAAACGGATTCATATCGAGTGCCATGAATAAGTCGCAAGTGAAGGATTCTTACACTTCCCTACGGTCGTGATTCAATCGTTAGAATCCTTCACTTGCTCGTGATTCATCTATGGCCCTCGTTTTAAAACTATCCTTTATTCACTAATTGCATAATACACTATATGTTTGCTTTTCCCTGGTGTACAATAGAGAATATTCTTAATATATCTCAATCGTCCATTGCTCAGCATAGGCTTTGGTGATTAAGCCAATAGTATTTCTCTGAGAGTAGACCTGTACCCTGCAGTGGGGCGTATAAAGGCTGCTCGTGTATATACATAGCATCGCGAGAGTAGACTCTTCACCATCTGCACACAACAGATGGCCTCGAAAAACTCATCTATGAATGGGAAGAGGAGTCGAGATAGACCGATGCAATTAAGGCGATCACCAATATAACCCTGCAAGCTACCATCCATCGAGCTCAAGATAGAGTGGCTTGGAGAGTGATGTTCAACCAATCGGGCAACTTATAGTCACGTCCCTCAGCTAGAAGCATCGCGAGGAATTCTGAGTATCTGAGGAATAACAAGAAAATCAAGTAGCTTGTTAAATCTCTCTTCTTCTCCATGAAAAAACCCTGCAGCGGAAGCTTTATGAACTGTTTTTTTTATATATTAAGCCAACTTCACTTGGAAATAATCATTATCGGACTATTACCTACTATATTCAAAACATGTCAACCAATCAATCAACCCGTATTCGTCTACTGCTAGCATTAGACATTCGCCTTACCCGAAGTACATTACGTATTTCTGTCCTCAATACCAATAAATTTGGTGATTTAGAGTGGCAATGAGCTGTTCATATATGCCGAAGAACCTATGGGCTACAAATATTGAGTGGAGACCACGAACTGACAAACGCAGCGACCACCAGTTCACTGGGCTGACCATCTGAGGCAGAACGCTAGTAGCGATAGTACGTGCGTAGAAGTGGCGTGCTTTAGGGGAACGCTATGTCCATCAAATTCCACAAAACAAAGAGATTTAGGTACCATTATCTCTAAAATTATCCGTGTGGCGCCGGATTAAGAATAGCGTCACTACATTTCCTCCCGTGGATGTCGTAGAAGGCGACTAAGGAAATATGTGGACTATATGTCGACTAAGGAAAATGGTTATGAAAACCATGAGGGAAGCCTGTGTCCTGCAGTGGACGTCAAGGGGCTGATGATAATGATGATGATGATCACTAAACTGGGTTTCACTTCTATTGGCTGCTTCAATTATTGAACGGGGCCAAATTTTGTAATAATTCCAACGAAGCATTATGCGCACCTGTAAACAATGAACCCGCAATGACATCTCTTAATTTCATTTTCTCCCATTATTCTTATTCAAAACAATACAGAGGAAAGTTCATCTTCATCACGCATGACTTCAAATGAGAGATAGAATGGAACATAATAAGCGAAGATCACAACAAAAACAGAAGTATAATTTTACTTCTCTAAACTAAAAGTGTTATTTTTTCTGCCCATAATACCACAGTTTTAATTTGGGACCTAGTAGTTACAAGTAAAGCTTCCGTCCACGTGTCTCATCCGACAAAAAACGCGTAAGTGAATCCGGAATTAAGGTAATAATAAATATTATGTTCGAATTTCGCCGTATGACTGTCCTTCGGTAGATCCTACTCGCTAGCACAGGCAAGATGTTTTGTACCACTCAGTGACGTCACTCTTCGTGCATTTTGAATGAGTGTCATGAGCCCTTATCTTAGAAAATGTTGTACAGTCGACAGCAGGTCAATATATATACCTTTCTGTTGCTGAGTCGCCCCTAACGCAACCGAGAAGAGTACACGCGTGTGAAGGGTCCTATATAGGTGCGTCTTAAATTATTAAGAAGAGGAATCGAGGGGAACATTTTGCTTGAATAAATGTGAACTTTCCATTTATAATAAAAGCGTTTTGAATTGACAATTGTTCTTGTTGTTACTCGGCGGCGTGTTCATAATTTGTAATTTTACGTTTTATGTGGATAATACCTGTGACGTTGACATGTCTCTTAATGAAAGTGATGTGCTTGAAACATTTGTATAAAGTCTTTAAGGCTGGATTCTCCGAGCGTACGGATTTGTATGGGACTTGGGACTATTGCGCAGCGCGAGCGAATAGTTGGGGAAAGAGTAGGCATTTTCGAGATTACGGAAATTACAATTTACGACAGATATCAGATACATACCAGGCAAAGACAACATCGTTGCTGACGCCTTGTCCCGTGTGGAAGAGGTCACTCCAGCCATCGACTACGAGACCCTCGCACGTTTTCAGAATGATGACCCTGAACTGCAAGAGCTTCTGCGTCATGGCACTACTTTGAGACTCAAAAAGGTAAAAAGCGCAGACTGCGACTTACCTGTCTACTGCGTTTCTTTTTGTTTCGTTTGTCTACATTTCTGTTGAGCCTCCTCGACCGTACATAACTCCAACATTCCTACATCGCGCAAGCAAAATGTTTCACATGACATACCATAAATATAACGTCCGACGAACATTAGTCGGACAGGCCGTCCCCAGGCATACGATCTGCCTGGCGGGAAATTTCCCTTTATAGTGGAAGAGCACGATCACCCGCTCTTCCCTATAGTGGTGACCCTCGACAGAACAATGTCAACCTTCCTTCGCTCTCGCAGCACCCCACATACAATCAGTCTCAAAGCAAGGCCAGCATCCTCTTCCTTCTCACCTCATCAGTTCCACTACAGTCAACGCACCGACTACTGGTACTGATGGTGATCTCCCCCAACCCCTCGGCACGGCAGCCACACAGCAACAGTGCACGTTGCTAGTGGTACAGCAGCCTTCACTGGTTCCTACCACATGCGCGGTCCCCATGGTACTGTCGCCGGTGAAGTGACTGTTAGCCGCCGAACACCCTCAACCGCTAGTCGATTCACTGACTCAGCGCCTCCTGGCACTTGCAGGCTTTAGAGCACAGACTTCGATTCCTATCAGACCTAGCTATGCGTAGCTACGGTCTTGAAGGGGAGTGATGTGGCGAGCACATGTCAACTCTGCGCGCGCACTATAAACTCCAACATTCCTACATCGCACAAGCAAAATGTTTCACATGACATACCATAAATATAACGTCCGACGAACATTAGTCGGACCGGCCGTCCCCAGGCATACGATCTGCCTGGCGGGAAATTTCCCTTTATAGTGGAAGAGCACGATCACCCGCTCTTCCCTATAAATCCTTTAAATAGACTTTTGACGACCGACATCACTAATACATTCAGTGATAGACATTTTGGTGGTATTTACTATCAAAAACTCAGTACAGCTCAAATTAAAGCATATCTAGTGATAATTCAGACGCATGTTCGCGTTTTCTTTCACGCTTAAAAGTTTGAAAAATCAAAATAATTATGACCGAAAGCCCTATATAAGACATTGAAAAGTAATATTTTTTTCAAATTTCACGTACTAAGTGTTAGAGAGTAAAATGTATTTTCATCATCATCATAAGCAGCCTATATACGTCCCACAGGAGTATATTAGATTCAATATAGTACATTTGGCCAATTCCTCAGCATTTTTCACAGGTAGGTAGTATTTAATATTATAAATAAGAGACAATAATGCCAACATGCAATCATAAACCACTACAAATACGGCCCGAAGGCAGCGGCTAACTTAGCAACATAGTACATTGACATTCAGCAAATAGAATGTGAATTCTTTACGTTGAAATAAATCATTGATTTCTGATTTCTTCATAAGTCTATTATTACAAAAGCAGGAAAACAGGAATACCGCGGCCAGGCATACGGACAGCACCCGTAAATTATCGTTGATAGAGCTATCAATTTTCGATTTTGGCGGAATTTAGCAAAGTAATTTTCACATTTTAATGCTATCAACAATTTCTAAATCACGTTGTTTTCGTATCACCTGTCAACGATGAACTTCACGAATTTCTACCCTACGAAAATATAGAAGCGAAATTAAACCCTAATAGGTACCAACGAACGCACACAGGAGTCTGAATTACACGGGAAAAAGCATTATATGCGGTGAAAATCTCTAATCCCGTGGATTTTTCTAAATTTTTCATTGCGGCGAGTGCTTAACCAAATTGGGGCGGATCGGAACTCGTTTTATGGCGGCGCAACTGCGCGGCGAAATTGAATTTGAACAGAAGTAAATTGATACGGTAAGCGGTGAAATATATAGAGTTTCGTGTCATAATTCAGAAGGTCATACACTACTCGTTCTAAAGAGTGACTTCGAATTCGTTCACCGTTCACCCCAAAACATGTGTCGCCAGGTGTCAAAAAAAATTGCGCATAAAAAGTTGCCTACCGAAAATAACTTACCTATCTTTAGCACAAATAAATAATACAGAAGAAGCAGAAGAAAGACTTTTATTGGGACAAATTAACACATCACAAGAAAAAAAAGGCATAAACAAGGACAAAGGAAAAACAAGTCACATAAATACAACATATAAGCAGCCTATATACGTCCCACTGTAGAGCACAGGCCTTCTCTCAGGGAGAGAGTATGGGCTTAATCACCACGCGTGCCCACCGCGGATTGGCGATTTCAAGCGCTGAGGTATATGAATAGCTCAGAAACTTAGGTTTCCTCACGATGTTTTCCTTCACGTTTAGCGAGTGGTATTAATTGCTACTATAACTTCACAAATGTACATAAGTTAGAAAACAAAGTCATAGGTACATGCCCGCACTGGGAATCGAACCTGGGTCTCCCGCTTCCGAGTCCAATGTTCTACCCACTAGGCTATCACCACCACCAAATACAACATAATACAAGACAAAGTCAGAGCGTCAGAATGCATCCTGTGGTGTGTCAAAGTTGCCACAAAGGGCATCTGACTTAGCATTGTGCTGAGGGTGTGAGCTCTTAGAGCTGGTTTTCAGTCAGTGCCAATACCAAGGCTTTATTTCAGTTTTTCGTACGAAAAGTAATAAAATCGAATAAAGATATTATGGTTCGAGCATCTTATGAATGGGGCCGGTCAACTCAACAGTTCTTTTACTAGTATACAAATATGGATATTAGACTGGGCAGGCCACGTCAGTGGCATGGGTCCAGTCCAGACAGATGGCAAAAATTGCTACTGAATGGGCTCCACACGACGGATATCTTAGACGTGGTTGGCCGAGGCAGAGATGGCGGCATGATCTTATTATAATATACTAGCTGTTGCCCCCGACTTCGTTCGCGTGGTAATTTTCATCATCAGCCATTTGACGCCCACTGCAGGACACTGCCTCCCTCATGGTTTTCCGAGCTTCCCGGTCTTGTACCGCCCACATCCATCGACTCCCCGCCAACGTAACCAGGTCGTCAGATCGTCATCAACTAAGTTTTCAATGGATTTTGTACGAAGTTTTCCTTTTACTCATTAACTTGTAAAGCCTACTTAGCCGTGATGGTTTTCCTTTTAAGTTTATTAGTGAAATAAAATTGCATCCCTAATTTAGGTGTAAAATCTTAGAATAAAATGTTAGATTATTTTTTATGGTACCCCCTATATAAAAATCTAAGATTTTATTCTACCAATTTGTTGGTGTGACAAATATGTACGTCTATGCCAAATTTCAGCTTTCCCGTACTAACCGTCTCTGAGCTAGGCCGCGGACAGACATACGGACAGATGGACAGACAGACGGACGGACATGGCGAAACTATATCGTCATAAACGTCATATAATCCGGTTTTTATTTAATATTATTTGTAATGTAATGTTTTCAATATTATTTTCTCTATGTATGTGTTCTTACATCTATTGTCAATTTGAATTCCATATATTTTTTGGTCACGGTGGTTTTTTGTTAATTGCCATTAAAAATCATATGCTTTAGGTATAATGGCAATTAACGAAACCTTAAAAATGGTTTTTTATGATTACATTTTTTCATTACATGATTATTAGTAGATACAGGATACCTAGTAATTACTACAAAATTAAATGTAGAATAAAAAGATACTACATTATTCTTCTATTGTGTACTACCTCCGTACATAAAAGAAATGGCGGTTGAGTAAATATTTCTTTTGAAAATTTATTTATCTCCGTTTCTACTAGCATCTCAAGTCCTCTTAATTGAAAAACTTTTCGGCCACGAAGGGGGCGGGCTGACGGGGGGGAGGGCAAACACTTCGAGTGTATATCGAATGAAAAACTCGAAACGTAAATTGTTTTTGTTTGTAAGGGCGAGGTGTTTCTTTGGGTCTGGTTTTCTGAACCAATCGTAACTTTTAATGATACGCGATAAACCTAGAATAAAAAAAAGATATATATTTAGAGGAAAAATACCGCATCTTAAAAATACCGCAGTTAAAAAGCATGAATGAATCTCTATTTTTTTACTAAACATTCATTTTTTAGGGTTCCGTTCCCGAAGGGTACCAGTACCGTACCAATTGGGACTCTATTACTAAGACTTCACTGTCCAGAAAAATTGAGACTTCCATAGAGGACCACTGTACAGTCGACAGAAAGTCAAAATTTACATTTTAGTTAAAAACTCCTTAACGTTATCGAGTAGAGTGTACGCTTATTATGGACGGTGTACCGTATTTAATTTTACCATATCGGTAGTGTACATATCAGTAGAGTATAGTTTTTTAAGTACAACAAAAGTTGTGTGTGTACTGTGTGCCGTTCAGAGTGTGTGCTTGGGATAGTTTTTTGCCATGTTTTCTAAAACAATTTATATTCCATTCCACGAAATGAGCTCCTAAAGAAAATCATCCATGGGCGCCGATTGGTTAATGCGCATTACCTTCATTGCATGTACACCTACCCTATGAAGCGGATCGTCATCGCTTATTATTTCGCTTATCTTTAGCTGCGCGCACTGACCAATGAGATGCGAGTATTTTGTTCCCTAGAGTTCGACTCGTGGAACGGAGTATAGATCTTAAAATGGATACCTAGTTTTTACTTATAATGTTGAAGAAGTCACAGTTTTTGTGCTATTCGAAATAAAAAACATTTGGCTTTGACTTTATTATTTATTGTTAATGGGTTCAAAATGTGGTATCAAAGTGCAACAATACGTTCTACGTCCCGTTTCCACCTTTAGAAACGTGACATTGTTTTCCACTTTATGGTTTCCAACAGCGGCGCCAGTAAAGCGTTCTTTAGGTCACAAACAAGAAACAAGCTTGAACAATATTCAATTGTTATTTTTGAAACATAACAGGCTTACTGATGAGTTGATGACAGTTGAATCGTGTGATTTTAAAACAACACGTCCTTTCATTACAACTTGTCAGGAAATAGAAAAAACTGTTTTATTCAAATACTAATATCTACAACAGCAATATTTTAGCATATTATTATAATTTCTGTATGAATAAACTACAATTTTTTTTCTAATGTAAATCAATAGGTAGGTGTAAATAATTTAATAAAAAAAATGGACAAGTGTTATTTTAAAAACACATGTGACTTGTGTTGTTTTAAAATCACACGATTCAGTTGTCAGATTTTATTTGTAAGAAATGAAAATGAATGAAAAATGTTTATTGAGCTGAACAAAACTTAACTTGGGGCACAGAGATCCCATCAGAAATTTAGCAAAATGTTTGTTTGTAGCTGCGTAGTGGTAATAAACGCTTTCAATTTCAATTTCAGGGTGAACTGACAGCTGTTAACAGATTGTTAATATATATTTATAATACATGTATATCTATGCACTACCTGCAAATTTACGACTTTGTAATCTCCATGCCTTTTCAGTTCTGATGACAATCACTAACATAATAGAAATGTGCAGCCAGGGTTGTCTGCTCACGAAGACACTTCTCAATAGTTAGCACGGATACGAAACGTTGGGTATATGTTTAATTTTGAAAGTAAAACATGGTCTTTACTAATAACTGATGCTGCCGGGATTGTCCACTTATAAGGGAACTCCTAAACAATTATTGTCATAACGTAAAAACATGTGTAAAGCACACTTTATGTTCAAAGGGCTACTAATAACATTAAAGACTATTTAGGTAGATGACAGAGATGTCTGGAATTAAAGCCAGTTAAACGCATGGGGTCTAGGTTTTAGCATAGTAATTTAAAGTGTATTAATGAAGGACTTTAAATTACTATGCTAAAACCTAAAACCTAGGAAATTTGAAAAGACTTAATTTGTCCATTTTTTGGACTTGATTTTGAAATGGACACCTAGATTAACTTCTAACGTTTAATTTAATTATGGGGCCGCTGAGAAGACGTTGGCGGGAAGATCTCAACAAACTCTTGTCGAGTGGTCACAGTGGGCAAATGACCGAAAATCTTGGTCTAAAAGGGCTTTGCCTTGCAGTGGGACACCCATGTTATGGAAGCTACATTGAAGCTTCTTGAGTTTATTTTTGTATAATAATAATTAATTTATAAAATAAACTCAGTAAGTATTCCATTGCCCTGAAGTGGAGTGTTCATCCTAAAAAAAGGTAAAACATATTAATTTTGTTGTAACCCGGTGATTAAGTAGCGGATGCTGCTGGTCGTTAAGTTGATAGGTCCGTTCACACAATATGTACGCAGCCTAATCTCGCCCGCACATGTGCCCACCGCAAAGTAACAAACGAGCCAGAATGCCGACTACCTAGTACCAAACTTGCAAAAGGGTCAACTACCTGCAAACTTATGGTTTTATTTAAAAAATACGATTCCTTAAAGTACTCCTTAGAGACAGCTTCTATAGTCTATGGTAAAGGGAAAGACGTACCCATAGATTATTAAAACTACCTCTGAGGAGTGTTTCACAGGAATCGTGCTTTTATAAATAAGACCGTTTAATTTTATTTCTGAGGCTTTATAATTCATCATCATCATCATCATCTGCCATTTGACGCCCACTGCAGGACATAGGCCACCCTCATGGTTTTCCAAGCTTCAGGGTCCTGTGCATGTCCATATTTGCATGCTTACTAGGCTGTAGGTCCTCTGTCAATTTAATCCTTTTGTCCTGCCACTTTACACGTGGCTAAACAAAATTAATAAATACAACATACTCTGCGGATGAGTTTGCATTTAATTAGGTAGGTAGGTACGAAGTATGACTATACACACTGAAATCCGTTTGGAAGCCGCTGTAAAGGAATTAGTAATTAAAAATGGCATCTATTTAGACTATGGTCGACTTGCACCACTTTCTTAAATGTGGCTTAAACAGCATTTAACTACAATTCTTCATACAAAAATCTATTTAAATGGCGACTTAAGTGACATTTAAGAAGTGGCGCAAGTCGGCCTATGACTCTTAAATATAGACGTAATTAAAAAAAAATTGCATTGGAAAATCTTGTCTTGGGATAAGAAATCTTAAAAAACATATTTAGAGGCTAAAAATTCCACCCATGCTCAGTTGGGAGAGCGCTGGCACGGTCAGGGGTCAGAGGTCGCGGGTTCAAGTCCCGGCATGGGTGGAATTTTTAGCCTCTAAATAGGTTTTTTAAAATTGTCCTCCGCACGGGTTAGTGCAGCAAAAATATTATATAATAAGAAATCTTGTTTAAAAAATGTGCGAGCAATCAGTACCGCCTCTTCGTCTATCAGAACAATATCCCGCGGACCCGCGGCATGTACGCACCGCACTGGCTGGCTACTACTGGTTCGATTCTGAACAGATTGGAATTAGAGTAGAGATATTTTTGGAAACTACCTTTCAAAAAACTAACTAGCGTATTCGATAGCACGTTCATTTTACTACGGCTTTTAAGCCATCCAAAATTCATGGTGTATGTCATAAGCAGCCTATATACGCCCCACTGTAGGGCACACGCTTTCTCTCAGAGAGAGAGTATGGGCTGAATCATCACGCGTGCCCACCGCGTATGTGAATAGCTTAGACACAGTTTTCCTCACGATGTTTTCCTCGGCAGAGTACGTATTAAGTATTAATGGTGGAAATAATATAAATTTAAAACATAACTAGTCTTTTCGCACATAATGCTGAGCTGTAAAATTAATTTATTCTTATTATTTAATACTTTTATTGCACTTAACTTAATGTACAATACGGCGGACTTAATAACATAAGCTATTTCTACCAGTCGACTGCAGGAGGTGGAAGAAAGATTGGTAGGCGTGCAAAAAGGAGAGTGGGAAAAGCAGAAATGCAATTTAAAATATACATTATACATATAAGGTAAGATTGAATACACCTACATATTAATATAATACTTTACATAATAATTACTTAAAACTGGCCATGTGCGAGTCGGACTCGCGCACGAAGGGTTCCGTACCATTATCTATACACCATTAGACACAAAGATAAAAAACAGCAAAAAAATCACTTTTGTTGTATGGGAGCACCCTTTAAATAATTATTATACTTAATCTGTGAAATACATAATCTGTGAAAATTTCAAATCTCTAGCTGTCACGGTTCTTGAGATACAGCCTGGTGACAGACAGATGGACGGACGGACGGACAGACAGACAGCGAAGTCTTAGTAATAGGCGTTTTTACCCTTTGGGTACGGAACCCTAAAAAAGTATGTAAGCCAAACCTAAAAATACTATAAAATACAATACATACTATCGGAGAGTAAGGCAATGATACATAATAGTTTGTAACGTCCTTGTCTGACAGTTCAAACTTTACTTCGTGGAGGGGTTATAGCTGGTATTAAAAGGAGAATTCTCTTTAAACTCGTGATTAAGTGTTTTAGTGGAATCGACTTTTATAAAAAGGACAGTAGGTCCTCGCGGCTCCAAATTATTTAGGATAACATTAACATAGGAATGTAAAGTCGGGCAGGGTTGGTTTCGGAACTCATCTCAATCAAGACTTACATAACTCCTCGGCTCAGGTTCCCTATTCTCTAATTCCAACGAATAAATATTAAATATTTTTTAAACTCATGATTTTCAGGTTTTAACCACGAAATTAAGAGTGTTAACCACTATAGTGCTAGGGATGTCAATGAACTAAAAATAACTTTTAAGAAGGTTTTAAAATCCTTGGTTCACTAACTTCTTGACGTCTGGAATTAAAGCCAGTTCAATGCATGAGTTTTAGAACATTTATATCCCTTGGCTGGTATCGCTAAAATCAGTAACGTAGGTATCGGGGGTGAAAAGTGACCCCATTTATAATAAATCAAGAAAACATAGAGATATTTAATTTTTGTCGTCATTTTGTTATTTAATCAATTAAACAACTTTCAATCTTTGTTTTAAACAAGATTTAATAAACATTTAAAGAATAAATCAGACTTTTTTGGAACATAATGTAACCTCTAATATTTTTAACAAATTTTCAAAGAGTTGACTTTAGGAGCCATTATTATAATAAAAACTTAAACATAACAGAAATAATCTTTTTTTTATAATTTTCTTACATAATCTACAAGACAAAAATAAGGAACTTTGCTTGAGATCAATCAAATACAAAAAAATGACATCTTACTACTAAAGCACTTCTATAAACGCATATAATTATTTTATCACAATAAGTTTAGCATCTAGTGCATGTAACCGCTTTGGCCGTATGGTCTTCACATTTGTGTGTGCGTGTGTGCGTGTGTGTGTGTGTGTGCGTGTGTGTGTGTGTGTGTGTGTGTGTGTGTGTGTGTGTGCGTGTGTGTGTGTGTGTGTGTGTGTGTGTTTTTTTTTTCTTTCCTTTATTCTAATTTTGTTTTTTATATTTTTGACATTGTTTTTACTTCTTATTAAGTCTTTTTTTTAATATTGATTGACTTTTTTTTAAATGTAATTTTTGACGATTGAAATACTGTTAACATTTTTTATATAATTGGCATAAATTCTATTGACGTTTTCTGTACAGTCAAGTTGGGTAACATTGAATTTCCTTGCAACTTTGAATAAATATTGTCCATTTGTTAAAAAAAAAAGTAAGCATTGGCTACACTTTTTGGTACATTTTAAATCTTTTGTCAAAATTTGTCGAAATCTTCAGAAATAAGTGCAACTCTAACAGTTTTCTTTCTTTCTTCTCTTGTTTCAATGTTATCAAAACGTTAAGCTGACAGAAGGAACAAAAACCTCCTTAAAGCTATTGTGACTCTAAAAACGTTTCTTTTTGTACCATCTGTAGCCCACAAACTTTTAACATTCTCATGACCAGACTTTAAAACGCCGGCAAGTAACATAAGACCAAAGAAGGCTTTTATTTCTAGCAAACTTACATGTTCGATATGCGCTCCCTTACTTTTGTTCTTCTCAGCAAATTCAGTGATTTTTTTTATTCGTATGGGTGCACACAATTTCAATCAGATGATCAGGTAGCAATATTTCCCAAGAGTCAATTTCAGACATATTCATCTTTTCACGTGCTTCTCATTTGAGGCCTGGCAGATGTGAAATAAGATTATGTTGTCTTACCCGGGATGTTCTTGACGCATTTTTTGACCACTTGTATCTATTTTTACTTGTTCTTCTTCTTCGCTGCTTGAACTTGACGAGTCGAAATTGACGTAAGCTTCTAACACACTCTCTTCAGAACAACTGTTCGCTTTTGCTTCTTCACAATCACTGATTTATTCCCGATCGCAAGTAGTTGCAGGGTTATTTTCTGGACCAGACTCAGAAACAGACTTGAGTAATTGTGAAATTTGGTCATTGGACAAAATGCCGGACATAGTGATGGAATATACATGAAAAAGCGATAAAAGGCTATAAAATTGCAATACACTAATATCACTACTTTCGGTATCGGGGGTGATTTTTGACCCCAACGCTCTCGACAATAATTCAGCGACGCGCGTTCGTCGCCTGCCGCACACCACGACGTAATGAGATTACATAGATGCGCACGAGTGTGAGTGATTATACTGCAAAGTTATGATGAAAAATATGTGGCACTGGGGTGATTTTTGACCCCCGATACCAGCTAAGGGCTAGAAATCCTGCAAATTAAGGACTTGAAAAGACTAACTTTGGAGTTTTTTTGTCCATTTTTTCTCTAAAATGATCTAGATTTTGAAATGGACACCTAATTTAACTTGTAACGTTCATTAAGTCGCAGTTTCTGTGCTACTTTGAATAAAAAAATTTGATTTTTATTTTGATTTTTTGATTTCTTTAGTATTAGCACTATAAAGGAAACTTCGTATTTATTATGAAAGTATTAAAGATAAAATACACCAACGTTGTGGTAGTAGCGGTGGTGGTCACGGTCTATATAAAATAGTACTGGTGTAAGTGACGTATTTATGGACCGCCACGGCCAGCCTTTTTTGGTGTTTATTACCGTCTATGCACTTTGGCCAACGTTTTCGGTTTTTTCCGGAACGTTTTCCATTCCAATGTAAAACTGGCCAGTTACTTCAATTCGAAGCTTAAAATTTGGCGCTTGAGTGCAATTTCTCTAATATCGACGATCCGCGATCCTATGCATAGCGTTTTGTGTAATTTGGCCGACCACGATGGAAACTCCAGAATCGCCCCCCGCTACGTGTCCAGTCGACAGCCAGTACGTACGGCAGATGTGCGGCGAAATTTCAATTTGCCTAGTGGTTTCATATTTCAAGCGGCTCACCGCCGGGACAACGGTATTGGTACAGAAGTTTATGGTGAATAAACCTTCGCACCGGAAATAGATAAAAATAAAATGAAATGAAATGTTCTGTTATGAATTGCCGAAAAAACTATGGAGATAGAATTTCCGATGTCTATAAAAATTCATAGGATGAAAACACTAATGAACCAAGCATTTATAAATTAATATGATTTGTATCTTTTGCTTAACTTTTGCGGTTGTAAATAGACAAAAAAGATTCCGAAAATAACGGAAACTAAAATAGAAAATCATGGCGAGAATCCTGTTTCTTCTATTTTTTTGTCTAATCTTAAAACACAATCAAAGTTATTTTTATAGTCAGACGAAGCTCATGTAACAAGAAACGGCGTGCATGTTGAACAGACTAGAAAAGAGACAATGAACGTCTCTACAACAATAAACTTGAAATCAAAAAGTTCAACTAAACACATAATACTAAATAAATAATAATAACTTCCACATAACACGACCACTTGTTCTGGTCCCAGTGAAAACACACCAAAAAGGCTGGTCCTTTTGTCAATTTCACTTCACGAAACTGGTCACGTTCCACCATAAATTGGTTGGTCGCACTGGCCGGTATAGCATTTGATTGATTTTTTTTAGGAAAAAAGAAGATTTTTTAAAAATAAAATTCTATTTCGACGCTATGCCGTATTGACGCGTGAATCGCTGTTGACAGTGCAGATTTTTACGGATTTTGAGCGTTCGCGGTGGCAAAATTTGGGTCAAATGTTTTTAGAAAACAAATAGGTCAGTGATATATGTGCTCCTCTGCTCTCGAGGGTAATTAAGCCTACATTTATACCTAATTCTTTTATTATCATAGTACTTTACGATCAATAGACAATTAAAATTTCGTTGCTCATATTTTATATTCCTTAGCACAATAATAATCTAATGCAGACCACACACCCGCACACACATACAAAAACAACAACCTGGGATTACGTACCATCATCTGCCATTATTAGCTAATCTATCAGCACAGCAGAGTCCTTTCCAGGGACCAAATATATTATTTCGGTTTCGTAAGTTTTATTTACAAACTAAGTTTCACTTATAAGTTTTCGACCTATGCCCGCGGTGGGTTCTATACATGGGTTGCATAGATAGAATTTTTACTTAAGATCTTCCGCAGAGAACTTATTTAATTTTGTGTGGATGTAAATATTTGGTATAATGCCCGGAAGAAATCTTGAGCAAAAATCCACGCAGTTGGATAAGTTTGTAATGAACCATAGAGCATTTTTTTATTTTACTAAACTGAAGTCACATTCCGCTTCTCCCCTCTAATGTATCCCAAAACACGTCCTCGCAAGTTCAAGTTATTTGTCGGGAATTGTAGATACGAGTGAAAGAGAAGTGAGAAATTAAAAAATATCACTAAAAGAGTATGTAGAGTATATTCATTGAAAATATAAATCGACAAAGTTTTTTGTCTTAAAGTTTATTAAGATCTTATGGATGAAATTAAATAAATAACAGACAATATTATCACCAAAGTATGGTTATTTTAAGGGGTAACTTTGGCATTTTTTGTCGTGGGTTTTCGATTATAACGTATTAAATTATTATTATTGTTATGTACTAAACAAGCTTGGTTACACACTTGTTTAAGCGCCTTTGTGGCTTTAGCTAACCTATTATATTTCTTTTTCCGTTCAGTTAAAAAAAGATTATATTTATATGAAATATTAACAGAAATCTAAAACTATCAAATCTTCACGATATTATACCTAACCATTTAACGACACGCGTATGTATATCTGATCACTCCTACAGAGACATTGCGTGAGGATATGCCATGTTAATTCTGCACAACAATGAGCTCTCGTATGCATCCCTCAAACGTAGTTACAGAGAGTGGCAAGTGTGTATCAAAATTGGAACGCTGCTTGCAGAGACAGGGCACATTTGCACACAACGTAATGAACGCGGAGATAGGTTCACGCCCGACTGAGCAACAATGCTTGCTTACGGCAAGGGCAGAACCAGACTGAGCATTCCCCATTTCCACTGTGCGTTAGCGCGGTTAATGTTCTTAACATCTCGCTCTGTGTATGGAGTATGGAGATCGCTAAGCTGCCTACGCGGACGTGATATAAGATCCAGTGATAAGGGATAAGCTGAAAAGGTGGGTATCCTGTCTGAAGATGCGGAAGTCTCGTGCCGATTTAGGGCTGTACAGGTAACATCGCATTTGTACAGCTCTACATCGGCACGAGATTCGCAGATTAGCACGAGAAGTGCAGCTGGCAGGATCTCATAGATGCATCACCCAGTAGCGCGGTTGTAGGCGCGGGATGTCCGTGAAAGAATCGAGGCTTTCGACACGAAGGAAGATGAACATCTTGCTTTATTTCACTACGTTCGCAAGCTAGGGCGATATAAGGAGATACAAAACATTTATCGCGGTGTCAGCGAAGGGACGATACTTAAAATTGTTAATGATTAAATTTTATGTAAAACAGTTACACGAAATAGTGTTACAATATTATACAGATATAGACAGAATCCCGGAAAGGTAGCACTTACACCGTTCCTGACGAACCTCTTCCAGTTCATCAATGTCAAGCAGAAGTAGAAGTAGTACAGCGGTGGTAGCCTAGTGGGTAGAACATTGGACTCGGAAGCGGGAGACCCAGGTTCGGTTCCCAGTGTGGGCATGTATCTATGACTTTGTTACATGCTCGCACGAATACCACTCGCTAATTGTGAAGGAAAACATCGTGAGGAAACCTCAGTGTCTGAGCTATTCACATACCTCAGCGCTTGAAATCGCCAATCCGCGGTGGGCACGCGTGGTAATTGAGCCCATACTCGGTCATCTGAGAGAAGGCCTGTGTCCTACAGTGGGACGTATATAGGCCGCTTATGTAAGCAGAAGCAGAGTAAAACGGGGGTAGTACTCGCAGCACCCTTAGGAGTCCGTTACAAACTTAACATTGCAGTCGAAATAATTGACCTCCCATGAAACGCAACGGCATAGGTAAGTTTGTATTTGTTTTCACATAACACTTAACTACAAATTAAAAACAAACAGATTGAAATTGATTCTTAGCATCACTCTCGGTCAACAGAACCCCTTAAAAAATTAATGATATAAAATCAATTGTCTTTTGATGTTGTTTACTTAAAAGCTTGAGTTTGCCCAAGGAAGCGGTATCCTTAATGTATATGATGACTTTAACAGCAACTTGATAGCTAAATTCATACCTGAGAAGAGGGGTCTTGACAGAGACGGACCGACGGACCAGTGGACTAACAGACAGACGAACGAACGTATGGACGGACAAACGAATAACATAGTGGTCCTAAACGAGTTTTGTTTTCCTTTTAGAGTACGGAACCCTAAGAACTAAACGTTCCGTGCGGTACCGGATTAAGAATAGCGTCACTCCATTTCCTTCCGTGGATGTCGTAGAAGGCAACTAAGGAAATACATTACCAGGAGACGGGCAGCAGCGTCTTCCTGAGATTCCAACCGCATACTGCGATCGCCAACCCGCCTGCGAAGCGTGGCGATTATGACAAACCCCTTCATGGTTATGAAAACCACGGAAGAGGTCTGTGTTCTGCCGCGGGCGTCGAATGGCTGATGATGATGATGATAAAATTCAAACGCGAGTGTATTAGATGTTGTCCGCAACTGCGTTGTAATTTTGATGTGTATTTCTCCGGGATAAAAAATAGCCTATGTGCTAATACAGACTATAATCTATCTCTGTGCAAAATTTCATCCGGATCCGTTCAGCCGTTTTTGCGTGAAAGAGTAACAAACATCCATCCACACATACAAACTTTCGCGTTTATAATATTAGTAAGGATAAGTTGATACGTAGCCTGTTGGCGTTTCTAAATAAACTAATGCATTACCTACAGTAGCGTATTTAGACATAATACAAAGGTACGTATAAATATTTTATTTACTATGTAAGTATGTGTACTTAAAATTAAAATAATAAGAGATGGAATGAATAGGTGATGTTTAGTTTTTTTTTCTCTAATTTATTGAGCTTTATGGGCCTTCTCCCGCTCTCTTTTTTATCATTCAGAACCTCTCTTAGGCTGGCTGGAAGAAATTTATTTCGATGTAAGTCCGCCTTTGTACATCTACACTTACCTGTTATTTAAGTTTTTAGTTATATTGTTTTGCAATAAAGCGTAACAAACAAACAAAGGTAATATTTACTGGCAGCTAGTTGTATCTATTTATGTATAACCCTGTCCTGTGCAGAGTGTAAAGTGAACAGTCAACAAAATAACGGCGAAGCGCCGTTGACTGTAACGGCGCTTTGCCGTTATTTTGTTGACTGTTATTACTGAATAACTCGAATAAAAACTACATCGGTAGTTGTCGATAGTTGATAACGCGACTATTGGAGTTTGTAAGTAAATAAAGGCATTACAGCAGAGTACTTTGACGAATGAAGATATATAGCCTCGTTTCTATTTATGTGAAACCTTTCCTGTACAGAGTGTAAAGTGAACAGTCCACAAAATAATGGCGACGCGCCGTTACAATAATAACCCGTCGGTGGTACATATAAAACGAGACCAAACAACACTCGCGAAGGGTAAACAAGAATAAATAGTGAGTACTCCACCGTTACGGGGCTGTGTCAGTGTTTGCGAGGTCAGCTTGTTCCTAATGGGTGCATTCTTTGTTCTCCCAGGCGCACATTTGGCCTTTTAACGTGACTGCCGAAACGAAACCGAGTTTTTCACAGTGTATATATTATGTATGTTAGGTTAAGAATTATCTGTGTATTTTCTTTTTTTAACATAACATAACATAACATAACATAACATAACATAACATAACATAACATAACATAACATAACATAACATAACATAACATAACATAACATAACATAACATAACATAACATAACATAACATAACATAACATAACATAACATAACATAACATAACATAACATAACATAACATAACATAACATAACATAACATAACATAACATAACATAACATAACATAACATAACATAACATAACATAACATAACATAACATAACATAACATAACATAACATAACATAACATAACATAACATAACATAACATAACATAACATAACATAACATAACATAACATAACATAACATAACATAACATAACATAACATAACATAACATAACATAACATAACATAACATAACATAACATAACATAACATAACATAACATAACATAACATAACATAACATAACATAACATAACATAACATAACATAACATAACATAACATAACATAACATAACATAACATAACATAACATAACATAACATAACATAACATAACATAACATAACATAACATAACATAACATAACATAACATAACATAACATAACATAACATAACATAACATAACATAACATAACATAACATAACATAACATAACATAACATAACATAACATAACATAACATAACATAACATAACATAACATAACATAACATAACATAACATAACATAACATAACATAACATAACATAACATAACATAACATAACATAACATAACATAACATAACATAACATAACATAACATAACATAACATAACATAACATAACATAACATAACATAACATAACATAACATAACATAACATAACATAACATAACATAACATAACATAACATAACATAAACTCACGCCTGTATTCCAGAGGGGTAGGCAGAGACCAAGAACTGTCAATTGCTGCGATCCTGACAGATCACTTTCGCTTCCTCAACATTCATTAGTCGTTCCGTCTGGGTTGTCCCTTACCGGCTCTTCCACCCACATTCGCCAGATATATTCGTTTCGTCAATCTTTCTTCCTTCATCCTCTCCACATGTCCAAACTAAATAAAGTGTTCTCTATACACCATGAATTTTTCCTTTACCATAGCTATCTAATACGTTGGTTGTTTTTTTTTACAAAAGGGCACTTTCGAAAAATATCTCGACACAAACTCGAATCTATGAGAACCATTAGTAGCCGGTCAGAGCGGTGCGCGCGTGCCGCGGGTTCCTGGGTTATTGTTGTGATAGACGAAGAGGCGGTACAAATTTTTCGCGATTTTTTTTAAACAATTCAATTCAATTCAAATATTTTTATTCCTTGTAAAAACAGAATGTTTACTTAATGAACGTCAAAGTTGTTAGTTTCACAATTAATGGATTATGTGGTGAAGAAGCTAACAAAGAAACTCCACATTTATTCTTTTCAAAACACGTTTTAACTTAATTAACAGAGTTTTCAACTTAAAATATTAGTCAAGATTTCTCAGTTAGAACAAGATTCCTCGAAACATTTTACTTTTCATCTAACACTAATTACACTAATCGCCTACCCAGTGTATATCGAATAGACATAATCTATATCTTCTATACTAATAATAAATCTGTAAGGGTCGGTCATGGAGTAAGTTAGTTTGTTTTCAGAGATATTGTGTTTATAGGCTCAATATATGATACTGAAACTAATTTCACGATTTTTAGAATTTTTTTCTGTATGTGTGTATGTATGTATGTATGTTCCTCCATAACTCTTAAACCAATTATCCGAATTTGATGAAATTTGGTATAAAAACATATAGACATCTGGGACACAGGATAGGCTATTTAAATTCTAGCTCCAGTTATGATAAGACGTGGCCCCCATACAAATGCTGCTTCGTAAAAATCGAAATGTACGCGAACGGAGTCGCGGGCACAGCTAGTAAACTATAATATTATTATAGTTTTATGGAACCGGCATGTACCGATAGTTTTTTGTAAATAACGTAAATTTGTGAATTTGTAGTAGCAATATCAGTCGCTAACTGTGAACGAAAACGTCGTGAGGAGACGTGAGTATCTGAGGTGTTGGCGTACATAAGAAATCGTCAATCCGCGGAGGGTACGCGTTGTGATTAAGCCCATACTCATTGAAAGAAGACCGTGGACCTATTTCATAGAACTACAATTCATGGTCAAGTATGACAATTTAATGTACTTTGCAAAGTCGTTTGACCCACAGATTAGCATGTAGAAAGACTCGGCTGGGCATATGACATCGAACTATCGTAATAAACTTTGAATTGTAGTTTTATGATACTTGGCCCAGGATTTTCGGTTCTAGTGGCTACCTTAATCAAGATTTGCCTATAAAAATAATTGCACTTGAAATAGCCAACCCATACTCTCTCACTTTGTGTTTGAACCGGTGTACCAATTGGGATTAAGCCTGCTATTTTACGTGTGTGTGTGTAGGTACAAACATTTGTGTGAGTCGGTACATTTTTGTATGTCGCTGCTCAAATTGTTTTTTACATTAAGTGCAGATAAAAAGTGCAGGTTTTTAGTGCGGATGCTTGGCTTAAAGCCAATTTCGGCGCTTTTTACAGTGGCTACACAACAAATCACATTACACCTAGTTGTATAAACGCAAACTTGACTCCCTCATTGGTCTAGCGGTATCACGCCTGATTACCGTGCCGGTTCCCGCTGGGGGCCGCCATTTATTTGTACAAAATAAATGTCGTCAGTCTGTTTGTAACGTCCTTGCCTGGTTACCATAGCACAGGGTTTCCTAGCTTGAGACCAGGACAAGTGATTGTGTTGTGTGGAAGTTATTTATTTATTTACTAAAGGCTGTAAACGTTTCTTTCGATAATTGGGTATTCGACAAAATATCAAATGAGTTACTTTTAAAACGGAATTTTGTATGAAAATACTGGCTTATGACGTCACATTTCAGAGCACTCTTTAATTTATAATTTATAAATAACTAGTAATTGACTAAAAGAGATACATTCTCCGAGATATTTTGTAATTTTTGTTTTAATCGAGCATTATGAAATAATTTATTGTTGATCGTGTCAAATACCGAATTGACCTTGTCTACGGTAATCAACGAAGTCTGCGACGGTTAAGTCTATGATAGTTAAATAATTCAATTCCTTAAAATTTCTTATAAGACGTGCGTCCGACCAATCACTTGCAATCTAAGTTAGGTACCTACTATAATAGGGTAGACTTTGTGCCGTTCATGGGTACAAAACATACAATAAAACATACCACTGTTCAGATAGAAACGAGCGGAATGGCAGTTACAATACCGTACAATGCACAATACGCGCTGATGGCAGCGGTACACTATGGCCATAATCTGCTCGCAGCAAGATTGAAAACGACCTACGGCATTGTCACTGACATTGTCCCCACGGGAAATAGAGGCACATAGACACGAAATGTTAATCTACAGAAGGATATCTAGTTCATTTTTTATGTTTGTTCTGGGACCTTGCTAGATTGTATAAAAGTTGAATGGTACTTTCTCTCCTGTTATTTTATTTTTATCCTACATGTACAAAATTGCAAGCCACAGATTATTCAGCATAGCTATCAAACTTCATACCTTAAACCTTCATACATATAAATTACGCAATTCTTAAAACATGTCGGATAGAGTTCATCACTATAACAACTTTCGTTCTTCGACTTTAAAATATAGTATGTATTTCCAATTGGAAATAATTGCACACTAACTTACGTTTACGACAACATAAATAGTGTAATGAGAAAACGTTACCATACTGATATAAAACTCTATTTACTTCTGTATGTTTAAGTAGTAAAATTACCCGAGAGCCAGCACAGTGCATAACGTAATGTATTGTTAATTTGACTTTCAAAGCTTTTACTAACAAGAAACCCTCATTTGTTTCAGGTAAGCATCATAATGGTATTTTACAAATACGCGACCTGCAATTCTGTGCACCCAAAGCACCTTTTCCTGTAAGTAACAATGCAAATAAGAGACAGAAGACCGGTTTATGTGTAATAACTAAGGCCACGGAACAAAGAACATAATACAAATTGTAATAAGATCAAAGATGATCTACTGACTATTCCTTATGTTTTCGACTGTACTAAAACAGTTTTAATTTGTAACGCGGAAACTTTGATCATATTTGCAATTACGAATAAACTCTATGAAAATAGAGGGGTCTTTCAAGTTGGACTTATTGCCAAGCTTTGTTGCGATCAATAATTTTGTTTGGAAATTAAAACAAAACAACGTTTATCTGGGAGTCACCTCACGCAGCGTCCTCTTAAAGCATTTTTACCACAAACTTCGTTTTAGGATCTAAGCAAAATTATGCTTCTGTAGTAAAAATTGTCTGATAGTGGTGAAACAACGACGTGCGCCCGGTCGAAATGCAAAACGTACTCGCCTAACATGCACTTGTTTCCCTTTAACTTGTTTGCAAATACTTTCTTCTTTGACCGTAACTACTACACGGTAAAATAAACCTTCGCACGTAGGTGGTAAGAGCGGCAATATACATTTCGGCAGTCCGACGTGGAATTGGTCCGTTTGGAATTCGGACACAAGGTACGGGAACATTACCAAGCAAGCACGTACCGGGTAGAATTTCAATTGAAATATTTCTCTCTTCTCTCGCTCGCTCGACACTTGGCGGTCCACGAGTGGCTGAAGAAATGGATGAATTTGAAATTCGAATTTTGTTTGCGCTCTCGAAAGAGTGTGCGGGTTCTTTTTGTAAATGTATTTGTCATGTTACTTTTTTCATTGCATTTAAAGACTGTGAAGGAATTAAACTGGCCAGTAACTTATATCCAGTAGTAGCTATAATAGCAATGAATCACCTATATCCAGCAGTAGATTATAATAACAAAGAGCTCAGTGATAATGAATATTGTAGTCCGCCGCCTGTAGGTACTCATAGGTTAAGAAATATCTGTGTCGTTTCCTTTTTTATGTACAATAAAGTGTTCTCTATAAGTAAATTATCTTTAGCTAATTTACTTTCTTTTCTCAAACATGATTGCAAATTTGAGCATTATTTTGAAAACCTTCTTCGAGGTAAATTGAAATTACTGCACCGGCCAAATACATGCAAGCAGCGGCCGACAAAAGTTGTATAAAAATCCATATCTGTCGTAAAAACCTATTTAGAGGCTAAAGATTCCACCTAAGCCGGGACTTGAACCCGCAACCTCTGGGTAACCGTGCCAGCGCTCTCCCAACTGAGCTAACGGGCAATTGCAGGCATCCGCGAAATTTCGTACCTCCTTACAGACTTCTCTGTATTACGTACAATAGATTTTTTAAATTGTCCTTAGCACGGATAAGTGCAACAAAAAATATAATCATATCTGTCGTGTTTTAGCGAAAAATGGAACGATCTTTTACTCCAAAACATGGCAGACAAGGAGGTAATTTATCAAAGGTTTTATTTAAATTTCAAACTTGTTTGCAAATAGAAAGCTGTTTATTGAAAAAAAAAAAAACAAATGAACATTTTAACGCGGGAATAGTTATTTGTTATACAAGAGTGCAAAGTTGCTTTTTAATCGCGTGCAATTTTGATGACAAAGCAAGCGAAGGATTCTACGTGATTCAAAAATTTGAATCCTGAGCGTTAGCGAGGGAATCAAAAGAAAGAGCACGAGGTGGAAAATCTTTGCACTCGAGTGCAACACGTAACTTTTCATCGCACCTCAGCGAGGAAATGACTAAATGCAAAAAAACACAAAGGAGGTTCCGAGTCTGAGTTTATAACAAATTTAAAAAAGTAGTATAATAAATTCGGCAGCATGGAGGTAGAAGTAAATAGGTTTAATGATGTTTTGAATTTACAAACTTAGTGCACTCGATGTTCTAAATTCAATTTACTTTATCCTCTAGCGGATAAAAACGGCTTTCGCACTCAGATATCGAAGAGCAAAAATACTCTTTCCGAGATGGGGGGGATGAAAAAAATTATGTGGTTCGGTGTTCGTCATTGATTTTGAAAAGTAAAAATTTGATCCCAGGTACTACTTAGTTTTAATTTCCGCGCATTGTTTGTGAAAAGTACTATAGATGCCTTGGCCATAACTAGGCATTAATGGACTTGCGTATGTGTGCAGTAATGTAATATTATTGTGAGGGTTGGGTTGAGAAACAGAAAAGGGTTATTATCACACTTCAAGCATGAGAAGCTTGTTCACTTTTTACCTTAGCTTAGCTTCATTATTATATAAATTATTGGCAGACTTTTTATTTACCAATCGTCCTTTGGGTAAACTATGTCCAGCTGAACTACAAACCGCAACCAAAAGGCCACGAATAGAATTCACCAACAATGCTATTCAACCTCTTTGCAACTCTTTGTAGAGAGCTTTTCTTTTGAGCGCTCTGAATACCCAGAGCCGTTGTAAAATGGGAATTTGTTGCTTTGACGACGATTTAGGAATTGGTTCTAGAGAGTTCTGAAGTAGTTTTTAAAATTTTCCGAAGCAAGTTGTCGTCAGACGGAGAAAATATTTTTGTAGGTAGGGAAATCAACAATGAACTATATTTACTGGACTCTTATAACGAAGCAGCGATGTGTTTGGAAGGGTCGTCAATGTCGCACTTGAGCCCGATTCACTCGAATCTAGCGACAAATACGGTTCTTTTTTTGAATAGTTTCAAAATTTCCTGCCACTGAGTAATGAACGCTAGAAATGCATGGCTCTTCATTAGCCCAATGACCTCTGATATCTTGAAATACGGACTTGCGACCATCTCGCTGCTTCCAATAATGTATCATTTTTCATAATAAGGGCCCTGTTTTGACTGATATCTAAGACAGTTCAGGTATTTAAATAATGTTATCTCTTAAGAACCCAAACTGGCGTGTGTGTATGCAACGACAAATTAATGTTAATGAAGCGGAAGAGGTCTGTCAGGATCATGGAAAGTGGCAAACCCTTGTTATCTCATCGTATACCTAATGTTATCTTCGATTATCGGCCGTAGCGGAGCGGTAAAACGCCGGCTTCTTATTCGGGAGGCCGCGGGTTCAAATCCCGGCATGTACCGATGACTTTGTTTTCTAAGTGACGTACATTTGTGAAGTTATAGTAGCAATAACACTCGCTAACTGTAAAGGAAAACATTATGAAGAAACCTGAGTGTCTGAGGTGTTCACATACCTCAGCGCTTGAAAGTGGGCACGCGTGGGGATTAAATTAAAGAAACATCTGTGTGAGAGAGCCTGTCTCTGTTGATGAATATCTGGACGAACAACAGAGTTGACGTTAATTCATTATTACTGATGTATTATTTTAATTGTTAATTGATTTAAATGTATTTATTATGGAATGTAGGAAGAAGCTAGATGCAAGCCACTTCCAACCGGTCTTTTTGGAAATCCATGTATGAGGCCTATGTCCAGCAGTGGACTTCTTGTGGCTGAATGATGATGATGATGATTATGGAATGGTAATTATATTATTGAATCGCTCGTAGCCCCGGCTGCCTGAGTGATCTTAAACGATCACGAAGGTTAAGCAACACAGGGCGCGTTCAGTGCATGGATGGGTCGCCGTCTATGCCTAACGCTAGTGGCATTTTTCCGAGCGGTTTCGTGCTTCGCAAGGCACGTTAAGCTGTTGGTGCCGGCTGCCGTCGATAGATGGCAGTCGTTAAGCCAAGTCAGAGGCCTTAGGGCGGCTTGACAACTTCTGACAGTAGACGAGCCACTAGTCTACAAGTCTCCACCAATCCGGACTTGGCCCCCGTGGTGGAGTATGGCCTATACCTTCCTCAGGGAAGAGACCCGTGCCCCTCGGTGGGGACATAATGGGTTGATGATGAATGAATGAATGAATTATATTATTGTGTAATTTAGGCTAAGCTTCTGCTTAGGTTTTATACTAAAAAAACAATTTAACGAGGTTGTAACCTAAACTGAATAAATGAATATGAATATGATTAAGCCCATACTCTCTTTTTCTGAGAGAAGGCTAGTGTCCTACAGTGGGCTTCATAGGCTGCATTATAATGTTATCTATAAGGTGTAAGTACCTACAATACTAGTTTATTACAATAGGCCACGCAAACAATTCCATATAATCGCACGAACTTGGGGAATGTGTGCCAAAGTTCCGTTTCGGACTTCAAGCAAACTACAGTGGCAGTATCTGGTGACCTCTGCAACCATTTGAAGCGCATTATACAGCGCTTACTAGTAGGTATGTCGTCTACAACATTACGGAATATGCGAGATCTAACTTCAGTATTGCCCGAACAAGAATTTGGGATTACCAAGTCAAATACCAGTTATAGGTCGAAGCACAGGGTATCCTAGAGAATATTCTATCTATTTATCTATCCTAGTTTGGGAACAGGACAAGTGATTGTGTTGTTTGGGAGTTTTTTTTAAGTTGTTGTGAACCTACTTGAGATCCTGGTAGACGACATGAGAAGACAGTGGATTAAGACAATGAACAACACCTAGTAGAGTAGATAATACCTTATTGGACACAAAACCTAAGTATTTCTTCCTACAAAATTCCCACTCAAAAACGGCCCGGCCCTCTCGATTAGTCTTTACCAATGAAATGAGCGCAAGATGTGCTGCAGAGTAAATCACTCTGTGATTGCTTCATTCTGTGCGCCATTCCTGACGTGAACGTTGATTGGGCAATAGTAAGTGACAGCGTAACTGATGGTTGGTTTTATACAAAATTTTGAGTTTGAGCTAAATATTTACAATTATTTATAGACGTTTCACGTTAAGATAAGATAAGACCGCCAATTGTATACCACTACTTAGATATAAGAAACTATTTGTAATATCTTTCACCTGGTTGTGCAATAAAGTGTTCTCTATCTATCTAAACTAATGGCCGTGTAACCCGACACAGTACCACACGCTTTTTTTCGAAGAACTTCTCCACAAAGTTAATAAGTATAACAAAAAGCTTTGCCATTGCAGAACATTTTATTATTACAAGTAGCGTGAGCGATTACTCACAGCGACAAACCAGTCTTCTTGGCTATCCAAAGCCATAACATTTGGAAATCACGTATTTTTACTTATCCCGCACATAACTCGGGCCCGGAATACGATTCGCAGCTCCGTGTGATTGGTAACACGATCAATTTAGCCCAATTGTCGGAGAGGAATTGCCCGCCATTGTTCCGTTCGCTCATTGTTGATTAACAAAATACTGCCATCTACTATTTGGCCATGTTTTGGATAGAATGGATTCTACTCATTTCTTATGTTTCAACATAAATTATAAGTATAAGTGGAATAACAACGACGTAATATTGTTTTGTAATATATTGTAATATCGTGAACAAAATCGTGTACCTAGGTTCACAGATCAGCGAGGATGGGGACTGCAATCAGGAGGTAACAAGAAGGTCCCAAACAGCCAAATCCGCGGTAAAGAGACTCGAGGAGGTATGGAAAAACAGAGATCATACTAATGCGTTCAACCGCAAAACAAAGATCATACTAATGCGTTCCCTCATCTTCTCTATCTTTCTATATGCGTCTGAAAACTGGACACTTAAACCTCGCATTCGGCGTAGAATAGACGCATTCGAAATTTAGTGTTGATGCAGAATGCTCCGCATATTATGGACAACGCACCGCATAAACGAGTCCATTCTCAAAGAGCTCAACATCAAGAGTAGACTCTCCACCATCTGCACACAACGACTCCTCAGCTTCTGTGGACACATCGCCAGGACGGGGCCAGATGGCCTCGAAAAAATCATTTTCACAGGCCGTATGGATGGAAAGAGGAGTCCAGGATGTGTGCCAACGAGATGGACCGATGCAATCACGGCTGTCACCAATGCAACGCTGAAAGCTACCATCCATCGAGCTCAAGATAGAGTGGCTTGGAGAGTGATGGTCAACCAATCGGGCAACCCATAGTCACGTCCCATCCCTCAGCCATAAGGATACGACAAAGAAGAAGACGAATATTGTTTTTGCAAATTTAACAGCAGAACATTTCGTCGATATTTTTACAGAAACTAGAATGAATCAGTTTATAAATCATAGTGGGTGATTTGACTGATATGAATAGAAATTCAATTGCGTCGATGTTCCCCATGTTTAACTTCCCTTTAGGAGTACTTATGGTGTGCTATACTTAGGTAGCCCATTTCAAAACTGGAATTCTATCGTTGTTTGCTCCGGATGAGCGATATTCTGTTGGTAAATACGGTATTTGACACGATCAACGATAAATTATTTCATATGCTTGATTAAAACAAAGATTACAAAATATCTCGGAAAATGTATCTCTTTTAGTCAATTACTAGTAATTACAATTTTTAAATAGATTAAATGTAAAAAGAGTGCTCTGAAATGTGACGTCATAAGCCAGTATTTTCATACAAAATTCCGTTTTAAAAGTAACTCATTTGATATTTTGTCAAATACCCAATTCAGACAACTTTTATTAAAAGATCAACGAACTCTGTATTATAGAAAAAAACATGAAATTTTTGTTGCTTTTTTAAAGTGTCACGAGATCTTTTTCAAACACCCTATAAAATTGTACCAAAAAACTTCTTAGTAAAAAGAAATGCCCGATCTTCTTTGTAGTTAATATTTCCCTGTAAACCTGAGTAGCGTACACGTTTCACTGAAGGACACATGCCTTCTCTCAGAGGAAGAGCGTGGGCTTAATCACCACGCGTGCCCACCACCACGGATACCTAAGCTACTTAGATATCCTCACGATTTTTCTTTCGATCTTAGCAAGTGGTTACTACAAATATACGGATGTCACTCAAAAAATTATGTCAGTGGTACAGTAGCAGCCTGACTCTAATATTTGTGTTAAATAGTCACAAGACGGAGCTCTGTGTGCTGTCGCCTCTACATACGGGAATAAAAGCCGCAACCTCTAGATTTGAGGAAAGCGATTCAACGATACGCTACAACCAGTGCTCAGATGAGTAAAATATAAATTTTCCTAATGTTTATTCCCGAAAATAGTACAATACTAAGTAGGCCCCTGTAGTTTCAACATTACAGCTCTGTGTTTCCTTATTCCTATTCCCATCCTGTTCCGGCATGTTCTTATTTATCTTTTATTATGAGGGGAAATATAAAGGGAGAGTGTGGATTAGAAAAGTTCGCTGGTGTTTTGTTTGGTTGCTTAATTTTGCTCTCTATTGGTTTCTACTTTATTGCACACATCAAAGACATGGGGAAAACACAAATTTACAAAATAAAAAAGTGTACATGGCAAGCTTATTCCAGCAGAAATCTCTTACAGCTAACTCTTGATGTGGTGATACGAACATTATAAATGAGGAAGGAAAAGTGTACAATATATATATATTTTTTTCTTTTATTTAAGCCTATATACTTAGGTACGTCCTACTGCAGCGCACAGGCATTCTCTTAGAGAGAGAGGCTTAATCACCAGGCGTGCCCACCGCAGATTGGAAATTGCAAGCGCAGAGGTGTGTGAACAACTCAGACACTCAGGTTTCCTCACGATGTTTTCCTTCAGAGTTAGGTGGTATTGGTATTGCTACTATAACTTCAAAAATGTACGCAACTTAGAAAACAAAGTCATTGGTACATGCCGGGATTAGAACCTACGACCTTCAGAATGTAAGGCGGCATTCTACCGCACCGCTTCCATTAATAGAATACAGTTAATTTTCATTTCAGAGATATAAGCTTAATTGCTCATTCAATCTGGCTTGCCAATGCTCACGTATCTTAAATCATCATTAACCCAACTAGGCGCAAAATTGTACCCACTCGAATTGTCAAATTTAAATAACCTATTCCACAGAAGGATATTGTCAATATTGATTAAATGGAGTGCTAGCAAATATAAGATAAGATAAGATAAGAATATTCTTTATTGTACCAGGAAAAACACAGACATGAAATGTTTACAAAAATGCAGTACAATTGGCGGCCTTATTGCTTATAGCAATTTCTTCCAAATATCTGAGCTAAAGGAAATTATTACTAAAACTGGAATCGTAATGACTTAATATAAATATTTAAAAAACTTGCCACGATATTCAATAGCAATTGTGCGAAAATCAGTTATCTCTTAGTACATAAAACGCGGATGGGTATTCAATTAACAATTAATAGAATTAAACTAACAATAGTTCGAATAAAAATCAACCATCGAAGCATTAGCGCATATTGCACGGATTCAAAGTTGTAGTTCAACGAGCGGTGTTTATAAATATTGGGTAGACATTCTCATAAACATTATCAATATTATCATGTATTAAATAAGCGGTGGTAGCGCAGCGGTAGAACGCTGGAATCACATTCGGGCGGTAGTGGGTTCGAATCCTGGCAAATTACATGCCATGACTTTGTTTTCTAAGTTATGTATAATTGTGAAGGAAAACATCGTGAGGAAACCTGAGTGCCTGAGGTGCTCACTTACCTCTTAAAATTGCCAATACGCGGTGGGAAAGCGTTGTAGTTAAGAGCACACTCTCTCTTTGAGAGAAGGCCTGAGCCTTGCAGTGGGACGTAAAATAGACTAGATAAAAATCATGTCAGAAGATGAAAACTTTAAGTACCTTACATACTTATACCTCAAATGGAAATACACGCATAAGAGGCGTTTAAGTGCTAAGTTTAAGTAACAGACCGGACGCAGCGCCGATTGTTTCATTTTAATCGAATGTTATCGAATGATCGGCATATTTGAATTACTCGATTTTTAGGGTTCTGTACCCAAAGGGTAAGGGACCCTATTACTAAGACTCCTCTGTCCATCCGTCCATCCGTCCATCCGTCCGTCCGTCCGTCCGTCTGTCACCAGGCTGTATCTCATGAACCGTAATAGTTAGACAGTTGAAAGTTTCACAGCACAGATGATGTATTTCTGTTGACGCTGTAACAAAAAATAATAAAAACAGAATAAAATAATATTTAAGGGGGGCTCCCCCTTAAACAGCAAAAATATGCAACAAACGTGATATTTTTGCTGTTGTTTACTCGATATTAATAACGGCAACAGGTAGACGCTTGAAATGTTCAAATGTTGTATAGATAATGTTATGGAACCCGTTGTGCGCGATTCCAATTCGCACTTGGCCGGTTTTTAGTAACTCTCACCAATAGGCAATATTTGTACATACTTTGCTACGAATATCTTGTAATTTGACAGTAAAATTCAAAATAATAATAACATCCGTACAACACAATCCTTGTTCAAACCCCAATCTAGATGATTTCGAAATAGCAGCTAGATAGGGATATCAGAAAAATGGAAAAAACACCAAGACCGAAGGTATTTGAACCAAAGGTTGGCCAAAGTACGGGGGCTCCCAAACGGAATCGAATCCACTCTCTATCGTGGTAATCAAACATGCTTAATAAAATGACATTAGCATAAATGCGAGAGTTTGACCGCCGCATTAATAGAATGTAAATGAAAATGTAACAAGCCATTTCATACATTTTATTGAAGCTAAAACGTTCATACACCCGCACCCGCACCCGCACCCGCACCCGCACCCGCACAAGGATGCGAACAATCGCCCGCAAGTACATTCAATCCCTTACCTTCAGTTTCTCGAACGTCAACGTCAGTTGACAAAAGTGCATACAAAATCGGATGGTAATATATTTAACGGGTCTAACAGCGATTATTTATTAGGTGAATTTTAAAGTTACTTTATATTTTACCGAATACATAATCGCTGTTAGACCCGTTAAATATATGACTATCTATGAGAATCGCGAGTCATTAAAAATACTAAAATCGGGTGGGTCTGTTTCGGGTTGCACAGCCGTGAAACGTCTTTAAGCGTTAAATTTTAGCTCAAACTGCGCAATTCGTTACGTGGCACTGGCGCCATCTAGCGGCACGAGTTATGGTCTGAGTAATGGCTACTTCGTTCTCCTTAACGATACATAAGTAAATTTAACACGACCGTAGTTACAGAGTTACAGCCCGTGCCGAGACGAAATGTTTTCGTCGCATGCGGTTTTAGCAAGTGACCCCCTACTACCGAACTGAAAAACTCTGACAGCTGTTTACACTTAATGAGGGCTTTTCAAAGCGTCATTAAAAAAATAATACAGTACCACAAGATACCGATAGATGGTGCTGACGGCACGTAATATGTCAAAATTGACATGACATCACTGTAGCTTCTCTGTGGTTTAACATTTAAAACGTATGATGACGTTTGTTCTCTTTGCAGCGCCATCTAGTTTTTTTTTATGAAACTTAACTGACAGCTGTCATTGAAAGGCCCTCATTAACAGATTTTTAATACACAAGAAACCGGTGGTTAGTCTATCTATCGCAATGAAATATTAAGCACAGACGTCTCCACAATAACAATTTGTGCTAAAGCACTCTCTCATAAGATACGCTTCTATTGTCTTAGCTTCCGAACTAATTGGTTGTAAAGGAGTGGCTTTATTATATTTCTGCTTATTGTTTGGCTTTAATTAGGCATCCTGACTTCCTTGTGCTCAAAGCACTAATTATTACAGAGGGCTGGCTCCCCCAAACTATGCCGACTCACGAGTTGGTCCTCTCGAATCTAATACCTTTAAATATATATGCATATAATATATAATCTGAGTCTCGGAAACTGAATCTCGGAAGCTCAAATTATGTGGCGGACGTAGTGCGTGATAAGTCATATTCGATAGTTAATAAGACCCAGGGCTCTTATTATGAAAAATGCGACATTATCGGAAGTAGCGAGATGGTCGCTTGTCAGCGTATTAAATATGAAACTATTTAATAAAAGAACCGTATTTGGTCACTACATTCGAGTTCATTCGGTTGTCACTATATTAATTATGCAACTATTCAAAAAAAGAATCATATTTGTCACTATAAATATGTAGGCTTGCATATCTTGCTTTTGTGTGTTTCTTATATCATCATCATCATCATCATCAGCCATTTTACGCCCACTGCAGGACATAGGCCTCTCATGGTTTTCCCTGGTTTTTCGGCATCCATGTGGTGGATGTCGTAGAAGGCGACTAAGGAATTAAATTACCAGGAGACGGGCAGCATGGCGATTGTGGCAAAACCCTTCATGGTTCAGGGTTTCTTATATAGGAACGAGTAAATAAAGGTTAAATAAAAAAATAAAGGGACAAAACTAAATAAAAAATTACCAGCAACCCGACTGCTAAGCATTGACCTGAATCCACTAAACCTGTGCTTAAATTATGTTAACCTTTTTTTTATGTAGTCTATATTCGTCCCACTGCAGGGCACAGGCCTTCTATTACGAGTACGGGCTTAATTACCACTGCTCAACGCGGATTGACAATTTCAAGCGCTGAGGTATGTGAACACCTCGGATACTCAGGTGGTCTCACGATGTTTTCCTTCACCGTTATTTATGTTAACCTAAATAATTAAAAAAATAATTACCATGAACCAGTCGGGACTAATCTAGGTACCTCGCAATGTCCCTCCTTCCTGTCCCTCCTACTACATTCATACATACATACAAGCCAAACTTATATTTACTCATTAAATTTAGTTTATTATGGTGTTCCTCTATATTTCACACATATTAATTCAAAACTAATAATATGTGTAAGTATTTTATGACGATATTTTTTACTTTATTGTATGTATTTTATTGCATTTGATTTCATTCTTTTAACTGCACCACGGCACGCACTCCGTATAACAATTATGGATTACCGTAGGCACTGACTGAAAATCAGCGCTCAGGGATCACTTCCTCAGCACAACGCTGAGTCAGCTGCCTTTTGTGGCAACTTAGATACACCACAGGCTACATCTATGGTCCTGTTTTATTTATTCGTTTTGTCTGTTGTGTATTTAGTTTTCTTTCTGTTGTTGTGCATATTACGTTACTTATCTGCTTATTTTTTTTCTGTGATGTATCTTGTTGGTATAATCAATGTTCTTCTTCTTCTTCTTCTTCTAAACACATTACCCTCCTTTTGGGCTCCACCACAGTCGGGTAATAACGTAATTATGCCCAACATAATTATTGAAAATTATAGTGTTTAAGTTAACCAGCTATTTTACCATTCTAAAAGACTAGCACGAAAATTTATTCGAAAATTAATTCAACACAACTCCCGTTCGGTGTTCAGAAATTTGACAGAAATCGATTAACGAATACGAACTTTATGGGGAACTTTTACGCATAATGCTTGCTAATTTACGCATACCCCAGAAGTTTTTGAGTGAGCCCTCACACATTTCAAGTTTAATATTCAAAATTCATAAATAGAACTCGTGATACGACGTCAATATTACAGGCTCCAAATTTCTGCGGGAACTTGTTAATTTTTAATTTGCATTTTCATTCGGTATGTCTTTGAGGTCACCCTATTCTCACGATATGAGGAGCAATATTTTATTGCTCATAAAATGGCTCTAATTTCACCGCAATTAGGCACTTAATGACACCTGTAATAAAGCTGTGACTTTTTCATTGCTATTATTTACAAGTGAGTCATAGGGTTTTTTATTTTATTGGTTGAGTTGCCTTGTTCTTAAAAAAAGGTTCAATACAAAACAGATCGTGTTCAATAGTACAAATAAATTATTGTACCTATTGCGTGCTCATTTCATACAACTTCGTAGATAATTAAATTGATAATTTCAACTTGTGCGTTTTTAGTAAATAAAACTTGCACTCAAATATAACTTTTATTTTGTCTTTAATAAAGAAAACTTTGAAGTCCCCATTTTTTACGTGGTGAAAACGCTATCCACGAAAAGCCAAAAAAAAAAGAAACCTCATTCTTTTAGTCTATAACCGATCGCCATTGTTAGATTCGCGCGCATAGGAAAATTGATTAGTTTTTCCCGCCATTGCGAAAAACTTTTCACAACTTTTTCACCGTTGAAATTATAGTTATTTATTAATTAAAATGTGCACAAGTACTAGTTATGAAGAAAACGATTTTTTAGTATTATTTTCTTCACAACTGTATTGTAAAACGACGTATGGTACACGTGTGTATTGATGATTACAGTCCTCGGTTCTCTTAAGACCCTCACCTAACGGCTCGGCTCTCAATGGCGCCTCAGCGGTAATCACCAACATTACACACTTGTACCATAATGTACTATTACGTAGTCAGTGCCATCGAACAGCGGTCTTATTATGCTCACCAAATCCTGTCGAAATCTTGACGTTTGCGACAGCAGTTAGTATGGAATTTGACAGTTAGACAATTGCAATAATTCAGAATTTGGTGCGCGTAATATAGAAGCCGAAGGCAAGTGAGGGCTAAAACTCAGTTATTTAGTTTAGTTTGGGGTTATTTAGTTTGCAGTCAAATACCCGCATTCTTAGTATGAAAATTTGCAGACGCTTGCGCAATTGCTGCAAAGTAATAGGGGTTAAAGTATGAAATTGCCGTTTTATTGCAATAGGTTCTTTGAATTGACATAGAATCTTCATGGTTTGAGGTTTTCGAATGAAACTTTTTTCAAATGGTTTCTATGATGTTTTTTTTTTTAAAAATGTGAAACATTTGAATATCGACTTTCAATTATTTTTGTTATTCAATTTAGACAAGAAATATGGATACTGCGAAAATTCGAGTAATTATGAGGCACCCATTTTTCGTATTTTTTTATTTTATTGATTTGACGCAAGTGAGTCAATATTGTGGGTAAGGTAACGTTAATCCATGCCGCTAATTCCTGGTTAGTTTGACTAGGGTCTGCTTCCACTATCTCTCTTAATTCATCGTTATTCACCTGTGTGGGTGGTCTTCCTCGTGGCTCGTTCTTTAAGTCGAAATTTCCATCACGAAAGCGTTTAAACCAAAATCGCACGGTGCGTTCATTAGTAGACCCCTCTCCAAACGCAGCATTGATATTGCGGGCTGTTTCTGCCGCGTTAGTTCCGCGTCGGAACTCGTATTAAAAAATCACTCGAATTTTCGCAGTATCCATCTTTCTTGTCTAAATTGAATAACAAAAACAATTGAAAGACGATATTCAAATGTTTCACATTTTTAAAAAAAGAACATCATAGAAACCATTTGAAAAAAGTTTCATTCGAAAACCTCAAACCATGAAGATTCTATGTCAATTCAAAGAACCCATTGCAATAAAACAGCAATTTCATACTTTAACCCCTAATATTTTCATTTCATTCACCCGCATCCACACGAAGTTACGGGTAACTGTCCGCAAGTGCGTTCCGTCCCTCAGTGAGGTCAACTGACAACCTGACCCCGCTGCACGACTCTGCGATAAACATTTCGGCTCTCCCAAAAATTAACACAGTAAGGGACATTTTTTTTTCAAAACCGAGATATTTGCCGAGGTAAATACTTATTAGTATTAAGCTCGCCTTTGTACAAGCACATTTTTGTGCAATGAAGAATTTTTGAATTGAATTGAAGGGACCACTCGGACACTGCAGTGCTGGGACATGGTTTTTAGATGCAGTAGGCTATTGTTTTACTAATCAAAAATTCGAATTGAAGACCTCTCGAATGAGAAGCCGGCGTTCTACTGTTCCGCTACCACCGCTCTCACGTCTGTATGCGCCTGTCAAAAGATATGCAACCTTCTTGCTAGTTCAAACGTACTATTTTTCTGTAAATCGTCTTTCGTTTTTTTCTTCTAATTATTGGAACCATTGATTCTATTAAAAAGCCTTCATATTTTTTCTGCGCGGAATTACAGAAGAGATAAATAAAATTTTATTTATGTCAGTTTCAAATTCATCGGCCGGTTTCACATTGGATCATAACTGTAATTATACGCCATCGTTGGACTAGTATTCATACAACGTTCACACAACGTTCGCACGAAGACTTTAGTAAATGTACGAAACTACCGTACTTACGATGTCGTGAATTTATAGTTATCGTCCGATGTAAAACCAGTCATCAGTTCACATTTATCTTCCGCTGGACATAAGCGTCCCTCAAGATACACCACTTTATTCTATCCCCGAATATTAACAATCAAAATAAAAATGTTTTTTTTTTTCAAAGTAACACAGAAACTGCGACTTAATTAACGTCACAAGTTAACTAGGTGTCCATTTCAAAATCTAGATCGTTTTGGAGAAAAAATGGACAAAAAAACTACAGACGTAGTATTTTCAACTAAGTTGCGAATGTAACAAAATCCCATATTGAACACCTCAGACTCTCAGGTTTTCTCACGATGTTTCCTTTCACAGTTAGCGAATAGTATTGCTACTACAACTTCACAAGCGTACGTAGCTTAAAAAAAGTCATTGGTTCAAACCATTGCATTCACCATTGCATTGGAGAAGCGGTGGTAGCCTAGCGGGTAGAACGTTGGACTCGGAAACGGAAGACCCAGGTTCGATCCCAATGCGGGCATGTTCCTATGACTTTGTTTTCTAAGTTATGCACATTTGTAAAATTATAGTAGCAATACCACTCGCTAACTGTGAAGGAAAACATCGTGAGGAAACCTGGGTGTCTGAGCTATTCACATACCTCAGCGCTTGAAATCGCCAATCCGCGGTGGGCACGCGTGGTGATTAAGCTCAAACTCTCTCTCTGAGAGAAGGCCTGTGCCCTACAGTGGGACGTATATAGGCTGCTTATGATTGCATTCAAACCTACGACCTTCCGAATGTGAGGCCTACGGCGGCGGCGTTCTACCGCTCCGCTTCCACCGCTCCTTATGACGTGTGGCGATAAGAAATGCGTTGTATTCGTCTCTGTCTTAAACTTCATGCGCTCTAGAGTGAGTGAACGTTTTGTGGGGCCGTACTTAGCGGCGGCGCGCAAGCAAAATTATGTTGGAATTTTAATGCCAGACCCAGGGGTCTAATTGAAAAAGTTTCCGTCCTTGCCGCGTACGGCGCTTCAAAAGACGCGATATGTTTGAATTAATAAGGAACTCCGTCAAATACTCTCTGGATTCAATTATTTACGGGTGTACTAGTATACTGACGGCGTCTGAACCGCTAGAGGTGATGTTCTAGGCGCTAGCGTTCGAGCGAAGACTATTTTTGGCAGTAAGTTTGCACCTGTGAGCCGAACATTAATAACTATGGTGAGAATTTAACTGACGCTGCCTTTAACTAGACAAATAAATGAAAACACATCGACGGTGGTAAGGAAAAACACTTGAAGCGAGACTTTGGTCGAAATTGAGTTATATACATATACGGAATCAGCGTTTTTTTATATAACGAATATGTACATAACTCAATTTCGAACAAAGTGTCGCTTCAAGTGTTTTTCCTTTCCACCGTCGACATCTTGAATTAAGATATTAAAAGGACAAATGTCGTAAATGTATCATCAATGACATTTTAAATAATTCTTAAATATGTATTCGGTTTTCGTTTTGACAAATATAAACTTTGCAACTCAATGCTTTTTAGGGTTCCGTATCCAAAAGGGTAAGGGATGACGTTGTTTTCTAAGTTTTATACATTTGTGAAGTTATAGTAGCAATACCACTCGCCAACTGTGAAGGAAAACATCGTGAGGAAACCTTAGTGGCTGAGCTAACCTCAGCGCTTGAAATCGCCAATCCGCGGTGGGCGAGCCCATACTCTCTCCCTGAGAGAAGGTCTGTCCCCTACAGTGGGACGTATATAGGCTGCTTATGTAATTTGTAGATTAATGGAATATGCAACGTGTATAGAATTTTCATAGCAAACCATGAATTATAGTTCTATGGAATAGGTTACGTCCATATCAGTTTTTAAGTTAGCGACGTTTTTCTCTAAGAGAGATGCACTCGAGCTTGCAGCCCTCATATTGCTTTGGCTCGCGCTAACCACCACACGCCCAAAAATAATAAATGTACCTTAAGATCCAAGCAAAACTCAGCGTGAAATCTACCTACATAGTTTTATTATTAATAAGTAATAATAATAGTAGTAACAATAATAATAATAACTCCCACACAATACAATCACTAGGATTCCCAATCTAGGATACCCTGTGCTATGGTAACCAGGCAAGGACGTTACAGACATGAAAATACACCCAGACTGAGTCCATTTGTACAAATGTACGGCGGCCCCCAGTGGGCATCAAATCCACGACCCCTCTTTGGTAGCTAAGCGACTTAACAAGTCAACGAGTGGTCAGTAGACCAACGAGGCAGTCCACTGACCACTCGTTGGGCTTACTTTTATAAATTTAAGTTTCCGTGTGGCGCCGGATTAATTCCGTGTGGCGCCGGATTAATAATAGCGTCACTCCATTTCCTTCCGTGGATGTCGTAGAAGGCGACTAAGGAAATCAATTACCAGGAGACAGGCAGCAGCGTCTTCCTGAGATTCCAACCGCATACTGCGATCGCCAACCCGCCTGCCAAGCGTGGCGATTATGGCAAAACCCCTCATGGTTATGAAAACCACGAAGGAGGCCTATATCCCGCAGTGGGCGTCAAATGGCTGATGATGATGTAAACTTCAGCGCAGACGCGTTTCCTCTATGATTGGCTTCATAATTGGCAGCCGCGTATATGTTTACTGTTTTTTGAAGTAAAACCAGGATATTAACAGAATACATTCCGAACGTAACCAATCCTTTCATCCGTTGCGGTTTCAGCACGACTGCCGCGGCGAGAATAAATTGTATTCCATAGTTTGAGCTAACTAATGTTACTCATAGGTAATCTAAAATAGATTGAAAACTCAAACAAACGTAGTTTCCGTTCAATATATTCAAACATCAACCGCATAGTTCGACTGTTATTTTAACAGCGAATGGATTTGTTAAGAAAATACAAAAATGTATTTAGCTTTTGTGGCAAACTCTGGTTTCTGCTCACCCCTTTGGGATACAGGCGTGAGTGTAAGTCATCATCAGCTATTTGACGCCCACTGCAGGACATAGGCCTCCTTCGTGGTTTTCATAACCATGAGGGGTTTTGCCATAATCGCCACGCTTGGCAAGCGGGTTGAAGATCGCAGTATGCGGTTGGACTCTCAGGAAGACGCTACTGCCCGTCTTCTGCTAATGTATTTCCTTAGTCGCCTTCTATGACATCCACGGAAGGAAATGGAGTGACGCTATTCTTAATACGGCGCCACACGGAGCCAGTTTATGAATGAGCAATTAGACACTTTCTGAGTTGTGGTATAAAGTAATATTTACTTCAGCCCCTGTAGCACAACGCTTTGCGATTAGCGTTGTTATCGTTTTGACTGGAGTCATCTTACTTTCACTCCTAAAAAGAAAGCATTTAGACATGTAAGTACTTATTAATATAAAGCAGCTGTAGCTGCTAATGTTAACCTAAATTCAAGCAATAAAGTTTCATTTAATTTTATTACGCAAAGCAAGATGGCGCTACGCGATATCAAAATAAAAACGTCTGCGCTACCTACCTACTTTGCAAAGCTGTGTCGTGTCTCGAGGGTGGGATGCCATACCTAATAAAAACTTTCAACCACTCAAAGTATTGGCAAGACAATCGTAAATTCCAATCGAATAATTAAAGCAAAAAAACTGTAGATTGCCACTTGAGTAGGAGCTTAATTCAGTCCATCCACCATCCACCACTTACGCTATCATTTTATTATAGTCCGATCAACGTTAACGTTAGCCAAGGCAAACCTCAGAATGATCTAATCACTCAGTGATTTACTATGCCACAGTGCTTCATTTTACGCTCATTTCATTGGTAAAGACTTGTCTATATTATCTGTATGGACTATTGTCTGAGAACATTTGAGTCCTGTTTTTGACCGTGGATTTGTAGGAAACAATACTAATAGAGTTTCTTTTATTCGTAGTCATATTCATCAGAACATCGGACTCGGAAGCGAGAGACCCAGGTTCGAGAGCTCAGTAAATCATTACATTAAATTACTATTCGTTGGATACGCCGGCGCACTGCGGTGGTAGCCTAGTGGGTAGAACATTGGATTCAGAAGCGGGAGACCCAGGTTCGATTCCCAGTGCGGGCATATACCTATGACTTGGTTTTCTAAGTTATGTACATTTGTGAAGTTATAGTAGCAATACCACTCGCTAACGGTGAAGGGAAACATCGTGAGGAAACCTGAGTATCTGAGCTATTCACATACCTCAGCGCTTGAAATCGCCAATCCACGGTGGGCACCCGTTGTGATTAAGCCCACACTCTCTCCCCGAGAGAAGGCCTGTGCCCTACAGTGGGACGTATATAGGCTGCTTATGTAATGAGTATATGGGCTTAATCACTACGCGTGCCGACCGCGGATTGGCATTTTCAAGTGTGAACACCTATGACACCCAGGTTTCTTCACGATGTTTTCCTTCACAGTTAGCGCGTGGCATTGCTACTTCTAAAACGTACGTAACTTAGAAAACAAAGTCAAAATTGGTACATGCCGGAATTTGAATTCGAAATGACTTCCCAAATGAGAAGCCGCGTTCTACCGTACTCTCTCTCTCTGAAAGAAGGACCTGCAGTGAGACGCATAAAGGGTACATAAAAAAAATAGTGTAAATTTAATAAATGTGGTCTGGCACGTCACTAGATAATAAAATTACGGAATTGTATAAATGTTTATTAAATTTTCATACCAGTACGCAGTTTTCAATAAAGAAACATGTCTTTATTAAAAACTATGTTCATAATTTTAGTGACCATTCTTTTTCCAAAACCCCTCTCTATGTTCTCTTCTTCGAAACCCCTGCTTTCACTTTCTAAAACCGCCTCAATAACTGTTTGAATTAATTATTTAACAATCATTAAAAATAATACTACATGCAAGTGATCCTCTTCACTGATGCCAGATGTGAAATGAGCCTCAACTGATCGATACAACATGACTGCACTAAATGATTATGAATATGATGGCTCGAATTACAATAGTTCTAGCCAGCAATTTTTATTCTCTTAACCGTCATAACCGAGAACCCTAGCCACGTGACACGTTATTATCATGGAGATTTTAACACTGCGTTTCTATTCAGAGCAAGTTTATTGTTATTACTGGTGGGGAAGTTTTACTCTGGGCCTTCTGATTAATTAGGCAAAGTTTAATTAACGCCCGGGCTATAAATTCATGGTGTCGCCACAACTCCCCTTTTTAACCGACTTCAAAGGAGGAGGTTATCAATTCGACGCGTATATATATTTTTGTTTTTTTATTTGGCTATGTTCCTCCATAACTCCGTCAAATCTTAACCGATTTTGACAATTATTTTTTTACAGATACACTTGGAACAGATATAAGGTCCTATTGGTCCCATTTTAATTTGGTGAAGAGCTGATGAAGACTTTCAGAGATTAAGAACGGAACTCTTCAATGGACAGCAGTAAATAAGCCCTAATGGGGCCCATTCTTTAGTAATATCCGTATGTTTCATAAAATAAAAAGTAACAGTAGTCCCAAGTTAATTTGGTGATGTTCTGGTGAAGACTTTCAGAGATGGAAATTTAGAAAATCAAATTTTAAAGCAACGAATTAAGTAGGGTAAATTATGGTTATAAGGGACTTATTTATTTTTCTCCCGCTCCCCCCACTAAAAATTTAAAAATAGTGCTGTACTGTTTCGCAGTCGGTTTTTATTTTTTATTTAAAAAATTTTAACTGCTGCTGGCGATGTACAGACAGAATGGAGATGGGTCAACGTACGTGTGTTATGCTAGTGTTTTGTTTGTAACTTGGTAATACGATGTTCGACACTGGTATTTGGTTGAGCCTCTGTTTTAAATTACTACCACGTGGCAGCCTTCGAACGTCCCATTGTGGGGCACAGCCCGCGCTGTGCGCAACCTCGATAAAAGTTTTTGTCTTCCTATTGGCTAGAGGCATCTCATTTTATTTCACTCTGTAAAGCAGGATGAGAAGCCGGCGGATGCATATAAGCATACGTCCCACTGTAGGGCACAGGCCTTCTCTCACAGAGAGAGTATGGGCTTAATCACCACGCGTGCCCACCGCGGATTGGCGATTTCAAGCGCTGAGGTATATGAATAGCTCAGACACTCAGGTTTCCTCACGATGTTTTCCTTCACGATTAGCGAGTGGTATTGCTACTATAATTTTACAAAAACAAAGTCATAGGTACAAACCCGCACTGGGAATCGAACCTGGGTCTCCCGCTTCTGAATCCAATGTTCTACCCACTAGGCTACCACCGCAGTGCGCCGGCGGATGCAAACGAATAGTAATTTAATGTAATGATTTATTTTTTATTTTTTCATCAAACAATATATTAGGGGTTAAAGTATGAAATTGCCGTTTTATTGCAATAGGTTCTTTGAATTGACATAGAATCTTCATGGTTTGAGGTTTTCGAATGAAACTTTTTTCAAATGGTTTCTATGATGTTCTTTTTTTAAAAAATGTGAAGCATTTGAATATCGACTTTCAATTGTTTTTGTTATTCTGAAGTATGCCCAGTGGTGGGGGGAGTGGTTGCAGGACGGCGGCGCAGCAGGGAAACAACAGGAACGGTTGATCACATTTTAATTAATACATCGTTAAGACTCCAGTCTCTTAACTCCCTTATTCTAGTCTTACACTAGCTTATATATAATAATCCTACGTGCCTTGGGAGGAGTTGTCTATATTTCAGATACGTGAAGGCATGTGGCGTGATGATGTTATTTGCCTATCACAATTCAATTTAGACAAGAAAGATGGATACTGCGAAAATTCGAGTGATTTTTGAATACTGTTGTGGCATTTGACCTGGGGTCAGCCATTGCATTTTTCTTTTCCGGTTATCATAAAGAATCCACTTTTCATCACATGTTACAATTCGATCCAATATTCCTTCATTTCTGTACCGGTTCAACAAGGCAACACAAGTTTCAACACGCGTTTCTTTCTGCAGATCAGTCAAATCATGAGGCACTGATTGCTTTGCACTAGTGTCGTGTATATAGGCACCACTGAGTCGGGCGTCACTCAACAAAACCACAGCTTGTACCCACATTTCATTACATAAACTCACGCCAGTATCCCGGGTGGGTAGGCAGAGACTAGGGTTTGCCACTTTCCACAGACAGAACGCATCATTTTAATAATTTCTCGTCGCGCTTAAGTATCAGAAAAATTGTCAAGTTGGTGTTACTCTCTGATTTCTCTCATTCGCTCTCATCTCATACTAACTATGATATACCATTCTTTTAAAAACCTATTTAGAGGCTAAAAATTGCACGTGCCCATTAGCTCAGTTGGGAGACCGCTGGCGCGGTTAGCTAGAGGTCGCGGGTTCAAGTCCCGGCATGGGTGGAATTTTTAGCCTCTAAATAGGGTTTTAAAATTATCCTCAGCATGGATTAGTGCAACAAAAAGAATATTTCGACAATGTTAGTTAATCATCGCAAAAAGATAGGCAGAAGTTAGGTATTACCACTATGCAGATAGTAGTAATAACTCCTTCCTACCTTTTTGCGGTGATTGAATTAAACGGCCAGTGTCTGAATGTTTAATCATTTAATTTTGGACCTCAATGGATAAAGTTTGTTCAGCAGCATGAGACGCGGGCAAATTTAATTCATCCCACATAGAATCGACGCTGAAGTATGGAAATCCCAGTTGGTATTATCCAATTTGGGATAGAATATTCCCAGTGCCCCGGAGAGCTGTCTTCCTAGCAGGATTTAATACTGATACACGGCTAGCTAGCTAACTGGAACACCGATCCCGTTATTTATTTACTAAGTTGCTGCTTCTGAAAGTTTTTAAGTGGGTGCGTCGATAAATCATACATTTTATTGCCAAAGGCGCACTAAAGCAATGGACCCGTGCTATTTGTGTTTTTTTTTATTGCGCTGTAAAAAGTCTATAAGAAATACTGGGGACCTTCGCGGTTACCTCAAAACATACGTATTTAAAGGTGTATTTTTCAATCATGGTAATTGTGCACTTACAGTCAGTAGATTTAATAATAGGTAATGATTTATTTTATTTCAGGTAACACTAATTTTAATTAGTAGGCTTAGAAACTATGTATGTTAGTAATAATAGCTTAAGACACAACATATTTTATTATAAATAATTACATTTAACAGTACACATTAGAGAGTACATGCAGGCTGGCACAGTGACGTATGTAAGGCGAATCTAGGTGGCCTGCTGTCATGCTCAGGATGCTGATTTGCCACAACCAAACGACGTAAGTCATATTATGTAATTTTAATTTTTTTCCGTTTTTGTCTAATATGTAATCATATCTTCGATAGAAGTCGTTAAAATGCGTAAACCAATAATATATATCAAGTTGTTTGCTAGTCCTAGGTAATAAATAAACTGATCTCATTCATTCAAGAAATATCCATCCCTATTTTTAATGTCTCGGCTATGGTAGAAATTTAAAAAAAAAAATTTATTTGAACACAAATAAAGGCTGAATGACATGAAATCAGATGTAGTTGTTATGCGTATATTTGGTTTTTTTATTGAGCTTCTTGTAGGAAATACTGGCCTCTTTAGGGACCACGAAAAAATATGGGTGTATAAGTGTTCCTTTTTTTCAATCAAAAGCATTATTTAAGTGCAGTTAGGGGTAGCTGAAAGGTAAGTTCAGCGATCCACAACAAAGCTGAGTGTAGGTAGTTGTTGCCTTGGTAGTTATACAAACTCTACACAGCCTATCATACTATCCTATCAATCGAGTGCACTGCCTCGGACATGTTATTCATTGGAAACCAATAGAGGCAAAGCCTTTGTGGGTACGTCTGACCACGTTACTAGACTTTCGAGCCGACCTGAATTGGAGCGCTCTTGATAAAAAAGCAGCTGTTATAAAGGCTGGATGGCGAGTGCGTTGCGGACTTTTAAATTTTGCAGCTTCACTTTTTCATTCACTCGATTCTGTCCGGGCTTTTTGCGTATTTTTGCATATTTCAGAACAAATTATATAGGCAGCAGGTTATCCTTCGCTCGTAGCCCCGGCTGCCTGAGTGATCTTAAACGATCACGAAGGTTAAGCAACACAGGGCGCGTTCAGTGCATGGATGGGTCGCCGTCTATGCCTAACGCTAGTGGCATTTTTCCGAGCGGTTCCGTGCTTCGCAAGGCACATTAAGCTGTTGGTGCCGGCTGCCGTCGATAGATGGCAGTCGTTAAGCCAAGTCAGAGGCCTTAGGGCGGCTTGACAACTTTTGACAGTAGACGACCCACTAGTCTAAAAGCTTCCACCAATCCGGACTTGGCCCCCGTGGTGGAGTATGGCCTATACCTTCCTCAGGGAAGAGACCCGTGCCCCTCGGTGGGGACATAATGGGTTGATGATGATGATGATGAGGTTATCCTTACATTTACCCGTAACACACTGAGAAGAATGCACGAACGTAAAGTTTTGACACTGTAGGTGATGCGCATAGTCATATCACACCAGATCGTCTATTACGCTTCATTCAGAACACCAAATATTTTTGAACTCTGGATCGCGTACTACTCGCGTACGCGTACATTTACAGCTCGGGGCTCAATTTAGCTGGTTAGATGTCACACCAGACAATCTTGACCTCTGAATTGTAAACAATAATTGTAACTTGAGGTCTAGTAACGCGGTTTGGATTGAAGTGTCTAGGAACATTCGGGTGAATGGCGTGATACAGGTGTTGTATGTATGGCTTTCCGAAGCAATGCGGCATTGTTTCCCCAGTTTTATAAGAATAGTGACTAATGTTTTAGTATTGCAAGTTATTGATTGGACTGGGAAAACTTGTTAGTTAGGTACTCGTAAAAACTTAACCTTTTCATGCTAAAACGAGACAATATAGCTTGCACTGTCAAAAAGTCTTAAGATCTTATTTAGAGCCAAGCTTCTAACTCTATCCGCCCCAACTCTACAAGCCCCAACCTCACAAATTCTACACCTTAATTAAAATATGTGGCTTGGCCGTTTCCCTGCTGTCACATGGGCGTAAGGTGAAAAATTTATTCATATATTTAATTATTTAACTATTTGTATGTATTCAATTTATTACTGTTAATTATTTTTCTGTCATACAATATTTTTATAGTAACGAAACGGCCAACCCACATATTTTGACTAAGGTGTAGAGTTTGTGAAGTTAGGCTAGTAGAATTAGGGCGTATAGTGTTAAGAGCTTCGCTCTCTATAAGATCTGATAACTTTTTGACAGTGCGAGGTATATGGTCTCATCTTGGCAACATTTTGCATGCAAATATTTTTGTTATCCATGATTTGGCATGTATGTGACATAATTTTGTGATAAGCAAATGATAGACGATATGATATTTTATTTCGTTGGTATGTTTTACGCATGTCTAGTTTATTTAATCAATAGTTAAATAATACTATATTTCTTATTTTAAGATACTACTAATATGTTCTATCTACTATCCACTATACTTTGCTACAGAATATTTAAATTAACACCCAGTTACACGTTCCTGCCGGACGTGGTTCAGTCCGCCTGAACCACCCCTCCGGGATACAAGCGTGAGTTTATATACATCTATGTTTGTTGCACGTTTATTCATCAATGAGAAGAGTCGAGAGCTAGAACGCAATTTGAAAGTTTGAAAGCATTCGTTTAATTTCATTTGTAGAACAGAAACAATGTTCGACGCTGAATTTCATAACCGCTTTCCGTTTGTTACGCGCATAGTATTCTGGAATTGAATTTTAAAATTTCGCGCCCTCCCGGCTGTTATGTTCCAAATTCCAACGTTTTTTGACTTTAAATGAATTGGAAAACTCTCCAAGTAACCTTGTATCATCAGGTTAGACAGTTCGTTTCAGCGTCTCATAAAAAAAAATAGAGCGCCAGTAAACTTAAGCTGGATTTTTTTATTATTATTTTATTCACAAATAAAACTGGCAATTTTATTGTAATGCCTTGAACATGTTAAAAGTACTATGTATTTATTCCTTTTTCAAAATGTTTAATAAGTGGCCAGCAAAAAATCTAAATAAGTTAGCAAAATTGTTTTCTATGTTGGCAATGTTTGTGCTAACCGCCGATGAAGGTCTGGTGGTCTAAATTTTCTGTGAAATTATGCAGTTTCACGATTCCAATTTTTTCTTGTCTAATTATACAGAAAATTATAGGAATAAAAAATGGGTTTGGTCCAAAAAGATTTTAATCTCGATCGCAATGGACGTGCGATTTAATTAAATTGCCTGTTCAAACCGCGCACGTGACAAATAGCTCTACACGTCAGAAACATTAGTGCTAATTAAATAGGGCAATTTTAAAACCTCCAATGTTTTGTGCCAGAATTGATGTTGCCTATTTTCACTTAGGCTGCCTGCCAGCTGGGTCGATGACATTGGGAAGGCGGCAGAAGGAAAATGGACGAAATCGGCAAAAGAACGGAGAGGTTGAGACGTGACGGTGAAGAGGCTTATGCCCAACAGTGGGCGTCAATCGTTCACTTAAAACGCCTGATGAATATTTGGTCGAACCAAAAGTATTTCTATTTACTGATTATCGAACAATCTTTTTACTACAATACTTATATTCTTCAGAAATATTACAAATTTGAAACTTTTTCTTGCCCTGCCGTAGAAAAATTAAGTACAAGGCTGACATAGAAGCTACTATTACTCTGGAACTTATCGATGACAACTGGAAAATATCGGAGTGTAAGTCTGGATGTCTAGAATCTGAAATTTGTCTGGATTAGGATAATTATGTTAGTGCAATATAATGCACGCATATCAGACTTTTTTGGCATCAATTTATTGTATAACATATGTGATAAGCGTGCGAGCACAGACTTGAAGCGGCAATGAAATGAAATCCACGCGTCCTCGTGATTGTCATTGTAATGGTGTCATTGTGTTATTGTAAAGGTGTTATAGTCTTTTTGTTGCACTAACCCGTTCTGAGGACAATTTTAAAAACCTATTCAGAGCCTAAAAAAATTCCACCCATGCCGGGATTTGAACCCCGACCTCTGGCTAACTGTGCCAACCGTGAGGTAGAGTGCTAAGGTGTCCCAAAATTAATGCTTCAATACTGTCATTTTGACAGCTTGTTTTTGGACGACCGGTGTGCTTAACGTCTCCAACTGATCAAGTCTCCCTGAATTTTTCAATTGAATTGTTCACAGTTTACGAAGTTAAAACACAATCTAGCCATTTGTTTTAGGTAGCCTCCACAATAAGGGTGTCCAACTGCAGGGCAGAGGGGAGGCCTTTCAGACCAGGATTTTCGGTCATTTACAACCTCTGACCACTTCGGCAAGAATTTGTCGAGATCATCCCGCCATCGTCATAGATTACTATGGCCACAGTCCTCTCCGCCGCCACCGCTTGCGGTGACTGGCCATATTTTGTATAAAATTTTCTAGCTGGGGCCGCCAAGGTTTCATTATTTTTTTATATTGTTCGATAATGAAAACACGCTGTTGCATCCTATAACTCTCAGCTGTGAATTTGTTTTTTTCAAGGTTGCCAACAATTTAATGCAAAAATGGAAGCAAATTCAAATCTTTTGCGTTACTTTTGGTACACCCATTGTAATGCATTAACAGAATTAAGAGATAGAGCTCAGTTTGTGGTTTGGGAAGGCTGTTTTTATGCACCTGCTAAAATAAAAGCTTAGAATAACGGACTAAACTGGGCCAACAGCCTAAGATTGCTGAACAAAAATCCGCGCCACTGAAAAACAAGAGCAGTTAAAAATGTACGCAAAACGCTTGTCTCAAAACTCGGACATTTTGGCTCGAGCGAGCGTCAACCGAATTAAAGTTTCAGGTGCCCTCTGGGCGTACTAAGCCAGGGTTCGCCAACCTGTGTCCCGCAATTGAATTTTTATCTCTTTTAGGATCAAAATTACGATAAAACTGTATTAAGTAAGAAGTTAATTGCGAAAAGATGATCCTAGAGGATTTTCTCCGCAAACTTCTTATCCGCTACAAATTCGATAGCGGAGGTGACCTGCCGTTACTAACTTAAATTTTAATTAAGAGAATCGATTTTTGCGACGGAATGTCTATTTGCAAAGGGCGAGATAAGAAGTCCCCGAAACCGGCATGCGTAAATGCAACGACTAATGAATGTTGAGGAAGCGAAAGTGATCTATCAGGATTGTGGCAAGCGGCAGTCCTTGGTCTCTGCGTACCCCTCTGGGATACAGGCATGAGTTTACGTAAGCATGTATTTACGTCTATTTGCTGAATATTTTATTTACTTGAAAATGCGTATATAATATAATTATCACTATTCTGTCTCATGTACACTGGTCTGCCTATTTCCATCTTTTTTCAGTTTCGTCCATCCTAAGGTGGTCTAGAAGCAATTTTATTGAAAATACCGTCGATTGTATAATAAAAATGTACCGGTTGCATTAATAACGCGGTATTATCAATAAAATATAATTATAAATAGGCATGTAAATATCAGATCTAACTAAATTATGGTGCCATGAGCGACATTATCGTATACATCGGTGATATAAAGATGTTTTTCCTATAACATAAAACATAAAACTAGATAAAAAACTGTAATGACGACGCCCTTTACGCAAGTAAGGTTACCCACCCCAGCACGTATCTACCAAGCGCACATAAATGCTGCAGAGCTTGCGGGATTTACAGCGGCAGCTAGTGAAAACACGTACCTTTTAGAGTTATGCTGCCCCGGTCGGATTGATTTGTGGTCTCCACGGAAATTGGAATCCAGGCCTTCTTTGGTGCTTGATAAATTTTAACTTAAAGTAAATGCCGTCGACTTGTTTATATTCTTTTAATTTACTTACGTGTGTTACGGGTTATTTAGCAAAAAAAATAAAAGATGTTAACTTAAGTCCGGATTCACTTTTTTGATTTTTTGTAGGAAAAGTCTAGGCAGGTTTTATTTTTATGTCTGTAGTGAAAGTTTTCAAAATTTGTACGAGTTGATTCCACGCATGGCCGTCACAGACCTTTGCTCAGAGAGAAATAAAGAGACCGTAAACTCCACTAACAAGTGTTTAAATCATAATAGACTGCACCGTTTGCTTATCAACGCTGTCACAATAGGAAATAAATGACCAACTTGTTGAGACCAAACTAACCTGAAGATCTTGAAATGCGAATCTCATAATCCGCATTGTCGCTCCCAGATTACCGCCTCCACAATGCCTGCAGATATGTATTAGGGGGCTCCTGGGTGTAACACTAGCGCCACCAACGAAAAAAATAATATCTTTTTTTACAGACTGAATTTGCATAAAGTGCCTGTACAACCTCTCAATCATGTTGAAAGTAATTTTCCGGACCCATAGCCGAGAACCTTAGGCAAAAAACCTAAGACTAAATAGCATAAACGCCAAAATCGTCTATCTAGTCCCAGATTCTTTGTCGTGGGTTCTAAAAATCACTGTTAACATTGAGAGATGGTATAGACACTTTTTACAAATGCGATACATATAAATACATATAAATAAGTTATAACAAACATTAGAACAGTGGCAATTACGTAGAAAAAAATGGGGGTACAAGGCAAATTCGCAACATCCATTTTTATAAAAGCCAATAAAACCCATTGTGGGCTAAGGAAGTAGAATTAAGAAGTATTTCTTTGAATGCAAAAAACAATAATGTGATAAGAAACTGATGTGGACTGAAAGAGAACGGCCAAACTAACAAAAATAGGTTGCGGTATAAAAACAGTGTTACGTTCAGCAAGGGTAGTACGATGGCACGAGTCACTCGTTTTGTAGCGCTAGATGTCATAATTTGACAGTTAATGTATTGGGAAGTCGCGACTTTTAACATTTAAAACGCGTGACTGGCCTCGTCGTACTACCCAGGGTGAAGTATATAATAATCATCACGAAAAAAAAAGAAAAATGAGCCGTATCGACTTGTGAACCTTCGCTAACATCCCGTTACATAGTGACCTATAGTATAAACGCGACTTCTTATTAGGTATACCTAATTCCCACCGCTTAAGCGGTGGTATGCGGGTGGCACAAGACCGGGAAGCTTGGAAAACCACGAGGAAAGCCTATGTCCTGCAGTGGGCGACAAATGGCTGATGATGATGATGAAGCAGTACGTACGATGCGATGATTTACTTTGAGACCGTTGATAGCATCTCCAGTCATTTAAAAATACAAATACCTCATTAAAATATTGTTGTAGCGCTTAAGGGCTAACCTGTAGCTGAATACGGCCCTGGGTCCTACCAAAGTTAGTGCCGAGTCGGAACGGCTAGATAACCGGCCGCCGGCTGCATAAACTCCGTCTACCGGACCCGTGCTGTTTTAACAAAGATTTATGCGCCGCGCTGTCTCGCGGCTGGGCTGTTCGGAACCGAACCGTTACCCCTGATGCTGCTTACCATCGACCAGCTGATATACCGTCACTCGAGCTGTGTGTGACTAGTAATGGGGTAGCGTATTGTTTATCTGGTTGATACGCTTAGTTAAGAAAACAGAGGACGCCAAATGACCTACAAAACTCCTCTTCTTATCCTCTTCTGACTTGTTACCTTAGCAAATGGTATCCTAGTTTGGGACCACGACAAGTGATTGAATTGTGTGGAAGTTATTACTATTATTACACCTTTGTAGAGATCCGTACCCAAAGAGTGCAAATAGGACTCATAATACATAAAAATTATAAGCTTGGTGTGATTATAGTACAACCCCTATATTATAACAATAAATTGTAAAAATCGACAAAGAATGAGTAAGACCCACCGCTTGGAAACGCTAAACACGCTAATGGTAAACGGATTGAATGAAATAAAACACAGTTTTGATATGAAAATAAGTACGAAATTCCATATTGAACCTCCTCAGTCCCGACCTGGAAAATAACAATTGAAAATCATAGTTATTTGACTACCTGGTTCGTCTGGCGGTATCACGTCTGATTAAAATGCCGGAAGTCGTGGGTTTGCTTCCCATTGGGAGCCGCCGTAAATTTGTACAAGTGGCCTCAGTCTGGGTGCATTTCCGTGTTTGTGATATTTTTGGCTGGTTACCTATCCTAGTATCCTAGTTTGGGACCAGGAAAAGTGATTGCGTATTTGTGGTAGTCATTATTATTTTCATCGAGGAGGTTATGGTACGGAACACTCAGTCCAAAAGATCGACTCACACTTGGTTGGTTTTTTTTTTTTGCGAACGCGTGTTGTAGAGATAAGTCAACCAACTTGACCATATGCGAAAAAAACCATCTCTTGATTTAATCCAATCGATCTCAGTGGCTCAGGGCAGCGATGCCAATGACCGAATTCTACCAAGCAAGGCAAATCCCCCATTGTTAAGTAATTGTATCGAACTTAAATAAATTTAAGTCTTACATGATACCTATGTGTTGTAAATACTGTGTTTTTCAGTAATTTTTTTCCCACTGTGGCTTGACTTATTGTGAATTGTTTTTATATTTGTATAGTGTGCGTCTGTTGAATAAATAAATAAAATGTCCAAACTTAAGGTTAGTGTAAATTCTTATTTGAACTAGTTATTTGGGAGAAGGCCGCTCTCTAGATGGCGTCAGACGGCGCGTCGCGATCGCAGCTTAGTTTATATTATTGTGATATACGCGTTTTGTTAGAGAGATACAGGAAAGCTTTGTGCTCGCTAGAGCGTTTGTTCCTCTTGTCTCTGGATTGTTTGAACCGCAATACAAACCTTCATCAAGTAATCTAGAGACTCAAAAACATAACATAAACTCACTCTTTTATCCTGGAGGGGTAGGCAGAGACAAGGATTTGCCTCGGTCCTGACAGCACTGTATGCAATCTAAAAAGTAAAATTTATGTTATTGTTTTCATTTTCATTTTTGTAGACATAAGCTTTTTTGATAATGATACTAAAATGGGCTAGAATAGTGACTAAACTGCGAATGACTCAAAATAACGTATCACAAAGTGTAAAATTTGCGACTAAATGCGGAACGTTTAAAATTTTATATTATTTGCTACAAAATGTACGAAATGTTACAACAAATGAAAGTTTTGCGAAAGTTTAAGAAATGCTAATAAATCGTTATTTCACTTTATTACTTACTCAGACTACAAAGCGACGGAAAGACCGGCCATAAATTTTCGAAACACAATTAAACTTCAATAGTTTTTTTGAGTGTCTCGACAACACTACTTCTCAAGTTCATCACTCCATATTTGTCACTACATAGTTTTATTATGTTATCATAATATTATACGCGTTCAACCCGACAAGTTAACTTGAAATCTATCGTGATCGCCGATTAAAACCTATAGGGTACTTACAGTTGACCTAGAATCTTGACATCTGGCAAGAAGCAAAGTTTTACAGCGCAAATAAATGAATAAATGCGAAAATTGTTAATTTGTAGTTATGTCACAAAAATTGTTTTTTTTTTTAATTGTCCGTTCCAAACCCTGCAGGACTACGATTTGTGCGTCAAAGTCGCGTATGTTTCATCACATTTTTCTATTCTATTGGATACTACGAATTTTTCTAAAAATTTGTTGACTCAGCAACATGGCTTTTTGCAGTTCAAACGAAGTCTCAAGTTTGCCTTAGGGGTAATCGCCTAGTGTCAGAATCACTATTTACAACGTGTAATTAACACAACGCAAAACCCGAAATCCGTTTCTTCAGTGTCGATTTAAAAGTAAACCACTTCTCAGAAGCAAAAGTTTAAGAATGTTAATTTTATTTCTTTTACTTTTTACTATAAAAAAATATTAAAAGCGTCCTTCAAGAGGTACGTTCATAAATGTACGCATAAAAAATCGTGAATCTCTAGAAAGTGAGACAAGCATTACTTCTACCATCGCTTAGTATAACCATTACCATCATCAGCCATTTGACGCCCACTGCAGGACATAGGCCTCCCTTATGGTTTTCCTAACCATGAAGGGTATTGCCATAATCGCTTAGTATAAACACCTAAGTAGTAATGCTTTCATTTAAATATACCCCTATGTGTAATACAGCCTATATACGTCCCACTGTAGGGCACAGGCCTTCTCTCGGAGAGAGAGTATGGGCTTAATCATCACGCGTGCAAACCGCGGATTCGCAATTTCAAGCGCTGAGGTAGGTATGTGAACACCGCAGACACTCAACTTTCCTCACGATGTTTTCCTTCACCGTTAGTGAGTGGTATTGCTACTATAACTTCACAAATATAAATAACTTAGAAAACAAAGTCATTGGTACATGCCGGGATTGAAACCCACGACCTCCCGAAAGAAAAACCGGCATTTTACAATACTTTAACTAATAATGAATTTTCCACTGTTTCCCACAAGGGCTGAAACGAGAGGTTATAACAAGAACTGACGCCTAGTAGCTGCTAGTTGCTCTGTCAGTGGATTTCTATTTGCATCGCTAACTGCATGTGATGTTTCGCCTTTTGTACGGGACTGCACTCTCAACTACTTTATGTCATCTTTCATCATGCTTTGGGTCGCGTTGGAATGAACAGGATGGCATGAAGTAACAGAGTTCAACTATGGAAGTTGTAGATTTAACTTTGTTGATGAATTTTAGTGGAGTTTGGAGTTTCTGCGTCTTTGTTGTCCCGTTTGGTTTCCAAACTATTAACGTATTGTTTGTTTGTGATTTGATTGTTGAGTTTTCAGTTTGCTGTTAAATAGTTAATAGACTCATTAACACGCAATTTTATTAAATACTTGTTTAGATCTACATATTATCTATTTGTTTTCTTTTCTACATTTTCTCTGTATGACCCACTAGTTGTGTAGAATAAATAATATTCTATCTCGATTTCGTTTCATACAGTTTTGATCTGGGCGTAAAACAAAAGATATATTTACTACCAAAAAATATATCTGTAACAGTGCTTTTCAATCTTTTTGAAGACGCGACGCAAAAAATTCAAGCAACCCTCAAGATACTATTAAGTGTCAGTAATTTCAAAGATGATGTAGTTATAACCTAAAACTAAGTGTTACCATATTCTTTTTACCAAATATCGGGTTCTAAATTAAAAAAAGTGGGGCCAGTCCCACTTAAAGTCTTTTGGGGCTGCAACATAAAATGCCCCGATAATCAAAACAATTTGCGCGTCAGCGCGGCCAAAAAGTCACTAAATTATCGATGGCATTTTAATTTAGTTCCGTGAAAATTTAGTAACTTCGAAGATTTGCCCTGTAGACGCGCGTGAGCGCAACCAAAAATTTACTACATTGGCTTTTTCATTTAGTTCCATAAAAACTCTGTACCTTTAAAAACCAAAGTACTGTCTTGAAAGCTAGCCAAAAAATTTATAGTGGCTAAATTGACGGAGTCATTTTTGTTTTTGAAGGCGCAGAGTTTTTATAGAATTTACAAAAACTAGCCAGATAATTTACTAAATATACGGTGATATTTTCATAAAAACTCAGCACCTTCTATTGTAAAAGATTTGTTTTAAGGCGCGCCCGAAAATTTAATAAAAAAATTAATTATGTCAATTTCATTTAATTCTATAAAAAGGTAGCGCCTTTAAAACCAAGAGATTTGTCTTCTACTATAAAAGATTTGTCTTAAAGGCAGCCGTTAGCGCGTCCAAAAATTTACTAAGTTGATGATGGAATTTTTTTAAGAACAATGTGAGTTCTAAAATAAAAGTTGTCTTGAAAATTTAGAAAATTGACGGTAGGAAATTTATTAGTTCATTAAAAACAGATAAATCTTCATGATGGTGCCGAAAATTTTATAGACTGAAACACCTCAGACACTCAGGTTTCCTCACGATGTTTTCCTTCACAGTTAGAGAGTGGTATTGCTAGACTACAACTTCACAAATGTACCTTAGTACACCCGTCATACCCGATAAGTATAGTCCAGACAAATCTTTTTGGCGGTAAAGTGAACATAGTCACAGATTGTTTGCACATCGCTTACTGGCTTTACAGTGTATGTGTGAGCAATTAACATAGTATGAGGCAGTGTTCCGTGTGGCGCCGGATTAAAAATAGCGTCCCTCCATTTCCTCCCGTGGATGTCGTAGAAGGCGACTAAGGACATAAATTACCAGAAAACGGGCAGCAGCGTCTTCCTGAGATTCTAACCGCATACTGCGATCGCCAACCCGTCTGCCAAGCGTGGCGATTATGGCAAAACCCCTCATGTTTAGGAAAACCACGAGGGAGGCATATGTCCTGCAGTGGGCGTTGATGCTTAGTGATGTGCAAAGTAGAAAATATTTAATCGATTAATAAATTCCAATTAGATGCAAGAATAGTACACCGATAATTATTATAGAGAGATTTAGGTTATTTAGATGTTAATTAACTTATAATGTTTACACAATTTCGTTTCCTTTATTAAACATCTACAATAAAAAGTTAATTTTATAGGCTACCATGATGATGTGGTACTCGTATCGTTGTTTTTAAATCGGAAAATAAGACTTATTGCTATTCAAAGGAGCTTACAGATTTATATAGTACCTACCTACTTATGTCATATAGTCAAACTAAATTAAATACAGCGGATGACAGAGCTTTTACCACTTAGGATAGAGGGTTCCACTGAATAAATATATCTCGCTTCCATCTTATCGTAGCACTTTCGTTCCTTTCAATGATCTATCTCCCCAAGCACGTGACGAAGATTGTGACGTGTGATAAGATTTTTTTCAAGAGTGGTACATCCCTAGTGACCCCCCGCGCAGGTCACTTTTGACACCTAAAATTAGTCATTGTGCAGGAATTGGCGAACTTGACTCAACCGTCAAAAAGATTTACGTGGATTATATACACTTTAATTTATTATCACTAACCACGATACATTTATAATATTTATAAAAATAGTTTCGTGCAAATATTTATTTATTTTATTTTATTAAGACAACCAGTAGCTAGTATACTAATGCATTATAAATTTCAAAACTTAAAGGATTTTAAGAAAAGTGCCTAGCCTATTAAGGTTGCCACATTATGCACCTATGCTAGTGATTACGTTAACTTAAAAGTTATGTCTAATTTGATAAATCTACAATTAAGCTATAAACTAAATTAAGTTAAAAAAAAGAAAACATTACGTAGGTACTCCAGATTTAAAAATATGCTTGGTTTTTCCTTAAATGTTATCAGAGAACATGTCGACAGAGAAGTTAACAATTTATTTTAAGTATCATCCGCATCACAATAATTAACGAGTTACGACAAGGTTTACGACGCGTGATGATATTTTCGACCTTTTTTGAATGGTCAGTTGGTCAGTATACAATACCTAGTATCAAATAAATAACTTTATATTTGCATTTTTAAGTTAATGGGATCACTTATACATGAATATATTCAATATTACTGATATTGTAGCTGATATGAATATATCGGTTCCATCTTTACACGTGTAATAGGGTTCGAGGAAGATAATTTATCACTTCAAACGTTGCGGCCCAAGACTGTGCCATTCAAATAAGTAACCCTTCAAGTGCCATAGCGGAAATAAGAGCCTTGACATATTCGGTAAGATGGCAGAATTGGGTCAATTCCGCGGTGTGGGGTTAAACGGGGGCCAGCGATCCTTTTGACATTCGATCCGCTCTGCGAATTAAATAAGTCCCCAATTGCAGACTGGACTTTTAGTTTATCTGTAAATGTATTTTAATCATTAACAAACATATAAATTACGCGGTTGTAGCCCAGTGGGTAGAACATTGGACTTGGAAGCGAGAGACCCAGGTTCTATTCCCAGTGCGGGCATGTTTTCTAAGTTGTACATTTGTGGTGTTATAGTAACAATACCACTCACTAACTGTGAAGGAAAACATCATGAGGAAACCTAAGTGTCTGAGCTATTCACATACCTCAGCGGTTGAAATCGCCAATCCGCGGTGGGCACGCCACAGAAGAATTACCAAGATTAAGCTCATACTCTCTCCGTGAGAGAAGGCCTGTGCCCTACAGTAGGACGTATAGAGGCTGCTTATATATAAATTAACATAAACTCACGCCTGTTTCCCGGAGGGGTATGCGTTGTAGGAGACTAGGGTTTGCGACATGCCACAATTGTGACAGAATAGATCTCTTTCTCTTCTTGAAACAACTAATAATTACTATGTTTAACTACTAATTTTAAGGTAGCTTGGCCGCGTTTCATAAAACTAAAATTCACAGTTTATTATGACAATTCGATTCATGTAGCTGATTAGTACAATATTACGGCTTTTTTATAAAAACACGATTCCTTAAAACACTCGATAAATGGCGATTAAAATAGTCTGTGGTGGAGATTTTATAAGAGAAAGACGTAACCACAGATTAAATAAATCGCCTCTGAGAAGTGTTTTACAGGAATCGTTTTTAATCTGTGAGTTAATCGGCTATACAATGTTTGGACATCGGATCGTCATAGTAAACCATGAACTGGTAGTTCAATGAAATTGGATCCTGGTGTAACCACGGAGGTATCATCACTCCCGGTGGCTTCCTCAGAACTTGAAACTGTCTACGCGTGGTGATTAAGACTATTCTAAGGTGGAGCATGCTGTCTCGCTAGCACAATTTAACATTTTTAATTGTTGTAGTAAAATAAGTAACCTTTTGGTAAATGTGGTCTGAGGCATATGCGAACGTACGTTTACTGCCAAGATTGCCTACGTCAGCCACACTCGGGCACATCAACCAAGCCTAATGGTCCAACGGCAGTCGCCGTAGCTAACTCGGCATGGACGACATCTTCAAATGACGGACATTTAAAATTATAATTTATTTTTGTTTTCCTATACGTAGTTTTTAATAAAGAAAAGTTGTTTCCAAAATTATTAATTTTGGAATCTATTTTTTTCCAACAAAATCGAGGTACAGGACGCAGAAAATAAGTCTTGAATGTCCGCAATTTAATTATGCATCAAACCCTCAGACCACATTTATCAAAAGTTTACTCCTGTTGTTACCACAATTAAAAAAATGTTAAATTGTGCGAGAGAGACAGCGTGCTCCACGTAAGAACAGTTAGTAAGAACCTTTTTTCTGTCTTTTTCTTCTGTATCTTTTTCTCCCTTCTGAGAGACTTTTGCCTTGCAGTTGAACGTGAAATTCGCTTAGTGCGTTAGGTCCTATTACGGGAATGTCCAGTCGGTTCCATAGATCTGTTTCCCTAAAAGTTCACTTTATCAGAACTGCCACTTACCTGAACGGTCATGTTTTCTAGTGAAAGCGAACTCCCATTGTATTGGTATGGCTATGAGCTTCCAATTTTCCGTCGTTTCTTAGCGATAAATTTGCATCATTATATTGTGTCTGGAATGGGCTCAGTGTTGAGTGTGTTGACGTTATTTTGAAATATTTTGATATTGTTGTATCAAATTTTTTTTTTTGAAAGAGTCAATATAAAGATGTCAAGAGTCGTTATACTTTACTGCAAACAAAGCATATAAGAGGATATTTTATAAATTATAGGAAATAACAAATTCAAAGGCTATCGCTGTTTCTTCCAGCAAACCTTGGTGGATTGGACAGGCAAGAAGAGTGAGTTAATATAGATACGTGGACAAAATAAACTAAATAAACTCCAACACCTTGAATAATAATCTACTTTTAACAACAAAAAAGTAAATAGACAGACTAAAGAATAAAACATAAGCAGCCTACCACAGGCCTTCTCTCAGGCAGAGAATATGGGCTTACTCACCACGCGTGCCCACCGCGGATTGGCGATTTCAAGCGCTGAGCTATGTGAATAGCTCAGACACTCAGGTTTCCTCACCATATTTTCCTAGACTAAAGAATACATACATGAAAGGCTCAGTTATGATTGAAAGTGAAAATATTTTATTTACCATAAAATCAATGTTTACATCATACAAATCAATAAATATGTATTATTTTTATGGTAAAGAGGAAGGGGTTCAGCTTATCTCTATGACTGCAAGCGTAGTCAGTAGCGCTAGTTTTCAGCCCGTCCCCTTTATTCCCATTTTAAAGAAATCTCTAATTGCACAAAGCAATTTAACAATGCTAATTACAGTCCAATGCACCAACCATTTTACCATTGGGTTATAATAATTATAATAAATACTATTTTAACTGATTCGCGGTGGACATACTCCGATCAAATAGGGGATGAATTAGCATCTTTGCTAAAAAGTACCCGAAACTGGCCGAGGAAGGGAAAATGATCTGTCAGCAAGTGGCAGTCCCTGGGCCTAGATTCTGTTAATGCATTGTAGTAACATGACAACTGCATGAACATGGCGGTTTTCATTTCATGGCTGCTTTAAGTCTACGCGGGCACACCCATCAAACCTTCTAGGCGTCAATGGTACGAAAAAACACGTCACGTGACCCGACAGTGTACCTGTCATTATACTACAATGCACTAACAGAATCGAGGCCCTGGTCTCTGCCTACCCCTCTGGAATGAGTTAGGCATGAGTTTATGTATGTTTATGTGTCATCATCATCATTCAGCCACAAGAAGTCCACTGCGGGACACAAAACATTTATTCGTTTATATTTAACTGCTTCTTGAAAACACCGATTTGAACAAATTTTCTGTGACAGTGTGTCCAACAGCCTAATCGGCTGGACCGTGAAAAGGTTTTATAAGATCATAGGAGGCAAATGACAAACACTACTAGTCTTTGGCTAATCCTATCTTATAGAATAATAAAATCAAAACTTAAACAACCTCAGTTGGAAAAAAGCCTCTGCAAACTCAGTTCGTACGAATGCCATTTGAATTGGAATTAGATTCAAAGAAGCAAATTTGTGTGGTATCAGTGAAAAAAGTATGCAAAATAAATAGCCTTGTTTTGACGTTTGGCCCCCTTACTCATCCTTGAGGGCAAAGGGGGCACGTTTTCCTGTTTTTCTTGCATTTTCGCTTCGCCCCGAATGTTACACTCTATTATTATAACTCATTCTTGGTCCAATATCGAGCTCAAAGGGATTACGGGGGAAAAGAACAACTGACCCCACTTTCTTGTGGCGCAGTAAGATGATTGCGAAAAGCCCGTTAATCTTCTTTCTTTTTTATATTTTTTAGAATAGAATAGAACCCGTTTGATACCCTCGATATGGGACGTTGCAATACATGTGATTAGTATGTACCTAGCTTCATTCAAATCCAGCTGGGAATGAAACTAAACTATTTTTGCTATAGATATATTGACCCGTCTCTAACTTTTTTCTTGTCTCCGTCTACGGTTGCCTGGAAAAAATTTCTTGTAGTAATAAGGCCACCGATTGTACTGCGATTTATTGAATTTCTGTTAGTGTAATCTCTGTGTACAATAAAGAATATTCTATCTATTTATGGAGTGGACATCCCGAACAAAATTTGTGTCGCACAATACAATAACCGGTGTTGCAAACAGTGATATTTAAGTACGGTCCGATAAAAAGCTTCAACTGAGTTTATATAGCCTTGGTGTATTTAAAAAAGGTATTTACTGTATTAATATTTCCATCCCGAATGATCCGCGGTGGGCACGCATGGTAATTAAGCCCGTACTCTCTCTCTGATAGAATGCATGTGCCCTGCAGTGGCCTAAAAAAATTAAAAAATATGTGGTTTTACGGATTTTCTACTTACAAAGTAGAAAATCCGTAAAACCACATATTTTTTTATGTAGCCTATATACGTCCCTCTGCAGGTCTCACATGAAAATAAATATAGAAAAATCAAAATCAACATAAGATGAAAAATTATAAACTCTACTTGACTGCATTAAAATGTGAAAATTACTTTGCTTTTGGCGGAATTTAGCAAAGTAATTTTCACATTTTAATGCTATTATGGATTTTCGCAAAGTAACGCCTGATTCCATACAATATCTACTTGACTGTTTAATAAATGACGAACTCTGCTTGAACTGGCAAAGTTATGGAATTACACATTTTTTAAATAAAATAGGAGTGCTTTATTCATAATACCAACCAAAAGTTTATTGAGTGAACATCGAAGTTCACGAATCATCGACGTTAGTTTTAGAACTAAAAGATCATGCGGAAAATAAAGCTAACAAAGAAACTCGACATACATTCTTTTCAAAAAAAATTTAACTAAGTTACAAGAGATTTCAACTTATTAAATTATGCGTTCAGTGATATTGGTATGTGATAATATAACGTACCAATAAAAATATATGATTTTTCAAAAAAATAAAATGATTCTGGCTTGTGTGTCGAGCGCAATTAGACGGAAGTACCATTGTATTCTTGAGGTACAGAGATACATTACAAACAAGTCAGGCTTCCCTGTAACGTGTTTACAAAAGCCTTCATCCGAAAAGCATTACCATCTATACACTGTTCTAGATAAAAGTTTGCTGGGTGTAAAAAGACGTTAAAATATGGAAATACTACATGATTTCATCTATTGGACAGAAGATACAAATCCCTGTTTTATTTTTCATTGCTTTGATCGTGCTTTGAACGTAATTATTTTATTTATTCAGACTTAAAAAATAGCAACGATACATTCATACATACATAAACTCACGCCTGTATCCCAGAGAGGGAGGCAGAGACCAGGGACTGCCACTTGCCACGATCCTAACAGATCACTTTCGCTTCCTAAACATTCATTATATATTCCTAGTAATAGTAGAGATATTCGATCGAAAGTCAAAGTCAAAAGTCAAGTCAAAAATTTTTATTCATTATAAAAACAAAATGTTTACTTAATGAACGTCAAAGCTGTTAGTTTCACAATTAATAGATTATGCGGAGAAGAAGCTAACAAAGAAACTCCACATTTATTATTTTTAAAGTGTTTTATTATTACTATCTTTTTAGATAGCCTATATTATTATACGTCCCACTGCAAGGCACAGGCCCTCTTTCAGAGAGAGAGTATGGGCTTAATTACTGAGCGTGCCCACCGTGATTTTTCAATTTCAAGCGCTGCGGTAGGCGAACACTTCAGACACCCAGGTTTCCTCACGATGTTTTTCTTCACAGTTAGCAAGTGGTATTGCTACTATAACTTTCCAAATGTACGTAACTTGGAAAAGAAAGTCATTGATTGGTACATGCCGGGATTCCAACCCACGATCTCCCGAATACGAGTCGGCGTTCACGGCGCTACCACCGGTTCCAATAAATAAATTAAAATAACGTGCTTCCAGTAAATAGTTTATTCAACATTGCTTATATCGACGGGAACTTTCAACCGACGCAGAGTGTACCTACGACATCCTACTTAGCATTCATGCAATTCTAATAATGAAAAAATATACATATAGAATTAGTTTACAAATTTAGTTTTTCTATTCTTTTTGTAAATATGCCAGTTAAATAAATGCATATTTAAATAATTTAGATAACACTAGTTATATCGGGGGAACTTTTGACCGACGCAGAATATACCTACGACATCCTACTTAGCATCCATGCGATTCATATTATAAATATATATCGAATTAGTTTACAGATTTAGTTTTTATATACTTTTTATAAATATTCCAGTTAAATAAGTGCATATTTGAATAATTTACATAACATGCTCACATCGGGGGAACTTTCGACCGACACAGAGTGTACCTACGACATCCTACTTAGCATTCATGCGGCTGCCTCCACCGAACCGATAGAGAGAGCACAGGAAATCAAATGACTCGATCCACGTCCAAACCGGAAGTCTCCAGATGACGTCGCTCATTGACTTCCTGCGACCGGGCGTGACTGAGAACGGGAATAACTAAGCCCTCTGTGCCTATATGGCCCACTGTAGGGTGCAGCGGCGTAATTATATTTTCAACACACTTGCTCCTAAAATGGCTCTAATCTCACCGCAATTAGGCACATAATGACACCTGTAATCAAACTGTGACTCTTTCATTGCTATTATTCACAAGTGAGTTATAGGGATTTTTTTACTTTGTTGGTTGAGTTGCTTTGTTCTTAAAAAAGTTTCGATACAAAAAAGATCGTGTTCAATAGTACAAATAAATTAATGTACCTATTGCTGGCTCATTTCATGAAACTTAGTATTCAAAAAGATAATTTCAACTTGTGCGTTTTTATGAAACTTTCACTCAAACTTTTGTTTTCTCTGTAATAAAGAAAACTTTGAATTCCCCATTTTGTACGTGGCTAAAACACTATCCGCTAAAACCCATAAAAAAAACCTCATTCTTTTCGTCTATGGCCAATCGCCATTGTTAGATGCGCACGCGTAGGAAAACTGATAAATTTTTCCCGCCATTGTTTTCGTTTCTCGTTTTTACTGTTGAAATTGTAGTTATTTTTTATTTAAAATATCTACAAGTAGTAGTTATGAAGAAAATTATTTTATGCCACACCTGGCCAAAAAGCGGGTTTTCCGCACGCTACGCGTACGGGAAAACCCGCTTTGAGGCCAGGTGACGACATAAAATTGTGTACACAACATGGACTGTAAAATAGAAAGCCCCCTACCGCATATTTATGACCCTCGCCTGCGGCTCGGGCCTTAAACTTCTGCGATATCGGCCTTTCTTTATTTTACGGCCCTAGTTGTGTAAAGAACTATTTTAGTATTATTTTCTTCATAAGTGTGTTGAAAAACGTCATAATGATACACGTGTGTATTGATGATTACCGTCCTCGGCTCTCTTAAGACCCTTACTTAACGGCTCGCGTCTCAATGTGGTAATCACTAACATCACACGCTTGTATCATAATGTACTATTATACTGCTTGAAACAATTAGGGGATTAACATTAAGTGGAGTAAGAATTTTTGCTTAAGTTTTTAATTATAACTGGCCACTCATTTTAAAAACCTATTTAGAGGCCACTAATTTATCAAAGTGGCATCCTTTTTTCTTTATTATTAAACTTTTTAGTTAAAGAAAACTCACTCAGAAGCCTTGAAAGTGGCCTTTCTAGTCCTCTGAGTGTCGTTATTGATTGAGTATTTACTCTCTCCACTAGCCACTGTTGCATGGTTTACCGGGCAAGGCTTATAACTTTTCCCGGAAAATCAATTCTTGTTAGCGGCATGATACTGCAATACAGTTTATACTGGTACTGAGTTTGGTGGACCTTTCTCACGTGTAACCATTACTCACAGCTAATCCTACTTACTATACCACGTAAATGCTGAACAAGTGAAATAAATTTCATTTTATTTCAATTATGCACACCTAATCATGTCGGAGACCTGACATTTGCGTTAGCAGTTAGTATGGAATTTGACAGTTAGACGATTGGAATCGTTCAGGATTTATTCCGCATAATATGGTAGCTGGCCTTCTCTGGGAGGGTTGTTTTGAGTTATACACTGAACGGGTCTAATCGCAATTGGAACCATTTGGTGTATGAGCAACGCGAATCTTAAAAACAAGAAATCACCATTACGAACTTATATGTTTATCGAATCAGAATAATTTCCCGGATTTCCTTTCAAGCAGCGACACTCCGTCCTACTGAGAGTACCACCGGCCGTGGTGCCAACCGGATGCCAATAATGAATTCCGGAAAGAGTCACTTTTCCATTTGTGTAACTCGCTTTCAAGTAAACGAATCACCCAGCGAGTTCTTCGTGGGAATTTGGATTCCACTGCGAGCGGGCTCTGCCTATCTTTTCTCGGGAAATCGTTTTATCGACATCGGAATCCGACAACTTACATAGATTCCGAGGAAAAGACTCAGCGTTGTTGATCAATATACTACTTCACAACCAATCTTGGCTACAATTGAAAGTTGAAAAATCAATCTTCAGAACCTTTTGCGATCTAGACGACAAAGATGTCTGGTGCCAGCCATTGCAATGCAAAATTGTTGTAGTTTAGTCAGTGTGTAAAGCCTAGTCTAGTTATTGTAGTGTGTAAAGCATAGTTTTAGCTCCTTACATGCTTAGCGTTACTACTAAGAAGTACAATTCCTGAGACTACTCGATTAGAGCTTATGTTTTATAACAAGTCATTAAATTGATTATAATATAGGTAGATAGAGAACACTTTTTGTGTATAAAAATGGAAATTAAACAGATATTTCAAGTTAAGTGTACCTACGTTTAGTTTGTATAAGTCTTTTCACGCATTTTTTTTTTTAATGTTAGCTAATGTTTTAAATTTTTTAAAGGTTAACATGATTTTACTACATTCGATTTACGTGCTCTTCTAATGTCACAAATATTATTGTTATTATTTATGACGATACTGTTGTGGGTGTATTTAGTTTTAGTTGCAGATAGATAGAAAACACTTTATTGTACAACCATTTTTATGAAATTTTTGAATATTAAGATAGATAAATAGAATATTTACATTTGTATCTTAACAATGTATCTTAATTATATTCTTTGTTGCACTAATCCGTGCTGAGGACATTTGTAAATGTATGTTAACTTTCAATAAATTGTGCCTTGTATCTTAAATGACCATTTTAATTTTCCTTTACGTCTCAGTACAAAATAAACTCCTCTTGCTCATCAATTCATGTTTAAATAACAAATCGACATCTATCTCGCGATCTATAACTTCATCATCGGTATTACGTCAGAAGAATTTATGATCTCAGCCAAAGGGAACATCAAAGAGGCTTTCCGTGTAGCTAACCCAAGAATAATATAACCCGAGTCAAAAAAGGAGGATTGGTTTTCACGCATGACCTTTTAGTTGAAGGCCATCGAGTGCGCTACCGACCCAATAATGATAGATTCTTGCACGCTAAAGTCAATTTCTCGGTATAAAAACTGTTGAATGTGAGTACATTATATTCTGTACTTTTATGTTAACAAACATGTGTTTTTTTTATTTGGTTTTGTACAGGCACAAGTGAACTTTAATATCTTATTCTACCAGCGGGCGAAAACCACGAAACCCTTCTTTATGTAAAGTGTTTTCTATATCGATCTATTTATATTCATACATTAATTCACGGCTATATCCTGGAGGGGTAGGCTGAGATGAGGGTTTGTCAATTAAAAACAAAATGTTTACTAATCGAACGTCAATGTTGTTAGTTTTATAATGAATAAATTCTGTAAACAAGAAGCTAACAAAGAAAGTTTACATTTTCAAAAAACACAATCAATTGTTCTGGCCCCAGACTAGGATACTGTGCTCCGGTAATCGGACGTTACAAACATGGATACACACATAGACTAGGAAATACGAGTTGTCAACCTACTCATGATGAATGCGTTTAACACTAGCCACAATCGTCCTCTAAATACCCGTTGTTAAATACAAGAAATCTTTGCTAAATAATACTTTTTTGCACAGTGTGTTTGATACATTTTTTAATTATTGTTATTTGAACCGCTAAATATAGTGTACTCGTATATAGAAAAATCTTGGGCGAAAATTGTCACTGACGGATATCGCGAACGTGGCTGACCCAAGCGGAGATGGCGGGACGACCTCACGACCTTTCTACCAGGTTGGCAGGAGGTGGCCATGAATGGAGAGGAGTGGGGAGCTAAAGGGGAAGCCTTTGCCCAGCAGTGGGACACAATCGAGGTTACTCTTCATTCTAATCTCATCTTCATTCATGAAGTTGAATACTTTACATATGGCTGTTACACTCTTATCCCTTTCTTTTAAGCTATTGCAGAGTGAATGGTCACGGTGCACGTGACACCTCCATAAATGTCATTCCTTGTAATGATCCTGGTTAATCCGTATAAAATCATTTTATCACATGTGCTCGTGAACACATCGGAATTTACTGTGATTTTTAATCTTAAGGACATTGCTTACGAGTTTAGTAGAGTTCCGTACCTTGAAGGTGCCAATGGAGCCCCATCACTACAACTTCAACGTCTGTCTGTCTGACCTCCAAAGGGCTTTTTCTTGTTGATTTTTTTTTATAAAATTTTAAATTTTTATTTACCCTGAGCATTGTAATTTTTTTTACACAAAGTAAAAAATAAGTGGACTCCCATATATGAAACGGGATTTTTTTTTTTGCACTGTCGTCATATACCAAAGTGTCAAACTAATTGTGATTGTAATGCCTTGTCTATGAGTTTTTAGTCAAATAAAATATAAAATGGACGCCACATTTTTGTTAAATAAATATACAAACAAACAAATACACTGCCTCGTTGGCATAGCGGTATCATGTCTGATTATCACGCCGGAGGCCGTGTGTTGAATTCCCTCAGGGGGCTGCCGTACATTTGTACACATGACCTCAGTCTCGGTGAATTTCCATGTGTGTGATGTCCTAGTCTGGTTACTAATAGCACGGAGTATCCTAGTTTGGGACCAGTAAAAGTGATCGTTTTGTGTGGAAGTTATTATGCGCGCGGTGCGCGAGACCAACTCGAATTTGACAATTTTTCATTTATACTAGGGTTATTGTGTTTTTTACCCCGTAGAAAATCATAAGCCTTATTAAGCCCTTCACAATTTCTGCTGGTTTACCATCTATTCAGAGTCGCCTAACTTAACTAAGGGTATCCGAACTTTGTCCAAACAACTAAGTTAAAGTCAAATCAGATTTTACTTAGCATTCGATAAACCTTAAGGCGTAAAATTTCCCATTAAAATTTCGTCCCAGTTAAGAACACCGACTTGATCATTTTTGCTCTCAAGGTTTTGTTATCCGTCCGGATTTAGGAAACCTCTTCGGCCCGGCAAATTAATTTGCTAAAGGGTCTATGCAAATAGGTTGGTTAGTTAATTTAAATAACGCTTTAAAAGGAAGTGGGGCAGTTTATTCTATGGCTAGGTTTACGATAAAAAACGGGGTCATACTTAAATAAGCTTACTTTGTTGAAAGCACACTGGGACGTGTCGTTGCTAGTTAGGTTTTAGTTTTGCTACCTAGACTGTGAGTTTTCTGGGTGTTAACAATAATTCAACCATATGCGGGGTGAAAAATATTGCGAATATTACACGTGTACCAAAATTCGAGGAGCTCTCTCCTGTGATTGGCTTATACATGTCCCCTAGACATGAATAAGCCAATCACACACGAGGTCAAGTCACTTCGTTTGATTACTGTTGGTCGGCGATGTCGTGATAAAATTATTAGTTTATCGAAGTGCTGAAAGGTGGCGCACAGATCGACAATGGTCTATTTCGAAATGCTGCAACACATACTGTCAATCATTCTACACGTGCAGCTTGTAGGTCAGCTACATGGGAGGGGGGCTACAGCGCTCTGCGTGAGCAGTGTAATAGCTCGCGTCCACTAGGCTCGCCGAGCCGAGTCGAATCGAATGGCAGAAAATCGCCGCATAGATATTTACTATGAAACTACGTCCGTCAGCGACGAGCCGCGGCGCACCGAATTGAATCGAATCAAATTTGTTGGCCGATACGATTCGATTCAACTCGGCGCTCGTCATTCGATTTTTGTGTAAATAAAAATATTAATGTCGTGTATTTTGGAGGACGCCGTGTTCAAGCAGATGAGAGTTGCGATGAATGAACAACTCGTTTCGATTCTTCAGAGATCGCTGCACTAGAAATAAATGCAACTCGCGTTCGCCCAAGATGCGTTTCTGCTGTAGTCTACGACAGGCTTAATAATGCACTGAGGATGGTGTTGAGGAAGCTTAGCTATTTCAGCGCCTCGTTAATGTTTGCGGAAGCTCGCATTGATGATTTTTATACGATTTTTGCGTAAGCGTATCGCGTTGACCAGAATGCGACTACAAAGCACCTCTTCCGCGCTGCTCAGTGTACTTGATGACAAGCACACTCAACCTAATAAAACTTAGTGTAAATAATAAGCTTTAGTATTTAGTATACAGCTAAGTTACTGACATAATTGTGAGCTTTTTTATTAATATGAAATGGATACATACTTATGTATGAAATAAAATTTATTTATTTAATTACCTAAGTACAACTAGTTATTGAAATAAAGCAAAATTATTGGGGATCTTACTGTCGAATTGAATGATCTATTAACCTTGGCCAGTCTAAATCTTGGGTTCGAAAGTTTCTGGTTGATTCTTGTACTCACATTGTGTCAGCTACGTAGGAGTTGTACTGGGCCTAGATTCTGTTAATGCATTGTAGTAACATGACAACTGCATGAACATGGCGGTTTTCATTTCATGGCCGCTTTAAGTCTACGCGGGCACACCCATTAAACCTTCTAGGCGTCAATGGTACGAAAAAACACGTCACGTGACCCGACAGTGTACCTGTCATTATACTACAATGTACTAACAGAATCGAGGCCCTGGTTGATTATCATTGCAAGCGACAAACTCTGGTCCCTGTCCATCTCTCCGAGATACACGAGTGAGTTACCTTTCTTTATAAATCATAAGTTTCCACCAATCACTGTTGATTGATCGGCGTATCCCAGCGAAGAATCTAATATAATCAAAATCTTCGTACTGCTCTAACTCTGTCACAGACCTAGGTACATGTTGAGTCATCATTAGACTGAAAGAGCTACTGTAAAGAAGCCACATTAAAGTACTTGTACAGTCTAATGTCAGTCTTATTTTCTAATCTCTTACAGCTTACACTCGCAGCTACTGTAAAGTAGCTCTTAGAGCCTAACACTTTGTAGGGAAAGTCTTTTACGTTTCTATCCACAAAACGGCCCTTTCGTTCCAAATCGCAACCGCCGAAGAAAGTAATACTAATTTGTGAGCCAAATTGGGCCCATCCCTTCGAGCTACCTGTTAGGCACTCACATTTAATCTTTGGCTAAGCCGATTTTCATTTTGTTAATCCTAAAACGGAGGGATTGTTTGCAGGCAGCTAACATAGGGACTAATTAATTAATTAGAATTATAACGGCGACGGTTTCAAGTTGGAACGGGGCGGGATGAGCGGAGGCATAGAATACATATCTCCGAAAGAAACGGCTGCCCGTTTATGTTATATCCACTTATCGGTGAACGACACTTTTGAAACTACAAACTCCTTTAATATTTTACAAGTATTATATTATTGTAATTAATGTTTAGTTCAAAAAAGTTGTTACATAATTACAAATAAAAATCGAAATATTAAAATATTAAATATGAAAAAACATTCACAAAAATCATAATAAAATAGGTAATTTAATACAAATTAAACTAAAAAGGAAATTATGCATAATTATAACACTAAGGGCCAAATTTCCAATAGTCAGATAAAACTAACCTGGAGAATAAATTGCATGCCATCACTGTCTAAATCATACGACAAGACAGTGACAACATCAGTTTTATTCTCCAGTTAAGTTTTATCTCAATATTGAAAAATTTTCCGTACGAAAATAATCCGCCCCGGGACACATCCGACGCACAGGTACCCCCTACGCTGGCAGCGTTACTTCGCTGCACTGCAAGAGAGTTTCTCTGCATAAGATAGGCCCGAGAGCGGCAGTCATATTATTGTATTATAGAATTGGTTGTGTTGCGTGGATGTTATTGTTATTATTATTATTATTTCATTTCTGAGAATACATTTAAGATTTATCACAATGCTATTTACAGATTAAGGGGGAATCTGTAAATGTTACTTTACACAAGGCAATGCTATTCATTTGAGTAGCCTAGCTTTTATCTATAGAAAATTAAAACTAGAGACATTATAACTTAAGAGGGTGTAATTTGAGCGTAGAGCAGAAGCGTAGTCAACGTTACTTCACCTTATGATTTCTTATGTCTTGTGTAAATGTTACTTTACACAAGACAATGCTATTCACTTGAGTAGCCTAGCTTATTTCTATAGAAAATAAAAACTAAAGACATTATAAATTAAAAAGTATAACTTAAGAAGCACTGTATACTCGTACGGTTCTACAATAAAATTCCTCAAAATATATTAGAGTTACCACCGACGCTGTTTAAAAAATGTATTAAGCATACACTGTGCAAAAAAGCCTATTATAACATTAAGGATTATTTGAAAGACAAAGATGTCTGGTATTTAAATAATGTTAACGGGGACGATTGTATCTAGTGTAGTGTAACTTTAAGTTGAAAACTCTGTTAATTAAGCAAATCTGTTTTGAAAAGAATAAATGTAGAGTTTCTTTGTTAGCTTCTTCTCCGCATAATCTATTAATTGTGAAACTAACAACTTTGACGTTCATTTTGTTTTTATAGTGAATAAAGTTGTTGACTTTATTTTTTTACTTTGAAGGTGTAATTTGAGCGTAGAGCAGAAGCGTAGTCAACGTTACTTCACTTTAAACTTTATAGTACACAAAGAAAGTACCATTTACACAAGACATTACTACGCATTTTAGTAGCCTAGCTTATTTCTATAGACCATTAAAACCAAGCGGTCGCTGGTGTGGGACGCTACGCGCGTTGACACGCTAGCACAATCTCACGTTCAACGACCGCCCGCCTCGCTGGCGCGGCGGCGGCGTCCGCGGAGACGAAAAAGAGGCGTAAATATACGGGCTTAGGACAAAGCTATATATTTACATCTTTTGGTGTGGGGTCTCTCGAGCAGTGGGGGCCGGAAGCGCGGCGACTGTTTAAAGAGATTTCGTCGCGCCTGCTCGATGCGTCAGGTGACCCGAAGGCTGGTGCCTATTTCGGGCAGCGGCTGAGCCTCGCTATTCAGCGGGGTAATGCTGCCAGCCTTCTAGGGACCTTACCGACCGATGGCAGCGATTTGGCCTTGATTTTCTATTTAAATTATTAGTTGCTTTTGTTTTAAATTTTTAGTTTTTTATTAGTTATATTGTGACAGCACATCATGTTGTATACGTAATAAATTATTTTACTTATAGTAACATTTAGTGAAATACAAAATTTAACAAAGTAAAAAATTGCCTCGCTTGTTTTTTATCGTAGTGCAGAAAAAGGTTGCCAGCCTCGTTTCATTGAAAATCGAGTACAAAAATAAATTCCCACCTATTTTTTCTAATTGTTTGATATAAAACCTTTTTGAGATTTGACTTCTGTATTTTTTTTTATATTTGCTGTTAAAAAAACAAAAGAACACTAGCAGAGCAGGAATGGATTTTCATACAACATTTCTGCCCTGCTACGGTGGGAATGAAACTTTTCCCGCCGCACATTTATAAAGGAGAAATGACCGACTTTTGTACCCGTTTATGAACGAGCAAGAGGCACTTTCTGAGTGGGTGTGGTATAAACTTATTCAGTGATTCGAACTAGGTGAGAAAAGTGGTAGTTCCATGATGTAAGTTTTCACTGCCGAGGATGTGCAAGCGTAACAATACTAAAGTAATCATTCGGACTCACTTACTTGATTTTTTGTCTCAAGAGTCCGACATGGTTTCGCCCTGATTTGCAAAGCTTAATCATAGCCGATACAAAACACACACCACAGTTATTGACGAGATTGCCCTCCTGTCCTGTCTGTTGCTATTTTAAAGACGGGCTGATAAAAATTATGCATCATCAGCCATTTGACGTCTACTGCAGGACATAGGCCGCCCCAATGGTTTTCCAAGCTTCCCGGTATTGTGCCGCGAGGAATCCATTGACTATCTGTCACCGTTACCAGGTCGTCAGACCATCTAGTGTACGGTCGCTAGGTCAGAACTTTTCCGCCACAACGCCCATCAGTTCTCCAAGCTATGTGCCCCATCCACTGCCATTTCAACTGAGCAATTACTCGAGCTATATTAGGTTCTTCTGCAAATCTCCTCATTCCTGATTCGATCACGCACTGAAACTTCTAACATAGCTCTCTCCAAAAATTATGCAACCATTGATTTCTACCAGATTATACACAAAGCTTACTCAACCATTACTTTCCTCACAGTTTTTTTTTAATCTATTCTCTTGTTTGTCTTTTTGAAAATTAATAGACGTAAAGGTATGGGCAGTGGCTATCAATACCAGTCCTTTTACCGAACAAAGAAAATATACGGTTTGTTTTCCCCTGAGTACTTCTATCTAAGCAGCTTTTTGTGACAAAACAATTGTCTCCGTTTCCATTATTTTCCTTCTAATTCCAGAAATAGTAACGTCTCCGTGGTCACGATACAGACGGAATAAGGTTTAAATTTGCGTCATGCACCTGAGATACTTTAAAATGAAGTCCAGCAACGTGAAAAGAAGGCAGAGTGTTCTTTTGGCGAATACGTTACGCCAACCTTTGACACGTAAATTTATTTTTAATGCATTTCCACTACAATTTAATTCGAAGATAATCTCACGCTTAGTTGAATGTGATGAGCCACAGCATGCAGTCGCTGCACGATGCACGTGGTGGTTGGAGGTGTTTCTTTATTTGGTGGGCGGTTGCTATATTTCTAATCGTAGATGGGCCTGCCACCTGTAAAGCTACTCGTTTGGGACCACCCGGAGGTCATTTGTGAAGGTGACTACAGTGGAAGGTGACGACAGTTTGAAGCTTCAAACTGCTATGCGATATTTTGTTTTCAATAACGACATATTATTTTATTAATATGAAAGTAGTAATGTGTATTTTTCCATAACACTGTTTGGAGCGTCATGTTTATCCGAAATGATGAATTGCGGTCATTGTTGTCAGTGTTTTGTTGCTGAAGATTTATGTGAATGCATAAACCGAGCCACACTGAAAAAGACGCCAAAGAAAGTTTTGGAAGAAAGTTCCTAATCTTGCACTCCTATTTTTGTGGCACCGTGCTCAGTGGAAATCTTTATTTCAATAGCATTTCTAAACAGGGACAAATGTTTCACACAAAAAAGATCTTTGTTTGACAGTCAGTTAAGCTGTGTTTCCTTTGTCATAATATTCAATTTTCCTGACGTTTGTTAATCATTTGTTAATCATAGGAACTTTGTTCCTGTTTTGCAGGAGATAAAGTTGAGTTTGGCTTGGTTTTGCGACCGCTTCTGATATGATGAATGTGGCTTTGTTGGGTTGCGGTCTCGTTTCAGAGAGCAATATTATTTATTTGTTTCTAATGCCCATTAGAAATTTGCTTTCATTTAAAAACCAATTTAATTTTGCAATAATGGGGTTTGCTGCTTTCAAGATTATTATCCTTTTGGAATGAACGCCAACGGCGGCAATTTAGTTACAGTTGTTATTTTACTTTTGATCTAAATTAGAATTTTCTTTTGACAAACTTTTCCAGTGACGATTTGTAGCTCTGCGCCCTAAGCTTACTAAGTTTACAGTGAAACACATCTGTCATACAAAAAAAAATGGATTTTCATGTTGTGTGCTGTAAGACCCTACCCCCGTAAATTAGAAAATTAAACCCCGATGAGACGATAAAATGTAGATACTATGATGCAAAACACTCTAATGGCCAACTGTGATCGTCTAGTTTTATTTGGTAGAACCCTGCGTTGTGATCGTATACGTAACCCTAGCCCTTTTAAGGTATCTGAGATTGAAAGCAAATGTTCGAGTGCAAAAGTATATAATTAACAAATAAAGATCTAGTTAATTTTCTTTAAATTGAAATTAAAGGTCGAGTTAATTCGGTTTGATTAAGTAGAGAGGTTGAGTTTATTCCGCCCTATATTGAAAAGGTTAAGTAAAGCCCTAACAAGAATGAAAATTAGAATTTTTAATGTTTAAGTGTTGAATAAGTTTGCTATTTAAAGTAGAATATGAAACAGGTTAAACCGGTATGGAACACTGTGTAAGAACAGATAAAAGAAGTAGGTCATTATAACAATATTATTGTTAATAATATTATTATAATGTTCAACAGATTTTCGTCTCTAATGTCCGCTAGTAATTTGATTGAAGCAAAGGCAAATAAAAATTATAAGCATGAAGCGCAGTTATTGCAGAATGAAGTTTAAATTTAAAGTATTTATAATATAATAGATAAAGTGAAAGTTAACTAACACAAATCTAGTTAAAAGTACTTGACTCAGAGACGGGATCCGGACTAAAAGAAACTCAGTTCTCCAACCAAAGGCTGGGTCTTTCACACCGTATACTCATCATTGTCCCACTGTACATAGTTTTATCTATAACTAGATTCATGGATATACATAACATTTCAATTGCGTTTGCCAAATACAGACAATTCAGTGAAAACTGACCGTAGGAAGATTTATAAAAGGTGCTTTCAACGTATGACCAGTCATCAGGTCGTAGAATAGTATAGGGTTGTGATATCAAAGGCATGGTACATCGGAGAAAATTCAATCCGGAAAGCCTGGATATAATGGATGACTGGTCAAACGAAGTTTTAGCAACTAGCGAATAACGCTCATTGTGTAGAAGTGGTCAGCCTCACTAAAGATTGCAAGCATTAATAGCAGCAATAGCACAAATGTTTAAAAATAAGCAATTGTAGATTGTTTGATCCAATGAAAGGAAATTATTCCTTGAAACTCTGAGTAGGTAGATAACTTTCGTATGGTCCAGCCATTATACACAAAACTCAACGGGACAGTATCAAATACCTAGGAGATAACTCTACTAAAAGTATGTAACCCGGACGTGTATGTTGGAAAAAGTCTATTCAAGACGTCACAACAATGGACTGAACAGACGAAGTCTATCAGAGCTCCAAGCAACAAGTATCGCAAATACCATTAGATCAAACAAGGCCGAGCACAAAATATTATTGAAGTAAAGAGATAAGCAAGTTTAAATAATATTGAAATTAAAAAGGTTTACGCCTTAAAATCTAACAACCACAACATTCCATAACGGTTTTTGTCATAATGTCAATAAAGACTATTTTATTTATCGGATCCTTTGCCCTATAGCATACTCATTTCCATTGCTCGATAAACTGTTAAACTCTCAATATAAAACGGCACTCAACCTCAACGCTATAAGGATAGATTCACGTAAGCGAGATGCGGCGCAAAATATTGAAGGTAGATGCGTAAAAAGATAATCAGTAATACGTAGGTTGTTAATCAAGGTTTTAAAAGATAATGTCGATGAAGATTAGGTTTTATTACATCTAGGTTTTATATTAATAATAATTTGATGTCATTTTCAGACCTTCCAAATCAAATCAAATCGATAGGCGAGAAATCAAAGTTCAGTAGATAATTTTAATGTACGTAAACAAGGCACGAACTTACAGCCTTACTTATTAGATCTTCGTTTACAAGTCAACGCCAACATGGTATCATAGTTTCTAACGTCCAACAGGACTCGAACCACTACGTTTTCATTAATAAGATGCCGTAGCAACCTAAGCAGCGGAAGAAATTAGAGCAAGTAGCTAAACGTTTCATTGATTTATGTTTGAAAAGTTCCGTAAACGAAAATAGTAAAGTACTAGATAATTAGGAGTCACTTTAATAGTTGGAGTAAAAGGCTAGAATAGTAAGGTAGTAGATAGTTAAGAGACACTTTTAGTATTTTGAGAATAAAAGCTAGCTTACTGAATATATTTCATTTATATACAACAAATTTCACTGTTCATAATAAGAATGGAGCAATAAACATCTAACACATTTGGCACTTCTGATTAATTAAAATTTGGTTGTCTACTTTAGCTTTTATTTAATTAGTTTATAGAATTTTGTCAGAGCTTATTTATTTTAACGGAATTTAATGTTAGACCTTTGCACAGGACGTTACAAAATAATATTGCTGTCAATATTGGAAAATAAAGCTATTTGATTACTTATTTTTGGTACAGAAATAAATCGCTATTTATTGTCCTACTTAATGACCGCATTGCTAAGGTGGGGAATCGGGGAAATACTTACGCTCATCATACAACTGGATACCCTGAAAGAAAAGGGGGAGCCTGCCTAATTCTTCCCAACCCCGTAAGCTAATTTAACCACCCATCAATTGTTTCAGCAAAGCAAACCCCATTTACATTTAATCGTGTATATGTGTGAGTGCCTATGGTGTCTCCCTAGTCACAGCTATTTCCTACTTCTATCCTCCCTAACTCCGGAAACCCAGACTGTTTCAAATCACTCGGTAACTTGACACAGTTAGCTTTCAGACTTTCTGGCCGGCCAGAGTGTGTAGCCTAGGATGTGTATGCGCGGGTGGTTTTATGGGTTCGGTAACCACCCGCAAGGTAAGAATATACGAAATATAATACATAAATATGTTATGGGTGCAAAGTGCCAGAGGGCTAGAATCGTCTGTCACTCAGGGTAAGCAGGGGGAAAATTGCTACACCACGAATGCTAACGGAAGAAGATCTAACACCGCATTCACAAGAAGCGTTTTAACCCAATCTCCAAACAAGATAATTAATCTCTAATTATCTCAATTCAAAATTAATATTATAATAATAATTTTTTTTTACTAAATTAAATTGGGAACGCCTCCGGTGAAGGGATTCTTTAAACCTTTCGACCCAAGCAGACTCAGATTCAGCCGTAGCATAGTAAGCAGAGCTAGATTTTGGGTTCCTTAGTCCATTAATTTAAACTTCTTAAGGCTCCCAAGTGAATTCGCTCTAAATTCACACGTTTGTGTACTGAAACTCAATTACCACTAGCTAGTGGAATTAAGTTAAAGTAATAAGTAGAATTAAATTTGAACAAAACTCTGAAAGCTATGACGCAAGCATGATACGAATAACCTCGTGTGGCCTCACCGAGCCTTGGTTACTTGACAAAGGCTGGACACACGGACTATCCTTAGCATACCTTTGCCACCGAGAGTTCACCTTTGTACAAATTTATTTCCCATAAACGTAGTACTGTGGAGAAAAAGGATTAGTTCACATTTTATTTCGCGGAAGCTACCCTAATTACTAAGGCTGAAAACCCTATTTTACGCGGAAAACTTCTAGCTAAATGTACGAAAGATTCAGGAACCGAAGACCGTTTTTAACCTTAACACTTTTACTTTCAAATCAACTCCCTAGCTTCGAGAGCAACTCTAAACCTGAAACTTCACACCAGAGCTGATAGTCTGGGACGCGATGCCCACAGGTGATGTTAGGTAACAAATCCAAAGCCACTCTCCTATTTTCGAATTTAAATGCAAACGAAACTCCCTAATGCTAATAAATTCGCTGAAAATGGCGAATTTCCCTACGAGCGTAACGGATGTATTTACTGTTCAATTCTCTAGTCTGGAATCCCCCGCGCGTTTGGCCCTCGGCCTTTTTATACGATTTCACTCAGATTTAACCAGTCAACCTGACACGTGAAACAATAGTACGGGTTCATAAATAAGTATCATCCTTATTGGTTTTAGTCGGGTGGCGTGATCTTTTATTGGCGCCGCTCTGTCCGGGAAAAAAGTAAGTTCTGCGCGAATACCCGCATCTACGAGCGGGTAGAAAAAGATTTTCGGTGCCAGCTCCGACCGCCTGCCACTCTTTGGATATAAGTTCAATTTATTTAACTAACTCGTTACTTCTTAAATATTCCCCACCTTTCAGTCTTAATTATACGTTGAGAGTATGCTACACAGGCAGGTCCGTTACAATCAACCCCCAAAATTTGTAGAAGAACCGACGAATACAAATTTTATACAAACAAGGACATGGTACCTGTGATAGCTCTCACAATGGCCCCTATCTTCTTCTAATATACCTGTTGCAATATTGTCCCACATGTCTGTCATGGTGTGTGTGTATTTAAACCAAATACTTCAGATATTTTTCAGTTACAAAGTTTAGATAACGCAGCCTGAATTAATTATCTCAGCATCCATGAATGGCCTGTCAGTCAAAACTCCGTAATCAACGACCCTGGTTGTGAGGCAGAGTTACCGAAAGTCAATCCGGTATAAATTACGTCCTTTGGCTGCCCCAACGTCAGGCACGGCTTTCGTGTGAGAGAGGACGCACCCTAAAACGTAATTTCCGTCTACGAAATTCCGATACTAACAATCAGCAAGCTTTCCAAGTCCACCGATCTAATAACCAAACAGTCATTATTTCTAACCTTTCCATTTCAAATATCATTATATTTGGAGAATGTGCAGTGTTTAATTCCCGTGTAGAGTGAAGGTTCCAAATACCAAATGATACTATTTAAACTAAATGATGCTTTGCATCCAGCAAAGGAAAACGGTATTTGAACCCTTTTGAGGTGCGTGTATGTCGGCATGGGACCGTACTACGACAGGCTATCTACGTTTAACACTTCGCCAAACCTTAGGCCTCCCAATCATTCCCCACTTTCACACTCTTCTTTTGCACGCCATACTTCAATCATCTCTCATCGACTCAAATCAATCATACCCTTCTACATACTTAGTTTTATTACTATTTGTTCAATTTTACAACGAAGATCTAAAGATTTAGCGAACAGCGATAACCGTGGATTTATTTTATTTTGTCGTAACCTAGCGAGTTTAATTTATTTTATAGGCAATACTGAATATTATTTATAGGAAGTAGTCGGAAGTACTTATCTCAATAACCGTTTTGGAATGGATTGTGATAGAATTTAAAATTAAAGTAAAATAGGTACCCTTAATTAACTTATAGTTTAACATGCGGTTACCTCTCAAAACCAATACCTTATTACCTTTCAAAACCGTTTTAATTACCTGGTTTAAGAAGTACAGTCAACGAAGAAAATTAAATAATCAACTTTAAATCCCCATTAGATTGATATGCTTCCGTATTTTATTAAAAATAAAATTTACATAAATTAAAACCAAAAGTTTGGCTTAATGAGAATCTTCAATTATCTACTTTTATCGTTTACTGTACGCGGATGGTTAAATAAAACGAAGTGTTTATTTATTAATTTTTTTATTTTGTTTTTTACTATAAGTACGCTAAGAATTAAAATAAAACAAAGGTTTATGTTTTTTTTTTTTTAGTTTATTATTTAATAAATTAGTCTATTATATTTATTACGAAATTTACGAATTGTCGTGAATAAAATATAGGAAATCCTTTTAAATCAACGAAACTTTAGCAAATTGAAGAAATCCGAACTCTAAATGAATCATTATAATGAATGAATTTATTTACGCAACCGCTATACGAAGACTACCTAATTACGCAATGCTAGATTCTTAATAATACTGTTATAGCAACCCCCCATCGAGAAAACTTTTGTTAATTTTTATATTAAGTTTTATTGCAACCCCCCAAATGAAAAGCTAGTTTCCGCGAAATCGAATATTATACCGAATGTAAAAATTTATATCAATCCCCAGCTAGAAAATATTTTGAAAATTAATTATAATTATCAACAAATTAAAATAATAATGATCTCTCTCAATAACAAATGTTAATTAATATGCAGAACAAGTTTTATTAAAGTATTAAACTGAAAATATTCCTTAAGTAGATTTAAAATCGTAGAAATATTTTTAACAACCCCCCCATATTGTATCTTTTCTTTTGTCATTGCTGTTTCTGTAACATTTTTTTCCGGTATACAATAAAGAATATTCTTCTTCTTCTTCCCATAAAGAAGAACTTTGGTTAATTAATGTAATTTTTTTTTTTTTAATTAGTGTTTACATTTTTTTTTTTTACTTCCCGTTGAAATGAAATATTCTCGATTACTAATAAAAATTAAATATTCTCGATTACTAATAATAACAAGTTAATTAAATGTCAACTCAATTTTCATTCAATTCCTATTATCCATGCGTAGTGCTACCTCTCGACCAACTGCATCCTACTGAGTACTGTGTTCAAGCAACAACGTCCACTATGAATGGGTGACCACCAGTAGTATACGATACAACCTTATTTCCCCTTTTTCATCTCGTCAATATTAAATCCTCTCAACTTAGTTTGGAGCGTATTGTTTTTTAAATCGCTTAGTTAAATTATTTTCTGTAAACTACATAGCTCATTATTATTATTCCCAATGTTGATTCAAAATTAAATTGCATATTAAATATAATTTTTTTTAGATTATGTAAATTTGAAATGATAATTTAACTCATACTAATTTTAACAGTACTACATAACTATTTTTTTTTTCAGCTTATATTTTAAAATATAGACGATATAAGCCGTATAAAAGCGCCATCTAGTGCATGTACCATGACCCTTTACAACCCTACAATCGTCAATATGTCTGATGTATTGACCTGATTGCTACGCGAAGGAAGTGCAGGTTTAGTCGTACCTACATAACTTTCCGATAGTTAAATTGTTATCTTCATACGGTTCATATCCAAACTTATTTTTATTTAATTTTAAATTGACTCCAAAAAATTAGGAATTTATTAATTCGACCTACGTTTATTTTACCATTATGTTACGCGATTACTTAATGTAATAAAATTATGAATTGAATTTAATGGTTCTATTCCCGTTTGTCAGACAATACTTCAAAAGCGATACCATTAAAACTTAACGAAGTATATTTAACGCTTTTCGAAAAATCTTGTAAATAAAGTAGGTAACTAGGTACTCAGAATGATAGGTATCCTTTTAGGTAAAGTTTGAGTCGCTCGGCAACCCCCCGAGTATAAAACCTTTAGGTAGATACTATATTGAACTATTTGATTTAAATTAGCTACCTAAATCTGATATAACCTTAGTTCAAAGCTTAGGCAATAGAAATAGAACGAGATTGACAAAGTCATGATAAGGGCAACCCCCCACACATAATACTTTTGTTATAATTTACTTAATATTTACCTGTTAATTTATTTAGATAAAATGATTGATAACTTTTAAAACTAATTTAATCTATTAGATATTTTGTTTAACGCGGAACTAAATTTAGACTGATTTGAAAACTTGTCTCAAGTGGAATTTACAATTATTGTACATACCAAGTAAGGACCGAATAAATAAATTTTGAATTGTTTTATGTATTACTTGTTTTCGCTCTTTTTACTACGTTATCCTACGTACTACATATTTATAAAAGTTTTAGTTTAAATCAATCTAATTTTGTTTAACAATTTGAACTCGTACATTCGCTGCCAATCCCAATGTTTCTACCTTTTCCATTTCACGAACAACAAATTGTGGCATAAAGCCAACAATAATTAAATGAAATAAGAATATTCTGCATCATAAAACATAAATAAACTACTCAATCTCGTATTAAAATATCATGGTCACGGCAACACCATTGTAAGACCCTACCCCCGTAAATTAGAAAATTAAACCCCGATGAGACGATAAAATGTAGATACTATGATGCAAAACACTCTAATGGCCAACTGTGATCGTCTAGTTTTATTTGGTAGAACCCTGCGTTGTGATCGTATACGTAACCCTAGCCCTTTTAAGGTATCTGAGATTGAAAGCAAATGTTCGAGTGCAAAAGTATATAATTAACAAATAAAGATCTAGTTAATTTTCTTTAAATTGAAATTAAAGGTCGAGTTAACTCGGTTTGATTAAGTAGAGAGGTTGAGTTTATTCCGCCCTATATTGAAAAGGTTAAGTAAAGCCCTAACAAGAATGAAAATTAGAATTTTTAATGTTTAAGTGTTGAATAAGTTTGCTATTTAAAGTAGAATATGAAACAGGTTAAACCGGTATGGAACACTGTGTAAGAACAGATAAAAGAAGTAGGTCATTATAACAATATTATTGTTAATAATATTATTATAATGTTCAACAGATTTTCGTCTCTAATGTCCGCTAGTAATTTGATTGAAGCAAAGGCAAATAAAAATTATAAGCATGAAGCGCAGTTATTGCAGAATGAAGTTTAAATTTAAAGTATTTATAATATAATAGATAAAGTGAAAGTTAACTAACACAAATCTAGTTAAAAGTACTTGACTCAGAGACGGGATCCGGACTAAAAGAAACTCAGTTCTCCAACCAAAGGCTGGGTCTTTCACACCGTATACTCATCATTGTCCCACTGTACATAGTTTTATCTATAACTAGATTCATGGATATACATAACATTTCAATTGCGTTTGCCAAATACAGACAATTCAGTGAAAACTGACCGTAGGAAGATTTATAAAAGGTGCTTTCAACGTATGACCAGTCATCAGGTCGTAGAATAGTATAGGGTTGTGATATCAAAGGCATGGTACATCGGAGAAAATTCAATCCGGAAAGCCTGGATATAATGGATGACTGGTCAAACGAAGTTTTAGCAACTAGCGAATAACGCTCATTGTGTAGAAGTGGTCAGCCTCACTAAAGATTGCAAGCATTAATAGCAGCAATAGCACAAATGTTTAAAAATAAGCAATTGTAGATTGTTTGATCCAATGAAAGGAAATTATTCCTTGAAACTCTGAGTAGGTAGATAACTTTCGTATGGTCCAGCCATTATACACAAAACTCAACGGGACAGTATCAAATACCTAGGAGATAACTCTACTAAAAGTATGTAACCCGGACGTGTATGTTGGAAAAAGTCTATTCAAGACGTCACAACAATGGACTGAACAGACGAAGTCTATCAGAGCTCCAAGCAACAAGTATCGCAAATACCATTAGATCAAACAAGGCAGAGCACAAAATATTATTGAAGTAAAGAGATAAGCAAGTTTAAATAATATTGAAATTAAAAAGGTTTACGCCTTAAAATCTAACAACCACAACATTCCATAACGGTTTTTGTCATAATGTCAATAAAGACTATTTTATTTATCGGATCCTTTGCCCTATAGCATACTCATTTCCATTGCTCGATAAACTGTTAAACTCTCAATATAAAACGGCACTCAACCTCAACGCTATAAGGATAGATTCACGTAAGCGAGATGCGGCGCAAAATATTGAAGGTAGATGCGTAAAAAGATAATCAGTAATACGTAGGTTGTTAATCAAGGTTTTAAAAGATAATGTCGATGAAGATTAGGTTTTATTACATCTAGGTTTTATATTAATAATAATTTGATGTCATTTTCAGACCTTCCAAATCAAATCAAATCGATAGGCGAGAAATCAAAGTTCAGTAGATAATTTTAATGTACGTAAACAAGGCACGAACTTACAGCCTTACTTATTAGATCTTCGTTTACAAGTCAACGCCAACATGGTATCATAGTTTCTAACGTCCAACAGGACTCGAACCACTACGTTTTCATTAATAAGATGCCGTAGCAACCTAAGCAGCGGAAGAAATTAGAGCAAGTAGCTAAACGTTTCATTGATTTATGTTTGAAAAGTTCCGTAAACGAAAATAGTAAAGTACTAGATAATTAGGAGTCACTTTAATAGTTGGAGTAAAAGGCTAGAATAGTAAGGTAGTAGATAGTTAAGAGACACTTTTAGTATTTTGAGAATAAAAGCTAGCTTACTGAATATATTTCATTTATATACAACAAATTTCACTGTTCATAATAAGAATGGAGCAATAAACATCTAACACATTTGGCACTTCTGATTAATTAAAATTTGGTTGTCTACTTTAGCTTTTATTTAATTAGTTTATAGAATTTTGTCAGAGCTTATTTATTTTAACGGAATTTAATGTTAGACCTTTGCACAGGACGTTACAAAATAATATTGCTGTCAATATTGGAAAATAAAGCTATTTGATTACTTATTTTTGGTACAGAAATAAATCGCTATTTATTGTCCTACTTAATGACCGCATTGCTAAGGTGGGGAATCGGGGAAATACTTACGCTCATCATACAACTGGATACCCTGAAAGAAAAGGGGGAGCCTGCCTAATTCTTCCCAACCCCGTAAGCTAATTTAACCACCCATCAATTGTTTCAGCAAAGCAAACCCCATTTACATTTAATCGTGTATATGTGTGAGTGCCTATGGTGTCTCCCTAGTCACAGCTATTTCCTACTTCTATCCTCCCTAACTCCGGAAACCCAGACTGTTTCAAATCACTCGGTAACTTGACACAGTTAGCTTTCAGACTTTCTGGCCGGCCAGAGTGTGTAGCCTAGGATGTGTATGCGCGGGTGGTTTTATGGGTTCAGTAACCACCCGCAAGGTAAGAATATACGAAATATAATACATAAATATGTTATGGGTGCAAAGTGCCAGAGGGCTAGAATCGTCTGTCACTCAGGGTAAGCAGGGGGAAAATTGCTACACCACGAATGCTAACGGAAGAAGATCTAACACCGCATTCACAAGAAGCGTTTTAACCCAATCTCCAAACAAGATAATTAATCTCTAATTATCTCAATTCAAAATTAATATTATAATAATAATTTTTTTTTACTAAATTAAATTGGGAACGCCTCCGGTGAAGGGATTCTTTAAACCTTTCGACCCAAGCAGACTCAGATTCAGCCGTAGCATAGTAAGCAGAGCTAGATTTTGGGTTCCTTAGTCCATTAATTTAAACTTCTTAAGGCTCCCAAGTGAATTCGCTCTAAATTCACACGTTTGTGTACTGAAACTCAATTACCACTAGCTAGTGGAATTAAGTTAAAGTAATAAGTAGAATTAAATTTGAACAAAACTCTGAAAGCTATGACGCAAGCATGATACGAATAACCTCGTGTGGCCTCACCGAGCCTTGGTTACTTGACAAAGGCTGGACACACGGACTATCCTTAGCATACCTTTGCCACCGAGAGTTCACCTTTGTACAAATTTATTTCCCATAAACGTAGTACTGTGGAGAAAAAGGATTAGTTCACATTTTATTTCGCGGAAGCTACCCTAATTACTAAGGCTGAAAACCCTATTTTACGCGGAAAACTTCTAGCTAAATGTACGAAAGATTCAGGAACCGAAGACCGTTTTTAACCTTAACACTTTTACTTTCAAATCAACTCCCTAGCTTCGAGAGCAACTCTAAACCTGAAACTTCACACCAGAGCTGATAGTCTGGGACGCGATGCCCACAGGTGATGTTAGGTAACAAATCCAAAGCCACTCTCCTATTTTCGAATTTAAATGCAAACGAAACTCCCTAATGCTAATAAATTCGCTGAAAATGGCGAATTTCCCTACGAGCGTAACGGATGTATTTACTGTTCAATTCTCTAGTCTGGAATCCCCCGCGCGTTTGGCCCTCGGCCTTTTTATACGATTTCACTCAGATTTAACCAGTCAACCTGACACGTGAAACAATAGTACGGGTTCATAAATAAGTATCATCCTTATTGGTTTTAGTCGGGTGGCGTGATCTTTTATTGGCGCCGCTCTGTCCGGGAAAAAAGTAAGTTCTGCGCGAATACCCGCATCTACGAGCGGGTAGAAAAAGATTTTCGGTGCCAGCTCCGACCGCCTGCCACTCTTTGGATATAAGTTCAATTTATTTAACTAACTCGTTACTTCTTAAATATTCCCCACCTTTCAGTCTTAATTATACGTTGAGAGTATGCTACACAGGCAGGTCCGTTACAGTGCGTTCAAACGTGTTTTATCTTTAACTTTTTTATACGTTATATAACAGTGTAGGTGTTGTAATATTTCTTGAATTATAATAGAGAAATGATAGTTCGTTATTCTACATGTTGATTTTTGCGAATAGAAGGTTTGCCATATTAATCAGCCTGCGGCTTATTCTTAGACCTACCAAATATACACAAAATTTCATAAAAATCGGTGAAGACGTTTCGGAGGAGTTCGATAACAAACACTTTGATACAAGATCACCGTACAAAAGTAAATGTTAGCTGTCATATTATGTCCTACTAATAAAGCTATACTTGCTTTAAATGAGCAAAAAGTGGTTTCAAAAATGTGATTTGATGTCAATTTAACCACCAGCTATAAAATTAATCAGTAATTACACGGTCGTGATCGAGCGTTAAAAGTTTTACCTAGTGACTTATCCCAACGAATGTATCTAAGATAAGATAAGATGGTACGTGTGTATATTTTGCTAAAACATACTAAGCTGTAGAATGTATACAAAACAAGACAATTTAAAAAAAACCTAAGTACTTATTTACTTTAGTCTTGATCACAAAGACTTCACAGTTTTTGCCACACAAGGGCAATTTCCCACGTTGCCCTGAGCTTTATAAAACATAATATTATTAGGTAAACATTTTTCATTTTCATTGGCAAGCATTCACTTTCTTACAACTTATAATAGGCTTAAAGAAACAGGACTACCTACTTAAGCAGATATTATTTTTTGTGAAATCGGGAAATGTTTTTCAGAAAATGCACGGTGTTGACATCACGCTTTATGATACGATGAGGCATTTGGTTCAAATCCCGACATTTACGTATTGTTGTACCTTGCTTTATAAGTAACGTATATTTTAGAATCTGTAGTATAATGCCCGACAAATAACTTGACCAAATGATTTTAACTTCGGATGAACGTATTTCGGGGGACACAATATGTGACTTAGAATTTTATTTTTCGGACTTCAAAGTCAAAGTCAAAAATGTTATTCAAAGTAACACAGAAGCGGTGACTTATTGAACGTTACAATAAAACTAGGTGTCCGTTTCAAAATCTAGATCATTTGGAGAAAAAACGGACAAAAAAACTCCAAACTTAGTCTTTGAAACATATTCCTTAATTAACAGAGTTTACATGTCTGTCATTATCTTCTAAAAACCTAGTACTAGGATGCATTGAACTGGCTTTAATAATCCTTAATGCTATAGTAGCCCTTTTGGCATAAAGTGCGGTTTACACAATTTTTGAACCGCGCTTCAGGCAAGCTTATTATAACTTCAGGGATCTTATTGTAAAAACGTATAATAGTTATTTGTTATGCAAGGCTGCAAAGTAAATTTTTGGCGCGAGTACCTTGTATTGAAACCTGAGCAAGCGAAGGATTCTAGGATTGAGCCACGAGCGAAGCGAGTGGTTCAAATATAGAATCCTGAGCGTAGCGAGGGTTTCAAAGGTACGAGACGCTAAATAACTTTGCTGCCGAGCGCAACACACAACTTTTCACCTCACTAAAGCGAGGAAAATGTTAGGTGCAAGAAAAACAGTTTTAATAAATATTAAATTACTGTTAATTTATATCTTCGTCGCTGCTAGCTTCGCTCATATTTTATGATTTCTTTCGATTTTATCAAAAAACAAACCAAAATAATGGAAGTAAAGTGAATTCAATAAAGAGAAGAAAATTTTAAAGTTTTTTTTTAAATCAAATTTTCTTGCCGGCCAGTGCGATTCTTTAAATGAGGCTGGCGCATGACATGAAATAAGTATTGCATTTCAATCATCAATGGACTGGCTGCAGAGAATATAAACTATTACGAAACCAATGAGGTTCTATACCTATATATGTAATTTATTGTACGAAACCTTTGAATAAAAATATTCGAATTTTAAAAACACTTTCCACGCTAGCGGATAAAGTGCGATTTTCCACGCAGATTTCGAATGATAAACAGAGCTTTTACGAGCTAGTGAGGTGAAATAGTTATTTGTTATGCAAGGCTGCAAAGTTAATTTTTGGCGCGAGTACCTTGTATTGAAACCTGAGCGTAGCGAGGGTTTCAAAGGTACGAGACGCTAAATAACTTTGCTGCCGAGCGCAACACACAACTTTTCACCTCACTAAAGCGAGGAAAATGTTAGGTGCAAGAAAAACAGTTTTAATAAATATTAAATTACTGTTAATTTATATCTTCGTCGCTGCTAGCTTCGCTCATATTTTATGATTTCTTTCGATTTTATCAAAAAACAAACCAAAATAATGGAAGTAAAGTGAATTCAATAAAGAGAAGAAAATTTTAAAGTTTTTTTTTTTAAATCAAATTTTCTTGCCGGCCAGTGCGATTCTTTAAATGAGGCTGGCGCATGACATGAAATAAGTATTTGCATTTCGATCATCAATGGACTGACTGCAGAGAATATAAACTATTACGAAACCAATGAGGTTCTATATATATGTAATTTATTGTACGAAACCTTTATTGAATAAAAATATTCGAATTTTAAAAACACTTTCCACGCTAGCGGATAAAGTGCGATTTTCCACCAGATTTCGAATGATAAACAGAGCTTTTACGAGCTAGTGAGGTGAAAAGGATATATTAACCTTTGCCAGCCTAAATCTCGGGAAAGAAAGTTTATATTTACTTAGTTTCTTTAAAGAAATCTCTTAACGAATCCTATTTAAGTACATAATTAGATATTATACATATTAGTAATAGTTTATGTTAATTACTTTATAGATTAGTTTTTATATACGGTTACAACAGTCTTTATTACAAAACTTTCGAAATGTTGTCAAATAAAATAAAAACAATTTAAATGGTTAAAAGATAAAAAAAATAAGAAAATGTTTTTCATACGTGTCGCGATCGCACATTCATCCAGACTACGTAGACATTTGTTCAAATTGGCATAATACCGCTCGCTTACAAAAAATCTACCTCCCGGCAACACACAGAGCTGCGACGTCAGTTAGGCGTGCGGCCGAAGGCTGGGGGGGCGATCCTAGTTGAGCGATGCATAGTTGTTCAGTAGAGTGATGTCGTTTCATTGATACTATTGGTAGTCTACAAACCGAGTGCATTTCAATGGTATAACCCGTGCAACGGGATTGATGGCCTGCGTGATTAGATCTTCTCCACAGGCCATGCCTATTTATATTGTAGCGGTGGTAGCCTAGTGGGCAGAACATTGGACTCGGAAGAGAGAGACCCAGGTTCGATTCCCAGTGCGGTCCTGTACGGACTTCGTTTTCTAAGTTATGTACATTTTTAAAGTTATAGTAGCAATACCACTCGCTAACCGTGAAGGAAAACATCGTGAGGAAACCTGAGTGTCTGAGCTACTCGCATACCTCAGCGCTTGAAACCGCCAATCCGCGGTGGGCACGGGTGGTGATTAAGCCCATACTCTCTCTCTGAGAGAAGGCCTGTGTCTTACACTTGGACATATATAGGCTGCTATACCATTGGAATGACATTGTACTGCTACTGCTTAGTAGTCTTCGAAATAGAGCTAAATAACGGCTATTTGAATTCTAATATCATTCTATTGAAAAACGATGTGTTTATTAGACTCTAGCTAGGACGTGGTCGACCCGGGCCTCGATTCTGTTAGTGTATTGTAGTATAATGACAGGTACACTGTCGGGTCACGTGACGTGTTTTTTCGTACCATTGACGCCTAGAAGGTTTGATGGGTGTGCCCGCGTGGACTTAAAGCAGCCATGAAATGAAAACCGCCATGTTCATGCAGTTGTCATGTTACTACAATGCATTAACAGAATCTAGGCCCAGTTCGTTCATTCATGCAGTATGACAACGCGAGTAGCGTGTTTTTGAGTTCAAAAGTCACGACTTTCCAGTACATTAACTGTCAAAATCTGTCACTTTAAAGTCACAAAATATGCAACTTGCACCTTCATGCCCTCTTTTAACATTCTTGATATTCTACAAGTGATATTAATATACATTTTCTTCACCGAATATTTATTTCAAAATACAAAATATTAAGGGTCTTGTAATCTCCAGGGGGGGTTTCAAACGCGTCTCGGCCCAAAGTAAGCAGCTTACAGGGTCTGAATGACATGCAAGGAGTGAAAGTATACAAGGCAAAGCTTTATGTGCCCACCGTATTTTTTTATTTTATTTTGTATCTGTTAGGAAGATTAACAGTTGCATGACAGTTTTACATAAAATAAATTAATAGCTAAAGGTCAATTATAAATCTCCACCACTAAAACCAACAGTGACAAAAAAAAGAAAGAAACTACTAAAACTTTAGTTACATAACATATATAGGATCTTTTAGTAGTAACATTATTGTTATATTTTTTATTTGTTGCAGAAATACTTAAAACTAATGCATGCACTTAAGAAATAATATATACAAAATATACAAAAGCTACTTAAAAACTTGTACAAAGACGAGTTTATTTCTCTAAGGGCGGGCGGCACGTGTGCCGACGGCAGTCGCCGACGTGTCGGCGCCGAATATCCGCGTCAGAGACAGCTGCCGTCGACGAATGTTGACAGCTGCAGTTAGGCCACGTGCTGCCCGTCTGTAAGCGCCCTAAGATTGCCAGCAAACCTTGCGCAAAACGAAATGTTCTGCTAAACTTTTTCAGTGAATTTCACCTGCTACGTCCGTTGGCTAGATTGGTTTTCGACCTAAAATTATAGGGTGTAATGTGCGATATCTATCTAAATATGAGTGCGTCTACTCGTCAATACGAACAAAATTTAAAATTAGGAAATTTTCTAAATCAATACATTTTAATGTCGTAAAAAATGAGAATCAGTATAAAAGTTATCACCGCGTGGCGAAGGAAATAAATCACCAGGAGACGGGCAGCAGCATCTTCCTGAGATTCTAACCGCATACTGCGATCGTCAACCCGCCTGCCAAGCGTGGCAAAACCCTTCATGGTAAGAAAAAACAATGGAAATGGGGATTTACTTACACCCGTGTGAGGATCGGTGATGGGTGTGGTATTGATAAGAAGAGAAAAAAACATCTATTCGAATACTACAACAGACAAACATGAAAAAAAAAATTGTATGAAAGTTGTAAGGAGGTGCCTGTTTATACGAAACTCCCAGCCCGGCATGGCAGGGTCGCCATGTAAGGAGGTGCCTTGGAGAGACAAGTGAAAGAGAGGATGGTCGATGCAATACTGGCTTTAATTGGATCTTTGACAAAATATCAAATGAGTTACTTTTAAAACGGATTTTTTATGAAAATACTGGCTTATGACGTCACATTTCAGAGCACTCTTTTTATGTTTGATCTATTTAAAAATTGCAATAACTAGTAATTAACTAAAAGAGATACATTTTCCGAGATATTTTGTAATTTTTATTTTAATTGAGCGTTTGAAATAATTTATTGTTGATCGTGTCAAATACCGTATTATCTCAAGATTAAACATATATATGTGATTACTATGGTCTTAGCCTATGTAACCTTCTTACACTGTAATGTAAAATGGAAAGTACACTTATAATAACAGCAAACGATGTTATTTATAAAACACGATTCCCTTAAAATACTCCATAAACGCAGCATAAATAGTCTGTGGTAAAGTATTTCCCTTCAAATGTCTCTACCACAGATTACTTATGCGATGTGTGTTTTAAGATATCCTGTTATTTATAAATAATAGGGGTTAAAGTATGAAATTGCCGTTTTATTGCAATAGGTTCTTTGAATTGACATAGAATCTTCATGGTTTGAGGTTTTCGAATGAAACTTTTTTCAAATGGTTTCTATGATGTTCTTTTTTTAAAAAATGTGAAACATTTGAATATCGACTTTCAATTGTTTTTGTTATTCAATTTAGACAAGAAAGATGGATTATGAGGCAGCCATTTTTCGTATTTTCTTATTTTATTGATTTGACGCAAGTGAAACAATCGCCCTAACCTAATATCACTCTCGAATCTTCCACCGACTTCACTCGTATCGCGCACACACGGATTGATTTATAAAGGCACGTTTTATTGTACCCTCTGCCCGGGCCTTATCTCGTAATTAACCCAGCCGGGTCTTAATCCCGCCAAACGGGGTGGAAACTGGCCTAGAACCCGTGCCCACTGTGCTGACTAAACTCGTTTATACTTGACGTTATCCTGTTTGCTCTTTGCCGCCAGGTTTCTGATTTAAGAATGATATGACGAGTGATACAAGTATTTTAATACATTTACAAACAGCCGACCGTACTTGACTATTTACTTTCTGAGATGTAAGGTTTGTGAAACATTTTTATATGGAATGTCGAGTTGTGAAATGAAACATTTACATTGCGTTGCTTGTTGTTTGAAAATTTGTTTAATAACTATCGGTCATTCGAAGCGGACCCCTTACAAGTACTTGCCACTTGATCACGCTGCCATATTCAACACCTTTATTTAATTGACTGATGTTTTCATCTCTCTCTATGTTGCTTCTCTGCAGTTTTCTTGCTTTATTCATGAAGGACTTTACACTAGTCAAATTATTGTCTCAATCTTAAAAGTTTCAACACTTATTGATATTTTTAAGGCTGGTCTCTGCTAACCTCTCTGAGATACAGGCGTGAGTTGTTGCATATTATGGTTGATGGCAATTTACATTTCCGCCACTTTACTGATAATTTATATATACTAGAAAGATAATCAATAGGCCGTCAATTGTACTGTATGTTTGTAAATTTATAATGTTTGTGTTTTTCCTGGTACAAAAAGAATATTCTTATTCTTATAATTTATTTTTAAATACTTTATTTCCATTCATTGAGCCTAGGTATACAGATAAACAAATCATCGACAGCAAGTCCTTAAAATACGGGAATAATGTTTATCAAGTTGTTATCGTCCTGGGGTCATTCATTCATCTCATTTATTTAACAAATATATTATGTGTTAATGAAAATATTAACCAGCGACCCTCTCTATTGTTCCAGGGGTGGTGTTAGCCTAAGATGGTGTTGGCGCTGGTGGTGGGAGTGTTGTGCTTGTGGGGCCGCGTGAGCGTCGCCAATCCCGAGGCGAAGCGGCTGTACGACGACCTACTCTCGAACTATAACCGACTCATCAGGCCCGTGGGGAACAACTCCGACCGGCTGACCGTCAAGATGGGGCTGCGGCTCAGTCAGCTCATCGACGTTGTAAGTACCCTAGAGCTTTCTTGCAGTTCATCTGCAACCAGTTGGTCTGCGTGTCAGATGTCATTGGCACTGCAGTCGCCTTAGTTCGTTCGAGTTCTGTTTTCCTTTACGGTCACCAGTTTCCTCAATCAAAGCACTATCTGTTACTGTAAGCCGACTTGGCATCTTTGGAAGCCCGACATTGATAGAATCTTTGGAATGCCACAAGAGAATTCGAATCTTCGAATAAAAGCGATTCCGATATTAAGTTAATGAGATTTGAATTTAATTGCACCAGGGCGTTAATGCGTTGTAGTACAATATACCTTATATTATGTTAATGCCTTGCGATACAGTGACAACAGCATATTGCAGCCCTTATAAGTCCCACTGCAGGGCACGGCCTTTTCTTAGAGAGAGAGTATGAGCTTAGTCACCACGCTTACCCCCGTCGAATGGCAATTTCAAGCGCTGCGGCATGTGAACACCACAGGCACTCAGGTTTCCTCGCGATACTTTCCTTCACGATTTGCAAGTGGTAGGTACTGCTATCACACACTCACAAATGTGCGTAACTTCGAAAACAAAGACATTTAGTAGTAAGCTCGACTTTGTACAAATTTGTTTTAGTACAATAAATAATTTTTAAATAATTGTTTCATTCAGTGCATACAGTACTAGGTTAGCATATCTTACCCGGCGTCAGTGCTAAATGCCATGACATGTGTGTGATAGGCTATGAGCTATCATGATATCCATACATCAAGTAAGCTCTTACTTAATATTTATTTCTCACATAACATAAGTAGCCTGTATACGTCCCACTGTCTGAGCTATTCACATTAGGCACAGGCCTTCTCTCAGGGAGAGAGTATGGGCTTAATCACCACGCGTGCTCACCGCGGATCGGCGATTTCAAGCGCTGAGGTTTGTGAATAGCTCAGACAGTCAGGTAGACACTCATTTATTTCTTGATTTTCAATAATTAAGTGTAAATGAAACGTGTTATGTGAGTGACGGAAATCCTGAATAATTTTTTAAAGTATCGATAAAATTAATGCATTTACAATAATGAGAATTTACAACTTGTGTTTAGTGGTTCAAATAAAAAACGTTGAAAACTAGTTTTGGTTTTGTGTTATTCCAAATAAAAGTATAATTTAAAAAAAGACCTTATACGTACTTTTATAATCTTAAGTTGTAAACACAGCTTTATATCCCTCAAGCTATTTCTATTGAACTAATACCGGCACACGAAAAGTCAGCTTCCGTTGCAAAAGCAATTTAGAACATTCAAATGAGAGATCTAACACTCCTAGAATCAGAGATCCTAAACTAAAGCTCAGCTATTAAATTTTAATACGTATAAAATAGCCGCGTCTGACCGAGGTCGAATTGGATTTGTGCTTACTTGTCCACAACTGTACCCAATCTGATGTACTTAGTTAACAAAAAAAAAAATGGTATTTAATTGTATTTGTGTGTCGAGATTAGACAATAGATTCTTTCGTTTCTTCAGAGCTCTTTGGAAAGTTAAAGGTTTTTGATGCATAGACCCGCGGTTAACAGTTGGTAGGTTTTTAAGTATCGAAAATTGCCGTACTACCTACAAACTTAACTTCGCAGTTGAAAATAATCGTCCCTCATATATTCGAACTGCAAACATAAGATTTTTAGTATTTTAGGAGGAGTTTTTTTTTATTCAGCCTCTTTTGTGTCCCAGTGCTGGGCAAAGGCCTCCCCTCCTGCGTTCCATCTCTCCCTGTCATTCCGGCAAGAGTGCATTTAGGTCGCCTCGCCACCTTCGCTTTCGTCTACCGCGACGTCCGGTGTCCATTTTGCGAAATTTTGGCCCACCTATCTGAGCTAATACGGCAGACATGGTCAGCCTAGTCCCACTTAATTCTGGCGGTTCGCACCCCCAACATTTGCAATTTTAGTTTTAGTTTTTTTTAAACAACAATTAATTTAATATTAAATAATTTAAAAAGTAATGAATTATGGCTTCAATAGTCAAACAACAATATATGTTGTGTTCTCTATATCTATCTATCAATCTATATTTGTATATTATGCTCTATTGAAAAAAGTTCTATTTTCTGAAATATTTCTTATTGCTTGTACTGTGAGGTCTTGGTTCTTGCCAATTTTCATGATTCTAGGACAACGAAAAGTGCCTTATATTTATTAATAGTTAGTACACACATGATTTACTTTTGATTGCATTGTCTTAAAAGCTTGAATTTGTGTTACCTTCAAGGGACTGTGAACCTTAGTAGATTACATTACATTCATTTTGATAGATCTATTTACCCGAGACCAAGTATCTTGCCACTCGGACGCATGTGAAGACGGACAGACGGGTGGACGAAAAATAAAGTGAGATCTGAAACACAAAATTTACAACTATCAACAGTTTATTAAAAAACTGTTAACCTACGAGAATTTCTTTTTATTTATTTATTTTATTTTATTTAGAACACAAAACTGGTAACAGACACATTTACCAAATTTTGCATACATTACAGATCAGACCTAGCCTATGTCCCTAACTTGTGTAGCATGCATTTAGTTCATGCAAGTATTCGGTTATTTAATGCAGAAGTTTGACTCTTTCCACTAATCCAAATCCGATGCTCGATCAGTTCAGTATATACCCTGACATACAGATTTCATAAAAGGTCCAATCAAATGAATGTTTTCATCAGACGGGTTTCAGACCCAAAATAGTATGTGCCCGAATCGGTCGGCTTTTCCGGCGATTCGTTTGGAATCCCTTCATTTAAAAAGGATTTAGTTCGAGACCCTGTTACAAAAGTTATATCTGTCTCTTTCTACATTTTGCTAACGAGATTATATGCATGTACATATTTAGTGTACCAAAGTTCGCGAGAGGTTTTAATGAGGGAGTGTAAAATATTATAAGGTTCCGTCCAAACCCAAGTAACATTTTGAAAAAATGGTATAGACACGTGGAAAAAAAATAAACGGAATTAGGGTTATAATTTTGTGACTTTGTTTATAATGATAACTTCCACACAATACAATCACTTGACCTGGTCCCAAACTAGGATACCCTGTGCTATGGTAACCGGAAAAGGACATTACAAACATAAAAATACGCCCAGACAAAATACACAAAGACCTCTGTTTTGGTAGCTAAGCGCCTTAACGGCTAGACCAACGAGGCAGTCGTTAGATATTATGCATCCCTTGTAAAACAACTATGGTGTTATTTACAAAAACACGGTTCCTCTAAAACACTCCTTAAACGTATTTCCCTCGTTATGTCTCCACCACAGACTATTTATACGACTTTCATGGAGTGTTTTAAAGAATCGTGCTTTTACATGTAACACCACTAATATTTAACAGAAGCCTGTACTTTGAATTAACAAAATTATCTCCACTTAAAATTGATGAAATTGAAATTTAATCTGAAAGTTTTCATCATCATCAGCCTATGCTTGTCCACTGCTGGACAGTATAAAAATATATAATAATAGGCTAAACTTACGGAATACATTTGGGACAAACAAAATAATCTATTTTCTGGTGTGTACTATAAAGGATGTTCTTTGCTTATCTTATCTTATATTCTATAACCTAATATTTTATTTTCCTTATAGGTATAAGTCATTTTCTGTGCTTGTTTAATCAAGGCTTATATTGTTGCTTTCGTTTCTAGTACCGATTTTATAATAATACAATAAAATTTATTTCAAATAAAAAGAGTCATAACAGTGTAAAATTGGTTTAAATCTATCATATTTTTATTTGAACTAGGTTAAAAAATAACCCGCATCTCACGCGTCTTATTGGCTAAAATTTACAGTGTAATATAATGTCACTAAACTTTGGCCTTTGCTTCTACGTAATGAGATGATTTATACAGCGACCAGTGGCACCTTCACTCACACTAGATGGGTGAAATGACCACTAGCACGCTGCAGTCCCTGGGCCATTGTTTTGAATGTAATGTCGCAAAGAGCAACATTAATGTTAATATCTCGTTCAGAAATAAAACATTTCTTAATTATTGAAAGAAACAATTTGTAACAATTTAGAGAATGTTTCCGTGTTTGAATACACGCGTATTCATACGTGAACGCGACTTTATTCATGGAACGCTCTAACAATGTGTCTAGAAAGTTTAAATTGAATGAAAGTTGAATTGGTGTGTCGCTCCGTTTTGACTTGTTGCTAATGGTAGTTTGTGGAAAATTGTAAGCTAAAAAAGCATAATCAGGTGCACTAAATTCAACTGTGGCATTGTTTTTTTAGGTATTTGTTGATACAGTAGTACATACACTACGTAATTCAAATGTTTATGCTTGGTTACCACAGCTTAAAAACTTGGATCAGCATGTACATTAAATCAGAATGCAATAACAAAATATGATGTAACGTAAGTTGCGATACAATTCTGTTTGCTTTACAATTTTTTTATCTACAAACACAGATTTATCTCAGAAATATCGCAGCCTACGCAAAGCTTATAACGTAGGCGGCTACGCCGTAGCAAGCTGCTGCGTTGGCGTAGTACTCGATTGTGTAGGTGCGAGGCGTTTGCGGGGGCGCTTAATAAAACTGCGCTCCTTCACAAATTACTGCTATGAAAGTATACCATCACCTTGAATTAAAGTTTTCCTAGTAATATTAAATTCATTGTGGTCTAGGTTGGTTTCCGAAATTCATTAATTTTGTTCTTTAAAGTATGTGAATTAAAACTTCTACCAAAAATCTAGTACTTTTGTAAGTGGGCATGGTGTAACAAAATCCTCATTTATATCTCGGAGTCAAATTCAAACAGAAAATTTTGAATTTGCAAAAAAAATTATCAGCTGATATTTTTTCGTAATTTTAAAGTGTCCAAAAGCAAACAATATTTGTTTAGACGTGCAAAACCTCAATTTTTTATGTATATGGGTTTTTTTTTGTGCCTTGTACGGTTTATTTTGAATATTTTAAAGCTCCAATGAATAGTAAACAGTAAACATTTTTCTTTGACTTGTTGGAATGAAAATAGACAAAAAATATGTTCTTACGAAATCTTTCATCATCATCATCAGCCATTTGACGCCCACTGCAGGACATAGGCCTCCTTCGCAGTTTTCATAACCATGAGGGGTTTTGCCATAATCACCACGCTTGGCAGGCGGGTTGGCGATCGCAGTATGCGGTTGTAATCTCAGGAAGACGCAGCTGCCCGTCTCCGGGTAATTGATTTCCTTACTCGCCTTCTATGACAATGGAGAGACGCTATTTTTAATCCGGCGCCACACGGATGCTTACGAAATCGTTACAATCAAAGTACTCTATTGAACCTAAGACAAAATAAGAATTTCAATACCTTCACACACTTTTTGATCAGTTGAAGCATTTTAGTAGTTATGGTAGGACAAATAAATAGTCAAACATGTATACCCTAAATTCATTACACTACTTTTGCGTTGACGTGTAAAAACACTAAGTACTTAAAAGAAAAACTTACTTAAACAAAAATCATCATTACCTTCACTCCGCAAATTCCGTTATCGACGAAACTTTCCCCATCAAAGCAATTGGAATGGCGCATCAAACGAAAATAGACCTAAATTATTGCCCGATTCAGCACAAAATCCACTCTCCTCTGTTTACCGTCGATTTAACAGAAACAAAAGAGACTCGACCAATAACAAATGGTCCATCCATATGGCACGGTTAGGTTGAGTAAAATATATCGATATACAAAAATGTCGATATTTTTTCTTAAAATATTCGATATTTAGAGTCAATATTTTTAATCTACATAATTATAGAGATTCAATATCAATTCTTCTCGAGTAGTGCATAAACGCCTCTTTCTCGTAAGATAAAAAAATATGTGTAGAGACGGTTAACGGTAGTCAGTTGAGCAACGTGTATATAAGTAAAATTGCGTACGATAAATGGGGGGGGGGGTATGTATTAAAATCGATATTTTTTGTACAAACACAGCTCCATGTCCTATTTTAGAATATTATATCAGAAGCTTAAAAGTATCTCTTTAGTTTGAATTGGTGGTGTTTTAATATCCGAATTTCAATTTGAAATTTTCATGTCTTTCAAAAATACTTTTGTGTAACTAGTGGTTTTGGGAAAAAGTATAACGTACAGTTTTTTTGCATTTAACAAGTATTTGAGAAATAAAGATATTATATTCATCAATATTTTAGTAGCTTGCCCATCTCTATGGCACGGATGACCCTCGTTACCTTTGCGGGCGAGTTTAATCTTTGACGCTGCGACGTTAAGAACCAATTTAGCATTTCAGCTGCGGTCCGCTCGGTGTAATTTAGTGTGGTCTGATATCTGTCGATTTGGAAAGCCAGTTGAAATTTTGGCTACAGTCTGCACATCCGTTGTTGTCAGGTTTCTACCTTCCCTTTATTTTTTGTTTGGCGAAGAGATTGTGTTTAAATTTGTGTGGGCGAGTGTGGTTTTAATCCTGTCGGTTTTTGTTTAGCCATTTCGTACGATTTTTATTTACCACGATGAGAGTTTGAATTTGAAGTTTAAGGCTGGGTTCTCCGAGCGCAATGGATTTGTACGGGACTTACCACCGGTTTCTCGTACACTAACAAGCTTGTCAGTGATTAACAGCTGTCAGTGATTTTTTTGTATGCACTTTGGTCAATTGACAGCTGTTAACAGTAGATTAACAGCGTGCTAGTGTACGAGAAACTGGGGGTTATTGCGCTGCGCGAGCGAATAGTTGGAGAAAAAGTAGACATTGTTGAAATTAGAAATCCTAGAAGAAGCCTACTTTAAAATTTGTATTACAAAAATGAATTATGTGGTAGTACGAGTACGTAGTACGGAACTACTGTGTGCGGGTATTATTCCCAACTAGCCAATTTTTCTTGTACAAAATTCCACGCGTTAATGTCTTATTACTAAAATAACTCATGCTCACATTCTCTCCTTGTGAAAACAAAATTACTTCCGCGCTCACATGACGGGCTTCGTTGTTAAGCCTGAGGAGATTCAAAACGGAAAAAAATCCTATTAAAATCTTATTTTATCACTGAGAAAATGCAATTTTCCAGGCTTTCGCGGCAGCCGCTCGGTCCCACACTTTTAATGCTAGTTTACACGAGGTCTCTTGATTTCATTCGATATTTGCATCTATTATGTTTGTGACAAAGAGTACCATGCATACATACATACATACATAAATTGACGCCGGTATTCCAGAGGGGTAGAGAGAGACCAGGGACTGCTACTTGCCACGATCCTGACAGATCACTTTCGCGACTACCATGCGTTGCGCTAAATAGTCACTTGGCTAAAATTTATACGACTAAAGCCTTTGCATGCCTCTCTTTTTAGGGTTCCGTACCTAAAGGGTAAGGGACCCTATTACGAAGACTCCGCTGTCCGCCCGTCCGTCCGTCCGTCTGTTACCAGGCTGTATCTTATGAACCGTGATAGTTATACAGTTGAAATTTTCACATATGATGTATTTATGTAGCCGCTATAACAAATAATACTAAAAACAGAATAAAAGTAATATTTAAGGGGGCTCCTGTACCACAAACGTGATTTTTTTTGCCGTTTTTTTTTCTCGATATTAATAACGGCAACAGGTAGACGCTTGAAATATTCAAACTTTGTATAGATAATGGTTCTGTACCCTTCGTGCGCGAGTCCGACTCGCACACGCCCGGTTTTTTTTTTAAATGCTGCTATAACGTTTTAAAAACAGTTTAGGTAAAATAAGTAATGAATGTTGATGAAGCGAAATAGGTTTACCAGGCTGTTGGCAAGTGAAAACCCAGATCTCTGAGTTTCGTTGTTTCTTTCGGTAATTTAACTATTTTAGTTCGTTTAAATGGAGATCAAAATTGAAAGAAATGAAATATTCGCGCGGTTCGAAGGCGAGTACCGAAATTTCGTGTGAAGTAATGCAGGTATGGCACCAGGGTAGGTTTTGTTCGTTTTGATCTAGGATTTGCAGAACGTTTGCAGTCCGCCCGCTCCAAAGCTCTATTGTAATGCACATTTCTTGGTGAGCGCGTTGCTATTAAGGAGATACAGTGCTGCTCAAAACAAAGTAAAATGGCGTAAAAATATTTCGTGATAAAAAATCTAACAAACGGGTAATCGTACTTTTGAGTTCGCTGGGTTTGTAAATGCTTCACTAGGAAAGCGATGTTTAATGCTTATTTACACGTTGACATAGATAGTTGAAATGTGATCCCGAAACTCACTTTAAATCTACCAAAGTAGTACGTATAATTCGGTATTTGACAAAATATCAAATGAGTTACTTTTAAAACGGATTTTTGTATAAAAATACTGGCTTATGAAGTCACATTTCAGAGCATGTTTTTTATGTTTAATCTATTTAAAAATTGTAATAACTAGTAATTGACTAAAAGAGATACATTTTCTGAGATATTTTGTAATTTTTGTTTTAATCGAGCATATGAAATAATTTATCGTTGATCGTGTCAAATACCGTATTGTAATATTAAAAGAGCAACAAAGGAAGCAAGGAAGGACGTTGATTTGTTTATTTTGCAGGAACATTAAAAACATGTTTCATGCAACACAAAAATAACGGAATAACTAAAAGACATAACAAATACATATTATTATTAAGCTCGCCTATTCACAAATGTTTATATTGTGTAATGAAGAAATTCGAATCGTTTTTCAACTAACAGAAACGTGTGTGTGGTTTTTTATATTTTCCACCTATACAACATTTGAATATTTCAAGCGTCTACCTGTTGCTGTTATAGGCTCATTACGCTTTAGGTACGGAACCCTAAAAAGTACTTTGAGTTAAATTTCAAGCGATACGTTAACCCTGAGTGAAGCTATATCCCCTTTATATTTTGGCAGTTATTTGGCAACACGTTCACAGCTAGGAAGAAAGCTTTTTGGAGGATCAGTGTATGCCTGCTGAATACAAATTCTCAACCATCTGTATACTACGTGCCCGGCAAACTTCTGCTGGATGGAAACAAACTATTGATAGAAATGCTAATATTGTTTTTTATTTTAATTTATTGAGAAAGGCAAACAGATTCGTTATAAGTAAACAGAATGACGTAGGTAATTATTTCAAAACTTAAATATTTACATCATTATAACTTAAAATTGTATTCTTATGTGTCTTTGGGATAAAACTTAATAACAGTGCATACTTCGCATATAAAAACCATTACAAAAACTGTTCCCAAAAAAAAATCTATTGAAATAACTGTTTGCGCGATAATAACAAAAAATACTGAGGTCAAACGCTGATTATTTTTTAGTTGTTCATTACAACTTAAATTTTAAGTTCATTGAGTCATCATCATCCGCCATTTGACGTCCACCGCAGGACATAGGCCTCCTTCGTGGTTTAACCGTAACCATGAGGGGTTTTGCAATAATCGCCACGCTTGTCAGGTGGGTTGGCGATCGCAGTATCCGGTTGGAATCTCAGGAAGACGCTGCTGCCGGTCTCCTAGTAATTTATTTCCTTAGTCGCCTTCTACAACATGCGCGGAAGGAAATGGAGTGACGCTATTCTTAATCTGGCGCCACACAGATTCATTGAGTTCATTGAGTAAACATTTGTTGTTATAATGAAAAATTGGTGCTCCCGTTGTTCACCTAGAACAAAACTTAGCAAGTTACAATAATCTGAAATGACTAACGTGAAGTCTTATTATGTGACGTCGATACAGCAGTTTTTATTTATAAAAATGCCTTTTAATCACAACTTTGGTGTTCGAATTTTGAACACAGCAATATATTTGACCTCCATCTCAATGCTCATACAACCTCCTTGCGCAAAAAATACTCGATACAAACTCGTTGCGCAAAGAATACTCGACACACAAACTCTTTGTGCAAACGACTCTTTGAGATTTGACTGGTCGATATTTGCGACAAGGAGTTTAGCATTAGAATAAAGAAAATTACTCTTTATTTTAGTGATTGCTCCTATTTTAATTAATTTGACCTTCCTTTTTTCTTCATTAAATGTATTTTCGCTTAAATTATTTCTTTTTCTCGCAGTCATGGTATAAAGTTTAAGATGCAACACTTGAATAAAGTAAGGATTTACATTGAGGGCCATGAATCAATCGTGTCGCTCAGGATGCTATCACTTGAATCACTCGCTACGCGCCCGTGATTCAATCATTATGAATCACTCCCTACGGTCGTGATTCAGTCGTTAGAATCCTTCACTTGCTCGTGATTCATCTATGGCCCTCGCTTTAAAGCCGTCCTTTATTCACTAATTACATAATATCACTTGCCTAAGGAATGATGTGCCATCATCATCGTTATCATCATCATCATTAATATAAGAGTTGTTCAGCATCCTACACGCGCTCCAATGTTAAAGGAACCAGGCGGTGAACGAATTGGCCTGTAAATTGTAAATAAAATTTAAAAAATATATATATTGCCCAAAAAACAAACAAAAAACACACACGAAATAAAAAATAAAGAAAAATATTATAGGAAGAGTTCGGCAAAAGTAAAGTAATGTTTTGAACACGTCGCACAGAACTTTTTATACAATGAAAGACTTCAAATCTTGCAAAAATACACGTAGGTACTCTTCTATATTTATATTTTAGCTTCGCTTTTCTTCTTTGCATCTCAAATAACATCAATACATTTCGGTGCCTTGAAAGTAGTACATTTGGTGTGGGACACCTAAAACGGCTGTTTTTGGCATAAATGTTATCTAGTCCCAGGTTTTTGATCCTAGATTTTTTGTCGTGGGTCCAACCAATCACTGTTGATATGATTGAAAGATTGTACAGACACTTTTTCCAAATACGATCTGTAAAAGATATCTTTTTTTTTCACTGGTGGCCCGCTGGATCCCATTAGGTAATTGAAATATCCAGTTTCAGCAAGCAACTTGTGTCAACTGAAAACTTTTCATCAGATATAAATTTAGAAAGCTTTCCTTGAAAATATTTCAACTTAAAAGTTTCAATGGATAGTACATTATTGTATTAAGTTTCACCAAGTGTTATTTACATATCTTTAGCGGTCTGGAAGTGTCGAACGAATGGCGAAATGCTTATAAGTATCTTTCTTTTTAGTTCGGAAAATATTTATTTATTTTATACTTGAAGTGAAAGTGCAATACGACGGACTTAATGATATGAGCATTGTCTGTCAGTCAAACGCAGGATGTGGAAATGTTTTGAAATACAATTTTAAAAGATACATAGTGTGTGATTAAATAAACATGAACAACATAACATAAACTCACGCCTGTATCTCAGAGGGGTAGGCCGATATCAGGGATTGCCACTTGCCACGATCTTGACAGATTACTTTCGCTTCATCAACCTTCATGCACGTTCGTTAGCCTTTGCATGCACGCACGCTGGTATCCTAAAATATCCCCTATTTGGTTGAAGTATGTCCACCTGGGATGTCCCTTACTGGTCCTTCCACCCACATTCGCTCGATATATTTGTTTCGTCAATCTTTCATCCTCTCCGCAAAAATGTAAATATACATATAACATAATGAAATTAATACACGAAACCTCACTATCACTATAACGTATACATATATCTATACTAATAATAAATCTGTAAGGGTCGGTCATGGAGTAAGTTAGTTTGTTTTCAGAGATATTGTGTTTATAGGCTCAATATATGATACTGAAACTAATTTCACGATTTTTAGAATTTTTTTCTGTATGTGTGTATGTATGTATGTATGTTCCTCCATAACTCTTAAACCAATTATCCGAATTTGATGAAATTTGGTATAAAAACATATAGACATCTGGGACACAGGATAGGCTATTTAAATTTTAGCTCCAGTTATGATAAGACGTGGCCCCCATACAAATGCTTCGTAAAAATCGAAATGTACGCGAACGGAGTCGCGGGCACAGCTAGTCATTTAAATAAAACATGGTATTTAAGTAAAACATACATGTTACTCACTTTGTACATACTCTGATCCCTAAACACCGGCACAATATGCCAAGCTACCTACAACATATTTCACAGAACATGCTTCACAAAGGCTACATTCTTACACGGCGTAGCAAGGCTACAAAGTCACTACTATAATAGGAAATTTACTGCAAATACGCACCTCGGGGCTCCCGGCGATGTTCAACAGAAAGTCAAATCAGTACTTGGGAAATGAAGCTTATAATAACTTCCACACAACAATTTTAACTAATCCTTGTCTAAAACTAGGATACCCTAAGCTATGATAACCAGACAGTGATATCAAAAACATCAGAAAACAAACGAACAACCATACTTTGATTTTACTGTATGTGTACAAATCAAAGTATGGCGATCCCCGACGGGAATCAAACACACGACTTCTGTTGTTGGCGGTTCACGAATGAAGCATGATAGCGCTCAATAAATTTAATTATAAACGTTCAACATAACTTACAAATATTGATTTTAATTTTAATTCAATAATACAATATAATCTCAACTCAAATAAAGACAGTACGAAACAGAAGTAAACCTCATAATAACAGTTGTTTGTATTATTGATTAGAATAATCACATGTCTACGAAAGTACTAAGCTAAAATTCTGTAGTAGCAATTCTACGCTTGGAGCGCCTAGCAGATGGTTCCCGAATGCTTTGCGCGGGAATGCTGCTCTACATAATATAATAGTTGCTTTATTTAACTAGTTTTACATACTATTACGTCTTAAGACTGTTCTTATGTGGAGCATGCTGTCTCGGTCATACAATTTAAAAAAATTATGTTTTAAAAATATGAGTAAACTTTTGATAAATGTGGTCTGAGGGTTTGATGTATAATTTAATTATGGACATTTTAAATATATAATATTTTTGTTTTCCTAGACGTAGTTTTAATAAAGAAAAGTTGTTTCCAAAATTATTAATTTTGGGATCAAATTTGCTCATTCAAAAACTTAGTACAGCATAAGAAAAATATGCCTTGAATATCCGCAATGTAATTATCCATCAAACCTTCAGATTGCATTCACCAAAAGTATACTAATTTTATTACAATTACAAAAAAATGTAATTGTCCGGGCGAGACAGCATGCTCCACGTAATTTGCTCATTTATAAACTTAGTACAGCATAAGAAAAATATGCCTTGAATATCCGCAATGTAATTATCCATCAAACCTTCAGATCACATTCACCAAAAGTATACTAATTTTATTACAATTACAAAAAAATGTAATTGTCCGGGCGAGACAGCATGCTCCACGTAATAACAGTCTGAAGGTGATCGCACATTTATCAGCAACGTACGCGCCGCATCCGCTAAACGCGTCGCATTTCTTGATAGACTCGTGCCGTACGCGAATCCTTTCTATGGCCAACAATTTTTGCAGTGCTTTCTTACCCCTGGTGTGAAACAGTGTGGTGGCATTGATTGAGCTGTGGAAAAAAGGGTTGTAATAGCCTGCTTATTGGCATTAGGCCCGAATGAGGTAACACTGAGTACCAGCACGCGTCGTACGCGCCGCGTTATATGACGTCTTCAGTATGCTTCTCACTTTACGAAATGCGGCGCGTACGGTGTGGGTGAAACGTATTGCATACAATCAGTGCATGCAACGAATTCTAAAATGCGGTGAGTACAGCGCTTGCAGCGCGTACGTTGCTGACAAATGTGCGATCACCTTTAAACAGTTATATTGTATCTACAATGAAACATTCATGTACTTAACGAAGTATTTATATACTGCGGTGGAGCACAAAAGGACGGTAATGAGTTTGGCTCGTATATATATGCAATTTCCCTTTTTATGTACAATAAAGTGCTCTCTATCTATCTATGTTAGACCGATTCTACGTTCCTTCATAACTCGTTAACCAAAGGTCAGATTTTGATGAATAAGATCTCAATTGATTCATCTTGTTCGCGATATGTCTTAAATTAAATTATATTAGGCTAAACATATGACGGGCTCGCACTTGCCTCAGTCTCGTCTTATTATAAATAATAGTAATCATCATCATCATCAGCCATTTGACGCCCACTGCAGGACATAGGTCTCCTTTGTGGTTTTAATAAACATGAAGGGTTTTGCCGTAATTGCCACGCTTGGCAGGCGGGTGGGCGATCGCAGTATGTGGTTGGAATCTCAAGAAGACGCTGCTGCCCGTCTCCTGGTAATTGATATTCTTAGTCGCCTTCTACGACATCCACGGAAGGAAATAGAGTGACGCTATTCTTAATCCGGCGCCACACGGCAAACACAATCACTTGTCCTGGTCCCACACTATGGTACCCTGCGCTATGGTAACCAGGCAAAGACATCACAAACAGGGAACATGTATATACACTCAGACCATTGTGGCCATGCGTACAAATGTACGGTGGCCCCAAGTGGGATTCGAACCTACGACCTCCAGCACGGTCATCATCATCATCATAATCAGCCGGTGTCAGTCCACTGCTGGACATAGGCCTCTCCCAAGACATGCCACTGAGCCCGATCTTCGGTTCTTCTTTTCCAGTCACTGCCCACCGCTTTGCGAATGTCGTCGCTCCACCTGGTCACAGGGCGTCCTACGCTACGCTTGCCGATTCGCGGTCTCCACTCTAGAGCCAGTCTACCCCAACGGTTATCGGTCCTGCGGCAGATATGACCAACTCACTGCCACTTCAGTTTGCTAATCCGTTTATCATCATCACCATCAGCCATTTGACGCCCACTGCTGGACATAGGCCTCCCTCACGGTTTTTCTAACCATAAGGGGGTTTGCCATAATCGTCACGCTTGGCAGGCGAGTTGGCGATCGCGGTATACGGTTGGAATCTCAGGAAGACGCTACTGCCCGTCTCCTGTTAATTGATTTCCGTTCAGCTATATCGATTACGTTAGTTCTCTGGCGAATTATTTCGTTTCGGATTCGATCCCGCAGAGAAATACCGAGCATAGCTCTCTCTCCAGCATGGTAAACAGACGTAATGCCGCTAGCCCAGAGAGGAGTCAAATATTTTTTTATTAATTTAAATAATTCAGGAGTTGCTATGTTCATGATTTATTATAGTATGAATTCTGTTTTGTCTTTTGGAAGATGAAGTTATATTGATGGTTAGTCTCATTTTAACGTAATACTTATTGATATATGAATGATTTAATTTAATGAACTCGTTAGTGTATTTGTACTTTATTCAATTTTATAGAGACGTCCAACCCTATTTGTAATTGTTATTATTTAATACTTATTATATCAAACATTTAACAGGGACTTGCTGAAAATCAGCGTTGTGTCTCACACAACATTTGAATCGTGTGATTTTAAAACAACACAAGTCACATGTGTTTTTAAAATAACACTTGTTCATTTTTTTTTAAATTAAATTGTTTACACCTACCTATTGATTTACATTAGTAAAAAAAATTGTAGTTTATTCATACAGAAATTAACATAATATGCTAAAATATTGCTGTTGTAGATATTAGTATTTGAATAAAACAGTTTTTTCTATTTCCTGACAAGTTGTAATGAAAGGACATGTGTCGTTTTAAAATCACACGATTCATTTATGCTGAGCAAACTTTTTTATAAATATCCCTAAGTTTAGAATTATTTATATTATTATGATTTTTTTTATGTAGTGTTATGTGATAATTTTTTTTTTCAATTTCAAATACGTCTTAGGCTACGCATATGACGGGCTCGCACTTTCCGCAGTCTCATCTTATTCTAAATATGAGCCCAACAGTAAGATTCTTTTGCAGTTAGTCGGTAGCACAACCTTTAGTCTTGTCCTTGTCATCCCACGTGGGTTCTCCTGTGACGACGTCGTCACAGGTCACTTAAATTTTTTCTTTGACGTCATAGATGGCTCTACAGTATAATAGTAAACGATGCAGCTGTCCTCCGTACACATAGGTGTATTGGCTAAATACGTAATTTTATGTACAGGCGACAGCAGGTCAACTTTTACTTTTTTGTCGCAAAGTCATCTTAACATAACTGAGTGGAGTAGGTACATGTATGCTAAGGTTGACGTGCTGTTGAGTGCATCTCAAGGATTTACAAAAAAAAATTGCTGTTTTATTTATTCTATTTTGTACTTTAATGACAAGCATCGACACAGACTTTTGAAATTCATCCTTTAATAATGAAAAAGCAGTAACCGACAGTGACGTGAGCTATTTTTGTGAAACCGGTAACTTAAGGATAATCCACATAACAACAAACCGACGACGTGTGGTAGCAATGATACAAACTAAAATAAACCCTAAATACATCGAAAGTTAGAGACGACATTTTCTTGACTCTAACGGCGTTATTTATAAAACAAGATTCTGAAATACTCCTCAGCTCAGAGGCAGTTTAAATAATTTGTGCTTACTTCTTTCCCTTTATCACAGGTTATTTATACTTACTCTGAGGAGTGTTTTAAGGAATCGTGTTTTTGTAAACAAGAGTGTAGGTTCGTAAGTATTTAAGGACTATTTTAAATTGATATGAATAAACCTATATTCTGCCTAACAGATCTCTATTCGGTTGCATTAAGGGTCCTCGTTCGCATGTTGTAACCATTTTAAAATAATCAGACAGTCTTAAAAATGTGGTCTTTGAAGGAATGGGTTTGAAAATTAAATTAAACTTTGCTTTTGACAGAGAAAAGAGGCGTAAGAAGAGGGCCATAATAATATTTCCACTTTGTTTTCAAGCAACAACTAAGTATATGAAAATATAAATATCAAAATTCCCGTATGTTTTGTCCAAATTTATGAAAAATAAACTCAGTCTATTGCGACCGAGAGAGATGCAGAAATATAATATGCAGCTTTAAAACCCAAGTTTTGTACATCCTCACACCGAATATTCACTATTGTATCTTCTAGCACGTGTGATATAAGAGCTAGTTTCGAATGCAAAAGTTTTCTTCCAAGTATCGCTTGCTGTACGTGGGATCGCTTCACGAATGCGCTTGGGGACACATTAGGGAACTTGACACTGTAGTAAGACCTTACAGCGAAGCTCGTGGGATGCCTTGAAATAAGGAAAATAGCGGAAGATGTAGCGGGACGAACAGGCTGAGCGTTTGTAGAATTTTAATTGGATTTATCTTTATGTATCCCGAAATTCTAAGGGAGTGGTAAGTTTCCCAGTTTGCTTGCAAGAATATATTTCATATAATATTCCATAAACTAACGCAGAGATCAGATTTGGCCACTTGCCACAACTTGACAAATTTCGATATGTTCTCGCGCAGTTTCATAATTCATAACTTTATTGCGACCATGTAATTGCTAAGATGTTACAATTAGTTTGTTTCATACATGATCCCTACTTAGGGCACAGTAACTTTTGAGTAGCATTTTATTTTACCATTTGGTAATGCATCCCTTATTTTGTCAACATATATCCCCTTGGGGCATCCTCTACCATCCCTTCCGTTCACGTTTGCTCGATTACAATAATATAAAATAAATAAATCTTCGTCTCCTATATTATATTTCACCGAAAGGGACATAACGATGCAATTAAGATTTATTTATTTCAATATCTTAAATTATTCAAAGGCTAATTAAATAAATTTCAAGTACGGGCGAAAATAATTAAAATGTCCTTTTGCCTTAACTAATACCTCGACTAAAACTATAGGGTGTAATACAATCCCTACATCAACGAGGAAATGGGATTTTTAATTTGTCGATATGAACAATTTTCATCAAGTGATAAGCATACAAATATTTGGATGCATTCACTTAACAAAATTTAATAAACATTTACATATGCACCGTATCCGCCCTCAATTAAAAACTTGTGATACTTTTAAATCAAATCTCACTCAAAAGAAGTTGTAGGTATAGCCAGTAACACACACGTTGAAAATCGTATTCTTGAAGAACAACGAACTGGTGTTTAAGCTGTACGAAATGGAACCCGTATAACACTTCAATACTTCACGGCACTTTACAAGCATTCATTATTTATTTCCGCCGGCCTCATTACTCAGCGGCGCTCAGGTCGCTCGTTCCGTGGCACCTCTTAACGTTAACCGACAGAGTGCAGCTGAGACCCATCGCTTATGAAACTATGATAAAGATGCATCCCTCTTTAAAGTTGCATGATAATACTTGTTCCCAACTCCCCCGCCAGATGCCACGATAAAGAGTAGCGTAGAAGGTTCACTAAGTTGATCGTATTTTGTGCTATACACATCCTACTACAGGCCTTTTCTAGTCGAAAGAAAAAGTGTATGAATTTGTTACATACATGCCTACCGAGGACATGTATGTTATCGTGGCCACTTTCAGTTTCAATTATATCACAGATCAGAATTCCTATCATATTGGAATAGAATTATGAAGTTCCAAGAAAACTTTTGTATAGTCATAAAAAATCTGCTACAGGGGTGCTACGTAGATCTTTTTCGTCGTTCCCTCATGACTCAGGATCGCGATCATTCCACAGCGAACGGTTTTCCGCCATGTGAACCGCCTGGGACATGCTGGCAACGGCTGCCGCTTTTATAGCATTCAACTATCTTATCGGTACTCTTCCTCTGGCACGTTTGCCATCCACCAGCCTCTTCAAACTGTGCCCCCGCATGATGTGTCCGAAGAAGCGGATGGACTTTTTCTTGGCAAAACGTAGATAGGCGTTTTTGATGGAGAATGTTAGGATGACAGACTCGTTGCTTCTCTTTGCCGTCCAGGTGATTCTCAAAAGCCTTCTCCGACATCACATCTCAAACGCATCAATTTTGCAGAGGACTTGTCTTCGCAGACACCATGCCTCCGCACCATACACGAAAAGGGCTCGCACCAACCGCACTTTCGTTTTGCAACTTATATTTCTGTTCCTCCATATTCTGTCGAGGTTAGCCGTTGTACTTTTGGCCATACTGGATCTGCGACGGATGTCATCGGTGCAGTTTCCATTGATGGTGGTCAGTGATCCGCGGCACATGAAGCATTTGACCTTTTCGTAGCTAACTAAAGCATCAGTTGACGGGAGTAATTGCGCTCTGTCCACATCATTATTTTAGTTTTCAAAAAGCTTATCAAACTTACCTACTTAGATAGATAAACGGAAATTATTTAAGGATTCTTCTATGAGATAATTTTCACATTTTATTGTTATTTACCTCTATTTTTTGTAGGAAAAAAACAGGTCCGCAAACGAACAGGTTTATGACCCCACAAATTTTTGGGTGTGGATTTGAGTGTGGGTCTCGTCTTAAACCAATATTTTCAATAACTTTTGCACACCATAAAACTTAATTGATTACACACTAGCATTTAGTTAATATAGGAAGTTCTTATATGAAAGTAGCGCTGAAAACGAGCGGACTGAAGGAAGAAGAGATGGACACATGGACAGACGAATGGACGGACCTATGGAAACATGGACAGACGGACAGACGGACGGACAATAAAGTTTTCCTATAAACGTTCCATTTTTTCGTTTTGATGTACGGAACCAAAAACTTACAGACTTCAGTAGTGAAAACCGCACAGTCCTCTAATTCATCCGCACAGTCCTCTAATTCATCTGGGTTTAGCTAATCGAACATGTAAATGCGACTTAATGATCTGAAAATAATCAAAAAGTCACGCCAAATTATAGCTTGTGTTTATTCCTATACTGTGCTGTAGCCATCCTAAGGAATACACTAACAGGTGGATCGATCTTTGTTAACTAAGCGAGCTTGCGGCTAGACGCTGTTGCACAACTTCTGCCTTGTTCTGGACTCCTGGTACCCCGTGGTTGTTAATTGAGACATAACTTTCGCAAGATTGGTTTAGTTACTTTAATCTTACTTACGCGTTGAAAATATTATAATATTCCTATAGCCCAAGCCCGAGACCTACACTCAGCATTAGGTGGCAGAAGAATACTATTCAACTTTAAATATATTTTTTACTTACCTCTTACGTATTTTACCTTTAAACTTGCCACAAATCACTTTTGTCAGCTTTGATTCATTTCACATTCAGAACTAAAATTTCAGATCGGGCAATACTTCGAATACTTTCCTACTTTTTCCACTAACTACATTTTTCCTTCATAGCTAGCGGCTGCTATAACTTCACAAATGTACGTAACTTAGAAAACAAACACTTATCAAAATTTTAATCACTTTTTATACCGATATACAAAAAACACATTTCTTGTACTACTTTTGCATTTAAATTGCTCTTTTTTGTAGTTGAAATAATACCTCATCGGCATAGGGTGACTGAACTAGAGTTCAGTATAAATGACTTAAATTTTAATCACTCAGTCCCTAAATAGACAACAACATTGTTTAATTAAATTGTACTACTCCATAGTTCAATTTAATTCAACCATGTTTTTGTACTTATTACCACAACACAGACTATAGTCGAGCTGTATTTTTTACCTATAAACATAAAACTAAAATCATTAAGTTGAAGGAAAATATCGTGAGGAAACCCGAGGCTTGACCTGCTACGCGCGTGTTGACTTGTCTTTCCTGTAGGCTAGGCCGACTAAGCTGTCAGGGTGGTCTAGGTGCTGGGCAAGCCTACTCCATTTAAAAAAAAACCAAGCCTACTGAGTGGTCCCTTCACCCATCTATTGTGAGTGAAGGTGCCACTAGACGCTGTATACATCATCTCATTACGTAGATATGCAAAAGCCAAAGTTCTTTTCAAAATCATTATGTGACCATAGTAATAAGTTTTCACCCACAGAATATTTTTTTATCTTTTGTGTAGTTTTTAAAAAAAATACTTTTGTTTTACTGCAGGCCGGTTTTGGTGGCCATAAGACATATTTTTTTTAATCCTCTTGTAGTAAAAAAAAACATAAAAACCTATTAGTTAATTCAGCATGTCTCAATAACGTTCATTGTTTCCTTGCTCTATCAGGCGTAAAGGACCAAACACAAATCTCTATTTCAATTCCGAAACCCGGAGAACAACTTTTCAATATCTATTCCGCTCCACACAGCCATAGTTTCAGAGATTTTAAAGCCACAGACGAAGTTACAGTGGAAACGTTATAGAAGGTCCAAACGTACGTATTAAGCAGCCAATAGACTATGAATTTTGGATGGTTCGAGAGCCGGAGCGAAGGACCGGTAACGGATTTTCAAATTGGATAGCCAAAAATCAAAATCGGTCGATGAGAAAAAGTTAGCTCATGCATACAATACATGGCGTTCGAAATTCAAAGATCAGCTTCATAGGATGGCCGTAATTCCTACATGTCTTACAACTTTCTCATACATCACTTTTACGCAGGAGTGATAGTTTTTGAGATATCATATAGTCCATTAATCAGTCAGTCAATCAATCAGTCAGTTATGAGGCATTAAAGTAAAAAAAATTATTTAAAAAAAACCTAACTACTTTAATCGAGATTTTTTCTTGTTCGTTTTTTGCAAAAATGGTCAATGAGCGGTCACAAAAGAAGTCAACTATGTTTTCTTTTTCTATGGCCTTCACCCAATAAAATTTGGGGACACAAAATTGGACGGTGCTACGCGGAAACATTCCAACCCACAATACGTAACTTGCGAGAAAAACGCTCTTTTGTGTATTAGTTTGTTTTGTTGTATGTTTTTGTTACGACGTTTTATATTTGTAATAACGGCTGAACAACGTTGCAGGTGGTGGGTTACAATATTTCTGCGTAACACGGTCCAACTGGCTAACAAAAAAGATTCTTTTTTCACAGTGGAGCTTTCACGTGTACATATTTAGTGCCAAAGCCCTCGCAAGGCATCGGGGACCGCGTAAACTCATACATTGCAAATTACAGTTGACGGCCGCCATATTGGCCCCCGGCAAACATACTGGCGACACGTTATACGTCACGGGTCGTGCTGTTGACTCTTGAGCCAATAATGCTTCCGTTCCTTTGTTCGTACAGCACATCTGCACGGGGTTTTGGGTGAGGTCTTGTACAAATGTTAATAGTTAGATAGAAATTTTTTAATGCATTACCTGCAAATGTGTAGTAGCAATACCACATGCTAACTGTGAAGGAAAACATCGTGAGGAAACCCGAGGATTGGTTGGCTCCGCACGTATTGAGTTGTCTTTCCTGTGGGCTAGGCCAACTAAGCTGTCGGAATGGAGAAAAAACAATGTCCCAGGCACTGCGGTGTCCGAGTGGTCCCGTCACTCGTCTAGTGTGAGTGAAGGTGCCACTGGACGCAGCATAAATCATCTCATTACGTAGATGCCAAGACCTAAGTCTTACCTAAACTCACGCCCGTGTCCTGGAGGGACAGGCAGAGACCAGGGTCTGCCACTTGCCACGATCCTGACTGACTTTTTTCGCTTCATCAACTTTCATTAGTCGTTGCATGCGCGCCTTTATCGTGCCTTTGCTATCCATCCCCTATTTGGTCGAAGTATATCCGTTTGGGGCGTCCCTTACCGGTCCGTCCATCCTTCTACCTTATTGCACAACCAGAAGAAAGAATTACGTATGATTTCTTATGTCTAAGTAAGAATAAGAAGAATAAGAATAAACTTTATTTGACAACATTACAAAGGATAACATACAGTAAGTACATAATGAAGTTAATATCCTTATAAAGAATTGCAAACAATAGATACATAATTTAATGGATTTAGTTGGCAAAATTCCCGTACATATCCTAAAATGAAGGGATATAGTTGTCAATTAAAAGTTTAGTAAATTCATTAAAACTATTATTGTCAAATAGAACTGAATATTATGTACAATTCAAGGTCAATTTAAATAAATTGTCACTTCGGTGGGGAATTGGCACTGATTGCTATAACACAGGTTTTTAACCTAGCACAGCGTCAGAAGCTAATCGTTAATCTTGTGTAAACCATTTGTAACATTCTGTTGTAAAAGCTCTGTACTAATGTTTTTGCCCAATAAATATTCTATTCTATTCTAATACAAACTGCTTTTACTATAGGAAAACTTTGAAATTCTACACATTTTATTGTTAAGGATATATTGAATGACATATTGTTATATACAGGTGATGTACGTAATACAGGAAAGTTTGTAAAGAGGCTCGAAATTTCACTGATGCCTGCACTTGACCATTAGCTCAGTTGGTAGAGCGCTGGCACGGTTAGCCAGAGGTCGCGGGTTCAAGTCCCGGCATGTGTGGAATTTTTAGCCTCTAAAAACTCTAGGCTAAGAATTAGGATATTAAAAAAAATCAGGACATTTAAAAACGTCTATGGTTTTATACAACCAAATGTTAATACTACACACTAACTGTGAAGGAAAACATAGTGAGGAAACCTGAATGTCTGAGGTGTTTACATACCTCAGCGCCTGAAATTGCCAATCCGCAGTGGGCACGCGTGGTAAATAAGCCCTATCGGAGAGAAGCCCTGTGCCCTTCAGTGGGATGGACATACTCGTAGGCTACATAAAAATATATAATAACTTTTGTATTTTTAATGACTCCCGATGCTCATACATAGTAATACCTATATTAAACTGGTCTAACCGCGATTATTTATTAGGTAAAATTTAATACATAATTTTTTTCCTGGGTACCTAGTAGATATCTCTTTTACTAAGCCCAAAGGAAAAAATAGTATCATAGAATAATTAATAATTCTCTTTGTTAAGTACTGTTGCTGGCCAGTGACATCAGGAAAACTTTTCTCCGGTGAGCAATTGTCTGTGTTTTTGCTTTGGTTCAATCTGGGAGTTCTTTGAATGCCTCGTCGGTGTAGCGGTATCGCGTCTGATTATCATGCCTGAGGTCGTGGGTTCGATTCCCACTGGGGCCGCCGTACATTTGTACAAATGACCTCAGCCTGGGTGTATTTCCATGTTTGTGATGTCCTTGCCTGGTTACCATAGCAGAGAATATCCTAGTTTGGGACCAGGACATGTGATTGTGTGTGTGGAAGTTATTATTATTATTTACTTAAAATCGCTAGTAAATTATCTGAAGAAAGATACTCTTGAGATCTTAGAGTAATTACTTTCAGATCCTCAGATTGCTTTTGTCGAAGCATATAATGACGTATAGCCACTAAAATACTATGTTCTTTTACATTTATCGCCATGTCTTTCTAATGTGGCCAGGTTTTAGAATTTCTAAAACTGTGTTTCGTAAATAAGACTTGTATAAAAAATGATAGTCCGTAATGGTTCTATGTTTGCTCTGCCTATTTTTTGCTGAGAACAATGATAAATAGATAAATCTACTTTATTCTGTCTGTGCACCTGCTACTTTTAATAATATTCTTTTTCTATTTATGTGCTATTTAATATGTGGTTTGTGTACCTCGCTATGCTACGCTATACCTCAAAGCGCGGTATCACGCGATACAGTGCAGTATAGTGTGGTAAGTACGACAACAGGGTTGTACGCAAGTTTCTCTAGCGTCAGCTATTTTAATATTTTATTAGGTTTGTGCAGAATTCCATTTAAGTTTCAGGTAGGAGTTACGACGTTGTCATAACGTTTACTGGGTTCAACGGTAACGTTATTTTTATTGTTTGGAATTCTTACTAGAAAACGTAGCGAAAAATAGGTCCGTTTGTCAACAACAGATGTAGACAGATAGATAGATAAACATATCAAAGAAATAAGAGAGCAATTTGTTTGTATACCATATAATGGTGCTATACGCTTGTCCGTATTTATGTATTATATAAAACCTACATGTACAATTGAATTGAATTGAATGCACCAAAAAAACTGTATTCACAGTTTGGTACTATTAAATATTAAAAATTATGTTTTTATAGCTTGTGAATAAATAAAATAAAAAAGGGGTACGCAGAGGATCTATCATAGATTACGTTTATATTTTGTGCTGTTGTAATATAATTGTTTATTATAGATTTTTAATGTTATTTTTTTGACTGGGTAAAAAAAGTACAGTAAGATGTAAAATTATTGCAACATTGCCAGAACACAACCAAAAAAGCCGAATAGACTTATTCTCAAATATACGTGAAGATAATTTTATTTGTAACTATTGGCAGTTTTTAGACAGATACTCAGGTTTCCACGGTATCACCTTTCACTGTCAACTAGTGGTATTTCTACTTCAAACTCACAAATATCTATAACTTAGAAAATATACTCATTGGTACATCTCAGTATCGAATCGCGTCATCTCAAATGTGAGGCGCTACCACTACACTTTTATCACAGTCACTCGGACCTTCATTCGTCCAGTTAGTATCCTTATTAGTACATAAAGCTTATTTTAATTTGTATCATTGCACTCGCAAGGGCCGGCGCAGCATAATATGGATACACGTTATTTTCGTAGATTATTTATATAGATCGACAGCCATCACCTCTACAAAAAGGTTCCTTGACACGTATATTCCCGTGAAACTGACGGGCTCTTTTCGGGGTTTGACCGGCGGCGACAAATACATACCTATATTGTACCCTCGCTAATGGCTAAAGTTAATTTTCAATCATGACCCGCAAATGTGGGGTCCACGCCGCCAGGTCAACTCGATGGTTTCCATAACATGACATGGAAAAAGCCAAATGGTTAAAATGATCCGCGTTTTGAATGCTCCGCATTTGTGAGTTTTCGACCGAAGAGTATCCGAGGGAAAAAGTTCAGGATTAATAAGACTGAAGTGTATTTAATTGTTAAATATCATGTTAACAAACAATAAATAGATGAACATACAAGGTACTTTAATACAAAATACTGCGCCCATCGCTGACTCTGAAAAGGGTCCCTAGTATTCCGGTTACGTTACCTTGTTGGATGGCGAAACTTATCCCCTGCCTGAAGTAAGAGCCTACCAGCCACATTGAAGTTAATTGATAAATCCCTTATTGTTATTTAAATATTTAAATCGCCAATCAGAATGGACGTGTGAGATGCTTGCCCATTAGCTTTGTATTTTTAAAACAGTCTTTCAACATGTTTGAATAAATTTTATTCAGCAATTCGATAAGCCACAACATTCTGTATCAATTATACAGCGCCAGAATTTCACGAAAAAATTTGCATGCGATACAATACCTGTGACAAAAATAAAGATTTCTTTATTTTTTATTGAAAACGAGTAGTGCTTGCGACTTCGTTCGCCTTGGATTAGAATATGAGATACCCTTAGCCCTTAGTGAGGGTCATGGTAGACCACGGAGATAGACTCCGTTCTAAACGCCGTCTCCGTCTCGTTCGCGTTGATTTGAATATGTAGTATTAACTTCGACACAATACGATCACTGATCCAAAACTAACGATTAACGTGAGCCATAATTTTGTCCACATTAAAAGCTATCCATCTCAATAGTTTAAAACACAAAAGTAGTTACTTACTTACTAATATCCTGTTGTCCCTCATCAGGGACATAAGGCTTTTAGAAAAGATCTCCACTTACTGCGGTCTTGAGCGACGACTTCGAGGTCTTCCCATGCCAAAGTACTTACTTATATTTCAAAATTTAATTTATTTACGAACTTAATGATGGCAAAAATGAATGCCTAAGATATTCAACAGTTTTCCTATGTATCGTTTGAACTGCTTTCTTATGTTAAACATCATTTTTAGCAATTAACAAGTTTCCTTTCTAATATTTTTTTAGCTATGCTTAGATTTGGTTTGCGCTTTCATGTGACTCTGACACCATCTCTTGACATTATTTATATACGGGAAAATATAGTATTCAGGGTAATACAATCTCAAGTTTTGTTATTACTGAAACAATAATTTACTGAAACAAAGCTTCACTTAACATTTTCACCGCCAGCGAAATATTAAGAGCACATAAATACAAGCTGACTCGGCAAACGTTGTTTTGCCATATTAATTAGCCTACGACATATTCTCAGACCTACCAAATATACACAAAAAATCATAAAAATAGGTGAAGCCGTTTCGGAGGAGTTCGATAGGAAACACTGTGACACGAGATTTTTATATATTAGATTTATATTATTATTAATATTCCAGCTATCAACTTTGTTTTATAAGTTGCGTACATTTGTGAATTTGTACCAGCAATACCACTCGCTAATATTAGGATTTAAGATCTTGTAATAAGATATAGTGACTTAAAGCACATGCAAACTGCATTACCAAATCTTCCAAAAATGTATGCTTAAAACTAGAAACTGTACTAGGTATAATATTTGCGGTCTTTACCGGTAACTAAAGCGTTCTCATTTGATGCTATGTTGTTTACCGTATGTAAATGAGAACGTCACTGCTGTGTTTAATAAGGAATCTGGCACTGTATTCTCTATCTTAAACACAATTCTAGACGCTGTAGCCGTCGAACTAGCAGTATGAAATAGGAGTTCACCAGTTTGGTGAGGTTCTGTTTGTCATGGCATGTGAGATATATTTGGCTGTGGATAATAACGTATGAGATGCGCTGCTGTGTTGTTGCCACGGGTGAAATAGATTTTGATTGAACGACCCTTTCGCGTTAGCTATAACCGACATTTTTACTTGGGTTTCATTGTATAGTCTGCGTAGTATCAAGTTAAATCCAGTATGAGAAAATTTTCACTCGAATTAAATCGTCTAGAGGTTAATTTGAGGTTAGATTTATGGTAATTGAACAGAGTCAACCTATTTTTTTTAACTTCCTAACCACGCGAGTCTTTTAGTGAATAATAAAATAAATCGCAAATCATTACTTATTCGTTATAGTATCGTGAAAAGAGATAGTTTTTATATGTACTTTATGAATTTCAAAAGGATTTGACTGCCTCATTGGTCTAACCGTTAAGGCGCTTAGCTACCAAAATAGTGGGTTGGATTCCCACAAATGGCCTCAGTCTGGGGGTGTATTTTCATGTTTGTGACGTCCTTGCCTGATTACCATAGCACAGTTTATCCCAGTTTGGGACCGGGTCAGAGATTTTATTGTGTTGATGTTATTATTATTATTCGTTTACAATTAACTAATAAATAAAAATAAAAAAATTAAAAAAAATTAAAAAAAAAAACTAAAGACTAAGGGGAGTAAGGTACGCCACTTATTTTTGTTCTCGCCCATCACCATCCAGCGGCTACCAGCAATCTACCTCAGATCATCGGTCCAATAAAATCCAGCTTACTACGAATATTAATTAATTGAGCTCTCGATCCTAGTAATAATTCAGATTACTTGCCAATGATGTCTTTTTACAACCACAAAACCCTTAACAAGTATTTCGTAACAGTTGCCCCAATCTAGTAATAATACAATTTTATAAATAAACGTATCTTCAAACACATTTCCACGTAAAGGGAAAAGGCTCTCGAAATACAAACACAGTTCAACCGCATCCTGAAAATCTCTGCCTCACAATCTGAAGGTTAAACACAACACACACACACAACTCATTTGTGATTACCCACCGCATTCCCACAAACGAACTTGATTCCTCCTTTTTTCCAACGATGCTTGAATTCCATTAATTCGGCCACATAAATCCCAGTTAGGGCTCGAACGTAGGACTGAGAGGCATCGGGCCCTCGCGATATAAAGCTGACCAAATGAACTAGACCTCCTACCTCTCTCTCTTCGCTTTGACGCGCCGTAAGAATGGGTCAATGCAAGGGTTCGTTGAAGGTCTCGTCGGGGTGGTCTTATGATATCTCGTTGATCCAACCTATGTCACGCAACCCTAATTAAATCCATCCTCACGATTTGTATGTAGATACTGCTTGCATATAGATTTTGGCCGCCGCAGGCTCTACTTTTGTTTGATTACTTTTTGATTTCGACTCTGTCTGATTCTGCCTTTGAAGCCCGTCACTGATTGTCTCACAACAATGAAGCTTACGGTGACTCCTTCACGGTCCATTCGGTTACGCTTTGGAACGCACTGCCACAGAAAATATGCGCTAGTCCCACAATTGGCCTTTGGAAGCGTTTGAAAGAGCACTATCTATCTCTATCATGAGTTTGGGCTATATATTTAATGTATTATTTATTATTATACTTTATTGCACACGAAAAACAGTACAAGAAATATGACAATACGAAATAACATTTACAAAGGCGAGCTTATCTCTGTGAGAGATTTCTTCCAGCAAATCTTAGGGAGTCGGAGTGGAGGTGTAAAACGGGTCCATGCGCGTGCACAACATACACTTCATAATATACACTTACACAGATAACAAAATAGTACTAATATATCTACACAAAAAATATATATTATACGAGTACATGCTAATAAGAAAAAGAATAAACTACATAACCCATCAAAGAAATATACATACACACATACATAAGTAAATACATTCTAAGAACCTACTTATATATAAAATATCAAGGAGTTATGATATTGACAGATGATGCTCTTTCAACCGTTTCCTAAAAATACTGAGTGACGGGCTAGTGCGAATGCTCTAGCTTGAAGCTTGACCGAAAGCTGTGAAGCTTGACCGAATGAACCGAGAAGGATTCTCCGTAGGCTCCAGTATTGTGGACAGGAATCTGCAGGAGATGGGAGTTTAATGTTCTTGCAGGTCTCACTCCAGAGTGCAAGAATTGGAAGCGCTCTTTTAAATAAATAGGATAAGAAGAATATTGTAAAGAAGAGTAAGTATATGTGAGTAAGTATATGCAAGTCAAAAATATATTTTGCGCCCGAGTGATACACTCTACTTTTCATCACTCGCTATGAGAACATAAAAGGCGCCTCTTGCATTTCTCCGTTCGATGAAATTACCATAGGCTTTCATATATTTCTCCCGGGATTTTGCAGGTAATAGATTATCCATCACATTTCTTGCGTCAGTTCTAATACTTTCAGGAGTTAATTCTATACTTTCACTGTCACTTGAAGAACTCATTTTTCAAAACAAAACCATGAATTTCTAACAATCCGTGAAAATTGACGAAAACGCGGGCTATAGTTCGCGCGTTTTTAATTTGATTTCTTTTTTTTATTCAGACGGTGGCGCGGCTATGGGCCGTCGTACCAGCCAGTCCTTATTCAAACAATATTTGCGTTCGATTTATTTGGCGCTGGACACTAAGATGTTCCAAATTCAAAAAGTGCGCGGCAAAGATAATAATAATTGCGGCGCACTTATAATGAGGATTAAAAAGTCATTACTGCCTGCTAAAAGTCTCTTGTTGAAAACACCACCTTTGGATGCAGTTAAAGGCGAACCAAGTCGTCCTTTTCGAATAGATGGGATGAAAAGGATATTGTCCCTTGTTTGGATATTCGTTGTTTTTCGATTCGGTGTTCTATTTGTGAAATCGAACGAGGCAGCGAGTTTTTCCCGGCAATATTCTACACATTCTTTTAGTTTGAACGTCAACATCAATTTATTTTCCGTAAACTTTAGTATTGTATAAGCTCGTGTTGCTGTATGGTTACTGAAGCTTGACGTTAGAGTTTTATTTCGTTATGTAATTTTAAGTGAAATTGTGAGCAATAGTTATGAAATTCTGTATTTGTGTTACCATCTTAAATGTAGATTCAGGGGAATTATCTTTAATCATCCGATGCAGCTAATGTAAACCCAAAGTAAAAAAACAATTAAGTTTTCACTTGATTTCAAAACGGTGTTCTCTTTTCAAACATTTCCATCGTCACTTGTTTTCTCTATTGTTGACCGTCGCTTGTTTCTTAAGGGGCTCCATGCAGTAACACTAGCAGCACCAATGAAAAAAAACATCTTTTTTAGGGTTCCGTACCCAAAGGGTAAGGGACGCTATTGCTAAGACTCCACTGTCCGTCTGTATGTATGTCACTAGGCTGTATTTCATGAGGCGTGATAACTAGACAATAAAAATTTTCACCAATCACGTATTTCTATTGCCGCTATAGCAACAAATACTAAAAACACAATAAAATAAACATTTAGGGGGGGCTCCCATACAACAAAAACGTGATTTTTCGCCATTTTTTGCTCGACATTAATTATGGCAACAGTTAGACGCTTGAAATATTCAAATTTTGTATAGATAATGGTACGGAACACTTTGTGCGCAAGTCCGACTCGCACTTGACTCACGGGCGGTTTTCAGCTCGTTTTTGCAAAAAGTGTTTGTATGTTAATAGTGATTTTTAGGACTCATCCTCGTGAACTTAAGCCAAAATACCTAGTACTAGATAGCATTAACGCCAAAAACGGCCGTTTCTAGTCCCAAGTTCACGGACCTAGGTTTTCGGTCGTGGGTCCTAAAAATCACCATTAATTTGATTGAGAGATTGGTCTGACACATTTTTCAAACACGATGTGTAAAAAACCGGCGTGTTGGGCTACGCGCAGTGTAGGGTTCCGTAGAAAACAGGTTTTGTCTGCTTTACAGAATTAACAACTTGGTCAACGTAATTTTCAATGGATTTTGTATCCTTATATAAGTTGGTCACCTAGTAACCGTTATCTTGTTAAGCCTACTTAGCCGTGATAGTTTTTTTTTTAAGTTCATTATATGTGCTACTACCCTGAATTTTTTCACGCTTCTACAATCAACCGTTTAGCCAGGGGAAGAGGAGGTGACGCCCTAGTCGGACAAAAATTTGCGCTTTAAGTTATTGCAAGCGGAACCCTAAATGAAAAAATGGTCTTCATACACCCACGATATTTTTAATGGTACGTAGGCAAGAAAAAAAATGCATCCGTAAAATAGGTGTAGAGGGAACCCTACAAATATTCTTTTAAAAGATTTTATTGTACCGTTTTGTCGGAGTGATTTTTATGTATGCCTATGCGAGCAAAGATGCGGACAGACAAACGGACAGACAGACGGACGGACTTGGCGAAACTATCCCGAAATCCTCGAATCCCGGCTGGGGACAAAAAAAAAACCCCAGGTTTTGGATATTTACACGTTTGTGATGTCGTTGTTTCTGGTTCCCACGACACAGGGTATCCTAGTGTGGGACCAGAAGCAATGTATGTGCCTGAATGTAAATGTTTATGTTTATGTTTTATAAGAGTTCCTTGTCGTGTACGGAAGCCTGAAAAAGATAAGATTTTCTCCATTGGTGACGCTAGTATTCCAACAGGAGCCTCTTAATTTATTTGGAAATATCCAATAGAGCGCAAGGGCGGCGGGAGGCAACGGTCATATCTGTGCAGCCTCACATACAACCTCCGTGCAGTTTAACGTTGACACAGCCGCCGTCATGTCGTCGGCAATATTGGATATTGAATCGGCGGATGTTCCCCCCGAGAACAATGGCCGAGATAATAAAATATCGAATGGTTATTAAACTTCGGACGCTGACATTTTCTGTCTCGCAATGGTCTCGCTGCTCTGTGAGAATCGTCGTTCGATATGTATACAGACATACACACACATAAAATCACGCCTGTACCCCGGAGGGGTAGGCGGAAAACAGTCTGCCACTTGCTACGATCTTGACAGATCTCTTTTGCTCTTTTCTTTTTTTGATATGTGTGGCTTTGTTTATTGTTGGCCTTATCGTAGTTGAATATTGTTGAAATATCTACATTCCCGGAGGGGTAGGCAGAAACTAGGGTAAGCCACTTATCTCCATCCTGACAAAACTCGTTCGCCTCATCATAGTTCAGTACCTGGATGACTGAGCGTTGCTCGGTAATTTTTTTTTTTTTTTGGTTAGTCGTGTTTATTGGAAATCGTATTTAGGTACGATGAAGAAAAAGGGGAAAAAAAGGGAAAAAGTATCAGACTGGATATAGGCTCGATCCGGGCGTCTTTTGGTTTTGGGACCGCCCGATTTTCCCACCTGAGCTATTACAACCTTGTAGAGGGTGGCGAAACTTTTCTTCGTATTCTGATGACATTTTAGCAGTTTTTCGTTGCCTTAAAATGCGGAAAAACGACGTTTTGTAATGAAACCTAGCTAGATCGATTTATCGTCCCCGAAACCCTCTGCATACTAAATTTTATGAAAAACGTTGGAGCCGTTTCCGAGATACAGGGTGGATTTTTGAGATGGGTAATATATTTTTATATTTTTATAGAAATATATTTTTACGCCAATCGATCTCATTTCGTGTCGGGATCAAAAAACTCTACGGGACTATTTAAGGTTTGAGTACTATAAATGACAGAAATCCCCAAAAACTTTTTTCATACATTTTGTACTGAAAAACGAAAATCAACTCGAAATTATTCTTTATTTTTGCAATCATATTTCTTATTGTGATCAAAAGATTCTTTAAGTCCAACTGAACTACGGTAAGTCACAACAACATCATGTATTTTTAAACACAATCTTAAAAATAGGTGATCTACGAAATAAAATGCTCAAAATTAACGTTTTCCTGTAACTATAACGATTAAGGTACCTGCCCTTACTGACCCGCCTCAAAAATCCACCCTGTATATATATATATATATATACAACAATTGCTCGTTTAAAGACATAAGATATTATATATATTAGTCGCTGCATACATGCTCGCTAAAACCAGATACTTTTGACATAACTTGGATTTATTGGGTTAATATGTCAGAAATGTAAAGCTGATGATAGTTACATGTTTGGACTAATATATCTGTGGAAAGCAGTTTTCGATTCCGAGTAAAACCTATCGTTGAACTTTCCTAAGGGGTTCAAAGACATGCATACAATAAACTCACGCTAGTATCCTGGAGAGGTAGGCAGATACCAGGGTTTAGGAAGTTGAAAGATCACTACAGGTATCAAGAATATCTTCAAAAGAGCAAGAACGTCCTATATCAATTCACAGTTATCGCGTTGCCGTCCTCATCGCACGCCGTTGTCATAGCAACGCAAAAAATTGCTGAACTGGCAGCGAACCTTCTTAAGTTCCGAAACCACTGTATAAAGACCTTAAAAATATACTAGTGTCAAAGGTTCTAAGGGGTCAGGTAACTGGTTCTGTGGTCACGTAGGGAACAAAGAGATGTATGACGAAGGTCTAGTTATTATTAAAAGCGTCCAGCTCTGTAATCCCGTTTTATTTATGCCCTACCCTTTTGGAAGACTACGCTGCGTTTTTATAAAAATCCTGTGGTAAAAAGTTGTAAGTTATGCTTTGGTCTCGATTCAGATGCGCGAAAACTCTTAACTTGAACATACATGAGTCAAATACAATATTTTATCAGCATGTCTTACCTGTAACGCTGTTATTCTGCCAGTCCCCTTGGTCAGTATTCCGCAGAAAATTTCAGAGGTAGACGACTACATAATAGACAATTTTTTTAAGTAATAAAAAAGGCATTAAATATATAACATATGCCAAAATATCGTATCATCTACTATGATATAATATTGCAAAAAATGTCACCCCAATATTAATTAGATTTCTGCCCAGAATCCGGGATGTAGGTTGTAGGCCCTAGAACCTAGGGACAGTAACCTAGCACAAGTTTGCATTTCCATTAAAACAGGCATATTTTAGCAAAAAAACAAAATCCGTTGCACACAGTGTGCCACTTTACACACTTTGCGGATCACCCTAGGTGACACCCGCGAGTTTAAATGAGTTCTAATTCCATAAATAGAAGTATTTTTCCCTACAAAACTAACACTCAAAAATGGCCCCAATTCTCTCTTTTATTCTTCACCTACGAAATGAGCGTAAGATGAGCTGCAGAGCAAATCACTTTGTGACGTGCGCCATGCGTGACGTGAACGTTGATTGGGCGATAATAAGTGACAGCGTAACTGATGGTTGTTATTTACAAAAACGTCAAAACAATAACCCGTCGAAATATCTAGATACCTCGCAAGATGGCGGTTTAACGGAGGTAAGTGCATAGATATTTTATCAGGTAATACTGAAATCGCTCCGTATGGCAACACATTTGACAAGCCCCGCCCGCTATCCCACAATTGAACGTGGGGTCATTTTTTGGCGCTAGTTGGACATCTAGATTTTTTGCTATCATTGCATAACTACCAGGCATACTTCGTAGTATTAGCGGCATGTGTTGTATAGTACTAGAAATTGGCGTGTGTTCAGCAGCGACGAATAAAATGGTGATTAATCGAAAGTGGCAGGTTTCAAACTCTTTTCTCTGCCTGCCTTCGGGATGCAGCCGTGAGTTTATTCTATGTTTAATAAAATATTTCCCCTAATTTCCAATTTTAATACATGGATGGCTCTAACAGCAGTGAGTGAGGTATAAACACACAGACAACATACGTTTTCTGTATAAGATCTGCTAATTAAAACACAGAAAGTCGTAAAACTCTGGTTGGACAAAGCAGCAAACAATTAATGCTTGAGCAAAAACTTTTGATCCAAAACCAAACTCGTTACTTAAACATCTGTATAATTGTAGGAGGTATATCTCTGTACTGCAACATCTGTATAGAGATGGAAAGTTACAAAAAATCAAAACATCACTGTGCTAGTCCCAAACTAGTATATCCTGTGCAGTGGCAACCAGACAACGTCTTCAGCATGGAAATACGCCCAGTTTGAAGCCATTTGTACAAATCAGGTACGGTGACCTTCAGTGGGAATCTAACTCACGAGCTCTGTTTTGTTATTAATCATGTTAACCGCCAGACCAACGGGGTTGTCAATTATTATCAGATTATGAATTTAAATCGAAATTGATTGTATACGGGCCCTTTAAGCCACCCTACGATATTTACCTAAAATCCCAATAATTTTCACCCTCGGTCCCATTAAACACTCATCATGACGTTATAACTAAAACAAAGCTTAAGATCGGCATTTTCCTCGCTAAACACTATCGTGTATCTTTTGACACAACAATCTATAGGCTGTGGAGTATTGGCATTTGTGAAACCATTAATAATAGGTCTTTAAATGTATGTTTTTACATTACATTTAAATGTATGTTTTCTTTTTCAAATAGCGTCTAACGTTAAGGCCGCATCAATAAAAAAATTGATTCTTTAAAAACTGACCAACAGAAATTTTAAAAATAGCAATTTATACCGAACCCAAGCCTTAGGCGTAGCGCAAGCAAGAGGGTGGTATGTAGAGAGTTTCAAATACCTTTTAGTATTTGTACCTAATATTTAAGAGCAATATAAATTGTAAAACCAAGAGCTAGAGTTGGCAGAAATGAAACTCATCTGTTTTTCTGTATTTGTCTGAACAAAAATCTTCAATCAATATAATCCAGAAGGGCCAAGAAAGTAGGACTTTTAGCAATTTCCGCTAAAAACGACAATTTTCTGGCAATAACTACATGTTGAAATCGAAGTATTAAATAAGTTGCCCTTAAAATACATGATTTATTTCTTCATGATTGTTTTTTTTTTTGCTTATCATGTATTTTGTTTGTTCGTGTTACTTGTTAACTCTGTGTTTCTGTGGCAATTTAAATAGAGGCCTTCTTTTTTTAAAATGGATTAAGAGGGCCTTAAAAGTCATTCAAATCAGACACTGCAATATTTAAAGCATTTGACAAGAACCAGACTACACCAGAGCCATCTAAGGGACCCTTATAAATATACGTACGTCCTATATCGTCTTATATAGAAGGCTTTCGGCCCTGTGAATCGTGAGGCAATGTCCTGTTATAGGCCGTCACAATGGATCTTAATAGACGCCATTCGGTTATCTCTCTCTCGACCAATATTCAATGTTCGTCGGATGACAGTAAACGTTTGGGTCCACCTCTGTGAAATAGAGAAAGAACTCTGGACAGAAGCTTTACTCGGGAATCTTCTCTTTAAATTGAGTATTTGACAAAATATCAAATGAGTTACTTTTAAAACGGAATTTTGTGTGAAATTACTTGGTTATGACGTCACATTTCGGAGCACTCTTTTTATGTTTAATCTATTTAAAAATTGTAATAACTAGTAATTGACTACAAGAGATACATTTTCCGAGATATTTTGTAATTTTTGTTTTAATCGAGCATATGAAATAATTTATTGTTGATCGTGTCAAATACCGTATTCATCTACGAATAGCTCAGAAAATGTCAAAGTGAAAGATGTTTTTGGACTTATTCACTGGATAGAGCTTACCTATGGATAAATAGATGAGTAGAGCTGTCAGATAGTGTTGGCGTGAGTCGGCCTGACAAATATAAAATATCTTGTACTAGCTTTTGCCCGTGACGAATATATTCCGGTATGAAAAGTATCTTATGTTCTTTGGCGGGGCTCAAATTATCTCCATACCGTTATTGCATCTAAATCCGTTCAGCCTTTATTGCGTGATTGAGTAACAAACATCCAAACATCTTCACAAAAGTTTCACATTTATAATAGTACTAGCTGTCCCGGCGAACTTCGTACCGCCACAGAATCTGTTCATACGATTCTTGCACAACGCCATCTATTTTTAAAACCCAACGTTCGCTCGCGCAACGCCATCTATTTTAAACTTAAAATAAATACTATCCCACGCGAACGCATTACCGGGACATCAAGTACGCTGTGTCTCAATTCATGTCTTTGTTTATCTGTAAGCCACGTTATTGCGTGATTGAGTAACAAACATCCATACATCTCCACAAACTTTCAAATTTATAATATTAGTAGGAAGTGGGATAGGATAGTAGGATTTATGCTTGATGTGTTCCTTTCGCTCATTTCGTATTCTAGGCATGTGAATTGATTGACGTCGCTTCCGGCGTGTTATGAAGTCGCAATTACAGTGTGTTTGTAATGCTCTGCCAATTGTGAGGGCGATATTGCCCTCGAAGTACCATTATCCTATTTACGTGTTTTGCTACCTAAAGTCTCCAAAGTAAACCTTAAGACTGTTCTTACGTGGAGCATGCTGTTTCGCTCTCACAATTGAATACTTTTAATTATGTAATGAAATTAGTAAACTTTTGATAAATTTGGTAGGACGTGGACGTCATGGTATTTCCTACCACTATAAATTTGGATTCTCAATTTCGAGCAACAGGTCGGAAATCACTAATATTTACAAATATGTAATACTATTACCGATAAATCATTACTTAATATTATAATTTATTAGCTACTCCAACAGTATTTTCACATTTGCGGAATTATACAACTGTCAAAATTGTGTGTTTAGTAAAAACTGAATTAGTTCATCATAGTTCTAATGAAATTAATTATCTACGAATTTTGATTAAAATAAATTAATATTTTAATATAAATTATAATTTAAAATAAAATTGGTCACATTATCTTAAATTAAATTACATTACTTATTTTTTTAACCTAAATTGAATTAGGTTAGCAATAGATTAAATTAAATATTAAATTCCAATAGTTAGGTTAACTAGGGCATTTAAAATACTGTTCTTCACAATGAAAAAAACATTGTCTCAAAATATATGTAACGACTTCAAATTGACCCTGCAGAAGGACTACTTACATTTTATTTTATTATAATGGTAAAACTTACAGCTACGAAAAAGATACATCACAATTTATGTAAGAACAGAGAGCCTATAACAAGCTTTCACTGCTAGAAATATTTTGGCAGAATATGCCTAATAATACATAATATAATGACTCAGAGACTCAGAGAGAGCATGGACTTAATTAACACAACACACTTATCTATACTAATAATAAATCTGTAAGGGTCGGTCATGGAGTAAGTTAGTTTGTTTTCAGAGATATTGTGTTTATAGGCTCAATATATGATACTGAAACTAATTTCACGATTTTTAGAATTTTTTTCTGTATGTGTGTATGTATGTATGTTCCTCCATAACTCTTAAACCAATCATCCGAATTTGATGAAATTTGGTATAAAAACATATAGACATCTGGGACACAGGATAGGCTATTTAAATTCTAGCTCCAGTTATGATAAGACGTGGCCCCCATACAAATGCTTCGTAAAAATCGAAATGTACGCGAACGGAGTCGCGGGCACAGCTTGTAAGACATAAAACAAAAAAACATGCTACAAAGAATAGATCACGAGCCTCCAGCTCATCTTCCGATAAACAACCTTCAACAATAGGTACAACACGACATTGCTCCTATTGTTATTAAAAAAAAAGATGTCTTCTTCGCCAGTGATTTATGGCCTTTCTTTGTTGGACCATAAATGGCTGTGTTACGACACACTAAAGATGAGGTTTGGGGGTCAGCCAGGGAGGAACAACGTCAATTATCGATTTTAAAAGGTCTCATACATAATATAATTTTCTTTCTACGTGCACTGATAAAGGAAACTGGAGATACCTAGAGAATTTGGCGCAATGGGTACTGTATGAAGCTATAACAGTTGTAAGCGTTATACATAAGCAGCCTATAAACGCCCCACTGTAGGGCACAGGCCTTCTCTCAGGGAGAGAGTATGGGCTTAATCGCCACGCGTGCCCACCGCGGATTGGCGATTTCAAGCGCTGAGGTATGTGAATAGCTCAGACACTCAGGTTTCCTCACTATGTTTTCCTTCACCGTTAGCGAGTGGTATTGCTACTATAACTTTACAAATGTAGATAACTCAGAAAACAAAGTCATAGGAATCGAACCTGGGTCTCCCGCTTCCGAGTCGAATTTTCTACCCACTAGGCTACCACCGCTCTCGGCTCTTATAACTGTTATGATTAACTTTAACTCTCCAAATCAGAGCTAATCCTATTCAGACTCGTCCGACGATTACAAGTCATTCAATCCGGTATAACATTTATACTGTTCTAGCTGTCCCGGCGAACTTCGTACCGCCACAGAATCCGTTTATACGATTCTTGTACAACGCCATCTATTTTCAAAACACAACGTTCGCCCGCACAACGCCATCTATTTTAAACTTAAAATAAATATTATTCCACGGGAAAGCAATACCGGGATACCTACCAAGTATGCTATGTCTTGATTCAGGCCTTTGTCTATCTTACAGCCAAGTTTCATGTAAATACGTTTAGCCGTTATTGCGTGATTGAGTAACATACATCTAAACATCCAAACATCCAAAGATCTTCACAAACTTTCACATTTATAGTATTAGTAGGATTGTGATTAAACGTTTGACATCAGTCTGTAATGAAAGCGTAAATACTGTAGATGACTAAGGTATGTTTGCAAATAAATCTCCGTCGCTATCTGGGGCTTAGTTATGAGTAACAATGACGTTTGCGATAGTAGGTAATTAGTATAAAATTTGACAGCTCAAACGATTGCAATGGGGAACTTGCCTCTAACTTAGATTGGAATGACTTTGCTTTAATACCATAGAAATCATATAAAAACCCAGGAAAACTTAAAAATTTTTTTTTTCGGGTTTTTAGGGGTCACAAAATATGTGAAAAATAAAGTTACTCTAATAATATAAAACATATAAGATTTCGTTTTGCCATTGAATTCTGAACGTTTTCTTATAACGGTGTACATGCATAAAAATATTATTTTGCAAGATAACACAAATATTGATAAACAAAATGTAAATACTAGAAATAGACATAAACTTTCGTTTCCAAAATTGCTGGCAAAGGTTAATACATCCTTCATTGGGCATTGTATAAGTTTCTACAATAAGATCCCTGAATAAAGCACACTTTGTGGAAAAAAGCTGCTATAACATTAAAAATTATTTAGAAGACAATTATGTCTAGAATTAAAGCCAGTTCAATGCATAAGTTTGAGGTTTTATAATATTTATATAAATTCTGTAAATTAAGGACTTGAAAAGACTAAGTTTGGAGTTTTTTGGTCCATTTTTTCTCCAAAATGATCTAGATTTTGAAATGGACACCTAGTTTAACTTGTAACGTCCATTAAGTCGTAGTTTCTGTACTACTTTGAATTAAAAAAAATGATTTTGATTTTGATTGACGCTTCATACATTATAAGCGTTGCGTCAGGGAGTGACGTCATAGTCTAAGGTCGATTTGTATGGCGCGTTTTAGAACCACGTAACTATATTGACTTTTCTACTAGTTATATTATAAAAAGTATTAGTCGCAGAGAAAAAAATACCAAGTTTATTTGTCTTTTAACGTGTCCTCTACTATTATATCAAAACATTTTTAAGTGCAGTTCTCCATTGGCACCCAAGGTAGGGGTCTCCCAGTGTGGGTGCCGCTGGAAAATGTACCTACTTTTAATTTGTGAACAATATTTGTTTTACTTTTTACGTAATACAGGAGCTGTGCGCCAAAACCCGCACCCAACGAAATGCACAAGGCGTAAAGTTACCAGCTCATTGCAGCGTGTCTCGAGGTAGCATAATCAAGTAGCGGGCGTCTGTCGCGCTGACCTCTCGCCGAATCCAATTATAAAGTTTAATTACTCATCAGTGCACAGTGCCCTAGACAGTTGACGCTAGATACTGGCCTGTTCTTGGCTCGGACGTGAGTTTAGGCCTTAATCTCACGGCTGGTTTGGTTGTGCCACCATCTGTGCAAACCAGCCGTGCGTGTTCCCAAGCCACGATGGTTATGTCTTGTGTGGTGAAACTTTCGTAAGTATTATTAACTTAGTTTCTACTACCATTACCTTCCATCATAGGGTTGTCTGAAAGAAATCGTTTTTAGCAATAAGGCCACCACTGTACTCTGGATCTTTACATTGTTTTGTGTCATGTGCTGTGGTGTACGTACAATAAAGAATATTATTGTCTTAATTTCGGAATCACTTAGTTTTTAGATATTTTTCTTTACGTCTGTAAGGTTTTTCTTCTTACCAAATTTCATGTTTGCGATAGTGAGTACACTTTAGGTAATCACTTAGGATACGGGTTTCTAGTAAGGAGCACAATAGGATTGGTTGGTGAAAACGTGTGGAGTCCAATAGAGAATCCACCGTAATTTCGCTGATGCCACCGCCCACAGATGGTTCTTGCTAATTTTGTGTATAGCGAGTGAACTTTACACGGTGAATTTGAGGTCTTGCATGTCGTTTAGTTTAAGCAATTGCCCACATTTACGTCAGCTGATGCAGCTATCCTACTAATATTATAAATGTGAAAGTTTGTGACGGTGTTCGAATGTTTGGATATTTGTAACTCAATCACGCAATAGCGGATTTAGATGAAATTTTGTATGGAGATAGCTTGAGTCCCGGGGAAGGACATAGGATACTTTTCATCCCGAAAATTAGTCATTTCATGTGGACAAAGTCGCGGGCAAAATCTGTTTATGTTATAACAACGTCAATTTATCGTTAAGTTTATATATCTATTTATTTATTTTTTCAAAACACAACTTTTTCATTTAGAGATATTTTCTTCGCTTATACTTTCGATAGTATTATACCTTAATACCTTGCACACAATACAATCACTTGTCCTGGTCCCAAACTAGGATAACCTGTGCTATGGTAACCAGACAAAGACAAATAAAGAAATACACTCAGACATAGTGACTACTGGTTCTTGCTAATTTGTTTATACAGTGTTTATATTTGTCTATACTGTAACTTTAAGGTCTCGCATGACGTTTGGGTTAAGCAATTGGGTCGATTTACTTTAGCCGATGTGACCATCATGGTACATTAGCCTTAGCCTATCGTTGCTTTTAAGGCAGCTATATTTTTTTTAAGTTGATCATGTGGTTTGAGGGTGCTGAACAAATGATTCAATTCCCATTCAACTTAACTTTGAAGCTAAGTTTATAATTGTTATTTTATTAGAAATAATAAGAAATTGTCGGTTATTATATATTTTTCTTTACATGTGCTGTAAAATCTTTCTTCTTACCTTTTTCTATAGTGAGTTTGAACAGTATGAAAAATATTAGGAATTCAAGGGATCGTAAGCGTATTTGTTATTGATATTAACTTCAATTTGATTGCAGAAATTGTACCAGAAAAAAGGGGCTTCATTTAAGAAGTTAATTTAATAAATAATCTTTGCATAAGAGGTTACACGTTATCGGTATCGTGCCGTGCTGTGTAATCAAAAAGTACCCGAAACAAGATAAAAAGTACCCGAAACAGGCGTGCGTACATGCAACGACTAATGAATGTTGAGGAAGCGAAAGTGATCTGTCAGGATCGTAGAAAGTGGCAGTCCCTGGTCTCTGCCTACCCCTCTGGGATACAGGCGTGAGTTTATGTTTTGTTATGTTATGTTATTGCAATGTCTAACCTTCAGTCTACGTGCGGCCGAGCAAACCGCGGGAACGAGCTTTTTTTGCACTTGTATTGTAGTCTCCAACTTCGTAAGTATTTAATATTTATTTTAGATTGAAATGGTGCCCCCACACTGGCCCTCTATAATGTGGATAAGCCAGAAGAGTTGCACTTATTTGTATCAATATGTCGGTTCCATAAAAAAAAAAAAAAAATTTAAGCTGTTTATTTCAAAAAATTATATATATTACATTTACATGGCATGTACTTAACTTCTAATCTTAATGTTTAAAGATTTTTGAGTTAAGGAGCTGCTTATTCATAAATAAATGTGCTGTCTAAAATCACTCATAGAGGGTTGCGGTTAGAATGTGCACAGGACCGTGGCGGCAGAATTTTGATTACTTTGTGTGGTGACTTGTCAATCGCTGGTAAGTATGATTTAGATTACAATGGGCCGGCGACGTACGGGCAAAACGAAATAAACAAAAAAAAACCCTAAAAAAGCCCGTTAACGTTCGGCCGATCACTTGCGATCGAGCACATCACGGGATTATTTTAGATTAAAATCGTCGCCAGCCCGTCATAACCTTAAAAATTGCACTTAGCGGTATTGTGCCGTGCTGTGTGAAGTCGCTCATCGATAGCTGGTGCGGTCGGAATGTGCACGGGAGCGTGGCGGGGCAACTTTGATTACATCGTGCGGGGCCGTCTTGCCCGCGTGTGATGGATGACTTGGCTACCTAGTGGTGTTTGCTAAATTACTGGCCGGATATGGAAAATTTGGGTATGACCTTTGACACATGTATTGGTTATTAGATCCACATAACGTTACGTAAATTCAAGCCTGTATCCCGGGAGAGGGGGGGGGGGGAGCTAGAGGACATTGTTTACCACTTGCTACTTTTGCTTCATCAACATTCATTCATTAGTCGTTGCATGCACGCAGGCCATAGTAAGTTAATCTTACGCTCTGACCACTGTTATTGGAAAAAGATATTATGTTTTATTTAGAAAAGTTATTTAATTGACATTACAGTAATTTTGCGGCGAACGGTAGCAGCTGAGCGGTAGAACGCCGGCTTCTCATCCGGGAGGTCGTGGGTTCAAATACCGGCATGTACCAATAACTTTGTTTTCTGAGTTACGTACATATGTGAAGTTATAGTAGCAATACTACTCGCTGAGGAAATTGAAACTTAACTAGAAACATTAAATAAAACTGAAATAAAAACATTGGAACGAAAACATCGCGAGGAAACCTGAGTGACTGAGGTGTTCTCACATTTCAGCGCTTGAAATTGCCAATCCGCGAGGAGCACGCGAGGTGATTAAGCCCGTACGCTCTCTCTCTCTCTCTGAAAGAAGGTCTGTGCCCTGCAGTGGGATGGGAATAGGCTACATAAAAGATAAAAAAAGTTACAGTAATTGTGGATTTAAGAAAGAACCTTCGCTGCTTACCCATATTCTTTGTGTTTTGTTTTATGGGCATTTTATTTCTATTTTGAGCATTTTATTACTAATTTCGATTTAAAATATGGTTGAGTGTGGCCGTGAGTCTTGAGGCCTTGATTATACCTTTTGCGTGCGTTGTATGAGCCGCTATTAATATAACGCTCGACAAATAACTTGAACAAAATTTTTATTAGGAATTTGTTTATTTTTGTATAGGTATTAGGGAAAACAAAAAGTCGCTATGGTTCTGTATAAGTTATTATTGTGCCTTAGTAAGTTTGAACATTTTTTATTCCATTCTGTTCTACTAGACGTCACAACATCATCATAAGGCGCAGAACCCACTGATCTGGCGTCTGGCTCAGGCATGGCGCGGACATCATTCTGTTACATTCAAACATAACTCACTCAACGGCTTTTCGTCGCCCGTGCTATAGCACGTCATTTCGGCACCCGCGCACGATTGCAGTCAGCTCCAGATCAGATTAGATTAGATTAGATTAGAACACTTTATTGTACACACAAGAAAACAATAGTACATTACTTCAGAGGGAAGAAAGTGACAGTTCCATACCGAGATTATGGCATTTGCGCCACGAGCTTGCGAGGGGCGCAAACCATTTGAGGTATGGAACTGTACTTTATCCTGAGGTATGTATAGTGCTTTTTATTACACCTACGAGGAAAATTATAGACATAAATGCATAGAAATGTTTACAAAAAACACAAAGATAAATGCTAAATCAATCGAAGTTTTTGCGAAAATGCGCGGGCTTTTCCTTTTTTTTATTCGCCCGTTTCTGGAGTAGGCTAAGAATAAGGTCATGCAGCCACTTCTTCCGTGATTCCGCGCGTTTTATATACAAAAATAATTTCGTTTTTAATTTTCTGTATGCACCAAGGAGGTTGGTAACTGGTAAAAAAAAAACTGTATGTGGCCAGTAACAATTTACTTGAAATTTAATTAGTAGACAGTTAAAGTCTCTTTGCAGTATGACTGCTGACATTTTAAAAAAAAAAAACCCGGTATGTAATGGAATTTCATACATACTTCCCACCCTTGGGTCGGAAGGATTTTCATACAAACTTCCATACCTTGGGATGAAAGGATTTGAAGGGCGGGATAAAGGCGTTTCTTCCCTCTAATTGGTATAATTACTATGTATTTTCAGAGCAGGTGTGATAAAAAATACATTAAAAGGCTTAAATGTCTAAGTTTTGCCGTATACAATTGGCGGTCTTATCGCTAAAAGCGATCTCTTCCAGACAACCTTATCAGTTTGCAGTCAGTCCCTTCGGTCCACGCCTTTTAATAGTTGTGCCCGTGCCATGCCTGCGCTCGCGCAGGTCCGTGCCGTGCCAGATAAGTGGGCTCCGCGTCTAAGATGATACGTTGATTCAGAGATGTAAATGGCCTATTATTACCGCTAGAAAATTACTTCCGGCCCCTCTAGCCGTTTTTCCGCATCTCTAAATGGGCTCAGATATAAATTGGACGTCAACAAGTTAAACGTAGAGTAGTGCGGAGTTCTGTCAGTGACGAGTGGTAATTAAACTTTGTAATTGCGTTGCTGTCGCCGCAGTGCGATTGTGGGAATTCTGCCGTTGTTATATTCGGGTTTGTCTTTTTTCTTCTTTTATGAATATGAGTTATTAGAACTGAGAGGTAGGTTTTTCTTACTCACGGCCTATGCTTGCTACTTATGCTCTGAAAAGCTATGGTTTCCTTCAAAAGCAGTGACGTCATGCGGTGGTAGCAATACTATGGCCGCAAAAATACGGCTATAAACACGTGGCATGTTCGAAACTTCGACGGCCATCTTTTTTTCGGAGAATAGACCACAAAGCTGTTCAAAACGGACTATGTTGACTTAGCGTTACCCGTATATTTGGAAGATCAGCGATCATCAGAAGACGAAAATAATCGTATGGACTATAATATGTGAGTTATACAGAAATCATGCTACAGAAGATGCTTTTAAAATTGTAGTCCGTCGTCTTTACTGCAATAAAGAAAAGTTGTATAATGTCTCGTGAACCGGCACAAAATCTATTAAGAATTCGTCTTCTTCGCTCCTCCTTTATATTCATTTTGCAATAAATAGTTCACCCCTATAAAAAAAACGTTGGAGACTCTTTAACACCGTACAGTATAGCCGTCATGCAAATAGCAGCCCCGCTACTAACGTTACGGTGACAAACAACGCTCTTTAGGAAACCACGCCATCTTGATTTCATGGCCAACGTTTCAGTGACGTCATCTGCCGCTAAATGGCGACTGCTACAAGACGCCGCCACTTTTGGAGGAAACCATAGCTTAAGACTTTTCTTAATATGTTCTGGATCTTGAATACAAGACCCTGAATGATTTGCTCAATCAATCAATCGACCAATCGCCCCGTACTCGTCCACTGCTGGACATAGCATAAGCGGCCTATATACGTCCCACTGTAGGGCACAGGCTTTCTCTGAGAGAGAGAGTATGGGCTTAATCACCACGCGTGCCCACCACGGATTGGCGATTTCAAGCGTTGAGGTATGTGAATAGCTCAGACAATCAGGTTTCCTCACGATGTCTTCCTTCACAGTTAGCGAGTAGTATCGCTGCTATAATTTCACGAATGTATATAAGTTAGAAAACAAAGTCATAGGTACATGCCCGCACAGGGAATAGAACCTGGGCCTCTCGCTTCAGAGTCCAATGTGCTATCCACTAGGCTACCACCGCTCCTATGCTGGACATAGGCCTTCCTTAAGATACGTGACTTCATTCTGTCCTCGGCCAACTTTGCCAACTTCATCCACCCGTTGCCAGCAATCTGCCTCATATTGTCAGCCGAGCGAGCTGACCAGCGTTCTAAGCTGCGTTTGCTTATGCTATTTAAAACTTTTCTTAACCCTAGACACCTAAACTTCTCACATACCCCATAATACATAACCATTCTTCACTTCGACGACCATTTTTTTAAGTGTTATCTTTTAAATAAAGTTCTCTTGTTTTCGGTACTTTTATTGCACTCAGATTTCAGGCATAATGAATATTGGTAATAAAATAATTTGTTGTTATTTATCACAAACTATTATTTATTTTTCTTTCTATTTAGAATGGCAAGGTTAAGTGTCTAGGGTTAATATGTTCTGCTTGTTGGATATAAAACCGTCAATGATTTTTATTTTCCCAACCATATTTATATGTGGACAGTAGTCCAAAATCCGTATCCCTGCGACACTTATCTCTTACAGACTCTTAATCGCACTGTATCCCGACCCTAGTCCTGATAAATAAAGATATAAAATCCGTCACAAAACGTTTATAGCCTCGTTTAGCATTTATAACTTCGCGAATGGCCATGCAATCATCTCAGCCGAATCCGGGCTAACTGTTAAGTGCCCATCATACAACCGATACGCCTCTCAATGTGATTTTGATGTGTTTTTGTCTGTCTGTGTGTCTGTAAATTTGGAAAGTTATTAATTATAGTAGGGTAAAAAGTAATTGATTGGACAGAAATAGTGTCGTTTAGAGACCGTGCCCTCAAATGGTAAAAAACACGACTCATTTACGGGGACTCTTAATTTTGTAAATTTAAAATAGTAGCTTCTCCTGAATGGTGTCAAAAGGAAAATAATTGTTAATAATACGTTTATTGCACATGCATAAACAAAATACAATGTCAATATGGCGAACTTAATTATATAAGCATTTTCAAGCCCACCACAGGTGGTGGCAGAAGTTAACTGCTAGGCCATAAATTAAGTCTGTCTATTCTTCCGACATATCCCAAAGGTGGAACCGTAACATGCCAAACAAACAGGTAGACACGTCGTAGGGATATTAATTATCCTATTGGCACCCTTCAGGTACCAAACCCTTGGAAAATGTCTTGCGCAGAGCTGCGAAGACAAAATCTAGTTACAGGTACAATAAATGTACCTACGTAAAACGTCAAAAACGTGTACGTGAAACGTGTCTGCAAATGCCCATATCCATAATCTTAGTGATCCCTCTCTGGGATTCGCCGGAATATAATTGCGTGGAAGGAATATTATTTTTCACTTAGAACGCTTATTCCTTTCTCTCGGTATATTTTTTACTGTTGTAGATTGTTTCTTGCCGTGCCTGTGGATTTAGCTTGTTAGGCCGAGTAGATGGATTGAGTATTGACAGAGCCAATCTTTCTTTGCTCGTTGATTAGCTGTGGTATAATACATTTCTATTAGGTTGAAAATAATTAACAAATACCGTGGTATGAGGAAAAATGTTTAATGATACATTAAAGGTAGGATGAATATGTAGATTTAATATTAGTGGGTTTCTACGCTAGCTTTTTCGCTGCATTGCTATAACCGGCGATTACTTACTATTTTGGTGACTAAAGAGTTATGTTTAAGCATAATTTTATTATTTATTCTATTTTTATTTGCTTGAGAAAACAAACAGTTGTATGAAAAATACTAGTGTAACTTATCAATAGTATTAAGGGTAATTGAATGTACAACTGTTGAATGTTCCGTGTGGCGCCGCATTAAGAATAGCGTCACTCCATTTCCTTCCAAGGATGTCGTAGAAGGCGACTAAGGAAATCAATTACCAACCGCATACTGCGGTCGCCAACCCGCCTGCCAAGCGTCGCGATCATGGCAAAACCCCTCATGGTTATGAAAACCACGAAGGAGGCCTATGTCCTGCAGTGGGCGTCAAATGGCCGATGATGATGATGAAATGTACAACCAGCGGCGTTTTTACAGTATACAGATATAAAATTAAGAGGCCTAATTACGCGCACCAAATCCTGAGCGATTCCAATCGTGTAACTGTCAAATTAGTATGGAATTCAGGGGCAGATCACAAAACAACATATTATTATGTATGTATGTCATTTCATTCGATTTGATGACATTGAAGGCTATCGCGCAGTGTTATATTTACCCGAAGTTACGTGCAATATTTCGCTGTCGTATGACCGAGGCTGAATAGGAATCCATGTTTGTGTTTAATTTAGTTTCACAAACTATTGCACGAAATCGAAAAGCATTGCCTAAAAAAACTCGTTCTAAAGAGAAAATATCCCAACGCTTAAATGTATGCATTTATTCTTGACCTTGTACATTCAACATTGAAGTTATTTTTAATATTTAAAGTAAAGTAAAAACACATTTGAAGCTTTTAAAAATTTGAAACCAGTATGTAGTTGTTTCCTTGTATAATAGGTACTTACGTACATACACATATAAGCGTGAACGACATTATACTCCTTTTATATCACAGCCGGGTGAATATTTTTTTCACATTTTTTTCATTTTCTTTGTTAATTTCATGTCACAATACGTTAAGTATTCGTTAAGTATTTCAAATTTGATACCTAATTATGAGACAGACCATGCGTAACTGTTAAGGCACAAGATTTTCTCTCGAGTTCCTCTTGAACATTTTGATACTTAACTGAATAAAGACACATAAAGACGCGGTGGTTTCTATATCAAGAATTTCTGGAATTGTAACTTCAGATCTTCCTAAAAATAACGAGAAAGACCGACACTTAAGTATTCACTCGGAGAGCTCTGCTTCGTATAGTTTGTGCTAGGAACAACACGTTGCTTCTAGCACAAACTATACAAAGCTTTAAGCCGAGTTCAACCTACTTCAGTGTGATCACTAGGGCGAGAGCATCAAACAAGACTCTGTATCTTCCATCTAACACCCTCCCTGTGTCACCTATAATATAGACTTGTCATTGGACAGAAGGCTGACTTAAGGGGATCCAGTGGACTAACTACATAGCGCCACCAATGGAAAAACTCAGTTTACTTGGTCACAATCATTTATAAATTTCAAAAAACAACAAGCGGTGGTAGCCTAGTGGGTAGAACATTGGACTCGGAAGCGGGAGACCCAGGTTCGATTCCCAGTGCGGGCATGTACCTATGACTTTCTTCGCTAACGGTGAAGGAAACCATCATGAGGAAACCTGGGTGTCTGAGCTATTCGCATGTCTCAGCGCTTGAAATCGCCAATCCGCGGTGGGCACGCATGGTGATTAAGCTCATACTTTCTCTCTGAGAGAAGGCCTGTGCCCTACAGTGGGACGTATATAGGCTGCTTATTATGATGAAACAACAATATTTACGATAAATTTAAATATTGTAAGTAAGTTTACTTTAAAAATAAATGACTTGAGCTATATCTACGTTTAGCTTTTATTTTATCAATGTAAGAACATTGTTGTTCTGATATATTTTAGTTCACCATGAACAAATCGCTGTGCCTTAAGATGATACAATTTAATTTATGGAGCTCAGAGTTATTTGAGACATTGTTAAAAATTCAATGGTCTGTGCAATAATTTTAATTTTGATGCAAAAGGCCTCCCAAATGAACAATTACCAATAAAGCCTGAAATTAATGTTAGCCATCTGTTGCACTCACTCTGTCCTTCCGTATGCTAGGTGGATGATATTAACCAGTCAAATGGAAAGCGCTCTCCAACAATTCACGCTATGAATACTTTTACACTTGGCCGCTTTGTTCAATATTATACACGGACATAGGGGCATGTTACATTGATGTATTAATATACAAACAATATTTATATAACTTCTTGTTTCTTTAGCGTTATTTTTATGTATACGAGTACCTATCAAATTTTTGTAGCAGTTTTTAAAATACGGCCAAACGAGAATGGAGGCTGGCAACCCTGGCCGAGTAAACATCAATTTCAAAGAGCTGTTACAATTATTCATCAAATTTAATAAAATACTTAGTTTTTTCTACAAGTTAATAGTCAAAAGTGGAAAGTAAACACCAAGAAAGTAGTGCAAAAGTTATTCAGCACCAAATGTGAAGATAAAAGTGTTAAAAGTTGAATTCAACAGGTAGTGTTCAACGGTCGTTTGTGATTACTGATAATCAAAATTAAAGTGCATTATCCATCGTAGCGGCAAAACGAATACGCAAACCAATATCAGTGACTTAATACGACTCAAAATAATACGCGATAGTGATAAACGGTTATAAAAAGATTGCATAAATCAATCGACACAATATTTTATTACACACAACGCCATCTAGTGACAGATAGCTGAACTTCTGTGCAATGTTGCCAGTACATAAGGAATAATTTATACTACAGTGTGACTATAACATAAACCCTAATTTCTACCGTTCAGCGAGTGTGGCCAGAGGAACGAAACGTAATTTCACCCATACCTGTTGCTATTGTAATCCAAGATGAAATGCGAAGCGTGCAATCTTACCTTACCCTCGAATGAAGCTCTCAAATGCAACATGTGTTCTCGGCGCTATCACTATCTCTGCCTTAATATGACTTCTGCGTTTTTTAGAGAGCTTAATAAGAGCAAGTGGCGATGTGATGAATGCGAAAATGTCACAGTACGGAATAGCCGCATGAGGGGTGACGACACACCAACAAGAAAGCAGTTCGAGCAGCGGGCGGAACCTGTCACTACCGACGTGAAGAATAACGCGAAAATGACGACGCAAAGTATTCCACCTTCTACCCGGTCCGTGCCAGGTGCGTTAACTGCAGCAAAGGCGAGCCCAACTGCTATCTCGCCCACCCTGACTGCTGCCTCGCTAGCCCCGTCTGCCCCTGCGCCGGCATTGCCACCTACACCTGACACAACTGAGACTCATTCAGTATCTTACCACCAGATAGAGAAACTGCTGGACGATAAATTGAGTGGCTTTAAGTCGGTTATAATGAGCGAGTTCAACAACATCATTACAAGACTCAAGGACAGCTTTCAACAGGAAATGGAGGTCCTACGTAGAGAAAACCAGAAGCTACGAGAAGACTACTCAGCCCTTGAGGAAAAAATTATCACGACCTCATCCACAGCAGAGGTTGTTAAGTTAATTGAAAAAATCGATGACCTTCAGCTGCAACTACATGAGAGAGACCAAGAGCTGTTGTCCAATGACATCGAAGTGACTAACATCCCGGAATACGAAGGCGAGTCTGTTGGCCATTTAATTATGACCGTAGCGGCAAAAGTGGGGATGGTGCTTGAGGAGCGCGACGTGGTGAGTGCGGTGCGCGTTGGGCTGAAGCGCGGCCCTGTAGAAGGTGCTCCGGCGCCGCGCCCGCGCCCCATCGTTGTGCGACTGATGCGGCGCTCGCTCCGCGACGAGCTGCTGAAATGCGCACGGGTGCGTCGCGACGCCACCACCACCGAGCTCGGCCTCCCTCTTCACGAACCGCGCCGGTTCTTTATAAATGAGCGCTTAACTAAAATCAATCGAGCCCTCTTTGCCAAAGCTCGTGACGCCGGCCGAGATGCAAACTGGAGATTTGTATGGACAAGGGATGGGCGAATCTTCACTCGGAAAAATCAATCCTCGCAGAGATACACTTTGCGTAGCGAGGTGGACCTTAAAATTTTTGGTTCTGGCTAGTTAGGTCTTCAGAACTCACTAGTATAAGTTATTGTATGTTATCTACTTATAAGCCAAAGTCTACTTATAATAGGCAAAGTTTATCAAAGTCTGTTTATTATAGACTCTATTTCATAATATTAGTTAGTTACCTAAGTGAGATATCCTATTTTGTTCCTGCGAGTTACTGTTATTATAATGCCCTAATAATGCACACCTTAGGTTATAAGAAATGTTTGTTTCGAAAAGTATACAGAGTGTTGACTCACTTTTTTATTGTTATATTCAGACCAAATCAACGTCATATCACAGTTCTTAGAAAATTTTTGATTAATTGCAGATTCATTCAAGTATCATATGCCTACATAATTCAGTTTATTATAAATAAAAACATCTCTATAGGTCTCCTGAATCCGGGCTCTCTGGGTACGCGCCATGATGAATTTCTATTGGCTATGGAGCAGCATTCGGTGGACGTTATGGCAATTAATGAAACGTGGCTCCGCGCAGGCGAAGAAGCGCGCGCGCCGTCACCGCCCGGCTATCGGCTGCGGCACGCGCCGCGGCCTGCTGGTGTTCGAGCCCCGCGGTGGTGGCGTCGGCTTCTACTTGCGCCGAGGTGTTTATGTTCGGTTTCTTGAGCATCCACCATCTTCTATTGAGCAAATGTGGATTAGCATCAAATTGAACGGCCTTCAAGTTGTTATAGGCACAGCGTATCGCCCGCAATGGGTGAATGTTGATACATTCCTCGACGCATTAACAGAATCTTTGAGCTCATTCTCGGCATTCGATCATATTGTTCTACTAGGTGACTTTAACATAGACATGCTAAAAATAGAAGATGCAAGTACCAAAAAGCTAAAAGACTTTTCGTTATGTATGGATCTTTGTCAATACGTAACTGAGCCGACGCACTTTACAGATCACTCAGAGACGTTGATAGATTTAATATTTAGTAGGACTAAGGTAAGTGATGTTTGCATTAATTATGTGCCTGAACTGAGCAACCATGCTTTCTTAACGTGCGAGATTAATGTTAAAAAACCCAAACCACATCCTCGATGTATTGTCTACAGGCCTCTTAAAGATATTGATATGAATACTTTTAATGCTGACCTAAATGCCATACAGTGGGAGAGTCTGTTGAGCGAAGACGTAAATGAGACATTGTGCGCGCTAAATTCTCAAATTGTAAACTTGTTTGATTTGCACGCACCTGTAAAAACCATCTATGTAAAAGATTTAAACTACCCTTGGTTAACACCAACAGTGAAAGCCATGATAAATCTCAGAAATGAAGCCCATGTCAAAAGCCGTAAAACTAAATTAGATATTGATAAAAAGTATTACAAAGAATTAAAACAAATTGTGAAAGTGGCAATGCATAGTGAAAAAACAGCTTATTTCCAGCATTATGTCAATAATAACCTAAATGATCCACAAAAACTTTGGAAACATATTAAACGTAATGTAGCAGACTTTAAAAAAAGACAAATTGACCTACCCGAACATTTATGTGACCCCGACTGCATTAATGACCATTTCCTTAATATTTCTGATGAGGGTACTATCGATGTATCTTTATTAACGCACTACTGGTTTAACCGCTTCAACAAATCAACCTTCAGTCTCAAAACAGTAAATCAAGACACCATTGTAAAAATTATGAAGAACTTTAAAACAAATGCTCAAGGTTTCGATTGTATCACTCTGGATATGTTGCTTCTGACAATGCCACGTACACTTGGTATAATCACTTCTCTTATTAATCGATCTATTCAATCCGGAATATTTCCCGAAGCATGGAAAGTCGCAAAAGTGAGACCTCTTCCTAAAATAAATAACCCAGTAGATTTAAAAGATCTTCGACCAATAAGTATTCTACCTTTTATGTCCAAAATTATTGAAAAAGTTGTGTCAATGCAGTTAACAGAATACTTACAGGTTAACGATATTCTCCCTTCGAAACAGTCAGGCTTTAGAAAAGGTAGAGGTACGGTGACGGCTCTTTTGGATGTTGTTGACGATATCCTGGCAGGACAGGACGTTGGTGAGGGAGCGATTTTGGTCTTACTTGACTTTTCGCGCGCGTTTGACACTATAAGTCCAACTTTACTCTTATCTAAACTGGCCTATTATGGTTTTGACAGTGTTTCAATGAAATGGTTCTCTAGCTACCTGAGCAATCGTACCCAGAGTGTCGAAGTTTGTGGAGGTAAAGGCATTAACAAATACTCAAGCCCTGCAGTAGTAAATAAAGGTGTCCCCCAGGGCTCTATTTTGGGACCTATACTTTATATCCTTTACTCTGCTGATTTAGCAAATATTGTTAACGACAGTAAATATCATATTTATGCTGACGACTTGCAGGTTTACAGATCTTTCAATCCCTCAGAAACGACGGAGGAAATTACAAAACTTAATAAAGAACTAGATCAAATATCAGAATGGTCCAAAAAAAATTGTCTAGCTTTAAATCCTCTTAAAACTAAGTTTCTTGCGATTGGTACTAAAACGCAAATAAGGAAAATTAACAGTCATAATATTGAGCTCAAATTAGGAGGCGTAAAAATCGAACAGGTAACAGAAGCGCGGAATTTGGGTGTGCTGATGGATGATGGTTTAAAATTTGAAAAGCATGTACTTGAAACTGTTAGAAACTGTTTTTATAGACTTCGTGTTCTCTATAAAATACGTAACTACCTAGATGTAGATACGAGGATCCATCTTTGTGAATCCCTTATTTTGTCTAAGCTAAATTATGCTGATACTGTTATTGGGGGCTGTCTGCTGGTAAGAACTAAAAAAATTATACAGAGAATTCAGAATTCATGCGCAAGGTTCTGTTTCACTATCCCACGGAGAGCGCACATTACCCCTTACTTAAATAGTAACAACTTACTCAATATGGAGTCACGGCGAGCCCTGCATTTTGCAAGTCTACTTTTCGGTGTGATTCAGAAGCAGCAACCTTCATACTTATACAACAAGTTAAAATTTTGTAATCGTCAGTCTCGTATTCCATTAAGAATGGTCTGCCCATCCCACCATTCATCAGCATTTCGGGGAAGCTTCCGTTACTGCGCCACGAAATGCTGGAACAATATCCCTCCCCCTATTAGACAGTCCCCTTCAATAGGCAGTTTTAAATTAAAATATAAGAAATATCTACTTACTAAGCAAAAAGGCCTACAGTAAAGTTGTTTCATACCCATTATCAACTGTTTGTTCTAAATTATCTGTTATAATGTTACATAAGCTGTTGTGGTTTTAATTATATTTTTACTGCGCATGTAATGCTAAGATCCAGTTGTAATAAATCCTACTTACATAAATACTGAGACTGAGCTTCAGCCTAATGTGATAGTGATGCATCATAATAATTTAATATCTGCACTGTTTTCATATGGTTGCAATACGTTTAATATTTAAGTGTAAGGCATCCACTGAAAATCAGCGCCGTGGCCCAACCATGGCATAAGGCTGAGTGGAGACCTTTTTGGTGCATAATACTCGTACATACGATTGTAATAATTTTAAGTTAATTTATTCTATTGTATTTTTATGTGCCAAATAAAGATTATTCTATTCTATTCTATTCTATTCTATTGTTCACTAAAAATTAAACATAGCTAGGTTCCTTTACTCGTGCTGTAAGACCTTGTTTTTTTGTTATAGTTCAGATTGTACTTCAATGGGATGACCCATTAAAGTAGTCCTTTGTTGTACTGTACTAAACATATATTATTACAAATGTTCATATATTTTGATTGCACTGCTTTAGAAGCTTGAACTCTTACACCATCGAGGAACCATGAGAAAAAAGGTATTTTCTGAAAACAAAAACTAAAAATTTATTCTATAAGGGTTCCGATTACCGTACACCTTTTTTATTTTTAAAGTATGTAATAAATTATTGATTGTTCTTTCACTGGCAATAAAGTTACAGCTGAAACACCTTTCGAGCTGACCTTATTTTAAACTCTCGACCTTATTACATTCCGATCGAAGTAAAATAATCCTGAGACGCCCTTACAATCACATGCCTTAGATTCGCAGCTTTGAATACCTTTTAGATGGTATTCAAAGCTTTTTTATTTAGAAAAGAATCTTCTGCGAGAAGCAAATCGCTGCTCTGAGATACAATAAAAAATGCAGTGGGTCCGTACTAGAATTATTTTACGTGCTTTCATTTTTGTTCATATACCATATTCAGTAGCATATAAAGCCTAATGTTTTCCACTGTAAGACACAGGCTAACTCTTAAAGAAGGAGAGAGAGTACATAACATCAGCAGCCTATATACGTCCCCCTGTAGGGCACAGGCCTTCTCTCAGGAGAGAGTATGGGCTTAATCACCGCGCGTGCCCACCGCTGATTGATGATTTCAAGCGCTGAGATATGTGAATAGCTCAGACACTCAGGTTTCTTCAAGATGTTTTAATTCACCGTTAGCGGGATTGCTATTGCTACTATAACTTCACAAACGTACGTACCTAACACAAAAAACAAAGTTATTGGAACATGCCGGGATCGAACCCATGACCGCCCCAATGTGAGGCCAAGGTTTTACCGCCAAGTTACCAAAGCCAGCACGATAAAATTTAAAGATATTAAACATTTTTTTATGTAGCCTATATATGTCCCACAGCAGCAGGGCACAGGCTTTCTCTCAGAGATAGAGCACAGGCTTAATCACCACGCGTGCCCATGCCCACCGCGGATTGGCAATTTCTCTAAAATAGTCCTCAGAGGCAGTTTGAACAATCTGTGCTTACGTTTTTCCCTTTACCACAGCCTAATTAAGATTTACCTACAATTAAATTTTTGATTTCCTGAGCGAAACCTATACCGTGGAATTCCTCCTTTGTCCGCTCAGGAAAGTAAAACTTCTGTTCCACTTTACTCTCGAAGACTTTTGGAATGTAATTCTATCGGATTCCAGTTGAGAACTCCAGGTAATTAAAACCGTGCTAGGCAAAGGATAACAGAACGAGAAACTTTAAGTGCGGTTGAGGCGAGTCTGGAAAGAGTGCCATTGCAGAGGCATATCGATTTTATATTAGCAGTCGATTTCTGAAACTCTCAATACGGGAAGTGAATACCTTTCCAATGTTTTTCAGCAGGTAAATAAAGTTTTATATCCTGTTTCAGTAGTTAGGTCTGTTTATAGATAATGAGACAATAGCACACGTGACGAAGGCCGGTCTGAAAGAAAAAATGGGCTTGGTCCATGCCTGCTCACCGTGGATTGGTGATTTCAAGCGCGGAGGTCTTGAATACCTCATGCACTTAGGCTTATGAATTCATAAATGTGTGAATTCTGATTCACAAAATCTAAGTACTTGGTACGAATCCACAAATATAAAAAAAGAAAAATTTTCCAAATCGGCCCAGCCGTTCTCGAGTATTAGCGAGACCAACGAACAAAAATAAAAAAATAAAAACCGACTTCGAAACACTACAGCACAAACAGTTTGAAATAATTTAAATAATTAGAAGTATGTTTATACATGTAGGTATTGTAGAAGTATAATTTAGAGCCGGTGGCCAACATTCATGTGCTGGTCATGAAACTTGCTTAGTGCTGTAGTGTTGCGAAATCGGTTTTTATTTTTTATTTAATTTTTTTATTTTTCAATTTTTTGTGGCGGAGCTGGAGAAAAATAAACCAGTCCCTTATAACCATAACTTACCCTACTTCATTAATTGCTTTAAAATTTGATGTTCTCAATTTCCATATCCGAAAGTCTTCACTAGAACATCACCAAATTAACTTGGGACTACTTTTACTCTATTTTATGAAACATACGGACATTATTAAAGGATGGGCCCCATTAGGCCTTATTTGCTACTGTCCTTTGAAAAGGTCCATTCTCCATCTCTTGGAAAGTCTTTCTCAAATCTTTGCCAAATTAAAATGGGACCAATGGAACGTTATATCTATTCGAACAAAAAAATAATTGTCGAAATCGGTTAAGATTTGACGGAGTTATGCGAGAATTTCGCGTCGAATTGATAACCCCCTCCTTTTTTGAAGTCAGTTGAAAATAAAATATTGATGCAACGCCAACGTGCATTACAGTATCATCTTCTTCAACCATTTAATCAGTTACAAGTTACACAAAACCGTTCCGAAGTTTAAAAGAGTGCGCCGCTTCAGAGCCGCGCCACTTAAACTTATTTTATTTAAGTTTTACTTATCCACTTTGTCAGTTTGAGGGAAGAAAAAAGTGTAGTTAGGGCCTTTGCACACGACGTGTTTTAAAAGGGCCGCGACTTATCTGCGTCGAAAAACGAGGTTCTTAATCACTGTTCTAGACAAAATAAAATATATAATATCGATAACATAGAAATTCCATTTGTAAGGAACTGAACACACTTGCGGGGAGCAACCTCGCGCGGTAGTGACCGAGCAAAATAAAAAAAAACCATGCCACGAGTGGCCATTTCACTAATAATCTAGATAAATCAATTCAATATTCAGCCTATCTGCACCCCACTGTAGTGCGTAGGCCTTTTAGCATGGGCTTAATCACCACATGTGCCCACCACGGATTGGCAGATTTCAGGCACTCAAGTTTATTCACGATATTCTTCGTCACCGTGTAATAATAGGTAGATAGATAAATAACCCACAATTTTTTTATAAGATTTCTCCTAAAACTAAATTACGCGGGATGCGCAATTGTGATACTGAATTACGAGCGATGAATTTAGGTGGAAAAGATAGATTAATTAACGCAGAACAACATTTTGTTGCATTTCCTACAGTATGTGCGAAACCTAAATGGCGTAGCTACTTCCCTGGGAATTACCTACTTTTCCATTGCCATAATAACGGCCACTTCGCTTCAGTTTTTTTCTCCATATTACATTTTGCCTTGTTTTGAGGAAAAACTGTTGAGAGAATGTATAATAGATGGTTCCGAATATTCTCAAGAAAATCCGGTTTCATCCGGTAAAACAGCGAGGTTAGCATAATAATATGATACATTGTTGTTTGTTCGCAAGGAAGTTGTTCCCAATAAAGGGACAATTGTTAAGATAAAAATATGAACTTAGGCTTAATTTAGGTCGATATACCTATGCCTGATGATGTATTAAATTAGATATTCACAAACAGCCTATATGCGTTCCACTGTAGGGCACAGGACTTCTCTCAGAGAGAGAGAGAGAGAGAGAGAGAGAGAGAGAGAGACAGAGAGAGAGAGTATGGGCTCAATCACCACGCGTGTCCACCGCGGATTGGAGATTTCCAGCGCTGGGGTATGTGAATAGCTGGGGTATGTGAAAACAAAGTCATAGGTACATGCCCGCATTCGGAATCGAACCTGGGTCTCTCGCCGCCGAGTCCAATGTTCACTAGGCTGCCACTGCTTCGAATTAAATTAGATATTGCTAGATAGAAATTGCTATAAGATTACATATTGGAAGACCACTGAGTTGGTAAACTTACTACTCGCTAACAACAAAGCACGTTTAGCTTAAAATATTACATACATTTCTCCATTTCCTTCCGTGGATGTCGTAGAAGGCGACTAAGAAAATCAATTACCAGGAGACGGGCAGCAGCGTCTTCCTGAGATTTCAACCGCATACTGCGATCGCCAACCCGCCTGCCAAGCGTGGCGATTATGGCAAAACCCCTCATGGTTATGAAAACCGTGAAGGAGGCATATGTCCTGCAGTGGGCGTCAAATGGCTGATGATGATGATGATTACATACATGTAGTTAATAATTATGCAGTGATCACCTGTAGTCTAATAACTGAAATATTAATTTATTATAGAATAAAGACTAACAGAGTGTTCTTTCTTTTGTTTCAGAACCTTAAGAATCAGATAATGACAACGAATGTGTGGGTGGAACAGGTGAGTCTATTGCAAAGTAAAAAAAAATATTAAGTGCCTTTTTACTTTGGCCTTTGCATCTACGTAATGAGATGATTTATGCAGCGTCCAGTGGCACTTTCACTCACACTTAATGGGTGAAGCATGTCTAAGCTCACAAAAAATATTCCTGATTCTTGAAAGACCACTTGGACGCTGCAGTGCCTGTGACATTGTTTTTTTAAATGGAGTAGGCTTGCCCATGCTCATGACGTTTACGACACGATTGTCAAGATTTAGTGCAGTCAGTGGCAATTTACAGTGGTTGCCACACTTGATCGAGATGGTTTTCGTGTGTCCTTCTTTGAATTAACAATACACTGTATAACATCCCCATACATACATTCATACATAAAGTCACGCCTGTATAGCAGAGGGTTAGGCAGAGACCAGGGACTGCCACTTGCTACGATCCTGACAGATCACTTTCGCATTCTCAACATTCATTAGTCTTTGCACGCACGCACGTATACATCCCTATAAATTTACGAAAATGGGGTTCTTGTCAATACAAACAGCTTTTGTATTGACACGACTACCCGTGTCTATTTCTCCTTCGACAAATCTCCGATATGAGGTTGCCTGGAAGAAATTGCTATTAGCAATAAGGCCGCCAATTGTACCTTTTCTTTTGTCATTGCTGTTTCTTTAACATTTTTTTCCGGTGTACAATAAAGAATATTCTTATCTTATCTTAATATGGGGAAAACTTTGATATCGCGAACGGAAAATCGGTTGTTCCGTATATGTTAATATCGCAGATCGTAACCCTAACATCTGCAATTTTAGATTCTGAGCGTGTTCCTAATACATCCTTTGAACGGTCGGTCGTAATTATCGGAGGTCAATTTTGAAAATAATTTCTGCTGGTTTCTCACTCCACGGGAATTACTCAGCAAATTAGAAGTCGTAAAGTACGGTTAGTTTATTACTGTATGCCCAAATAAAAAAAAATATCACAATAACGAGCGCCACCCAAAACAGAAATCACGAACGAAACCGGCAAGTGTACTAAAAAAATATTTATTACACCAACTTACTGAAACTTCCTGGGGCAGCACATATTTCAAACGCGATGTGACATCCCTTTTGATAGTCTGATAACACACAATAATACCTACTCGCTAATATTTACGGCTGCTGCAATCAAGAATAGACCTTGAATCCAGCTACGAGGGACTATAGAAAATGGCTCATAAGTTTGCAAGGAAAAACGATATTTTGTTCATCGATGACCCTCAACTGAGGCTCGTTTAGTCGTATCAAGTTCCAGTGGCAGAATATTTTAGTAAATAGACGATGTTGAACGTTGCGGAAACATATACTGAGGAATCCTCAGAACACTAGAAGTGCGACATAAAACAGATACAAGGCTGTTTTGCTCGTAAGTTTTTCCTTTGTTTCTCTTGTTCGGTCTCTCACAATCATCAAGGGGAGTTTACACGGGGTCTTTTTCTGATCACAGGGCAAAGGCTTTCACTCGAATAAAGAAAGATGGAGTATTGAATTTACCTACACAAGCGCCTAAAGTCAGCAAAACTGCAGTATTTTCACGTGTAATGTCTTTCAGTTTAGTAGTAGGGGGTCTCTTGCTAAAACAGCATGCAACGAAAACACCTCACCTCTGTAGCTTCGTGTTATGTGCAATTCCTTTATATATCGTAGAGTAGAACAGGGTAGCCATTAATCAAATACTCTTAACTGATGACACTAAACGGGCGCCAACGCCGTAGCACATGGCGCAGTTTGAGCTAAAAATTAACGCTTACTTATGGATATTTCACGTTAAACCAATGGCCGTATAACCCGATACAGACCCAACGACGGGCGATGCTCATACATAGTTAAATTTAACGGGTCCTATCGCGAATGGTTTAAAGAAAATACCTCACAAAAATCAGGTGATCAGACCCGCAAATCAAAACCATCTCTTTATTCTAATGCAAGTAGTTACTTTTAAATCACTAATCTTATTAACTTTAACTCTCTAAACGAGGCTTGATTCTAGCAAAAGCTTTCCGTCTCATTTAACTCATAAATCTTGATACTTTTCCTTCTCAGAGCGCTCTGTGATGAGATTCGTTGTCAAGAGGCGTAAACTTTTATTTCGAAACATTCTTCAGACACCTATTCAAGATTGTTCGGTACGCGTTGTCGATGACAAAATGTAGTGAGAATATTTATATCGGGTTCGCTAATTTTATACAATGTAAGAATCGAGCTCGTCATATCTGCGGCAGAACCGATAGATGATGGGGTAGATATGCTTAAGTTTAGACCACGAACTGGCTAACGCAGCGTAGAATGCCCATAAGCTCGCTGGACCGTTGATATGAGGCAGACTGCTGGTAGCGGCCGAATGAGAATAGTCCAGGACAGAAAGAAGTGGCATGCCTTGAGCATAGAAATATAACCCTATGGAATGGTCATCCCGAACTAAATTTGTGTTGCAATAACCAGTGTTACCAACATTGATATTTAAGCGCACCCCGGTAAAACGGTTCAACAGATTTTATATCGCCTAAAATGTGTTCACTGTAATGTTTCCACGCCAAAGTAGTGTTTCAAGTGATGTAATTGTACTTGAGGGAAATTGTCAGATTCTTTTATTTTCACTGATGTTTGTATCGGTGGAATAAACTCTAAATGGTAACACTGACTATGATAGCAGTTCACCAGACTAACCAGTCTTACAGAAACTTTACTCTTTCCAATTCTAAATAAAATAACGAACACTTTGGGGACCACTTTGAAATATCAGTACTTGATGGTGTAACTTTCAAAAAAGTATAATTGATATAGGTAAATGAATTTGCAATTTCTGTATTTGTTAATCTATCAAATCATAGCCACATTAGGCACCAATGTGACAGGTCATAAAAAATAAAGTTATTCGGTCACTTCAGTTTCATAAAGATTTTTACAGAATTTACCGAAGAAAAATGGTTTTTTATTTGAACGGAACTGTTCAATAGACAGCAGTAAATAAGGCCTTATGGGGTCCATCCTTTAGTTATATCCGTATGTTTCACAAAATAGCATAAAAGTAGTCCCAAGTTAATTTAGTGATGTTTTGGTGATGTCTTTCGGATATGGAAATTGAGAACATCAAATTTTAAAGCAACGAATAAAGTAAGGTATTTATACCTATACCTTATGGTTATACTTGTTTACTTTTCTCCCGCTCCCCCACTAAAAATGAACAAATAAAAAATAAAAACCGGCTTTGAAACACTACAGCACTAAAAAGTTAGAAATAATTTAAATAATTAGAAGTATGTATACTTGCAGGTATTTTCAAAGTATAATTTGTAGTTGGTGCCCAGTTTTATGACCAGCATATATATTTCGGGCACCTACTCCAAATTATACTTCTACAATACCTACATGTATACATACTTCTAATTATTTGAATTTTTTGTAACTTTTTAGTGCTTTAATGTTTCAAAGTCAGTGTTTATTTTTCATTTAATCGATTGAACGCTTCTGAATCCAGAATCCCCTTGACATTTCATTTTGTAGCTTTATCTTTCGTTGGATCTATCGACATCAACTTTCAAGTTGAACTCAGTGTTTTTGTAGACAAGTTGGGGAAAAGTTTCTTGGCTCTTAAATTTGTACCGTTCTTGTTCTTAAGTCAACAGCAAGATTCTTAACGGAAAAGCGTACAAACAGAGAATATTTTGGGGCAGATAAATACTTATAACTTAGATATTTCTCTGTACAGATAATTGATGATACTTATCTGTACTTACTTATCTGTTTATTTTATTTCTGTGATGTGTCTTGTTGGTATAATAATTGTCTTTCTTTTTTCATGGAGAGGAAGAAGTTTGACCTGAAGAAGCGAAACACAACGTTCGCTCGCACAACTCCATCTATTTTAAACTTAAAATAAATACTATCCCATGGTAACGTATTTCTGGGATATCAAGTATGCTATGTCTCAATTCAGGTCTTTGTCTATCAGTACGCGAAGTCCGTTCAGCCGTTATTGCGTGGTTGAGTATCAAACATCCAAACATCTTCACAAGCTTTCACATATACAATATGAATAAAGAAGGGTTCTTTTTTTTCAGCGTTTGTCTAAATGTAAAAAATATTGATCAAATCTGCAAAGCTATGGAAGAGAAATAGCATAATAAATTTTTATGTTAGTCCTAGGTCATTCATCTCATTAACTCAAGAAATATCAGAGCTTATTTATTAATATATTGACTTTGATGTATAAAATTGGCAGCGGTGGTAGCCTAGTGGGTAGAACATCGGACTCAGAAGCGATAGACCCAGGTTCCATCCCTAGTGAGGGCATGTACCTATGACTTGGATTTCTAAGTTATTTACATTTGTGAGTTCGTGAAACTTCACAATAGTAGCAATACCACTCGCTAACGGTGAAGGAAAACATCGTGAGGAAACCTGAGTGTCTGAGCTATTCCCATACCTCAACGCTTGAAATCGCCAATCCGCGGTGGGCACGCGTGGTGATTAAGGCCATACTCTCTCCCTGAGAGAAGACCTGTGCCCTACTGTGGGACGTTTATAGGCTACTTTTGATGTATAAAAAAATGTTTACATCTAGACCGTAACTAAATTAAACGGAATATAACAGGATAATTCCTATTCATTTCCTACAGCTTCATGAAGCTGTGGTAGCCCAGTGGGCAGAACAATGGACTGGAACACGAGATACCCAGGTTCGATTTCCAGTGCGGGCGTGTATCTATGACTTTGTTTATTTTCAAAGTTACATACATCCGCGAATTTGTAGTAGCAGTACCACACGCTAACCGTGAATAAAAACATCGTGAGGAAACCCGCGGCTTCGTTGGCTCCGCACGTGTTGACTTGTCTTTCCTCTGGGCTAGGCCGAGTAAGCTGTCAGGATGATAGGTGCTGGGCAAGCCTACTCCATCAAAAATCCTTCATAAAACAATGTCCCAGGCACTGCAGGGTTCAAGTGGCCCCTTTGCCCATCTAATGTGAGTAAGGGTTCCACTGGACGCTGCATAAGTTTTTTGGTCAAATAAACAGTTTTTTTACTTTTTTTACTGGACGCTGCATAAATCATCTCATTACGTAGATGCAAAGGCCAAAGTTTAGCTTTAAGCTTCTAGCTCGCTACGCTCTCTGCTACGCCGTAGCATGCTACGGCGTAGCAGAGCACCTTCACGAAAATGCTATGTAAGCTTTTTACCCATAACACGCCAGTTGACTTCTGTCCTCTGACAACATAACATTGTAACATTATTGTGGAATAAATGTAGTGAAAATAACATCGGACTAGTTCTTCATCTTCTGCTGTCAACTCCAACAACATAACATTAACAAAATGCTGTGCGGACAGTCAAACAAAACGACTTGACCGTACATTCTATGTTATAAAACTTGGCCTTAGCCTCCTGTTGAAAACCACGACTGATGTAAGGGGATAATCTGCGCTGACCCTAAGAATGGTTACGATGGTGAACATGTATCAAGAGGGTTTCACGTGTCGACAGCTTTCTTTTGGTAGGAGGAAAAGGTTTCGCAGAGTTTTTGTGGTTGATAGAATTGATTTAAGTAGTATCAAGTTTTGGCTTAGACCGGGAAGCTTGGAAAACCATGAGGGAGGCCTATGTCCTGCAATGGGCGTCAAATGGCTGATGATGTTGATGATGATGAAAACCTGATGTAACCATTAAAATCTACTCGTGTTATTAAAGTTTTGTATTTCCAGTTTTCCTTATAACATGTATTGCCAAAACTGGCTATACATGCCAGTTTTCCTTATAACAAGTCGCTAATTAAAATTGTCAACGGAAGTAATTTCACTGTCATTTTTACACTGTTGTTCAGAAATACAAAACTTTAATAACACGAGTAGGTTTTAATGTTTACATCAGGTTTGTCCTGTTTCATATCTAATTTAACGATAAATCGAGTAGTTAGGCTACACATTAGTACTTTCTATTATATTAGAATTTGACCACATGATAAGGAAAAGAATAAGAATAATTTATTCATGAACTACTTTGGCGTTTGCATCTACATAATTTATGCAGCGTTCAGTGGCACCTTCACTCACACTAGATGGGTGAAGGGACCACTCGGACGCTGCAGTGCCTGGGACATTGCTTTTTAGATGGAGTAGTACTAGCACCTATATCATTATGACAGCTTAGCCTAACCCAGAGGAAAGACAAGTTAATAGGTGCGGAGCCAACAAGGCCGCGGGTTTCCTTGCGATGCAAACATACAGTAATAATAACAGTAAATACGTACTTATTTCAAGTTTTAACCGCTTCTAACCGCTGTAAGAGCAGCTAAGTAACCGCTATTGCGTAGTTAGCCCTACACTAGTTAGCAACTATATGTCTGTATAACCAGCTCTGCCCTTTAAAAGCGCATGAATGCAAACATGCAATAGTACCTAATTGTACTAAAAATATTAGGGACAAATACAAATAATTTAGTGGATAAAACATACGGTTTACAATGAGACACTTATATGAAGTACAAACGGTTTCCCAATCAGGTAGGTACTTACTTCAAGTTCTAACCACTGTAAAAGCAGCTAAGTAACCGCCAGTGCGTAGTTAACCCTACACTAGTAAGCAACGATCTGTCTGTGTAACCACATCGTACCTGCCATCGGTCGGGCCGTGAATCAGCCGAGACCGCCGTAAACCGGTGACAAATTGCCACCGGATCCGGATGTGAACGGCCAACTTGCCAGGAAACAGGACTGGGCCTTTCTGGGGCTTTCTTTTCGGGACTAGCGCGGGTTGCGACTAAGGCGCGTGAAATATGCCTTGGGGGCCTAAGCCTTAGTTTTATAATGAAGGGGCAGAAGTTTGTAGAGAACTTTATGGTTTTACCTACCGGTGCCCGTCTCTATGTGAATATTTGGATAGATCGCATATTTTGGAACTGAAACTTTCGTAAGCACTAGTTATAAGGTTAATTGACAAAAAATCAAGTTAGCGAATCCGGAACTAAGCTAATAATAGATCGAAAATTGTTGAACTGCTATTAAATCAAGTTATGGTATCTTGAAGAGGAAAGTACAAACTAAGAATGTTGCAAAATTGTATGGGTGAAGGGCAACTTGTTATTAAGAAAATGGCGTGCAATGTTGTTTTGTATTACTCAGTTAATTGTCAACAGATCCTTTTGAAATTTAAATAATAAGTTTTAACTTATGGCACAATAACTTGCAATTTATGAGCGTAAATAACGTAAAAAGCGTAAATAAACATCCAAAAAAGCGTAAGTAAATAATAATATAATCGGCTTTTTGTCCGAAAATATCACAAGCCCAAGGATAAATTTCTCTAAGCGATGAAGGACTAGATAATCGGCCAAACAGTGCCAAAATTACTCGAAGTATTTTCTTATCTTGAAAGTTTCTTACAATAATTTTGGTTAACAATAATATTTTCGCAGATTCACAAAACTCAAATTTTGAACAAAACACAAAGAAACAAAATTGAAACTATTTTTACTTTTACTTACCAACAGAAACAGACAAGATTAACAAGATTGATTGCCTTGCCAAAGGTCCTGGGTTCGATTCCCACTGGAGACCGTCGCACTTTTTTCTCGTAATCACATCAAAGGCTATCCCAGTTTGGTTCCAGGATAAGTGATTGTGGCGTATGAATTTTATTTATGAAATACCTAGCCATTTGTATTTCACGACGAAACGAGTCGAACCCACAGACCTATGTCCACTTTCACCGACAATACACCCGAGACTAATGACGTCTACTGCAGTTTTGTTATGAACTACCCACTTCTGACTCGTGACGTGGAGGGTCAGTTGTATGGCGCGGCAGCGAGTTGGATGAAAAGAGGCAGTGTATGATATAAGGGAGAGCCTTTTCCGTTGGAAGCGAATTTGTCTGACCCTTCCGTTTTGGAAAACATAATAGAACTGTGATCTGATAGTCTTGTGACGGAACGGTCTAACGTATTGTTTCCGTTTGAAGTTTGCCATTTACTTCGTGTGATATAAACTATACACGTATTATATAAATATAAAAATAACTACAGCGGTCCCCCTAATAGCACGAGTATCAAGCCTCACACAGCAACAGAAGCTAAAACAATAAGTTGATTCATAAAGTAGTTTCGATTTAGATTGTATCAAAACTGTAAAATTTCTGGAAATAAATTATTGTTGTCCTCATTCTTATAATAATAACATCCAGACAATACAATCCTATAAACTTGTAGGGGATTTGGCAGTTAGACTATTGGACTCGTGTAGGATTTGGAGCCCGTAACATAGAAACAGATTATTATTGTAAAAAGAATAACATGTAGTTTTCACAAGATTTGCTGTATTTCTTTGGTAATTATTAGGGGTTAAAGTATGAAATTGTTTATTGCAATAGGTGCTTTGAATTGACATAGAATCTTCATGGTTTGAGGTTTTCGAATGAAACTTTTTTCAAATGGTTTCTATGATGTTCTTTTTTTAAAAAATGTGAAACATTTGAATATTGACTTTCAATTGTTTTTGTTATTCAATTTAGACAAGAAAGATGTTACTGCGAAAATTCGAGTGATTATGAGGCAGCCATTTTTCGTATTTTTTTATTTTATTGATTTGACGCAAGTGAGTCAATATTGTGGGTGAGGTAACGTTAAACCATGCCGCTAATTCCTGACCCTTTGAGACCCCTCTCCAAACGCAGCATTGATATTGCGGGCTGTTTCTGCCGCGTTAGTTACGCGTCGGGACTTGTATTCAAAATCACTCGAATTTTCGCAGTATCCATCTTTCTTGTCTAAATTGAATAACAAAAGCAATTGAGAGTCGATATTCAAATGTTACACATTTTTAAAAAAAAGAACATCATAGAAACCATTTGAAAAAAGTTTCATTCGAAAACCTCAAACCATGAAGATTCTATGTCAATTCAAAGAACCTATTGCAATAAAACAGCAATTTCATACTTTAACCCCTATTATTTTGATTGACTTAACGATAACAGAAGGGGGCGTGGAGACCATAGTACAGGATCTACCTAGTTTGGTTTGTAACGTGATAAATAAATTACGTATACCGAACAATCCAAACTCGTCAACTTGTTAATTAGTCATAACTTTACCTGTATACCGATATTTGTTTCTCAATAAATATGTTCACCTTTATCTTAATATGTTTTACTTGACTTGGTCCCAAACTAGAATACCCTGTGCTGTGATAACCAGGCAAAGACGTCACATGAAAATACACCCAGACTGAGGCCATTTGTAAAAATGTCCGGCGACCCCCAGTGGGAATCGAACCCACAACCTCTGTTTTAGTAGCTAAGCGCCTTAACGACTAGACCAACGAGGCAGACGTATAAGCTAACAATACTCCATGAAACAGAACGAGAGCCCTAACAGTACCCAGGTTAACACAAGGCTAGGACCATTAACACTTCCATTAGGTGTAGGTAGAAATTGGTCCGGGAAGATTTGTAATGCGGTAACAGAGTGCCACGGGGGTCGGCTCTAGCACCTGAGGCTGCTACTCTGTTAAGACTGTTCTTACGTGGAGCGTGCTGTCTCGCTTGAACAATTTAATATTAAAGTTTTTATTTATTGTAATATAATGAGTATATTTTTTTATGAATGTGGTTTGAAAGCTTGATGGATAATTAAATTCATATTCAGCATAAGCATAAGCAGCCTATATACGTCCCACTGTAGGGCACAGACCTTCTCTCAGAGTGAGAGTATGGGCTTAATCACCACACGCGCCCACCGCGGATTGGCGATTTCTAGCGCTGAGGTATTCATACGTATTTAATAGCGGATATTTAAGGCATATTTTTCTTATCCTGCACAAAGTCTTTGACTGAGAAGATTTGATTGCCAAATTAATAATAATGAATAATTAAAGTAATGATTTTGGAAACAACTTTTCTTTATTAAACACTACGCATAGGAAAACAAAACTTTATTTAAGATGTCCGTAATTTAACTATGTATCAAACCCTTGGACCACATTTCTGAAAAGTTTACTCATTTTATAGTAATATATTAAACGGGTCTAACCGCGATTATTTATTAGGTAAAATGTAGTAACCTTTGATCCCCGACGTTTTCTGCATGGCAGCTGCAACGTTGCCGAAACGTTGGAAATCAAAGGTAATTACATTTTACCTTATTAGGTAATCGCGGTACTTATTAGAGTGGTGGTGGCCTAGTGGGTAGAACATTGGACTCGGAAACGGGAGACCCAGGTTCGATTCCCAGTGCGGGCATGTACCTAAGACTTTGTTTTCTAAGTTATCTACTTTGTAAAGTTATAGTAGCAATACCACTCGCTAACGGTGAAGAAAAACATCGTGAGGAAACCTGGGTGTCTGAGCTATTCACATACCTCAGCGCTTGAAATCGCCAATCCGCGGTGGGCACGCGTGGTACGCCCATACTCTCTCTCTGACAGTAGGCCTGTGCTCTACAGTGGGACGTATATGCTTATGCTTATGGTACTCATTTTATTACCATAGTTAAAATGTTAAATTATGCGAGCGAGACGGTATGCTCTACGTGAAAGAACAGTGATGAAATAAAAACTACCGAACCGGTTTTCATGTTAGTTTGTTAATTATAATATTTAAACCTAATTCCTTGTAGTTAGATCTTTGTTAAGAAGGTAGATTTATATTTTTTACAGAAAATCAACTTGAATAGACTTCGCTACATAATCTACTCGTAGCAAAATACGTCTCATCACTATAGTGAACAAAGAGGTGTCCATGAAGTGCTGCATTTTTTACTTATGGATACCTGTCAAATAAATAAGGAACTTCATGTGTGCGCAGCTGTCAAAAGTTAAATAAACGGTTGGACCGATTATAGGTACTGACTATTAATTATTCTTCTTCGTCAGTCCCTCGCGGCACAGCACCCAAAGCTACCAGTAAAGAAAATTACGTTTTCCTAAGCAGAAACATCTTCAATGCGCTGATATAATCAACGGCCACACACAAGAGATGTGGGGCGGGGGCGCGGAAAAAACGCGACGCGTCCCATAAAACTCCGCCCTCGACCCGTCTCTTCTGTGTGGGCTTCGTCCCATTCCTTCACTACATTTTGTATGAAAGTGAATTAGATTAACGACGCGTCTTTTCCGCGCTCTCGCCACACGACCTTTCTGTGTGGCCGCTGGCTAAGCCGTGGTACGTGGGACGTATACTGGCCAAAAAGGGTTAGAGACACCGAGTAGGCACCCAGTAATCTAGTTACGGGGGTGATATAAGGTGAGCTTTGCTGCGTAATTGGGCAAGACATTAAAGCTGATGGATCATTTTGATACTTTCTACTCAGTCAAGCTTCGCGTGAACTAAAGGAATAAAGTGATAGCGTTGGTAGCGGAGCGGTAGATCACATACGGGAGGTCGTGGGTTCCAATCCCGGGATGCACCAATGACTTTGTTTTCTAAGGTAGTGGCAATGCTCGCTAATCGTGAAGGAAAACATCGTGAGAAAACCATGAGTGTTTGAGTTGTTCACATACCTCAGTGCTTGAAATTGTTAAGCCGCAGTGGGCACGCATGGTAATGAAGCCTGTGCCCTAATAGGAGGTTTTTTTTTTTACTATAAAAAAAAAAAAACAGTTCCCAAGAACTCTGTAGATGGCGCTGAACTGAGTACGTCACTAGCCGTGCGTTCTGATTTGCAGCCCATATTCGCGCCTATAACATGATAGCCGTTCCGAAATGGACGTCAATGGATATTGCAATAACGTGAATGGATCAATTCGGAATGACATTTATTTGTGGTGTATGTAAGTTTCGTTTTATGATCTAAAAATTACATCCAAGTGAAATAATAAAAAAATTATGTGACGATCCGTTCCTCATATCATAATCTAAGCCTTTCTATATATAAACTAAACTTTGGCCTTTGTATTTACGTAATGAGATGATTTATACAGCGTCCAATGGGACCTTCACTCAAACTAGATGGGTGACGGGAACACTCGGACGCAAAAGAAGTAAATAAAGCTTTATTCAAAGCAACTGCCAAACTTTATACACCTCTAACCTTTGGAGCAGCTATACCAGAAAAGCCAATAATGCCCTGCGTGTCCAGTACAACAGCGCCTTCAGGAGGGGCTGCCGCGTCACTGTAGTGCATTGGGAATGTTTGCCGCTTCGAGCACAGATGGCTTCCATGCAGTTGTGCGTAAGCAAGTGGCGTCACTCGTGCCAGTACTCTTCTTGGGGTGATCGGGGATAGGGTGGATAGCCCAATTCTCACGCATTAATTGATTCATGTGTACTCTTACAATAAATTTAAGTATCTATGAGTAACTATAGCTTAAAGTTTTAAATTTACTAGCACTCTATGAACTTGCCTATGTTATTTAAGTAAGTTTGAAATAAATATTTTTAATTTCAATTTATTCTACCGTTTTCTCGACGTGATTAATATGTATCTCTGTGCCAAATTTCTGCTTTCTCGTACTAATCGTCTCTGAGCTAGGACGCGGACAGACAGACAGATAGACAGACGGACGGACATGGCGAAACTATAAGGCTTCCTTGTCGATTACGGAACCCTAAAAAACGGCCAAGTGAGGCTTAGCTGTGTTTTTGTTAGTGGATGGCAGTCTGCTTTCATTAATATCGTCATACGAAATAGAATCCTCAGAGAAGTATGAACACTGAAATACTGTCACTGAATAAACGAACCGTAAACTCTGAGCGATCACATTATACGCAGCGAGCAACTTTTATATGTGCCGTAAAAAAGTTGATCCAAACAAGAAAAATAGTAAAACGTAGTTAGTATTGTCTTCCAATGCGTTACTGGAAAATCTGGCCAGATACGATATAATATGCTGACTTTATTGATGACTCCTAAAAAATATCTTTGCTAACTTTATGGTGGTCTTCTAGAAAATAGGGTTTAACTCTACACCACATACGCAGCCGGCAGTCAGGCGCGCGCAGGTTCGAACCTCATTGTTCGACCTGCGAACGCCAAGTGTAGCTGGCAGGTTTTGCATGGTGGAGTAACCGAGAAGGAAAAAAGTTTACATTTTAAATTGGTTTTTTTTTCGAACTAACTCTATTTTTGTTTTTTTTTTTTGCCGTCTGGAATATTTGTTATTTTTGACAAGTCTCTCTTTTTTTCGTCTAATTAAATGATTGTGTGTGGTAGGAAGAAGCTACGAGCTGTTCCAACGTTTGCGTGTCATTACGATAGCAAGTTAACTATTTCATCTGACAGAACTACCTTGACTATAATTTTAGTCTCAAATAGATTTTAATTCAATAGGGAAATTTAATGTCACTATAAAGTATCTATGTGATGAATACTGTGAAAATGTTAATAGGGATTATTAAGGCATCACCTCCGGATTTTTGCTTTTATTAGTATTTTTATTTTATTTAAAATGCATTTTCACCAAAATTTCTTATGTCAGCATTGCTGTTTTACCGGATAATTGGAGCCATTTTCGCATCCGGTAAACGTTATTAATACTTCTACGAGACCAGCTTTGCGATGGACAGCGATCTCATTGCTACTATAACTTCACAAATGTACATAACTTAGAAAACGAAGTCATAGGTACGTACCCGCACTGGAAATTGAACCTGGGTCTCTCGCTCCCGAGTCCAATGTTCTACCCACTAGGGTACCACCGCTGTTCTCTAGGCTACCACCACTGTTCCACAAGGCTATCACCGCTGTTCAACCACTGCTAGTCTAACGCGTAATAAAATGGCGAAACCGGCCAGCTAAATGTCAAAACATCATTATCCACTTTCACTTTACGATATTCTGTACCGAACGACGAAGGCACAGCGGGGTTTTTTTTAGGCTATCCGTTCCAGGCGCAGGTCATAAATCATCGAACCCGTCAAATTGTCGGGTTAGCGATGGGCAAATCGAGTTAGGGCGCTTACACACGGGCGGCACGTGTGCCAACTGCAGCCGTCGGCACTCGTCGCCTGCAGGCGTCGACGCGCTGACGCGGATATTCGACGCTGACAATGTCGGCGACTGCCGTCGGCGCGTCGACGGCTGCGGTTGGCACAGGTGCCGCCCGTGTGTAAGCGCCCTTACCGGAGTGAAACTGTGGACGAGTCCACTTGCCAGGAAGTTGACCCGCTGACGGTTATATTCGACTTTAGTACCTCGTTGGTCTAGCGGTATCACGGCTGATTACCATGGTGGAGGTCGTGGGTTCGATTCTCACGGGGGGCCACCGTACAGTAGTACAAATGGCCTCAGTATGGGTGTATTTCCATGTTTGTGATGTCCTTATCAGGTTGCCATAGCACTTCTTCTTCTTCTTTTGGTGGCGCTTCATATCGGAGGTCGGCTATCATTATAACTACTTTGTCCCGTGATGTTGCGGCTAGGAAGAGTATAGCACCATAACACAGGGTATCCTAGTTTGGGACCAGAATAAGTGCTTGTGTTCGTGGAAGTTATTATTATATAAATAATAAGGTGTTCTCTGTATCTATCTCTCTAGCGGTGACACGCTTGATTACTAATACAAAGATCATGGGCGTAATTCCCGCAAGGGACCACCCTACTATTTGAACAAATGACCTCAGTCTGCACGTTCCTCCACATAAAGTATGATATTATATTTCGTAAGACATTATACAAGATAGCTAATTGAAAACAAATATTCAAACAAGGCAGAACTCTTTTTAAGGGTTCCGTACCCAATGTATAAGAGACCCTATTACTAAGACTCCACTGTCCGTTCATCTGGCTGTCTCTCACCAGGCTGTATCTCATGAACCGTGATAGTTAGACAGTTGAAACTTTCACAGATGATGTATTTCTGTTGCCGCTATCGCAAAAAATACTAAAAACAGACTAAAATAAATATTTAAGGGGAATCCCACACAACAAACGTGATATTTTTTTCGTTTTTTGCTCGACATTAATAACGGCCACAGGTAGACGCTTGAACTATTGAAATATTGTATAGATAATGGTACGGGACCCTTTGTGCGCTAGTCTGACTGGCCGGTTTTTTTTATGTAGCCTATATACGTCCCACTGCAATGCACAGGCCTTCTCTCAGAGACATAGTTTGGGCTTAATTACCACGCGTGCCCACTACAGATTGGCAATTTCAAGCGCTGAGGTGAACACGTTAGACACTCGGGTGACAAGAGCGGTGGTGCCGGTAGAACGCCGTGGGTTCCAGCCTGTGGGTTCCAGCACCTGAGGTCGTGGGTTCGAATCCCGCCGTGTACTTTTCAAAGACTTTATTTTCTAAGTTACGCACGTTTGCGAAGTTGTAGTAGCAATACCACTCGCTGACGCTGAAGGAAAACATCTTGAGGCAGATCACATAAAATAATAAGTAGGGGACACAGGCTATGTAAATATATGCCTGGGTAAAGTGACCTCCGTCTCAGACCTGGTATCATCAAACCTCTTAGCTGTGGCGCTCTAATTACAGTAAGATTTATTCTTGTACAAGTAAAAAGAATGATGACGATGTCTTCGGCCAGATGTCTCTGCCTGTACGTAATACAGAGAAGTTTGTAAAGAAGCTCGAAACTTTGCTGATGCCTAATACTTGCCCATTAGCTCAGTTGGGCAGGTCGCGGGTTCAAGTCCCGGCATGGGTCGAATTTTTAGCCTTTAAATAGGTTTTTAAAATTGACCTCAGCACGGGTTTGTGCAACAAAAAGAATATGAGTAAAAAGGTGTAAGTGGTGTCGTGTTGATTAAGCCCATATTACAGATGAGACTATTTCGTTGGTCTAGCGGTAACGCGCTTGACTACTAAACCAGAGTTAGTGTGTTTGATCCCCGCTGCAGCCTTTATCTGTACAAATGGCCTCCGTCTGGGTGTTTTCCATGTTTTAGATATTCTTTTCATAAATTGCATCATAGTTTGGGACCAGGACAACTGATGTTGTATGAAAGGTACATACTTTTAATTATATTTCTATCTCCAAGAGAAGTGGGTAGAACGGACCTTCGGTCCGCAATGACCAAATATCAAAATGCCATGATTTCATTGCGACTGAATTTCAATTGGCCTTTTTTGAAATTTGCCAATATAGGTACCTTAAATAATATTAATAATTATTAATACCTTACTTAGTATGATATAAATAATTATAATAAAACAACACTTTTCCATAAGCTAACCAAAAATATTTAAACTGAAAACTCCTCAATAATTTAAATGAAATTATAAACTGTCTTGTTCGGTACCTAAACGTTTTTCAACAATTTCAATGTTTGTAACCGAAAAATGTAACCGGGGTAATGGCGCCCCCTCTTAGTTCTTTAATTTGTTTTGCGTATTGCATATAAAAAAAATGGGGAATTATAAAACGAGCGAACAAAAAAAAACTTTGCGACTGATGATGACATACTGTTTTAATAACTTGAGCGGTATGAATTTGAGTAAGCGAAAAATTAACTAAACTGACGACGAATATTGATTTATAATAAAATCCAGAACGAGCTTACAAAAAGTGGATTGTGATAAATCCATTTCAGATATTAAAATTTTATCCGAGCGACTTCATTACTAAGTGAGCGACTGGAAATACAGAGAGGGCAACTTCAATATTAAGATAGATTCGATTTTTCTAAGTGAGGTTATACTTAGCGAACTACTAAAAAGTTCACTTTGAGCAAAGTTTTGTAAGCTGCTTTATTAATGATTATTGGTTACTGATATTCTATTTGAGGCCTTATTTATTTTATTTATTTTAATTCTTTATTGCACTAATTACATTGTAAGTGTACAAGGGCGTGCTTAATGCAAGAAGCATTCTCTTCCAGCAAACCTTTGGTTTTGAAGAGACTGGCGACGGGTAGTGCAAGAAGAAGATTAAATAAGATTAAATAAGAGAGGCAAACTATTTTTTCTCAGTGTGATCTCAACCTAAGCTTGTCAGTCTGTTACGTAATTGTCAGGGTCAGTAATTGTCCCGTAAAAATTTTATTTATTTAAAAATTTTATTTTTTAATTTAAATTTTATTTATTTAAAATTTAATTTTACCGCATTTGTCCAAAGAGAAGATTAACTTCTCTTTGGACAAATGCGGTATGATTATTTTCAGTCGATCGATACATTGAACGCTTCAATACTTTATTCTATAAAATAAAATAAATTAATATTTTTTTATTTAAAAACTAATCTTGCTGTTATATGAGGAAGATAAAATGCCGCTCAGTATAAAAAATACATTTGCCAAATATTGAAAAAAATGCAGGACGTAACGTTGACACTCAAACAAATATTAGGTCGCTCAAATATTATGAAGCTGCTCATTTTGTATTTTAAGTAACTCAAATTAATGTTTGTAAGTTGCTGTTCTGTTGATTTCTCGTCACTCGCAGTCAGTCGCTCACTTAGTAATTCTATAACCCAAATTAATTAATTTTGACACTTAGAACTGTAATTTACAGTCACTCGTTTTATTGCTACCCAAAAAAAATCTATGACATGTCAAACCCTCAATGTCAGTCCGACTCGCACTTAGCCGGTTTTTGTTGAAAAATAGTTTTATTTTTGTCCCCAACTAACCAATAGCGAGGCATATAATATTAGATCATAATTATCTCACTGTTTGTGATCCGCAGCTTTTTTTTTTCATTCTGGTTTTCCAGAGTTCAGCTTCCCCAACAAACTGCTTTGCGGTTTGGCGAAAATTGTTTGTATTAAGGTTTCTTATATTGAAACGTTAAAAAACAATGTATTTTCACAATAACTGTACCATATTCACGAGACAATGTGCAATCATTGTAGTATAAAGGGATGTCGGATTTCAGGCATTTTGGGATTAAGACCAGTTGAAATTTAGACAACCTGAAAATAAAGTAATTTCGGATCTCAGGCGTTATGGGACAAAGGCAAATTGAAATTTAAGTTGCATGGAAATCATGGCATTTTGACATTTGATCGTTACGGACTGAAGAGAATTGTTCTACAAAATAAGCTTAGACATAAACTGTTTATGTTCTGAACTCTATTTATAGACGTTTGCCAAAATGGAAGTAGGATAGTACTTAATCTAAAACATAAAGTATGTAATTTAGAACTATAGTAGAAGTAATTAATTAATTAATTGATAGGTAAAGCGTTGGACGAATATAGATTTAATATTATACAACTGATCGTTTTCATCATTTTGGTTCAAATATGTCAATACTAGAAAATTCGGCAAACAGTTTAATTAGACATTCTAGAAAATGAAGACTGTCGTAAATAAATAAATCTGGAATATTAAGAATGCCACTCCCTTACGTGAATTATAAATCAATTCAATATTGTTTTAGCTCGAACAGAGACGGAGATGTTGCTCGGATCCCTAAAAGATGAAAACATTGAGATGAACATTGAATAAAAATATTTTAAAAGCGTTCGTCGTTTTGAGATTTAATAACAGCCGTTGAATTCTTTAGATGGCTCGAGATACAAAACAGGGTAGTATGAAAGGTCTGATGGTCTGGTTTGAATGTAACGTAACAACTGTGACTTTATGACCTTTACAATTTAAACAAACACAGCTGTCCATTTTACCTTTATTTATTTTTATTTTAGCTGTCCATTTTAAGCAAGATCTAAATCGTTTAGAAGAATCGCCGGTTTCGGTTAGTTTTTATATTGCCCTTTGCTAAATCTCCCCCTATTTGGTCGAGATATGTCTGCCTGTGACGCCTCTGCCCAACCCTTCCACCCACATTTGCTCTGTTTCTCTTTTTTTAATTTTTGTACTTGATTAAAATATTAACGTAGATATTTTTACTCACTTTCCCCGGGGCAAAAAGTCTCAAATACAATTTTTGCTGGCTGTTTCAACAGTCTATTTGAATATTTTCGAGTATTTTTATATAATTTTCCTTTAAGTAAGCCTGTCGGTACTAGGTACGTGTAGTCGGCAGCACATGAATATTTACATACGCGCGGCGCCGGATTCATCCGTGTGGCGCCGGATTAAGAATAGCGTCACTCCATTTCCTTCCGTGGATGTCGTAGAAGGCGAAGAAGGAAATACATTACCAGGAGACGGGCAGCAGCGTCTTTTTGAGATTCCAACCATATACTGTGATCGCCAACCCGCCTGCCAAGCGTGGCGATTATGGCAAAACCCTTCATGGTTTGTAAAACCACGAGGGAGGCCTATGTCCTGCAGTGGGCGTCAAATGGCTGATGATGATGACTCTAATCAGCTTCGTTAAGGGCGGCTTCGCAACATTTTAAAGTGGAGCTGCTGTCGTCAGTACAACGTACAACCTAATCATTATCTACCGTTCCTTTACAATTTTTATGCCGTATTATCTAAAAGTAATTAACTCCAGTGCTGTCTTTGTGGATTGTTTCTTCTGTAACTTGGGACTAAGTACACATCTAGTAGGGGTGCTGATGAGCGGTCTACAAAATTAGGGTTCCATTCGTCAATACGAAAAATTGTTACTAAGACTTCGAAAACTTCGAAATCCCGAAAGTGTCGGCTGATCATGTTAATGCCGTAGGGAGAAAGAAAGAAAGAAAGAGAGAGAGAGAGAGAGAGAGAGAGAGAGAAAGAAAGAGAGGAAAGAAAGAAAGAAAGAAAGAAAGAAAGAAAGAAAGAAAGAAAGAAAGAAAGAAAGAAAGAAAGAAAGAAAGAAAGAAAGAAAGAAAGAAAGAAAGAAAGAAAGAAAGAAAGAAAGAAAGAGAAGGAAGGAAAGAAAGAAAGAAAGAAAGAAAGAAAGAAAGAAAGAAAGAAAGAAAGAAAGAAAGAAAGAAAGAAAGAAAGAAAGAAAGAAAGAAAGAAAGAAAGAAAGAAAGAAAGAAAGAAAGAAAGAAAGAAAGAAAGAAAGAAAGAAAGAAAGAAAGAAAGAAAGAAAGAAAGAAAGAAAGAAAGAAAGAAAGAAAGAAAGAAAGAAAGAAAGAAAGAAAGAAAGAAAGAAAGAAAGAAAGAAAGAAAGAAAGAAAGAAAGAAAGAAAGAAAGAAAGAAAGAAAGAAAGAAAGAAAGAAAGAAAGAAAGAAAGAAAGAAAGAAAGAAAGAAAGAAAGAAAGAAAGAAAGAAAGAAAGAAAGAAATAGATATAGAAAGAAAGAGACAAATAAAGAAAAAAAGAAATAGAAATAGAGAGAAAGAAAGAAAGAGCGAAAGAGAGAAAGGGAAAAAGAGAGACAGAGAAAGAGAGAATGCGAGAAAGAGAGAGTAAGAGAAGGTGAGAAAGATTAAAAAATTCTTGCACCACCTGTAGTTGACTGGTAGAAATAGCATTAAGTCCGCTATATTGCCGTAGTATGTTTTACTTATCTATCTATACTAATAATAAATCTGTAAGGGTCGGTCATGGAGTAAGTTAGTTTGTTTTCAGAGATATTGTGTTTATAGGCTCAATATATGATACTGAAACTAATTTCACGATTTTTAGAATTTTTTTCTGTATGTGTGTATGTATGTATGTATGTATGTTCCTCCATAACTCTTAAACCAATTATCCGAATTTGATGAAATTTGGTATAAAAACATATAGACATCTGGGACACAGGATAGGCTATTTAAATTCTAGCTCCAGTTATGATAAGACGTGGCCCCCATACAAATGCTGCTTCGTAAAAATCGAAATGTACGCGAACGGAGTCGCGGGCACAGCTAGTGTGCAATAAAATAAAGTAAATAAATAAAATACAACATCATTCTTATCAGCTGCGAAAAATAACAGTTGGTTAGTTAGAGTTAGTGTAGTACAGTAGAGCCACGTAGAGCGGTAATAGCAGAGCGGTAGAATGTCGGCCTCACCGGCCAGCCGAATGATTCGGTAGTTCGCGGCTTCGAATCCCGGCATGGGCCAATGACTTTATTTTCTAAGTTACATATATTTAAGTTATAGTAACAATACGACTCGCTAACGGTGAAGGAAGACATTGTCAGGAAACCTGAGTGTTTCAGGTGGCCCCAGAGCTTGAAATAGCCAATCCGCGGTGGGCACGCATGGTAATTAAGCCCATACTATATTTCTCTCTCTAAGAGAAGAACTGTGCCCTGCATTGCGCCGAATATGGTCTGCATAAAAAAAGAGTTAGTATCACAATAAAAGTGGTTTGGAACTACGAGTAGAATAACCCCCTTGAGTTTCGCCGGTCTTTTCTGAAACACAGCATATTTCCCTCCCTTTCACACTAGGGGGAAGTCCCCTTCTTACACATTCTATGAGGACGCGTTAAGAAAACCACAATATTTCATTTCACACAAAAGTTGTGCCAGAATGGACCTTCAAATGGCGACGGTTTAACCCTGACAATGGCGACGCGGTCAGCTAATTGAAATAAACGCTGAATGGTCACCCGTAGGCAAAACCGTTGAAAACCACTGCATTTTAATAATAAGTACGTTAAAACACGTCTAGAATATGCATTCATCTTTTTTCTGACTTTAACATTCAATCTTGAAGTTTTAAAAAGGAGGAGAAGAAGAAGGACCGTTGGTAGCCTAGTGGGCAGAACATCGGACTCGGAAGCGAGAGACCCAGGTTCGATCCCCAGAGCGGGCATGTATCTATGACTTGGTTTTCTAAGTGACGTTATAGTAGCAATACCACACGCTAACTTCGTGTGGTATTGCTACGTCGTCGTGAAGGAAAACATCGTGAGGAAACCTGAGTGTCTGAGCTATTCACAAACCTCAGCGCTTGAAATCGCCAATCCGCGGTGGGGACGCGTGGTGATTAAGCCCATACTCTCTCCCTGAGAGAAGGCCTGTGCCCTACAGTGGGACGCATATAGGCTGATTATGCTTATGCTTGATGTTTTGCTTTAAAATAGTAAATTTATGTAATTTTTTATTTAAAAAATGCAAAAAAAGTGAAAACGCACCCTAATACGGAGAGAGCAATTAGACACTAACGGTCCTATTTATAAAAACACGATGCACTCTATAAACGCCGATTAAAATAGTCTGTGGTGGATTTTAAAAGGAAATGACGTAACCACAGACTAAATAAACGACGTCTGAGGAGTGCTTTATGAGTGTATAAAAATCTTTGGCCTTTGCATCTACGTAATGAGATGATTTATACAGCGTCCAGTGGCACCTTCACTCACACTAGATGGGTGAAGGGACCACTCGGACTATGCAGCGCCTGGGACATTGTTTTCAGATGGAGTAGGCTTGCCCAGCACCTATACCATCCTGACAGCTTATTCGGCCTAGCCCACAGGAAAGACAATTCAATACGTGCGGAGCCAACCAAGCCTAGGGTTGCCTCACGATGTTTTCCTTCACAGTTACCGTGTAGTACTGCTACTACAAATTCGCAGATGTACGTAATTTTGAAAATAAACAAAGTTATAGGTACATGCCCTCACTGGGAATCGAACCTTGGTCTCTCGCATCCGAGTCCATAGTTCTACCCACTGGGCTACACCGCTCCTTGTATATAAATAATACCCTTGAAATTACAAGGACGATTTTAAGCGAGCGTTCTATTTTCAAATTACTCACTTGCTTGACTCGGTTGAAAATTCATTTTATTTTTTCATTAACGCAGAGATTTTGTGAAATGCGACTGGCTGGTAACAAATATTGTCACAGAAAAAAAATGTTTTAAAACAAGTTCATTTTCGCTAAAATCGGCCTTTTTATCAAAATTAATTTAATGACCTAGGTTTTTGGCCCTAGTGATTTTCTGACTGAGACTTTCATAAGCACTACAAATCAATTAATCGCTCTCGCTTAATCTTTCTGTCCAAAAGAAGTCCAGGTTTTGCTCTGATTTGCTTTTTAAAAAAACATGTTATTTTTTTTCTTTTTTCTAAAGTCGCGCCAGTTACCTAGATCTGTTTTTATATTTAACCAATAGATAGATAAAGAACACTTTATTTTACATACAGTTGAATTATAAGAGAACAGTATTTAGGTTTGTACTCGTGTTTTCGGTGCCATAAGGACGTTTATTATATTTAATAAATGGGTTGGTGCTTTACCAAGTTCTAGTAGGGTATCTGTGAATCACGTCTGTCAATCTTTTCAATCTGTATCGGATGGTTACCCTTTGCGGGTGCAATTTCCGTCCGCAGTCCAAAGGGCGTATAATACAATATAGTATGTACTTACTTCGATTGGAAATTGGTGTTAAAATATTTACACAAAATCACAACATTTTATTATTGTTAAACATGTACTTTTTTATTTGTTTGTTTAATACGGAGATGACTTTACTGAAATATTGGCAAGCAAGTGATTATCCGTGTGGCGCCGGATTACGGATAGCGTTACTCCATTTCCTTCCGTGGATGTCGTAGAAGATGACTAAGGAAATCAATTACCAGGAGACGGACAGCAGCGTCTTCCTGAGATTCCAATCGCACACTGCGATCGCCAACCCGCCTGCCAAGCGTGGCGATTATGGCAAAACCCCTCTTGGTTATAAAAACCACGAAGGAGGCCTATGTCTTGCAGTGGGCGTCAAATGGCTGATGATGATGATGATGAAGTGATTGTATTGACATACCGGCGTTTTTACGTAGAGTAGAAAAATATTTATTAAGTTAAAGCTTGAAACAAAAATTTACATTTAATTTTAGGCTCAGAGTATACAATTTTGAACCTCAATAAAAACAGTAGATAAGGCAAAAGAGAGAAAGTACAGGCAACTTGGTCTTACTTTGCTTGACTGTCTCAAAGCAACCTTAATGTTTTAACAAAATTAAAATTACGAACTCTTTTCATTCCAAACAATCTGTTTTATCACAAAGTCTTGGTGGAACCGAAAATAGAACAATTAGGTACGATCAGAAATACCAAGAGCAAAAAGGCGAGACTACACCTATGTTTCTAATTCACGTTTTCGATTCAAATCACGTAAAATCAATTTAATTTCTAATGAGTTTTTCGTTTTGTTTCATACATGTTTCTCGAAATATAATCGTTCGCCAAACTGCGTGGTACTTTTTTGGCGAATTATAGCGCGCACTTCTTGTGCGCTATCTATCTTAACTTCTATGTTTGACTACCCCCCTGCCCGCCCTGCGCCTGCGGCTAGGGATCGGAACCGTGCCACAGACAGGGGGCTGTCTCACAGACATTAAACATTGACATGCGAAAACATTTTTAAATGAGATGTTTAGTTCGGTTATATTCTATTATGGATCACTTAATTTGTTTAACAAAACCTTTCTTAATTTCTTCTTGAATCTGTTTTTACTTTCACAGTCCTCCTCAGAGAAACCAATATGCATTCATTCCTTCTGAAGAAACTGAACTGAAAGTTCTTTTTGCTCTATGTTTATCAAAAACTTGCTTTCACGAACGCAAAAGTCACCCTAAACTTCTGTGCGAACGTGTTTAGTATTCTATGCTATGGCAGGAACAAATCGCGAGTGGCTCACAGAGTCGGGAATTCAATTATTATTTTGGCAAGGTTTTGTAGCCTGTCTTAGTTGGGAAATTGAAGTTGCTACAACTCAATTTGGATTTGTCTACGTAGTCTTAATTTCGCTAGAGTAAGTTGCTAATGCGGATATTGGAATAATTATGTTCAGCTGAACCGCGGGCGTTTGTACAGGGCCCTGAAGTAAGCTGGTAGCGACGGGTTTCGGGGCTAGTTGACAAACCATACAGGATTATTTCTTATACTTGCACGTTAAAGTTAATGTTATTTACCGAGTTTTTGTAATAAACTAAATTTAACCCTTTTTTCACGATGGCGGAAAATGCATATAGGAAATCTTAGTCGACAATTTGAAACTCAAACTCTAATGGCGTTGTTGCCGGACATTAAAATTTAAGAAAATTCTGACATTTAACCACACCATTTGTCTGCCGCGACACAGATCTGTGTTTCCAACTTAGTATGGGCCACCTATACGTTCCATTCCGCGAGGGCAGTTCAGGGCTATTTTACCCCTAACGGTCCAGTTAAAAAAATTAATAATCCTTAAAATAAATCATCATCATCAGCCGCTTGACGCCCACTGCAGTACATAGGCCTCCCTCATGGTTTTACAAGCTTCCCGGCCTTGTGCCGCCCGCATCCAGCGACTCCCCGCCACCGTAACCAGATCATCAGACCATCTGGTGGGGGGCTTCCCACGTTGCGTCGTCCGGTCCGCGGTCGTCAGATCAGAACTTTTCCACCCCAACGGCCATCAGTTCTCCGAGCTACGTGCACCGCCCACTGCCACTTCAACTGAGCAATTCTTCGAGCTACATCAGTAACTCGGGTTCTTCTGTGGATCTCCTCATTCGAGGAATCGAATCGAATCGAATCGAATCACGATCACACAGTGAAACTCCTAACATAGCTCTCTCCGAAAGAAATAGGCGTAGAGGATTATTTATCTGCAAAATATTGTTCAGTTATACTCCTAATATTTAATTTATTACAGAATGTCGAGTTTCAAGTTGTCACACATACATATACGTCCCACTGTAGGTCACAGGCCTTCTCTCAGAGAGAGAGAGAATATGGGCTTAATCACCACGCGTGCCCACCGCGGATTGGCGATTTCAAGCGCTGGCTGAGGTATGTGAATATCTCAGAAACTCAGGTTTCCTCACGATGTTCACCGTTAGCGAGTGGTATTGCTACTATAACTTCACAAATGTATATAACTTAGAAAACAAAGTCACAGGTACATGCCCGCACTGGGAATCGAACCTGGGTCTCCCGCTTCCGAGTCCAATTTTGTACCCACTAGGCTACCACCGCTTTGTCTATTATCGAGATTTGAATCCAAGCCCTCTAGATTGCAAGACAACCAATCTAATCATTGCTTCTCACCTCTCAGAAATTCTATGGTAGGTTTAAAGACCCTCTGTTAGTTTAAGCACTAATTAAGTAGCCCGACGACATGAAAAATTGTATTCCAAATTGCTCAAGTCTTTTTAAGTATTTTATCTTAATTACGAAAGTTAAAAGAAAGCGTATTTATGTCATCAATCTTAATTAGTCAAAAACTCTACAAGACTTGACCTTCATTGACTTACAAAGTTAAATCCGTGTTTAAAAGCATGTTAATTAATTACAACTACAAAAATAGCCAAAAATAATAAGATAGCAACCACAGTTATTTGAAACAAAAACTTACTTTAAGTTTGCCACACAGCAGCGCGTTTGCTGTGATTGGCCGCAGGTCATATAAAGTTATGTTTATGCCACACCTGGCCAAAAAGCGGGTTTTTCCGCACGCTACGCGTACGGGAAAACCCACTTTGAGGCCAAGTGACGAAATAAAATTGTGTACACAACACGGACTGTAAAATAGAAAGCCCTCTATCGCATATTTATGACCATCGCCTGAGGCTCGGCCTTAAACTTCTGCGATATCGGCCTTTCTTTATGTCATGGCCCTAGTTATGTAATGTATTATTATAAAACTATTTGGCGCCCTGTTTTTTTAAAACTACCCATATGTGTCTAAAGCATGGTTAGAATGTCCTGTAGAATGACATTTAGTTATTCTGTCCCTCTTTTTAATTAATCGTGGTATTATATGTAAACGAAACAGAGTTTTGAAAAAAAGTTACAAAGTCGTTGTCAATACGTATTAGTTTACAAACGTATATTTTGATATATTTTGAATATTCAAGATGGCTCTAAAAAATATAAAATAGTGTTAGAAATCTTTAGCAACGTGATCATTGCGATGTCAATCAATAGTAGAGATAAGATGTTGCTGCGTATGCTTCTATCATCATCATCATCATCATCAACCCATTATGTCCCCACCGAGGGGACAAATTAGATAAATATAATAAAACTGTGTTATTGAAACCAAAGAAGCAAACAATTACTTAAAAGGAGGTTATAATTGACATATAGTAAGCCAAAAAGCAGTGGCTCAGCTAGTACTGACCCGGGACCATTGATCCCAGGAAGTGCTGGCTTACAGCCACTCCCTTCTCCCGAAGGAATTGTGCGAGAATAATGTTTAGAGAGCTGAAACGGTTAAGAAAATTTCTTAGCATGGTGGAATTTACATTTACATTTACATCACAGATGTATTAAAAGAATTGGAAAATAATTATAGTAAGGTTTATTTATTTCAAAACAATGAGATAAAAAAAAACAAAAACCAATAAAAAAACCTAACCTGCAATACCGGCGTCACCCCAATTAGAATTTGTGTTTTACAACGTTTGTTCTGGCAACTTTTTTTTCAGAAGAATATTTTTTCGCGTTCCATAATGTCGCAGCGTTATGTAAATTATTATCCTACATAGAATAATATAAATTTTACGTACCACATATGTGCAGAACATGTTTCAGTATGAGTGGTACGATGGCACGAGTCACACGTTTTGTGGCGCTACAATGTCAGATTCACGCGTTTTGTGGCGCTAAAATGTCAGATTCACGCGTTTTGTGGCGCTAGAAAATCGCGACTTTTGACATTTAAAACGCGCGACTAGCGTCATTGTACTACCCACGCAGGAACTGTAATTGTAAAAAAAAACATTATATTTCGTTTGTCCCCAGGAGTGGAATGACTACAAGCTTAAATGGAACCCAGATGACTACGGTGGCGTAGACACGCTACATGTGCCTTCAGAACACATCTGGCTACCGGACATCGTGCTTTACAACAAGTGAGTAAATAAAACACAGACCCATATATCTGACGGGCAATGAAGAATTACCTATATGTTAGAAATAATATTCTAGTATTGAGAATTCAGTTTCGACAGATTTTTCCAGTTTGTCGGGCAAGTTTTTTACCAAATTTTCCGAAATCGAAGTAACATCCACACAATGGAGTATGATTTTGATATCAGAAAAATCGGTAAAAAAATTCTCGAAAATTGGAAAAATCCGTCCAGTCTGAATTTTTGAAGACTTTGATGTCATTCACATTTTTGCATTAAATGGTAGTTTATTGATTTTTGTTCCATACTTAAGTCTCCATTCTAGCCAAATCCAATTCATTTTACCCAATCTAACTCTTATGGAATTCGTGATTATCCACTAACAACAAACCTAAATTTCCAAGCACACGAAAAGTATACGTGATAGCCATCGTTTCCTACAAAAGCAAAGTTATAAAGATACTTTCCACGAACGTAAGCTTTTGTTTCAGACTCTCTAGATAACGTGAAATAATGGGATTTGTCCCGAAAGAGAGACGAGGTTAGGAGTGGGGAGCCCGATCTAATGAACAAAACTTTATGGATGTTCGTAAAGAAAAGTTATCTTTCATTGTAAAAAACTGACTCCCGCACCGAGGGTTCCGTACGACCGTAAATATATATTTTTATTTTTTTCGTTTCATCATCATCTTCATCAGCCATTTGACGTCCACTGCAGAGCATAGGCCACCTTCACGGTTTTCATAACCATGAGGGGTTTTGCCATAATCGCCACGCTTGGCTTGGTTGGCGATCGCAGAATGCGGTTGGAATCTCAGGAAGACGCTGCTGCCCGTCTCCTGGTAGTTGATTTCCTTAGTCACCTTCTACAACATCCACGGAAGGAAATGGAGTGACGCTATTCTTAATCCAGCGTTTTTTTTAATTAGTTTGTTAATTTCCTATAAAAATACATGCACTGTGAAAATCTTAACTAGCTACCTATTACGACAAAGATAATTATAGGTACGCCTTTATAGGTCAGACAGAAGTAATAGTCATCGTAATTGGGTCCTTTTTGCACCCTTTTGGTACGGAACCCTAAAACTGTAAGGCCAAGGGTGAAAGTGGCAGCGGTGGAAGTTTTAGAATTGATTGTCGGTTTAATATTTTAACCAACTATGTCGGTGGAGTTTCCCTACTTTATTTTCATTGAGTTCGGTCTGTACTATCACTCTTTTGCTTGATTCTGGAATTTTTGTTTTATTACTGTTGATACAAGTTTGTAGGTCGCATTGTGATTTGAAGATGTCGTTTTTGAAAAACGTTTTCTGTGAAAATTGATATCGCTTACGTAAATGTTGACCTGCTGACCACTGTATTTGTAAGGTTTAAGGTTTAAGGTTTAAGGTTTAAGGTTTAAGATATTTATTTCTCAATAAGAATACATAAATTCACTTACTTGAGAAACAATTCGTTAAGTAGGTAACAATACAATATCGACAGACAGTTATAAGAATTAAAACAATAATAGAGGGTAGTCCTTAATACAAAACTACAATCCAGTTACATCGATGTTTCGTAAGGCTTTGTTTACATTAATTAAATGGGTACGCAAAATGGAGAACATGCGTCTCACTTAGATTGGAGTGACGTTGCTTTTATTCCATATAAAACGTAAATAAGAAAAATTTAAAAATACCAAAAAATACTTTTTCAGGCTTTTTGAGATCACAAAAAATGTGAAAAATAAAGTTACTATAATAATAAAAAACCCATTGGGTTTAACTATTTGTTTTCATCGAATTGTAAACGTTTTCTGATAAGGGTGCAGATGCATAAAAACATAATTTCACGAGACAATTCAGACATTGATAAACGCCTCATACATTACAAGCAAAATATGTAAGGCGCCACGCTATAGAATAACGTCACAGTTAAAGGCCGATTTGCATGGCGCGGTGATGACGGCGCGTTTTTGAACCACGTGACTACGTATATTGACCCTTCTACTGGTCATATTATGAAAAGTATTAGTCGTAGAGAAAAAATTATAATACGGTTATTCATCTTTTAACGTGTCCTCTCCTATTCCATTAAAACACTTTTCAGTGCATGTTCCCCATAGTTTAGGTTTGTTTTTCTTTTTTTTTTTTTTTTTTTTTATTTGTCTATTGAAGAGTCCTTTCTAATGTGGTTTCTAAGTAGTTTTTTGAAAATGAGTAGAGATTTGGTTTCTTTTATATCTTTCGGCAGTTTGTTGTACATAGTGGCACCCTCAGATACTAAGCTCCTCGTTCCATACTTTGTTCTATAATGTTGTATGAAAATATTATTAGCTTGTCTTGTAAGACGCTTTTGCAAATGAATCTTTTTTGTAAAAGTTATTTGGGTATGAATATCTTTTGTTAATATTTTTCTTATAAGTATGCAAGTCTTATATTGGTATGTTTGGGATATATTAAGTAAATTTGTTTCTGCATAAATTTTTGTCGTGCTCGTCAGATAGTCATAACCAAATAGTTTTTTAATAAGTTTATTTTGTGCAATTTGTACTGGAAGCAGATTTGTTTTTGCTGCTGATCCCCACAACTCGATCAAGTATTCTATGTGCGGTTTTACAAGAGAATTATAAATCGTGTATCGGACTTGTCTAGGAAGACATCGAGTGATGCCGCGCACTTGATCTTTTCTATATGGGGCTTCCATGTAATACGGCTATCAAGAATAAGTCCTAAGTATTTTTCTTTTGTTGTTTTTTCAATTGTTTCTTGCGCAATGGTTAATGATTTGTGCTCTGGAATGGGCTTGTTTATAGCAGAAAAAAATATGTATTTTGTTTTAGATGTGTTTATTGTAAGGAGATTATCTTGTAACCACTGGTGTAAAGTGTTTAGGTCATTTTGCGCCCTTTCTATTAAGATGTTAATATCATTGCCAAAGTAAAATAGGCATGTGTCATCTGCATATAAAGTTATATCGCCACTCAGCCCTATATCTTTAATGCTATATATGTATATCAGGAACAAAAGTGGAGCTAAGATTGAACTCTGGCACGCCAAAAGTGACATTTTGAGGATTGCTTTGATGCTCGCCAATCTTGACAACCTGACATCTGTTACTAAGATATGATTTGAAAATATCGAAAGCACTACCATCAAGTCCAATATTCGCCAGCTTCAATAAGAGTATGTCATGACTGACTGTACCAAAAGCCTTTTTTAGATCTATAAATATTCCCAGTGCAATATGTTTTTTATCTATATTAAGTTTAATAGTTGTAATTAATTCAACTGCAGCTGAGAGTGCATTAGATTTGGGACGAAAACCATATTGTTTGTTAAAAAGGAAATTTGTGGAATCAAGATGCTTTTCAAGGCGGTTATAAATAATGTTTTCAAAAATTTTGGATACAGTTGGTAGCACTGAAATAGGTCGGTAGTCACCGGGATCCATTTTTTTACCAGATTTGTTAATTGGTCGAACTTTTGCAATTTTAAGAGAATCAGGGAAGTTACCCTCGAGCATACAGAGATTGATACTTCTACTTAAAGGCTCACTTATTACGTCTTTTATACATTTAATGGCTTTCGAGCCAATGCCATCGATACCTGTGCTAGTGTTAGGTTTAAGTTTGTCCATTAGTTTTGCTACTTCATTACTACTTGTTGGGGTGAAAAGAGTAGTCATAGTTTTACATAATATTTTTGTTTTATTTTGAGGTACGTTGTTAGATTTACTTGCATCGATGTCATTAGCCAAAACTGAGCCTTTGTTGGCGAAAAATGTGTTAAAGTATTCACATATATTTTTAAGATCTTTTATTGGACCAAAGGAGGTATCTAGTGTAGTTGGTGCAGAATCTGTTTTGTTTTTGTTATTGGATAGAGAATTTATTAGTTGCCACATTTTCCGAGGACTCTTCTTACAATTTTGAAAAGATTTATAGTAGTATTCGTTTTTAGCACATTGAATATTTTTTGCCACTAGATTTCTTTCACTCACAAACTCTTCTTTAACCTGCTGATTATCTGGAGTTAAGTTTGTCTTTTGCCACAAGATATTTCTTCTGTTTATTCCTGCTATTGTGTCCTTATTGATCCATTCCCTTTTTGGAGGATTCAGTACTTTGGTTTTGCTCACTTTGCTTGTTGCCACCGCATCTAGTATGGTGTTTTCAATTATCTTATAGTCCGAGGTTTCCAATTGAGATTCTTGTTCTTTGATATTAAGGTATAACTGTTTATAATCAATTGCTTCATAATATACTCTTATTATGGGCTCTGGTTTGTAGTTGTGAACCTCGATATATATTTGCTTATGGTCCGATAGAGATGAATTTATTAGTGCCATATGAAATGAGTGTTCATTGAGATTGGTGCAAACATGATCTAGAAGTGTTTTAGTTGTAGATGTTTCACGGGTGAAATATTCCTTGGTAATTTTATTCAGAATTTTGTAACCGTTTTCTTTCAGTGTAGCTCTGTAGTTCTTGACGGGTTTATCATTTTTCAGTAAGTCGTAATTGAAATCTCCAAGAGCAATAGCTCTTTGTCTTTTTGATAAGTGATAGGAATACGTGTCGAGGAAATCGCTGTCGTTTGTTCTCTCAGGTTTGTATATGGCTCCAATGTTCAAGGACAACTTTGAGACATTAACCCACAGGTAATGGTTGTCATTTTCAGATTGTTCCTGTAATAATTCGTGTTTCAGATTATTGTGGACAAATATTGATACTCCACCGCCAATAGTGCTTGTCCTGAAGTTGTAGTAGTGTGTATAGTTTCGGAGTTTGAGTCGTTTCGCTTCTTCTTCACTCTTTATCCATGTTTCCACAATAACCAATACATGTATGTTTAAGGCTTCCACGATACATCTTAATTCATCAATTTTGCCGGGTGTAACCATGCTTCGTGCATTTGCATACAGAATTTTCAATGATTTTTTGTTGATTTTTATATTAGTATAGTTGTTTGTAAGTTCATAAGTGACATTATTTGTAGTTTCATTTATATTTGTTATTGCTTTAAGTTTTTTATTTGTATAAATTGGCAGTCCTGTTTTTTGTTTCGTAATAATCAGTTTCTATTCTCGGAGATTCTCCTCTATCACCAAATTATAATAATCTTGTATTTTGTTTCTATTCTTTGCTGTCTCTTTTGCTTTTATGGGCACGTGTTAAGTATAAAAATACTTAACCAAATTTTGACTTAAAATAAATTTATAAACAATACGACGAATAAAACAAACGACTCCTAGGCGAAACTTGTTTACTTAATCACTTACGGTCTTATTTATAAAAAGTCGATTCCACTAAAACACACTTAAGACGGACTTTAAGCTGGTTTATGGCAGGACTTCCTGGTTTAAGTGGAATCGACTTTTTATAAACCAGAATCTAGGTGATTCAGTAAAGAAATTTCACCTAAGAGTTGTGGTTATGACTCACCTAAGGAGTCTTGGGTATGACAATCGTTACGGGGCATACCTGATGCAAAGGATTTCGCTGGGGCGGTGCAGCGGGAGATCGCTGCTAGCGTCATGGGCTCTTTTGGGTCGGGTATGTCCCGGGGCGCTATTATTAATTTAGTATTTTAGTTTTATATTGCGTGTTTGTTGAGCCCCCTTTTGTGACGAAGCTTACCGTGAATGTTCGGATTTTGTGTTGCCTTTTTCTTTGCTGTGAGTAAACGACTAAATAAGGCGATAAAGTATAATATCCTCACCCCCCCCGCACCGCGCCAGTAGCCCGGTGGTTCCCTTATGTAAGATAAGATAAGAATATTCTTTATTGTACCAAGAAAAATGTTGGAGGTCTGGCACATTACAAGTTACTGGCCGTAAGTTTTATTTGCGTCTAATGTTACTTTGACTTTTCTGTTTACTTATCGTGTGACAACTGTGATGAAAATACAGACTTATTTTATTATCACATAATTCAGTGCTTTTCCTACGCTACTACGCTATTATCCACTGCGTCACACTGCCCATAACTCAACAAAGGTTATGGGCCCAGGAATGTAGCGTAGAATAATATTTTCAAGTCTTTGGAATTTAAACTTGTAAAGCAGCTCGTGTGAATTAGAGCCTGACTATACATGATGTCTACTTTACGCATAGAGCCTCTCCACAAGGAGAACTTTGAGAGTTGGAAACTCCACATGGAGGCCCTTTTGGTGAAGTCTGAATTATGGGACTATGTTTGTGGTAAGAAGCAGAAACCTCTGGCAGATGAAGTAGCTATATATAAATGGGAGAGTGAAGATGTGAAGGCAAAGGCCGATGTGATTCTTTCTATAAGTGCATCAGAATTACGACATATAAGAGGTTGTACCACTTCGAATCAAGTTTGGATCCAGCTGCATACCGTATTCGCTTCACGTGGACCTGCCAAGAAGGCTACATTATTAAAGCGACTGCTACTACATAAAATGGGCGACTCTGGTGACATACGAGAAGGAATGGGTATCTTCTTTGATATTGTAGATAGACTCGAAGGTATGGAGGTCATGATACATGAAGACTTAGTATCGGTTATGTTACTATACAGTTTGCCAACAAACTTTGAGAATTTTCGCTGTGCTATAGAAAGTAGAGACGATCTCCCTAAGCCAGAGGTGTTAAAAGTGAAGATACTAGAAGAGTACGAGTCTAGGAATGAGAATAGTGGAACCCAAGTGATGTATGCTCGTCAAAATGAGAGGTTTCCATACCACGACCAGAGAAGTTTGAGAAATGGAGATAAGAATCGCAAAAACTGGCAACTGATGGAGAAGTCGATAAGATGTTATCGTTGTAATCGCCCCGGGCATAAAGCATTGAACTGTCGTCAAAATAATGTAAATGCGCATTATAATTTTAATGCTAATATTAATGTGGATGAGGGATTAATTTGTCTAAATGTTACAGGTTTAGAGGAAGCTAATCTTATTGCATCATTGAAACATCAGTGGGTGCTTGACTCCGGTTGTACTTCTCATTTATGCGGCGACATACGAAAATTTTATGGTAACCTTGAACATGCCGATGGAAAGCTAAATTTGGCTACTAATTTAAGCACTATGGTCCGAGGTAAGGGTGTAGTAAGACTATCGGCATTGGGTGAACAATCAATACAGACAATCGAGTTCGATGATACACTGTACGTACCTGATTTGCGAACCAATCTGATTTCCGTAGCTAAAATTACTGATAAGGGACACAACGTAAATTTCACTCGTGATTTAGCAACTGTAATCGATGGTAGTGGTAAAGTTATATTGACAGCATTTCGCCGGGGTAATCTGTACTGCCTACAGGAGTGCGAATCGGCTAACGCTATAGTAAATGATAAGGTAGATGATATACGCTGTTGGCATGAACGTTTAGGGCATTTAAATGGAAAAGATGTTGCTAAGTTATTGAATAGAATAGGGAAACATGTGGGTGAAAATGATGTACGTTTCTTGCGTGACTGTGAAATTTGCGCAAAGGGTAAAATGCATGCATCGACCTTCTCCGACTCAGCAGGACCTTGTTCTGAGAAATTAAGAATAGTTTATTCCGATATAGTAGGCCCGATGAGGTGCCAGTCTAAAACAGGTGCCAAGTACTTCATCACCTTCATTGATGATTGCACTCGTTGGTGTGAGGTGTATTTCCTTAGTACCAAGGGAAAGGCTTTGGAGGCTTTTAAAATATATAAAAGTCACGTTGAAAACCTTACAGGATCGAGAATTAAATATTTACAAACAGACAATGGTGGGGAATATTGTAGTGCTGAGTTTGATGATTTTCTACGTAAGGAGGGCATATCGAGAAGACTAACGGTTCCCCACACGCCACAGCAGAATGGAGTAGCGGAGAGGATGAACCGAACTCTCGTTGAAATGGCGAGATGCATGTTATTGAACTCTGAGCTGCCAACGGTATTTTGGGCCGAGGCTGTAGATACGGCCTGTTATATTAGAAACCGCTGTCCGACTAGCAGCTTGGGCGGAGAAATACCCTATGAGAAGTGGTTTGAGAAACCTGTCAAGATTGGTTATCTTAGAAAGTTTGGAACTGAAGTCAATATTTTAGATAAAAGTCCAAATAAAGACAAATTCGCTGCACGTGGAATATCTGGGATATTTGTAGGATATCCAAAGACTTCAAAGGGGTTTCGGGTCTGGATACCCGAAGAAAGGCGATTTACTACAGCGAGAGATATAAAGTTTCACGAGACACTGGGAATAAAGAATCCTGTACCTACAAATGCACCCAAGACTATGATGGAGATTGAGAATAGAGATGAAGTCGAAAAGAAATTTATAGAAATTGACCTAATAAAAGATAATAATAAGTCTAGGCCTATACGAGATGATACGAGAGTCTCAGGACCTGCTACATCTTCTGTGGAGACTGATTTGAGAAACCCAGAACCTGCGACATCTTCCGTAGAGACTGAGACGGAAGACAGAATCAGTCACGTGGAGACAGATCATGTAGAAAATATTGTAGTTCCACAAGTGATTTTAAAAAGGGGAGTCGGTAGGCCGAGGATAGAGCGTACTGGACAAGTAGGTCGTCCAAGAAAAATTTATAGAGTTGTAGAGGTAGAAGAAGATCCACATCCAGTGGATATAATCATGGCCCCCGAACGTTCAGAACCAGAAATATCTCTGACCCCTACTGAACATCAAGAATCAGAAATACAAAGTTCTGAATCGTCGGATGATGTGTTCACAGATTGCGTCGACTTTGCAGGGGTGGCAGGCATATCTCTCGACGATGCCCTACAAAGTGACGAAAGGGTTGAATGGGAGGAAGCAATTCTTTCAGAAGTAAGAAGCTTAGTAAATAAAGGCACGTGGGAGATAGTAGAAAAGCCTAAAAACAGAAATGTTGTTGGTTGTAGGTATGTCCTGACCACAAAACTCAATGTGGATAAAACAACAAAAAAGAAGGCTAGACTTGTAGCACAAAGATTTAGTCAGCGCTTCGGAGTCGACTATGACAAAACATTTGCACCAGTAGCTAGACTAGACTCTGTAAGAATGTTAATGGCTCTAGCTGTGGAATTGGACCTGGAAATACATCAGTTAGATATTAATACAGCTTACTTGAATGGAGACCTTGATGAGGAAATATATATGCGGACACCTAGACTATTAAAAGAATGCCTGATGAAGCTTGCTCATAGTAAAGAGGAGGACCCTCGCGTGGTTAAAAATGCAGAAGTAATGCTGGATAGCATTGATTCAGGCGGTGATACTTGCTTGTTAAAGAAATCCTTATACGGACTAAAGCAAGCAGGCCGGCAGTGGAACATAAAACTAGACAAGAAACTAAAAGATATGGGACTGAAACAGAGCCTCAATGAGCCTTGTCTTTATACAAGGATCCAAAATAACGAACATCTATTGGTGTTGGTATTCGTAGATGATATTCTGGTGGCGTCAGAAAAAGAAGATCGTATCATTCGCTTTAAAAATGAGTTACGAAAAGAGTTTGAGTTAAAGGATTACGGTCGGGCCAAATATTTTCTGGGCATAGATATTAAGCGAACTGACAATGTCATTGTTATGTCACAAGAGAAATACACAAAAGATATATTGGCAAGTTTCGAAATGGAAAATTGTAATAGCTGTAAAACCCCTATGGAAGTATCTAATCCATCTACAAGCCAACGAGAAGAGAAAACTAATGTTGAGCAAAAGCGATGGCCCTATAGAGAACTTATAGGTTCCTTAATGTATTTGAGTGTAGGCACCAGACCGGATATAAGCAATTCTGTAATAAAATTGGCTCAGTTTACCACGAACCCGAAGATAGAGCACTGGAATGCCGCGAAACGTATTCTTCGCTACCTAAAGGGTACATCTAATTATGGATTGGTATACAAGAAGACGGGTAAGTCTATTGAAGGCTATTCTGATGCAGACTGGGGAGGGTGCTCCATCGATAGACGATCTTTCTCGGGATATACTTTCAGTTTAGGCGGTGCATGCATATCATGGAGTTCGCGGAAACAAAGAACCGTAGCCACCTCCAGCTGTGAGGCAGAGTATGTGAGTTTAGCAGAAGCGATGAAGGAAGGATTGTATTTACAAAGCTTATTAGAGGAAATAGGATTTAACAAATATGCCCCTATCTCAATGTATGCCGATAGTCGCGCTGCTATTTTTCTTGCTCAGGACCCGGTGTTCCATGCCAGGAGTAAACACATTGACATTAAATTCCACTTTATTAGGGGGGTTTTGAGGGACAATAAGAATATTATGTTAAGCCATGTACCTACCGGAGATATGTTGGCAGATGTGTTGACCAAGCCACTGCCAAGTGCTAAACACTTTAAGTGTACTCATGGCTTGGGAGTCAAGCCCTGCTGATTTTTAACTTAGTACTTGAAGGAATTTAAGTTTTGTTTTGTTATTTTGGAATTTAATTTGTTTGGTAAGGTCAGACCAAGAACTTGTAATTTGAGGCGGTGTTTGTTGGAGGTCTGGCACATTACAAGTTACTGGCCGTAAGTTTTATTTGCGTCTAATGTTACTTTGACTTTTCTGTTTACTTATCGTGTGACAACTGTGATGAAAATACAGACTTATTTTATTATCACATAATTCAGTGCTTTTCCTACGCTACTACGCTATTATCCACTGCGTCACACTGCCCATAACTCAACAAAAAACACAACATAAAATATTGATAAAGATACAGTACAATTGGCGGCCTTATTGCTAGTAGCAATTTCTTTTAGACAACCGTATGAAGGAAATTGGTATGAAGATACTTACCTTAATTTTCGAATCGGATATGAACTTCCAACTACTTACAATACGCTAGTTGACACATTTCTTTTTCGCTCCCATTCGGGAAGCCATGCCAATGACAAGAAAGATTGATGAAGATTTTTCACTACAATTAATATTTTTCCTATTATAACTGTCGAAAATAAATTTTACTCAAGAGGCACAAAAACGCTCCGTACAAATCGGGCGCAAATTATGACGACAGAAGTTGCGAGTGGCAACATAGAAAGTATGAAGCGCCGTAAAATATTTTTATGTATCTAAAGATCTTTATTAAAATAGGTTCAGAGATTAATGAAAAATCTAAATGTGACAAGACTATTATTTCTCACATCTTTTGAAATCCTACAGATACTAAAAAAAATATTTGGCCGGTTTTTTTCATCTTTTACGTGAGATTTTGTAGGTACCATCAGGTATAAATACAATTTCATTCCAACCTTATTTATCGTATCGTACTAGGCCTACATTTATATGCGTTCTTAACCAGCCACTAGTGCTTACCCAAATTTTTGTATTCATAAATCCCATATCTCACGAAATACATCGTGCTGTAAAACCATAACCATTTCACAAATTTGGCTTCAAGACCTCACAAGCTCATACCATTGACGCTAAATCGTCTTTTTGTCTCCAATCAGTAATTACGTCCTTGGCACCAGTTCAAGTTGTAAAAATCGATCGTTCTCCGACCGACACCATTTTTAGTCCATAAGATATTAGTACCCCATATTATCTGTGGCTGTGTTTGCATAACCGTGATGAGATCCTGCTGAAGGGATATGAGTTCGAACCACTCTATAATAAGGTACGGATTAGCATAATGCTTGCTCTTGTACCTCGAGGTTTTCCGAGTGCACCCGAGGTTAGCCGAGCGGAAGGTACGATAAGTACAGTGCGTTTAATCTAAATAGCATTAAGAAGGCGCTAAACATGCCACCAAGAGCCATGCAAACAGTCGTTTAGGTCGTTGTTTACACGGGCTAAGCCTTTTTGAAAATGGAACGTCTTCCTTCTGAGCGAGAGTTTTGGTATATTTACTCCTTGGTGACTATAATACTGGCAGCTAAGAATGCTTTAAGAAATTTTATAGGAAGGAACGTATAAGGCAATGTATAATTTGGCATCTATAGATGGATCAACTGTTCAGTTAAAAGGCGCCAGCAGTCAGATGATCATCATACAGAAAACGATTTTTTTTTTTGTTATTCTTGCAGTGGACAGCAGTAGAACTCTACTCTCTACTACTACGCTATCGCCCCATAATTTGAGGATACAGTTCAATAAACCACATATCCTAAAATATATCAGAAAAGTAGAATAATATTTCACTTTTACTGCGACTGGATTCTCTTCGTTTTAGCTGAGAAAGTGATCCTTTGGTTATTTTTCTGTATATTTCCGTCATGTCCTCCGAAATTGATGTCTCACCAACACTTTATTATGCATGCATAAGCAGACTATACAATGTCGCAGTGCAGGGCACACCTTCTCTCACGAATAGTGAGTACGGGCGCCCAGTAATGGGTTGTTTAGGGCGCTTATACACGAGCAGCACGTTGTAAACGACAGTGCCAATTATAGCTAAGCTACGAGTAATAATGACGATAGATCTATCGCTTTAGGGGACGGACTGAAAACCAGCGCTACTGACCACGCATGCAGTCATAGCAATAAGCTGAGCCCCTTCCCTTTTATCATAAAAATAATACATATTTATTGATTTGTATGATGTAAAAATTGATTTTATGGTAAATAAATATTTTCACTTTCACTTTATGTACATTTAAGAAGTGAAAAAACAGTGCGTGATTTGTGGAATAAATTCACATCACTGTTCCATTATTCCGATTATTACTACGGAGTTTAATATCGTTACGTCTAGAAAACAGAGATTCTATGACATCGTACGTTACTCTATACTCATATCGTAGAAACAGCGCAGAAACTGAAAGGTACAGGTTTTGAGTTAAATGATGACTGGATTGGGGGATAATTTTGCGCGAGTCATAAAGATTTTTCTTCAAATTCGTCGAACCAAGGAAACGCCATAAGATCCACTAATAATGAATGACCTTTACATTTTTGTTGCAATATCACCTGTAAATTACTTGCTGAAGTTTATGCATCGAAAGGTTTAGTGTTGTACTAGAAATTAGGTATCGACATATATTATCGATAGTGTAAGTCCGTCTAAGATCAAATTAAGTCGGTTCCGTTGACTTAACAGATTCACCTTTTTATGTCCTAAGAAATCTGTGGTACACGTAGAGCAAAGGGCACCCAACCACAGATTTTAATTTTGTTTAAGTAATAGGTATATTTAGATGTTTCTTATAACTACGAGTGTTTAACTGCTCTCATAATCCTATTAATTTGTTAGTTCGCAGTAATTGTTCGTTCTTGATGCTCTCGATGGTTCGCGCCAGCTTCCAATTCAAGCCATCTAACGCCAATTGACTTGGTCTTTTGGGCTATGGGTCTATTCTGAGTGATTATTGGATGTCTTCTCTTTCTGTTGCCCAAGGGAGTGCAAGTGAAGGCTTGTATAGCGCTCTTCTTCTTTATTGGATGATTCTATCGATTTAATCTGTTCCGATATGTATGTTTTGACACTTTATAGTGAAAGCAAGTGTAAAATTACAGAATAGGAGTTGGTTAGACATGCTTTCTCCCGGCGTAGAGTGCAGCCTATCCAAAGTCATTTACTGTCCAGGTTTAACAGCTCATGTTTTTAATTTAAGGTGAGACAGTTTAATCTAATGCACCTGCGGCCACTAAAAGCATTGTTAGCCAACACCAGTGCGCCGCTGTTAACTTTATTTTTAATGGAACGTTAGCCGCCATTTTCATGTTGGTACTACCCCTTTCACTACCTGCGCTACAATCCCTTTTATAATTAAGAAAGTTAAAAAAATATAGTACATTAAAATAAAACTGCACACTCAAATTATATCTACATTTTTAATTTTTATCGTGATCGCAGACAACTTCGTTTTTATTTAATTTGTAGAATTGTGAAGGACAACAATGGTTTTTAATTGTTCTTTTCGAGGTCATAATTTAACAGGTTAAGTAGCTTTTGTCCGAGCATCCGTCTGCACGGACTGAAGTCTTTGTTAGAATAAACAACAAAGACTGCAGTCCGTCCCTTTATATTATCGTAGTGATAAAAATATAAATCAGTTTTTAAGTTTAATCGTAAGTTTCTAAGCAAAAAGTTTCACAAAAATCTGTCAAATAGATTTTAGCAAGCATTAAGGCAGCAGAGTTTGGAACTAGCGTGTTCACACGACTGCCCATTATACTTTCCTATTACGCTCCGGCAGTAATGTGAATGCAGCATTACCTCGGTGTTAATGGAAGACAACGTGACCTATATTTTGTGGGATATTTTCATGTTTGAATAATGCTGTAAAGTTGCTCTTGACAGAGCTTTTAAGGTGGAAGTGGGAGCCTGTTTCAGAAAATTTGCTGTTAGTTTTATGGCGTGACCTTTACATGTAAGCACGATACCTCTGATTTACCTACGTACGTGCATGAGTACTGCATTTATGCTAATGTCATGTTTTTGTGAGAGTTTTTGGCAGATCAGATGAGATACCACGAAACGTGGGGGACTTATCGATTTTCTGCTTTAGTAGTAGATACTTGAAGGGCGTCTCAGTGGCGTCTTAAAAATTATGTCAAAATGTTACCTGTCTTGCTGATTCTACAATTTTCCTTAATCTGTGGGTTTAAATTGTAATGAAAAACTTGCGTCTACCTTAGATTGGAGTGATATTGCTTTTACACCATAGAAATCATATAAAACGCTAGATTTTTTTTTTAAATAAAACCGTTTTTTTTTCGGGGTTTACAGTTAGTTTCCAGTATATACCACGTTTATTTATCTTTTTACGTATTTTTAGTCGTATTCTATTAAATACATTTTTAGTACAAGTTCTCTATTGTGCCGATTGTTCAATTTAGACTTTCTGAGTTAGCGCCGTAGAAACCTATGTGTGTTCATTTCAATTAGCCTACTTTCAGGATAATGACCATTACTATGCATTTCTTCGAGTAGACATGGCGTGATGCTACGGGATGATACAAGAAGGTCCGGTGGAATTACATTTAGAACACCTGGTTTTTGCGATTACCGAGTTTGTATATCAATCATCATCAGCCATTTGACACCCACTGCAGCACATAGGCCTCCCTCATGGTTTTCTAACCATGAAGGGGTTTGCCATAATCGCCACGCTCGGCAGGCGGGTTGGCGATCGCAGTATGCGGTTGGAATCTCTGGAAGACGCTGCTGCCCGTCTCCTGGTAATTTATTTCCTTAGTCGCCTTCTACGACATCCACGGAAGGAAATGGAGTGACGCTATTCTTAATACGGCGCCACACGGTTATCAATATTATAATAAAATTGTGTGACAAGGTCTGAAATAGCGAAGAAAGTTAGCCAATACATTAATATTTCTAGTATGCTTAGATCATACTCTGGTGACCGAATGAGACAGCCGATATTTTTTCGCAATTAAGTCATGGTGCCATAATTTTTGAGTTCAGAGTAACTGCAACACCATGTATATTTATTTGTTTGTGTACCCATTTTCTCGGACGAGGAAATGTAAACAGGAAAAAGTGTTCTAATACACGCAAACATGAGTCTTCTGGAGAGCGGTGCTGCTTTATGGTATTAAGATCATAAGATATCACTTTCTTCACGTTTCTGAATTGAGAATTTTACTAAGTAAATACTTAAGTAACGTTCTGTCACGTTCTTTTCTGAGAAATTCGAAGAGACAGCACTACAGTTAAATATATTTACTTAACAAAGTTCTCAATTCAGAAACTGGCCCTAAATCATTTTGATGCGTTGCGTAACGTAAATAGGTACATTAGGCTATAAATGGTATTCGGCGAGATCATATTATTTTCACGCCTCTAATGTCCGTTTCCTACAAACAATGGATCGTCGATGGCTACTGACAATTTCAACTGTAAAAACCTATTTAGAGGCTGAAAATTAAAGCCATGCCGGGACTTGAACCCGCGACCTCTGGCTAACCGTACCAGCGCTTTTCCAATTGAGCTAATGGGCAAGTGCAGGCATCGGCGAAATTTCGAACCTCTTTACAAACTTCTCTGTATTACGTACAGGCAGCGACATCTGACTGTACTAATTTGCATCACTTGCAGCCCCGAGTACCCACTTGGCAGTTACGTTACATTGGAATGATGTCGCTGTACCTACATGATTATATTTAGCCTCTCGATAGGTTTTTAAAATTGTCCTCAGCAAGTATTAGTGCAACAAAAAGAATATAATTTCAATTGTGTCTTGTCTTGGACATAGAAAATAAATATATGTCTAAGACAAATAGATTAAAGCTTCAGATGTAAAAAGTTAAGTAGGTATAGATCGATTTACTCGGATACCGTAATGGTGTATTGCGCAATATGAAGCGCAACACCGGATAAAAGTAGATAGAAAAATATTGCTTTATTGCTCACCAGTAATTTACAGAGATAAGGTACTTAAACCGATTATAAATGTGAGAGTTGGTGAAAGTGTCTGGATGTTTGGATAGTTCACGCAATAACGGCTAAATGGATTTAGATGAAATTTGGTATGGAGATAGTTTGCGTCCTAGGGAAGGACGTAGGATACTTTTCATCCCGGAAATTACTCATTCCACGCGGACGAAGTCGCGGGCAAAAGCTAGTATCTAATAAACAAGCTCGACGCCGTGACAGATCGTCGCACATGGCTGGTTTTTTTTTTGCACTGGTGTTGGTTGTAGTCTTTAACCTGATCTGTATTTAAGGTTTTTTTTTCTGATGAGGCAATAAATAATTTAAGGTTTATTTTACTTTTTACCATTGCGCCCGCACGTCGCTGGCTCCTCGTAATGTTTCGTCATATTAATCTGCTTAGCAAGTTTTCACTTCCATCTTGTAATTGTAACCCACCCGTCTCTAACCGGCTCCGTCTCCCTTCCCCAGTGCTGATGGTAACTACGAGGTGACGATAATGACGAAGGCCATCCTCCACCACGACGGAAAGGTCGTCTGGAAGCCGCCGGCCATCTATAAGTCCTTCTGCGAGATTGATGTGGAGTACTTCCCATTCGACGAGCAGACGTGCTTCATGAAGTTCGGCTCCTGGAGCTACGACGGGTACACGGTGAGTTAAAGTTTAAATTAATGTGCTCCAAGGGTAACACTGGCGCCACCAATAGAAAAAACCGGCCAAGCGGGAGTGGAACTCGCGTGGAGAGGGTTTCTTACCATGCCAAAGTCAAATGTTTTTATTTAAGACGCGAGTTAACTACTACTACTATCTAGTGGTGTTTTGGTGAACTATTTTACGTAAGTGGATTGAGTTTACCACTTTATTTTCAATTGACAGAATTCTTATAGGTTTTCATGTAATTTACAAGCAATGAACTGTAGAATGGGGAGGGGGAATAGTCAATCTTCGTCTGCTTTCCCGAATAAAATCAAAACTGTTTATTTTACTATAACAACAAAAATATATTTGAGATCCTCACAATGAGTTCTTTCATTTTATATATGACACAGGAAGGTTTACAAAACTTTTTTTTAAATTTCCTAGTTTGTCCCCCGAAAGTGACCCTTATTTAAAAAAAAATATCTGTGTTTGGGTCACAGGATTACACCATCCTACCAAATTTCACCTGATTTGGACCAGTACATTCGGAGCATATTGGCTGTGAGAGATGGATGGACAGACAGACAGACGCACGTCTGATCCTATGAGGGTTCCGTTTTTTTTTGTACGGTATACGGAACCCTAAAAATGATATATTCCTCGTGATTTCTATTTATAGATTGTTTTTGTAATTTTTTTTTGTGTTAGTTTAGGACCCACGGGCTAAAACCTAGGACTCGACAGCTTTAACGCCAAAAACGTCCGTTTTTGGCATAAATGCTATCTAGTCCCAAGTATCGTAGGTCCTCTGACGTAGATCCTAAGAATCAGTATTAATATGGTTGAGACATTTTACAGGCATATTTTTGCAAATACGATCTTAAAAAAATGTTCATTCATTCATTCTTCTTAAGGGGTTCCACAGAGAAACACTACACACCAATAAACACCAAGGGAAAAAAACGAACATAGTCGTTACCTATGTAATTTTTTTATGTAGCCTATATATGTCCCACTGCAGGGCACAGGTCTTCTCTCAGAGAGAGAGTATGAGCTTAATTACCACGCGTGCCCACCGCGGTTTGGCGATTTGAAGCGGTGAGGTATGTGTATATGTTACAACAGACACTCATGTTTCCTCACAATATTTTCCTTCACCGTTAGCGAGTGGTAATGCTGCTACAACTTCACAAATGTACGGTACTTAGAAAACAAGGTCATTGGTACATGCCGGGATTCGAACCCACGACCTTCCGAATGTGAGGCCGGTATTCTACCGCTCTGCTCCACCGCTCAAAAATACAACTATTCGTTTAATTTTTATTTTATTCGATCAAGGAGAAAAAAATGTAGCAGCGCAACCGTAAAACGCTTGGCCTCACGTTCGAGAGGTCGTGTCGAGTCCCGGTACGTAACAATGACTGTGTCCGAAGTACCGTACATTTTTGATTTGGAAGTAGCAATACCACTCGCTATCAGTGACAAAAGCGATGATGACCTTCAATGGTACATAAAAACACAATACCTACCAGAATTTCTATTTCATGAGACTCGAATTGCGAGAATGGCTACCTACATTTTCTACAAAGAAAAAATACGAAGTGAAGCTGTAGTTTAATCAAAACCGAATTATCTGGTGCAAGATTAATAATCTCGCGTGTACCTACTAGCGGAGGTCTCGATTTCACGACCCTCAAATATTTTGTAAAGCTGAGGATAGACTTGGCATTGATGTATCACTAAAATCTAAATCAGAACATTTTATCCTACATACAGATATACACTCATCTACAATTAAATTTTAAATAATCATACTCACCAATATCCGTAAATATTTGTATTAGATTTGTACATTAAGTACATAACAATAACACTGATTTCCGAAATACGGGACCATCTAGTTTGGCAATTAGCTGCATTGATAACTGTACCAATAGCCTTTAAACGTTTTTATAAAGCCCTCAAGGCTTATGATACGGTGTCTATTTGTTGTTTTATGGGGACAAATAAACTTTACTTTACTGTGTGTTGCGTTATATTTTTAAAAATTTCATGTGCCACAGAGTGTTGGTTTGCGTACTCGACCAACATTACATATTAATACATGCTGCAATGTGGTTGGTCTGAAAGCTGCCGTTATGTGATTAGTTATTAAAATGCCCTTTATTTAGACTATTAACATTATTTGAGAAATCTTGTTTAGAGTTGAGAAATCTTGGTTCAGAAAAATGGGGAACAATTAGTGCCTACTGTAGGTGCGTCTTTTACAATGACCCGCGGTGCCGCGACACGCACGCACCGCTCTTGTTGGCTACTTATGGTTCTCATAGATTCCAGTTTGTGTCTAGATATTTTTGGAAAGTGCTTTTAAAAAAACTAAATAGTGTATTCGGTAGCTATTGTTAAGGCACGTTCAATTTGCTGCGGCTTTCAAAGCACCCAAAATTTCTCGTATATATTTTCATAACGTGTAACCACGGAACCGGCAAGCAAGCATGCAGTGACTAATGAATGTTCATGATGCGAAGGAGGTCTGTCAGGACTGCCACTTGCCACGATCTCTTCCTACCCCTGCACGATACTAGCATGAGTTTATGCATGTAACCTAAAAGTTACTAAGTTCTCGGTCTATCCCCGGCTTTATCCAACAACGGATTACGTAGCGACGAAGAAATATTACTCCCAACCTAATTTAATTAGCAGTCAATTATGAAAACAATTTCGCATTTCTATTTGAATGTAAGGAAAATACGCTGGCTCCTTTAGGATTCATTAGTCGAGATTGTTATTTCAAATTTGATGTCATATTTGCTAGCGTTGTTAAAAGTCGGCTTATTACTGATTGGATTGATTTAGTTGATGACTCTGATGTGACTTTTGTAGTCAATGATACCAGCAATGGCAGAAGGTGACGCCTTTTTTCAATATTTGAATTTATTTCTTGCATAAAAGAGCTACTGTGGAATGCACCTTATTGTAAAAATCGTGTATAAGGTTTTTTTTTATTAGTCTATTTACGTTCCACGGCAGGGCTCTAGCCTCCTCTGAGAGAGTGTCTTATTAACCACGCGTGCCGACAGCGGATCAGAGATTTAAACAGCTGATTAAAACTTTTCGTCATTATAGTATTGGTATAGGAATATTGATAGCAAAGGAGTACAAGGTTAGAAAATAGTAACTTAACATTTTGGCTCCGTCTAAAGTTGTATTTATTTTCGCCCGCGCTCAACTTACAATTCGCGCAGCGTTCTGTGCCAAAAAAATAATTGAAGCACGCAACCGACGGCGAAGTTTCAACATACCCGAAGATACAACCAACAAGATTAACTCGCGAAACAAAAGCTAATAGGAAACTTTATCAAATAAACTCGGGACGGAGTTAGATATTTTATTGGTGAGCAATAAATAATATCGGCAATACGAACGGAGACAGGACGCTGTATAAGTTTCGAATGCCGTTTAGACGGATACAGGCTCAAGCCGCCATCCATCTTGGGGGCGAGTCTCTTAAGGCCCCCATTGACGTTGCGTCCAATACTCCAAATGGTTCCAAAATCCGCTCGTCAATGTAGAAACGGCCGTATATTTTTAAGACGCGTACAGGAATGGATTTCCAGTTTATCCAATGTAAATCCATCACGCCAAATGGACGCATAGGTTTAGTGGATTGACCGTCAGCGTGAAAAACGCACGCTAGATGCCGTCCAACCCGCTCGTGAATGCTCAAAACTGCGTCCATTTTCAATTCATTCCGCGTTGCGTCGCGCTGCTGCACGGCCACATAGGTCGTATTTATAAACCATATCATTTTGTCGATGCTATTGATATTATCGTTGTGTCAACGTCAAGAGATTTTGTTTGGACCCTCATTGAAATATACAGAGAAAATCCTTGTTTGAGTAACAATCAATGACGCCGACTTCCATAAATATAAATATGAGAGAAATGCCGCTCCTCTGAGGTACATTTTTTAAGAATAAAAGACGAAAACTCAAATGCAGATATCGTCAAAAATAAGATTGCGTCATTGATAAATCTTTATTTTGAAGAACGGCCGGCCGTCGTCCCAGCGCCAGTGGGCTTGAAATTCAGCGTGCAACCATTTGGATAATTCTATTTACATACCGCCATTTGGTCGTATCGTGAATGGGGGCCTTTAGAAGCAAAAGAAGAATAAAAACATTTATTTGCAATGACAGTCACACACACAAAGGTACAATAAAAAATATAACAAAAAGTTTACAAAAAAAAAATAGACAGACGCTAAGAATTTATTATAAATTTTATTTCAAATTAAATAAAAAACGAAATGGTCGCGGTGCAATCGGTTGTTCAATTGAGTAACACTTGTGCCGTAATGGTTGTTTCATTGACAGCATTCGTAGTCTACTAACCAATTGCATTCCGATGGTTTAACCTGTGCAACTTAACTCGGCGCCTCGCGCGATTCGATCTTCTTCGCAAGAGACGCCTATTTAATTTGCGCAGGTCATACCATTGAAACGACATTATTGTATTGTTATTGCTTTGTCAGTCGACTTCAAAGTAGGGGCAAATAACAGCTTTTGTTGTGCTAATATAATTCTATTGGACAACTATCTGTGTAGTATTTTCTGAGGTTAACACGAGCACTAGACATAATTGGACTGAATCTTAACGGATGGCACTCGCAAAAGTACCGAAACGTCCGTAAAAATTCACTTTTATTATAAGTATGTATGTATTATTATTCTACGCCCTGTTTAAGTGAGAAGATATATCTGAATGGTTCCGTCAGTCTCTATAAATAAGGATACATCTTGCTTACGTGTCTGCGCCTCTATATCACGCGCGTTAGGGTTCGTTGGGGATCGCAGAAAAGCTCTCGAGGCTTTGATCTCCCTTTTAGATACGAACATTCGGCGTCATTACTGGGCGCAATTGCGTTAGACAAATAAATGCCCTTTTTAGTCGGGATTTCTCTTTTAGTCGCTTTTTTAAGCGAGGCCGTTCGCGTCTGGCACTTATGGAAGCGTTTAATTCAAAGAGAACATATGAAGGTACTTAGTTACGTTTGCGGAATAAAGAGCGTACTTTGAATCTGTTTTCCGAGTTATCTTCGTCACTGATAGGGATTTTTTTTCTTTGAAACAACATTATAAAACCATCCTGTCTACTTATTATAAAAATTAAGGTAGTTAAAACTGTTAAAGAAATCTTACTACGCAATAATTTATTTTCCAAGTAAAATTTGTCACTGTGAATATGTAGTAACAATACCACTCGCTAACGGTCAAAAGTAAGCAAAGATAATCGATAAAGATGTCTTACACTCTGTTTTTCGTACCTACACCAAAATATATTAATATACTGTGGGTTAATCAAAGTACAGACACTAATTTAACAGATTGTTAATTTAATCATAACAGCCGTTAACGTTAGATTAACCGTTAAGGCCGAAAAATCGGGGAATATTCTCACTCACTTCGTGAGAGACATACTATATGTAAAACTCAAAGACTCTTACTTGATAGACGCATTCTTAAGCACGATTTTCTCTTGTTCACAGGTGGACCTCAGGCATTTGAAGCAGACACCCGATTCGGACCACATAGGAATGGGCATCGATCTCTCCGAGTACTACATCTCGGTCGAATGGGACATTATGCGCGTCCCAGCCACTAGGAACGAGAAGTTCTACTCCTGCTGCGAAGAGCCTTACCCCGATATAATTTTCAACCTAACCCTCAGAAGAAAAACGCTGTTCTATACCGTCAACCTCATCATCCCCTGCGTTGGGATCTCATTTCTATCTGTCCTAGTCTTCTATCTCCCTTCCGACTCCGGGGAGAAGATCTCGCTCTGTATCTCCATCCTGCTCTCTCTTACCGTGTTTTTCTTGCTGCTGGCGGAGATCATCCCGCCGACTTCCCTAACGGTCCCGTTGCTAGGCAAATACCTGTTGTTTACAATGATGCTAGTCACGTTATCAGTAGTTGTCACGATCGTGGTGCTAAACGTTAATTTTAGGTCGCCCGTCACCCACCACATGGCCCCGTGGGTGCGAAAGGTCTTTATAGATTTTTTACCCAAAATACTGTGCATTCAGAGGCCGGAGAAGCCACCTGACGATGATGATAAGCCAACAGAGGTGAGTCCCAAAGCGAAGTAGAAAGCTGCAAGAGTTAACTATACAGTCCATAATCATATCTTCGTCTGTCCGAAATTTGGTAGTTCTAGTCGACAATACGAACAACTTTGACTTGGGGGAATAGTTCGAATTCCCGAATAAGTTGTTAGCTGTTTAATATTTTCTGTTGTGGTGGTTACTTTGGTATGGAACAAATGATAATTTTCTCGTGATTTCGAAGTTGTTGTAGTAAAAGTGGTTCGAGAAGATTTCGCCATTTTTGGATGTGTATGGAGGTTTTATATTTCTTTGTAATTCGTAACAAAACTAACCCTTTGTAATTCGTAACAAAACTAACCAAATCTCCAATTTTTATTTGAAAATAGAAGGTTCTACTTCTCAATCCAAACAGATTTTACTATGGGGAAAGCCTCGAAATCGCGCAAAAAATAACAGCTGTTCAATACATTTTGAATCCGCGCTTTATTATGCAACAATTGATTTGTTTCTCGCAATTTTGAACTTTTCCGTAGTTAAAGTTTTTCGTATTGACGAGTTGAACACCCTTATCCAAAGATATGGGGGTTTTGTTACATACACTATACATAGTTAATTAACTCTTGCAGATTTGTACAGTATTTGACGTCTATGTATCTATTTATCCAAATCGAATCAAATCTTTTTTTTTTTGTTGGTTGCGGACTAAAGTTATATCTATTTTAAATTTGTTATTATCTTTTTGGTAATTTAGAACTCTATCGAGTTGAAATTAAGATGAAATATTTTCCTTCTAATGAAGATAAGCTTTGTACGTTCTCAAAATCTCGGAAATGCGTACGCCAGAAACCAAAATATAAACAGATAGGCATACGCGACATAACAGACATTCAACATTAGAACAACGTCGTCGGGTACTTTGTTACTACGAAAATGAACCCTTTATAACAGTTACACTGGAAAATACTAACGGGAGAGTCCGATTCGTTTTCTCATTGCAAAACATCCCTACGCTGGGAGATACTTCAAACAAACCTCGCCATCGCTTAGGTTTTAATTAAATTTGTAAAATAAAAGCTCTTACAAATAGAGTTCCCGACGCGAATCCTTTTCAGCGTCCAAAAAACAACGCGGCGCGCATGTTCTCCTCAAGTTTCCCTCATTCATCCAGTACGCTCTCCATCGGATTCAATACAAACAGCGCCATTACGAGCGGAGTGAGCCCGCTCCCTCAACAATAAACCTTTTAATTGTCCTTCGCCTCTGGGACGGTCTTCTTTCAACAATATTCTAAAACCATTGTGCCCTGTGTGTATCACGAAAATATCACTTCCAACCCAATTTTATTCCATTTCGATTTTCCTTTATTACTTGGCGCCGGCGGGCTTAACGAGCGAGAGCGGCCCGGTTATTTATGTTCCCCTGGTGGTTGCGGACGGATCGCGATATACGAGCAGCGGAGCCGCGGCCGCGCGCCTCTCCACCGCCGCTAATGCCCCTACAGAAGGCTGGTCAGAGCCAACTTAGACACGTTTTACAAAAAACTATACCAACCTCTACAGAAAGTCTTGAACTACAGAGATAATTTGGCCACTTTTTTCCTTAAAAAAGGTGTAAACTGTACATGCCCCTTATGGACGGCTGTTCACAGCCGATGAGCCAAATTTGCCACGTTTTTCCTTCAAAAGCTGCACCCTACCTTGTTGATTTATCCTTACAAAAGGTCAACACTGTGGAGATGTAGAACCAACGAGCCAACTTAGCCACGTTAACCAAAAGCGGTGCCAATCGCTACAGAAAGTGTTGAGGTAACTTGGGCACCGTTGTCCTTAAAAAAAGTGTACATGCCCCTACGAAAGGCTGGACAGAGCCACAGGACTAACTTGACCGCATTTCCTCTTACAAAAAGCCTCCACTACAGAATGCTAAATAGTTTAGAGCTAAAAGACAGCGTCCAAGTTTGCCCGTACCAGTGATGTACATGCCCTCACTGAAGTCTGAACAATGTAGAACCATAGGCCACATTTGCTCTCATAAAATATGTGCATATATGTACAGAAATGTGAATAGCATAGTGCCACAGAGCTAGCGGCCACGTTTGCCCTTACAAAAAATGCATGACCCTTTGTTGATGACTCTTCACGTTTTCAGTCTAGATAATGTTGAACAATGTGAAGTCACTGACCTTTGTAAGACGGAACTTGGTTACAATTACTAATTAAAAGTATACATAGAATTCTTCTTTTTTGTCGATACATTCTTGGCAGTAAGAGCCGATGTTTTTTGGATCTGTCCGTCAATTTTTCTTTGGTAAATTCATACAATAGCCTGCCAACAGTAGATTTAAATTATTAGGTCCATTGCATTGGTGATTTTCTGCGTGCTCTGGAGCCTTCTATTTATCCTTGTACCACACTAAATTCGATGGGGAATTATAGACGTACAAACGCATTACAACCACGATGCCTACTTGGAGCCGCAAAGTGAGGCCCGGTCTGACCACGTTTGATAGGGTGATCAAATATTGCACGAAGACGTAATAGACACTGAAGGCTTCATACACATTTATAAGATCCGAGCAAGCTTCACATTTGAGCAGTATTGTTTTTGACAAGCTCCTGCTATGCATTATTGGTCTAAAGTTAATGCCTCACTGCCGAGTGTCTTATTTTTTTCGATAGTCGTACTTGTGCTACGTACGATAACAAGCATAATGGGATCCAACATCACCGTACTGACCGCGTATAAATAGAGTATTGTAATGCGAGCATCCTAATTACCTTTCTCGCTTGTGTCCATTCTCTGTTCTGCTGTTAATGCTCTAACAGAAGGTTACTTAGGTACTACAGAATCCGGGGTCGGTCCAACCGTTTATTTAACTTTTTACAGCTCAATTTTGTGTTGTTTTTATGATAATCGATTTAAATTATGTTAAAATTTTAAGCAGTGTATGCTATTTTTTGTTGTAGTTTGTTTGTCGGAACGTGATTAACTAAAATCTACCCGACGGGTTTTCATATTAATTTGTTACTTGTAATATTTTGACCTAATTTTTTGAAGTATATATCTTTGCAATAAGATAGGTTTATATATTTTATAGAAAATCAGCTTGAAAAGTCTTTGCTACATAACGTACTCGTTAAAATATTGTAGCGAAACACGTCGCATCACTATTGTAAAAAAAATAAAGGTGTACATGGAGTGTTGCATTTTTCCCCTATGGTTAACTGTCCAATAAATAAGGAAGGTGTGCATCTGTCAAAAGTTAAATAAACGATTGGACTCATAATAGTACATGCTATGCACTGGACAACTCAACCCAAACACAGCGCATAATATTGTAAATTGACATTCAACAAACAGAATGTAAATTGTTTACGTTGAAATATTTTTTTTATTTCTGATTTCTGTAGATTTTTTGCTATAATTATCCAATGTTATTACAATATTATAACTAACGTTGCAATAATTGTAACAATAAATAACGACACAATGGTCGTGGCAGCGATAGTAAGTTGGTCATACATATGTACTATCAATAATCCGCTCATTTTATCTAAAGTTATCGCTATGACACACGTCGATTTGACTGATTAAAGCAGCGATACTATGTAGTGGTGGCTAAATGTTACGCTGGCTTTTCTAATTCTGTTTGTTTATCAGTATTACCAGGGTTCCAAGTAACACTTCTGTTATTACATATCCTGCGCTGCAATCCCTAATTGTGCAGCTTACACCCAGTCCGCTCTGACATTTTAATCTCTTTCCACTTACTGACCCCAGACCCAGTCTCGAATGACTGAGTGACGCTCAATGAAATCCTCTCGCTTCGCCCGATCTCGGTTCCCCGTTGCATTGTTCTCTGTCGGTATATTCGATTGGAATCGGCCCTGCCTGTCGATGTTTTATATGGAGTTTCAAGAAGCTGCGAATCGATTCACTTAGTGAACTTGCGCAGATCCTAATGAAGTAGACTCTCAAATCATGTCACTATAATTTAATAACTGAAAGAAGGTACAATAGTATACCCCTTCCATCAGTATAAACGCTCCAATAGCTCCATATTCAAAGCACAACAATCTTATAAAGCTCATAATACTAACTTAATTTAACGGATATTTACTCGTTTACTTTTTCATTTTACAATTTTCCGACGTTTCGGTTCTTTTGCAAGTGCCGTGGTCTGGGTAGACACCACGGATAAAGCTCCTCAGTCAGCCAACTTAGTCACAGTTTGTCCAGAAGTTTTTCTGCGAAAATAGGCACTGCATTTATATGGAATTCTATATTTACTTTTCCATGTAGGTGTGTTTTCTATTAACAAAGGACATGAGCAAAATTTATCGCTAATACTAATCATAATTACAATCGCAAGTATTTGGTTATACACATCGTCGTAGGGCCGTGAACTAAACTTGTTTACATCTAAATTACCTTAACAGCGTCTGAGTGATCTTTTCAGTTCATTTGGGTTGGAAGAAATTGCTAGAAGACAGAGTAGCCAGATAGAAACGTCTCCGCACATCACTGACGGCATCGTACTTTCCAGGTTCTAACCGATGTTTTTGGTGGCGACGACCTTGACGGAAAATACAAGGAGTGGGGCTGCGAGGAGTACGAACTGCCCGGAATGCCGCCGTCCCCCCCGCCCCCTCCGGGTGGGGACGACGAGCTCTTCTCCCCGCCCCCTGGCTCACCCTGCAGGCTAGATCTGGACGACGGGAGCCCTTCCCTGGAGAAACCCTTCGTCCGGGACATGGAGAAGACCATAGAGGGGTCACGATTTATAGCGCAGCACGTAAAGAATAAGGATAAGTTTGAGAGTGTGAGTATTGTCAACCACAATTTGTTGTATTGATCTTGTCGGTGCAGCATCTTCCACGTACACCAATCACAAGACAGTTCTTTCAGAGCCTGGCATGTCACTTCACGTCTTTTCTGTAGTTTGATCAAGATATATTTTCTTCGTAGCTTTCCTCCCTTTCTCTTTTATATCAATGAAACCAATTTATTCGGTTTCATTGTTACGAAGCTAATACGAGAAAAGAGGAAATTATTTTATCTGCTAGGAATACTTCAAAATCAGTAACATGCCACAAGAATTAGATTTTAAATATATATGTATCTTAAAAAAACGTTCTCCTCGTGGGGCCGGATTAAGAATAGCGTCACTCCATTTCCTTCCGTGCATTTCGTAGAAGGCGACTAAGGAAATCAATTACCAGGAGACGGGCAGCAGCGTCTTTCTGAGATTCCAACCGCATACTGCGATCGCCAACCCGCCTGCCAAGCGTGGCGATTACGGCAAAACCCCTCATGGTTTTTCCGTAATCAACCATGAGGGAGGCCTATGTCCTGCAGTGGGCGCCATATGGCTGATGATGATGATGATGAAAAAAAAACGTTTATAGGATCACACTAATAAAATCTTATGCAAACTTTTGCCTAAATTATCAAGAAGAGAAAAACCTACCCGAAGAATGGCTGTGATAGCGACAAGGCCTCGATTTCATAAATTAATATTGTGTAATTTCATCCTTACACCATTAAGTCTATTAACATGTACCTGTTGCCCGCAGGTGGAGGACGACTGGAAGTACGTAGCTATGGTTCTAGATAGAATCTTCCTGTTCGCGTTCACGATAGCGTGCGTAGTCGGCACTGCGCTCATTATATTCCGAGCGCCCACCTTCTACGACAACACCAAGCCCATAGATATCCTCTACTCAAAAATTGCCAAGAAGAAGCTCGAACTGCTCAAAATGGGCTCAGAAGGAGACCCGGGTCTCTGAAATTCGTCTTACGTCTTCGGCCACTCGCCGCCGAAGACGTTTTGGGAGCTCATCGTGATGTGGTGGCATGGATGATCGATGTAAAGCCCCCAGCCGGGATTCGCCAGGCGAGAACTATGCTCAGTGTGGTGTGGTGCCAAACGTGTGTGTCGCGTTCCGCATTCGAAGCCGTCTTCTTTTGTATCTGTCCGGAGATCTGCCCGATTGGACGCAGCGGGACTTCGTGACATCGCCAATTTGCGTTGCCGCCGTCTGACTTTAACTATTTTTGTAATTTAGTAGCTGCGTTGTATTGTTAAGGGAAGTTTTGTATCTGTTTTTTCCGAGCGATATTGTGAGGGGTTTCGTTTCCGTGATTTTATTGAATTAATTTACTTAATACGAGCGCACAAACATTGTAAAGTACTAAATTAGGAACTTAAATATTTATTGTTTTGCAGATAGGTTCTTTGTCGGAGAGTTTACAAGCATTACTGTGTACTTACGATATAAGGTTCACTTCGAATAAATCGAGCTCAATTTCATAATGTTTAAGTATTGTAAAAAGGTACTACTCAATCAAAGTGTCGATTAGCGATCAGTTAATAATAATTATTAAAGAATCGTACACCTTCGATCTAGTCGAATGTACCTACTCAATATGGTGAAGTAATAAATCTGATAGGTAAGCATTTAATATTTGATAAACTACGTACTCGCGTAAAAATCATAAGGACAATATCGATTAAATGACGAAAGCTAATAATTTCCCTATAGTTTACATTGATCTAAGAAATGTAGATAATTATAATTTTTAGGTACTTAAGTCTAGTCCTATGTGGGATTATTTATAAAAAAATAATGCCAAATAGTTAATAGTGTCACGGAAAAGACGGTGATATTATTTGACTAGATAATCGTGGAGCGCAATTGACTGCCAATTGTAAAAATACATTTTATAAACTCGATATTCTTAGATAGTTCGATAGATACGTGTTTTATTAGAAGTTTTAATACAACCAACGGTGTGCCAACTGCTCGCAGTAAGAGCATGTAAATTTCAAAGGTATTTAACATCGGAAAAGACTTGGTCTGATTATTTTCTATACAAATCGTGCAGCAGTCGGTGAGTGTGTTCCATTTCTTTGCTTACTGAAAGCGGATGTGGAGTTTGCACAGTGCCATTTTAATAGTAAATAAAAAAACGAATGCTTGCCAATAACAAAAAGTAATGACTGAATGAATCTAATGCTTAGGATCATAATAATTCAATCTGGTGGAAGGATGCCACAAAACGCTAGGACGCGATTAATTTTCCCGCAAAATCTGAATCAGCAATCTCAATTATAGTCCTAGAGTACAGGGTAAATTTAGAACGAGTTTCTTCTCTTGATTTTTGTATTCTCACTTTTGTCACCGGGTAGTAAGTTCTATTCACTTATGGCACATTACCACTCGAATACTAGCTATAAAATCATTGTTGAGCATTGTGACGTTAGACGGTAAAATAAACTTAAATAGGATCCCGTTCATTTGTAGCTTAGATTCAAGATTAGTGATTTGGTTTACATTACCATTTAAGTGTTACTTCGTCGTGTTTCTCATTCTTATCACGGATAAATTCCTCTCAGAGCGGATTTTTCTATAGTCAGAAAAAACTTAACTGGAGAATAAAACTGATGTTGTCACTGTCTTGTCGTGTGATTTAGACAGTGATAGCATGCAATTTATTCTCCACTTAAGTTTTATCTGACTATTGACAAATTGGCCCTAAGTCGTATGTTTGACCGGTCTCAAACACCTTTACCTCACTTCAACCCATATTGTAGGGTATTCGTAGCAAACTATCGTAATAAAATAAAAAAATATTTCGAGCCGCGTATTTGATATGTCAAAGTAAATCATAATGATGTTTAATTAGATAAAGAAATAAACTTAGATAAAACTGAAGGTTATTGGATGAATGAATTTCGACAGGCGAACAGTTAGGAAAACAGGGAAGGTATTTAGTAAAAAAATATTCGAGTTGTTTTTTGTGATTTTATCTTCATATTTATAAGTGTTACTGAATGTGTATTAGCTGTCAGTGTCAGAAAATGCATACAATGGGCTAGTCTAGATTAGTGAATACGTAATAACGTAGTATTACGTTGGGACGGTCGTATTGCTAAGGGCGCTTATACACGAGCGGCATGTGTGCCAACTGGAGCCGTCGACGTGTGCTGACGGCAGCCGTCGACGCGCCGACGGCAGTCGCCGACATGTCAGCGTCGACTATCCGCATCGGCGCGTCAACGCTGTCGAGTCGACACAAGTCGACGTCTGCTGTCGACGTGTGTCGACGGCTGCAGTTGGCACACGTGCCGCCCGTGTATAAGCGCCCTTATGTACTTCATTGACAAACGTCGTGACACGCTCGCTGAAGGTTGCAAATAAAAAAACTAAAGTATTGCTTAGTTCTTTACAATTAATTAATTTAGTTCACTTACTTAAGGCGACACACGTGGCGGTTTTGAAGGAATTTTTGGATGGAATTGTTCGTCTCATGAAATGCAACTTTTTCTTGATACTTTTAGATACTCCAGCACTTTGGTTATATACAGAAGTAGGCATGTGCTATTGCACGCACCGAAATACACACCAAATAGATTTATTGATAAAATAAATTAAATATTATGAAATTTAATAATAATAAGTTTAAGTCCACAAGCTATCCAGAATGATAACACGGGGAGCTGGAGTTTTACTTAAGAAATAGAATATTGGGTAGGAGGTAAAATCGGTCTGTTGTTATTTTTATATGACTGCAAATTAATTATAAAAATGAGATAGATTTTCTAACGAGTGAAACACCATAGGCTTTAAATATGCCAACTCTATTGTTCAGTGTGCATTCAGTAATCGATTTTGAAATGATAATCATATTGATAATGTAAATGTAAAATTAGGCAGAAAATAACACAATTACTTATTATAACCTACCCATAACAGAAAAATTTGAAGCACTAAGGTAAATATCAGCAAGCGAAAGTTCCCTTAAAGAGTCTTGAAATAAAGTTTTGCTGAAATAATTAAATTTAGGGCAATGTGAGGCAGCACTTCTTCGGTTCTTTTGGACTTTTATGTTTGTAAAAGAAACGGAGAGCTAAGTAATCTGAATAAATACAACGATTTAAAACCCTAATTAGTGGTGCCCTGTTGTTATGAGAGCCATTGTCATTCTTAATTTGTTTCGCTCAAAATCTCGTAATGTTCAATATTTTATTTCTGTGATCTCAACAACTGTGTTGTAAGTCTTAAAGACGTATTTATAGTTTTAAACTTAATTGTTTTTATTTCTGTTACGTTTGTTGAACTATATGAATGTTAGTATTATTGTAACAACATGGTTGTTTCTGTTTACAATTTTTAAAATACTTGCTAGGTACTTACTTACCTATACTTATGCCTAAATAACATACTGTACTACCACAGGGCTACGACAAGCTTCGTCGGTTGAACTCGACGCTGCAAAAATAGTCAAAGACCCATTCTGAAATTCCTAGAACAATATCAACCAGTTATTTTAAAAATTGTAACAAAACTGGTTGTATAAAATCGGTCATTAATGTCAAAAGGCGTCATAAATGGCCAGTAGTTGAAACCCTTGACACAGATGTAAAATCTGTCAAAATGTTTCGGGTGATAAACGGGTAAGAAAGTCGTAGTGAATTTGCCACGTAACGGGCAGTAGATAGGAATTTAAAATAATAAAATAAAAGTAAAGAAAATAAATTAAACAATAATCTCAAAATATGAAGCTAGAGGCACTTTGTTAGTAAGGTACTGTTTAAGTTAATAATATTGGGTATATAATAAGTGGTATAATATTAGCTTCTCAGTGTTTTTTAGAGTTAGTCGACGAATGGGTCAGTTCGGTGGCACGATGGCAGATAAATGCGTTCATCTACAATTTAGTCGATAAGAATTTTTGTTATTGTATTTAATACATATTTCAAGAAGATTTCACGTGTTTAAAAAGGGAAATTGGTTTCAAAAACGACAGTCTTTAAAGGCTGGGTAGGTAGTAAAAGTCTGTTTTTTTGTTACTGAGAATCCTGAGAACTGAGAATACTGAGAGTGTTTTTAACCTAACTTTTGATAGAAATATGGAACAACGAGAGATTATTCCACGCATATTAATGCTCTTCCCTTTTCATCAATATCTCCGAAAGAGTTTGCTATTCAATCGATCAGTCCGTAATTGTACACTGCTGGACCCATGAGTCTTATTCAAGCACACCACTTCTATTAAGCAGTAAAATATTTTAATTATGTAAGTTTTACAAAAAACAAAATTGTTTTCGTAATTTTTCTATTGTTTTCACATCAGATAGCGCGTTTGTCTACATCGAGTCATGGTGCTAGAAACTCATAGTCAGCTATCACATGGCTGTCAGTAATTTTAAGAAATCAACTTATCCGAAGTGTTGACATGTACATATAGCTGATCAACATAGAAATATAAAAGTAATTATTTAACTGACAATTTATTTTTCTACTTTCCTTTCAAAGTGTAAACGTACCTTTAGTGCTAATAATATATACGTAGTGAGGTAGTTGTGAATGGATGTCGTAGGATATACATTGGCTATGACTTTGTCACGTTACATTTTGCTTTTTATATATTCAACATTGTATTCATATTGGTACCGCGATTTATATCTATTTTCACAGCGTCAGTAGGTTGAGTACTTTATTTATCGTGTTTCGATCACATTGCTTTAAGTATTTAATAAGTCACAACGTAGATTTAACATCGTTTTCATTTTCGAATGGAGGTCAGTTGAAAATAATCCATGACGCTTTATAATTAGGTTCGTCGAAATCTTCGAAAGAAGTTTCTGATTGTAATTTCCTTCTACTTACACATTTCTTTCTCATCTCTAAATACAAATATGCTTTTTTCTTCTAGCACAAAAACTTTTATAATTACATTCTATTAATACTTTCTATCACATTTTAATTATTATAATCATATTGGTAGACTCACATGTGCATGTATACCCACGCAGGTAACTTAACAGTTTTCGTAATAACCACTCGGTACTTACGTGCCTATATGATATCTGTGGATGAATTTTGCTTATCGGACATACCTGTTCGTAATACGAAAGTTGTCCTCGGAAATATCTTATCTTAAAAATTCACCTTATAACTAACCTAAACTTATATAGACGCCTATTGTAAGCTAGACGTATTTGTGCATGTTTAATCAAACGTCTTCCAAAGTGACGTAAGAATTTCCCTTCATTTTCGAAATAATAATGCTAAAAGTATAATTTCAAAAATAACATGTACTTGTCTACAAAAAAAGGTTTATTAACATTCGAGGCCTTTTGATTTTCTCATTGTATATTGTTATTTTCGTTGATATTTAATTTTGCTGTCGTTTTCATATGCGATCTTATATTTTCATTTCACGTTAGTTGTATGGCTATCCACTAAATAATAATATTGTATTAGGGTAATGTGTACTAGTTAAATAAGTAGTTGAAACCACAAAAGAACATTTGCGTTGAGCTTCCAAACACGATTAGATGTACATACAGAATAAATAACTTCGTCTCATTCTTCAATGTTTTTATTTATTTGCAATAATAACTTGTTGTGACGCATTAAACTACCTGTGTCATTTCAATTATTTATTTAAGTTAATGGAACGTATAGATTTGATGTATTTTTGAAGAATATTTTAATATAAGATTCTCTATGCGTTTCTGTCATTGAACGTGCGTAACGATAGGTATGTAGTTTAAATCGATATTTATTTGAGAACGAAAGCAATAGATACAGGTCAAATAAGAAAGCGACGAGTTTGTGAATTGTCACAAAGTATAATCATGACGAATTTCTCAATTACAGATAGTTTTAAAACAGCAAAGTAATTTCTAATAACAACCTCTCTATCAGCTATCCAATTATTAATGGTGGTAGCAAATTGAAGGATTACTTTAATTGGTTTTGAAATCGTACAAGCCAAGGCCCTATTTCATAGAACTACAATTCATGTATTACTGCGACAATTCGATGTACTTTGCAAAGGCGATTAACCCACATTATCCCTGTCGTTTACTTAATTCACCTGGGTTAATGCACCCAGGTGAATTAAGTAAACTAATAGTAAATTGTAAACACCTGTCCTTGTTTTACGTACTAATTGAAATACTGTGTAAATTTTATGAAAACTTTATTCACCTATTGTCTTACCTACATTTTTTAGTGTGTCTTCATCCAACGGGAACAGTTGCTGTTTTGAAAATGTTCTTTTCAGGAAAATGTAGCTACTGTTCCCGTTGGATGAAGACACATATTCATGCAGGATAACTTGGCTGCACAATGTACATCGAATTGTCACAGTAAACTATGAATTGTAGTTTTATGACACGCGGCCCAGGACAGCCAATAATATGCACTCTGAGATTAAAGCATTTCAATGACGCGTTAACATCGGCCTAATCATTTTGCATTTCCAATACACATTTTGGGTAACAATTGATACTAAGGGCTGTTTCTGAATTGAGAATTTCACTAAGTAAGTATCTACTTAAGTTGCGTCCTGTTCTATAACGCTATCTTCTGGGAACTTCGAGGAGACAGCACTACAGTTAACTATTTACTCAGTGAAATTTAGAAACTGGCCCTTAGGAAAAGAGCGGTAAGCGGATTATCTATGATTGTTTACGTTATTACCCTGTGTGAGTGTATAGGTTAAGTGAAACATATTGAGTGTGAAGTTTCGATTTTGTCTCGTATAATTGTTATGAATACCTACTAATATTAAATGTCCTCTTCTAGTAGTATTACAATTTTAAGTTACTTTTAAGATCTTTTTTTTTCACTTTTCTCGTCACGAGTAACGGCATTTTTTGAGTAAAAATCGATAGTTGTTAAAAAGTAACTGACTTATTTTTTATCTTTCGAAAAGAAGTTAAGCATAAAATATTATTTTAGATCTCAAGAAGAAGAGAAAAGGAAAAAAAATCATTTTACTCCAGATGGGCTATTAAAAATCTTCAAATTGTAAAAAAGAAATGACGTACTTGGCATTTGCCTTCTTATAAAATTATGGGGACGGAAAACAACAGTAACATCCACACAACAACCACTGAATAAGCTTACAATAATTATCATAAGCTTTCGATTTTTACTCCAATGCAATGGCCAGTGAAAATGATAATTGCAAATGAACACCACAGTAATTAGTTACAAATTATAGTTATATAGTGACTCACACGCGAGTGATTTCCTAATTCATTTTAAATTTATTAAGGATACTACTGTAATTTTACTTAATAAAAATACAATAATAGACTTCTATGAAATCCAATAGTCTACATAATTATAGGTGTTAGGTATTGTATATAGTCGTACCCATGAATTTGAACGTGTTTATTAATAATTTGATTGTATGAAGGTAAATTCAAACGAGCTGCCCTAGTAAATTACATTATTGGATAAGGTCACGTTGTAGTAATAATCACAAATCGGGATTTGTTGGATTACCTGGGACAGATGAAATGTTCGTTCGATTTCATAATTACAATAATTAAAATAACTTTAAGAATTATTTTTTAATTCAGTCAGACATTCAGCCCGTATTTAGCCTTTCTGGCCCGTGATATTACCAGTAGTACCACGGGCATAATTTCCTTTCCCTTCCCAAGCGATCTAGCAGTACTACGGGGGAAAAAATCTACCCGTGGTACTACTAGCATCTACTGCCTGGTCATAGCATAGTATAGTGTTGAGGCAGCAAGGCATGCCACTTCTTTCTGTCCTTGGCAATTATCATTCTTTTAATTATCAGTTATTGATAAAATGGGGGTGGCCAAGGAAGAGGAATTGATAATTTGCAATGTGGCGGATGTGATGCCGTAAGAGTTGTCCACCTGTCAGCACTGTTTTTGTAAGGAGATTACTTACACAAAGAAAATAAAAACCTGGTATTGTCTACTTCGTGCGGAACTAAATGTATACGGCCAATTTATGTACAATTCACTTATTTTTTTCAGATGAACCTGTTATCCTACAAAATCTTTGCCAATAAATATTTTTACTTTATTTCGAGACATGTTTCTACTTACATTTCATTAAGTTAACAATTTCTTGTAATGCGAAACATTTTTTAAGTTATTTTATGACTTTTTTTTTGGAAGTTAGCTCGTTTGAGGTTATCTTTACATAAGTATCTTAAATGATACAATAAACATCACCGCCACTGACACATTAGTTCTTAAGATAACGAAACAGTGAAGTTCGTTTAGAAGTCGTATTAAGATCATAAAATTAGCTCAATAACTTACGAATCTCTATGAAATTGTAAAAACAAAATAGCACCTAAGCGATCAATATAAATAACTTTTATGTAATGTTTGCAAATATATCTTAAGAGAAGCGAATTAATTAATATTTTAGACGATAAGGTTTTAATGTTAGGTCCCATTTTGTAATGATATAATTAATTTATAAAATCAAGCACTACCACGTACTTATATGAATACACTCATGATTCTTATTGCTAATATTGAAATGTACTATAAATATGAACTATAAATATTAAATGTTATGCGTTAATAATAAGACACGTGTTTTCTTTACAATTTATTATATTTACGTCATGCCTTAACACTATAATCGGTAGCCAAATATAATTGCAGCGAAATGAGGTTCTTATCATGACAAAAATAATAATTTCAAAGCGTAATAGGAATCACTTTCATTTCAATTACGTAGAAATGCAATCTGTACAAACATACCCCGAATATTCAATAGAAGATAAATGTGCGAGCCGGACTCACGCACGGAGGGTTCCGTAAGACTACAACAAAGTCGCAAAATACATATTTATATATTTATTTGTCTTTCTTATTTAGTAAAAATGTGTTCGCGCAGTTCAGGGCGGGAGTATGACTCACACTTGACTTGTTTTTATTACGTTTAATAAAAAATATATACATAAGCAGCCTATATACGTCCCACTGTAGGGCACAGGCCTTCTCTCAGGGAGAGTATAGGGTAAATCGCCTTGCGTGCCCACCGCAGATTGGCGATTTCAAGCGCTGAGGTATGTGAATAGTTTCGACACTCAGGTTTCCTCACAGTTAGCGAGTGGTATTGCTACTATAACTTCACAAATGTACATAACTTAGAAAACAGAGCCCGCACTGGGAATCGAACCTGGGTCTCTCGCTTGCGAGTCCAATGTTCTACCCACTAGGCTACCACCAATTTACTTGATAATTAAAATAAGTCTGAAACATCGCGACATGCTTTGCTCCATTTTAATTATCACGTAAATGGAAATTTTAAGATGTATGAAATATCTATAATTACATTTTCTAGTGCCACCATAGACCTTATTTGTTAAAACTTTATTATCATAAAAATCATAGAAAATGTCAGGTTAAAAAAACTGTGAATTAACGAGTGTACGTGCTGCCAGGGGCCTGTCTCATAGAACTACAATTCGTGGTTTACTATGACAATTCCATGTACATTGCGAAGTCGATTAGTGGGTAATTGACAATTAGACGCTCCTACGCAATGTACCTCGAATTGTCATAATAAACTACGTGTTGCCATTTTATAAAACTCTGCCCAAAGTAAAATCTACCCAAAAGAGCTACTGAAAAGTGCCCACGGACTCTGTTCAGGGTCTAATTTAGGAGCCGGCGCGTTGTAATACCCCTGGGCCAAATCCACCAGCGACAGGGGGCACTGGTAGTTGTCGCAGGTCTTCAATAGAGCACCTAGTCGCTGCGCTGCATCGTATATCTTGTGCTCCAGTGGCTCAGTCTGCAGCACCTTTGTCATTGGTAAGCTGGAAAGAGGAGGAAGTTTTTTGCTAAGATTGTGGAATGTCTACACTCATGAGGACTGGAGAGGACCAGAGAAGTGTAATTTAAAGTTATCGCCCTGAAACACCCCAATTAGAGCATAGATTTTATAAACTTTTCTCAAACATGCTTGGAAATTTGAGCCTTTTTTTGACAACATTCTTCGAGATAAATCGAAATTGCTGTACAGGGCCTCGATTCTGTTAGTGCATTGTAGTATAATGACAGGTAAACTGTCGGGTCACGTGACGTGTTTTTTCGTACTATTGACGCCTAGAAGGTTTGATGGGTGTGCCCGCGTAGACTTAAAGCAGCCATGAAATGAAAACCGCCATGTTCATGCAGTTGTCATGTTACTACAATGCATTAACAGAATCTAGGCCCTGGCAAAATACATGCAAGCAGCAGCCGGCAAAAGTTGTATGAAAATCCATATCGGTCATGTTTTGGCGGCCAAATAAAGTACATAGTTAACTCATATCTGTCGATGGATTTACACGTTGGTCCACAAATGCCTCTTTTGCTGGCCGCTGCAGTAATGTACATTTTTTTTGTAGGAGTTTTTTCTTGGATTGATGTTTTTCAAACAGTGTGTAAATCATTGTCCTACACAAAAGAATGTCCATAATATGTAACATACACTCTATGATTTTAAACGTCTATCAAACAGCACCACTAAAAAGCAGAAAAAACGAAAAAACATTATAAAAAAATGCAAAAATGGAAAATTGATTAAAGAAAAACCAAAATTCGTAAAACAAAAGTTGTTGTAAATAACAAACTACAGAGTGATTTTGAATCCGTTCACCGTATTCTAAGGGGACAATGTAACCATGATTTAGAAACCCATGGTACTAGTTTTGTAATAAATTCCGCGTCAAAAATGTTTTTTTTTTGTGTTACCTTAATTACTTCAACCAAGCAGGTTCGATCGTCTTATGATCGGCGCTGGCCAACTCAATTCTGTTTTTAACTATGTACTCGTACGTATATCAGGCGACAGACTCTTAAGCATTTAACATATTAGAAAACATTTTTTAACGTTTCCTTTGTTTATACTGTGACTTTACGGTACTTCCTACCACTTCAAAATAGTCTTGTCAGTTTGGAGCTAAATATCGGAAATCACGAATATTTACAATTATGTTATACCATTACGGATTAATCACTAATAATACAATATTTCACAATGAAAAGAACATTCCCTTGAAATATTGCTAATGATTTCAAAATCACCCTGTATAATTGACGTGTTTCAGGAATTGTGAATGCTTGTCGTTCGCAATATGCCGCTCGTGTATCAGCGTCCTTAGTAACACTCTTTCTTTTTTCTCTGTACACATTTTCTATCCAAAACCCTTTAGTCTTTCCTTTTTCTTTTCTCTGTATGTATTAAAACTACAGGGTTTTGGATAGAAAATACGTAACATTTGTGTCAAAAACTATAGGGTTTTGTATAGAAAATATGTACAGAGAAAAGAGAATGAGGGCACGGGCGACACGTTGCGAAGAACACAGTGCCAACTGCACTGACTATAAATCAGCGCTAAAGGTTGACACCCTCAGCACTATGCACAACAAAAACAATTGAAAGTCGATATTCAAATGTTTCACATTTTTTAAAAAAAGAACATCATAGAAACCATTTGAAAAAAGTTTCATTCGAAAACCTCAAACCATGAAGATTCTATGTCAATTCAAAGAACCCATTGCAATAAAACGGCAATTTCATACTTTAACCCCTATTATTTTTATAATTTTTTATTGTCCATATTTCGTTTTGTTTTAAGTTTTAATTAATGTGTGTTGTCTGTTGTTGCAATAAATGTTTCTCTTTTTTTCTTTCTAACTGCAGCCGTCGACGCGGATGTTCGACGCTGACATGTCGGCGACTGCCGTCAACGGCTGCAGTCGACGCGGATATTCAACGCTGACATGTCGGCGACTGCGGCTGCCATCGACGAGTGTCGACGGCTACAGTTGATTTGGGTATTCGACGCTGACGTGTCGGCGATTGCAGTCGACGACGGCTGCAGTTGGCACTGTCGTGAATACACTTACGTGAATAACATCCGGAACATTTCTTCTATCATATTTTCTCCGTGCGGCACGATGCGCTGCGTCGTCTCGCATAGCGTCTTCAGTATGCATTCACGACCATTGTAGCCGATACTGGAAATAAATAAAATTATCAAACTTCGCATAGAAGGAAAAGCTCCATGCCGAATTTGTTTATCAGCCGAGGTGAGACTCGTGCTAAAAATTAATTAAATTTATTGAAATACAATTAATATAAGACAGCTAATCTAAGTCTTTCGAAGTTATTTACAACTTTACCACGTATTATTGAAATAATACAAAATGTGAATACTCTGTATTCTTTAGTATCGATAGCTTAAAATAATAAAAAGTAAAAAAAAAACTTATTATTTTTTAAGTTTTCATACAATCTTGAAACTAGACGCGGTTTATTGGTATGAAAATTACAAAAACGTTGGAAGTGATCGACACTAAAAGAACGTTTGTCAGATTATGCAATATTTCGATAAAGACGTCGTAGAAAAGGTCAATAATAAAACCGAAGCTCTAAAACATTTTTCTCATAAGACGCAAGCCGACTATGCAAACAACAGCTGATGAGTAAACGAAACTGATCATCCCTGGATGCAAGGGCGATTTGGAAGATTTTTTCGGAGCAGATTGAAAGGCTAGATGTTTTTCCGTTCGTAATTTTATTGGGAATCACATAATTTCGTTTCCTTGGTTACCACATATACAATCATGAATATACAGATGGCAATGTACGATTAAATTACAATGAAACGGAAGAGATGGCGCCGTCGTTAGATAGAAACTGAACTCACTTATCCAAAATAGTCTCAATTTTCTCGTACAGATCCCTTCTGCTTCTTCTTTGGGCTAACCCTTTGTTTATAAGTCGGTTTTTTCTATGGTATAAGGCCAGAGTTTCAGTCTCGTTAGGCAGTTCATAAGCTATGCCCCAGTTAAGGCCAAAAGTGAAGGTGCCAGGTGCGGTGGACGGAGACGGCTGGCCAATGACGCCCACGGTCAAACATGCTGCGCACTGGAACAGAGACGGAAAAGTTATTTGAGAACATAGGCCAAAGCCGTAGGCAGACCTGCCTACCAGACTACGAGCTGCCTCCGTCTTTTATTTACTGAGCTACATAAGATATTCTGTGAGGAGATATATATTGTAAGAAGATATATTTCACGTAAAACATATCAGTTCGGTAGTAAACATCTATCAGGTTCACTTGCTAAAACCGCATGCAACGAAAACATGTCACTACGGCAAGGGCTAACTCTGTAACTCTGTTGTACAACTACTCCGTGTGCAATTCCTTTAGATATCGTTGAGTAGAATAGAGTTAGTGTTTTTTCGATAACCTCTAACATCGGGCTACCCTAGGACTGGGCCTAGTCGGCCTAGACGGTCTCTCACCGTCCCAAAAAAATAACGAATATGTATGCAGAAACTCCTTTTTTGTTAGGGTTCCGTAGTCCGACAAGGAACGATGTAGGTATTGTAGAAGTATAGTTTAGAACCGGTGCCAAGTTACAAGACCAGTACATACATTTTGGGCACTGACTCCAAAATATATTTCTACAATCTTCTATTACTAATAATAAATCTGTAATGGTCGGTCATGGAGTAAGTTAGTTTGTTTTCAGAGATATTGTGTTTATAGGCTCAATATATGATACTGAAACTAATTTCACGATTTTTAGAATTTTTTTCTGTATGTGTGTATTTATGTATGTTCCTCCATAACTCTTAAACCAATTATCCGAATTTGATGAAATTTGGTATAAAAACATATAGACATCTGGGACACAGGATAGGCTATTTAAATTCTAGCTCCAGTTATGATAAGACGTGGCCCCCATACAAATGCTTCGTAAAAATCGAAATGTACGCGAACGGAGTCGCGGGCACAGCTAGTACCTATATCGAATTTTAAAGCCAAATTAGTTTGAATTATTTCTCTAGTTCTAGTGCTGCAAAGTTTTGAATCCGGTTTTTATTTAAAAAAATATATTTCATTTTTTTTTGTGAATATCACTACGACTCCGCCAAACTGTGTTTTCCGAAAGCATTTGCACAATGCACCATAAAAATACCCAAATCACTTAAAGGGTGCCTTCAAAATTTTAAGAGTTTCCTTGATTTCTCCAGGATCCCACCATCAGATCCTGACTCGGTGACTATAGGAAGACCTGTGAAGTCTACCATTTAGTACAAAAAAGAATTTTCCAAATAGCGCGTCCACGCGTAATCGGGTAACGAATTGTTAGTCTACAGAAGTAAAGTAATGTGGCACAGAAAAAGCTCAAACTCACCGAAAAACTGGAGCCTTCGGGAAAGGTGACGTAACGCCTTTTCCGCGATAGAATTCTTGACTTTTCCGAGCGTGTCATTTCCGATGACATTTCTATCTCGGCAAAACAACACGCCAGGAACAAAACAACAAGTAAGTTTGAATTTCGAACCATATTTTCCTTATATAAAACTGGCCACTAAAAAGATCAAAAAACGACGAGAATATTCTGTCAAATAATGACTGGCCAGTTGCAGAAAAATAAAAATACAAAGAGACGTTTAGTTTTAGAATGTCACATTCAAACTGATGAGATATGACCTAGAAACGATGTCAAGTAACATAACGGGTGAATTCATTTTACTGTAACACGCTCTAGTCAGAGGAAAACGTGCTAAGAGACACCAATTGAGAAGTGTGAGTTTATAGTACAGTCTTCATCGCAAAAACCTTCTATTTTTCGAAATAGCGCTAATGTTATGCGTAAATGAGAACTACAAATGGTCCGGTAGGTGCAACTCTTGTAGAGTGTACTAACTAGATCCCGGGTTAATTTGAATTTAAAATCTGGGTCAGTAGTCGGGTAGAAGTTGAATAACGGTTTTTGAATACGCGAATGAATACCAAAGAACGTACCAACGTTTAAATACTTCATATTTACATAGTGACTGAATTCATGGCGGTCTCGGAAACATCGGTGCGTGTAATCGTGAAATGTAAAGCTTATTGCACTGAAAAGTCAGATAATTAAAGCTTTAATAGCAAAGCTTTGCGTTAAGTTCCATCAAATAAATTGGCTTATATATTTTTTAATACAGTTGCTCAAAAAGTGGCGTATTGCAGGGACGTATAGTGTTCGAGATGTGGGCTATTACATACTCGAGCTTTTTCTTTACCTTTTCCGAACTCGTGCATTCTCTTTCCCAACTGTCAAAATAATGTCTATTAAAAAGAAAAAACCAACCACGAAGTTTTTACTAAAAAAAACTCATAAAAGTTTTCATGATTCATGCAAATATTTCTAAAAAGAAGCTACTAATTTGTTTCAATATCAGATTCAATGATTTGATTCAGTGAGTTATTAGCTATTTCATTTTCATTTCATATCAATAAAAAAATTCTGCTGAAGACTTGGCTGTATGGGCATAGTTCCCTTTGTATACCCAGAATGGGTGAAGAAAAAAAAATCTCTGCTTATATTCTTTCACGGTTGGCGCCATTTTCCAAAAATTTTCTTTATTAAATTGCTTCATTTTTTCGCAACTGTATTAAAAATAGTTGTTCAGTACACGTGCGGAACCGTCATTGCAACTTGTTCCGACTGTCAACCCTCACCTTCGGCTGCGCCTCGGCTCGGGTAGACATTTGTCGGAACTCTTTGCAATGACAGGCCTTCCGCACTCGTAATGAAATATACTATTTCAGCATATTTAGAACGTACATACTAAACTTACGCCTGTATCCCAGAGGGGTAGGCAAAGAACAGGGACTGCTACTTGCCACGATACTGACATATTACTTTCGCTTCCTCAATATTCATTAGTCGTTGCCTGCACTCATGCCGGTTTCGGGTACTTTTTATCTTGCCCTTTGCTAATACATCCCCTAATTGGTCAAAGTATGTTCGCCTGGGATGTCCCTTATCGGTCCTTCCATCCACATTGGTTTCGTCAATCTTTCTTCCTTCATCCTCTCCACATGTCCAAAACAACGCAACATTCCTTTCTCAATTCTATACACTACATTCTATTTCAGACCACAATTATTTTGTAATATTTTATATCTTCACCGATTTGTGTACATATTGTCAGGATGAATCTCCACGTTTGTGATGTCCGTGCATGGTTACCATGGTAACAATACAGGCGGCTGCTACGTGGAGCATGTTGTCTTGCTCGCACAATCTAACATTTTAGTGATTGTAAAAATGAGTATACTTTTGATAAATGTGGCCTGAGAATTTGATGGATAATAAAATTACCGACATTCAAGACGTATTTTCTTATCTTGTACCTACCTAGTTTTTGATTGAGATGATACTTTTGACAACAACTTTTTTTATCACAAACTAAGAAAGAAAAATTTTAATCTATATAAAAAATCCGTAATTTTATTATCTATCAAACCCTCAGACCACATCCAAAAGCATATTTTTTTTATAAAAACCACTAAAAATTTTCACAATTTTGAGTTATACAATTCAATTCAATTCAAATATTTTTATTCATTATAAAAACAGAATGTTTACTTAATGAACGTCAAAGTTGTTAGTTTCACAATTAATGGATTATGTGAAGAAGCTGCTAACAAAGAAACTCCACATTTATTCTTTTCAAAACACGTTTTAACTTAATTAACAGAGTTTTCAACTTGAAATATTAGTCATGAATGTGTTGAACACTAGTCAAAATCTATATAATCTACTGTTTAATGCCAAACATCTTTGTCTTCTAAATAATCTTTGATGTTATAGTAAGCTTTTTTGCACAGAATGTGCTTAACACATTTTTTAAACCGCGTTGGAGGTAACTCTAATATATCATGAGGAATTTTGTTGTAGAACCTTATACAGTGCCCCATAAAGAACGTGTTAACTTTTGCAAGTCTAAATCATGGAAATGACAATTTATGTTTATTACTAGTATTAACATTATGGTGGCCACCAACATTTTCGAAGTCTTTGATATTTTTTCTAAAGTACATAATATTTTCATAAATGTATAGACTTGCAACTGTTAAGATGTTAGTTTCTTTAAAGAAGTCCCTTAACGAGTCTCTACTATCTAGCTTGTAAATAAATCGGATCGCTCTCTTCTGTAAGATGAAGATCGTCTCAATGTCTGCTGCCCGGCCTCATAGTAGTATGCCGTAGGACATAATACTATGGAAGTAACTAAAATAAACAAGCCTAGCAGTTGCACCGTCAGTGAGTTCCCTAATTGTGCTAATTTTACAATATGTGGACCCCATTGTAGTTTTGCATCGATTGTGATGCCCAGAAATACAGTTAATTCACACAAATCACAAAAATTTTAGACATGTGATTTTATTGTGGGGAAATTTATATTATTATTATTTAAGTACACCATGAATATCAATTTATGATTTATAGGTACTAACTTGCTTATTAATCATCATCATTTAATCTTAAATCAATCCTTGGTTTCCCATATAGCGCAGCAAAAATGCATCGTTTCTGTCCAACACCTTCATATTAAGCAGCCTATATATACGTCCTACTGTAGAGGACAGGCCTTCTCTCAGAGAGAGAGAGTTGGGCTTATTCACCACGCGTGCCCTCCGCGGATTGGCGATTTCAAATGAATAGCTCAGACACTCAGGTTTCCTTACGATGCTTTCCTTCACCTTCACCGAGTGGTATTGCTACTGTGACTTCACAAATCCAACAACTTATTTACATTCATCATCATCATCATCATCATTATCAGCCCAGCGCTACCCATTGCAAATAACAAGATTATTAGGTACTCGAGTAATTCTCTTCACAAAATTACAACTACGTCCTTCCCGCCAAAAAACGATAAGCCAAGGTGGCGCCTCCCTTTATTTTTTTACAGTGACGTCTTTACATGAAGGTTTTATACTCTCCTGTTTATCTTGATGACAATGTGATCTATCACAGACTCCATCGCCATAAAGTCCCATGAGGGGATCCGCAGAGAACCCGAGTTACTGATATAACTCGAAGAATTGCTCAGTTGAAGTGGCAGTGGGCGGGGCACATAGCTCGGAGAACTGATGACCGTTGGGGCAAAGAAATTCTCACCTGGCGATTGCGGAGCGGACGACGCAGCGTGGGCAGGCTCCCCACTAGATAGTCTGACGACCTGGTTACGGTGGCGGGGAGTCGCTGGATGCGGGCGGCACAAGACCGGGAAGCTTGGAAAACCATTATCATCATCATCAGCGATTTGACGCCCACTGCAGGAGATAGGCCTCCCTCATGGTTTTCTAACCATGAAGGGTTTTGTCATAATCGCCACACTTGGCAGGCGGATTGGCGATCGCAGTATGCGGTTGGAATCTCAGGAAGACGCTGCTGCCCGTCTCCTGGTAATTTATTTCCTTAGTCACCTTCTACGACATCCACGGAAAGAAATGGAGTGACGCTATTCTTAATCCGGCGCCACACGGAAGACCATGAGAGAGGCCTATCTCCTGCAGTGGGCGTCAAATGGCTGATGATGATGATGATGATGATGATGATGATGAAAGTTACAGACTATATTCTTTTTGTTGCACTAACCCGTGCTGAGAACAATTTTAAAAACCTATTTAGAGGTTAAAAATTCCACCCATGCCGGGACTTGAACCCGCGACCTCTGGCTCACCGTGCCAGCACTCTCCCAACTGAGCTGATGGGCAAGTGCAAGCAACGATGAAATTTCGAGCCTCTTTACAAACTTATCTGTATTACGTACTGGCATTGACATCTGGCCGAAGCAATTTACATCACCTGCAGCCCCGATTAACCCACTTTGCAGTTAGGTTTTAACATTTGAATGATATCGCTGTACCAACATGATTATATTCTTTTTGTTGCACTAACCCGTAAACAAATAGTGGGCGTCAAACTAAACGGCTGCTGATTATGATGGAAGTCACAGACTATTTAACCGGCGTTTTTGGAGTGTTTTTAATAAGACCGTTCGTTTTTAGATAGGTAGATCACTGTTTCGCAGATGTGCATCGATTTATGTGCCTGCCTTATTTACTTTTATCATCATCATCATCATCATCAGCCATTTGACGCCCACTGCAGGACATAGGCCTGCCTCATGGATTTTTAACCATGAAAGGTTTTGCCATAATCGCCACGCTCTGCAGGCGGGTTGGCGATCGCAGTATGCGGTTGGAATCTCAGGAAGACGCTGCTGCCCGTCTCCTGGTAATTGATTTCCTCAGTCGCCTTCTACGACATCCACGGAAGGAAATGGAGTGACGCTATTCTTTATCCGGCGCCACACGGAACTTTTATAGCTGTTTTTATTCTAAAACGTCGCAATAAAAATACCGTTTTATCGAGTGAGCCAGTACTCGCGTGGAGGGTCGTCAAAGGCTTTCTCTTTAATTTATCGACTTCATTATTGGACGTGAAAGCCTGAAAGCCTTTCATGTCAACTTATTGGGTTAAATTGTGATGGAAAAAAAGTTTGTCGATGCGGGCTCGTAACATGAAGGCTGTTTTATAAAGTGAAGTTGCCTGGGATATTTTAGATATGGGTATGTTTCCTGAGTTTGTTGAAAGTTTTTTTATCAATTTTAGTGTCTAGTTTCTCGAGAATGTACTACATACAAGAAAATTCAGCTACAATGGAGAGGCGGTATTTAAATATTTATAATCTTTATAAAAATGGTTCTTTTCAACTAATACTTTTCATCACATAGCCGGTCGAAAACTGATTCTAGTCACGTGCTTGATACAAACTGGCACAAATTTTGTCTTCATTTATCATCAATGGATTGAATATTTGAGTTAAGTTACAAAATAATAATGTTTCTACGTGTACACCTTTATTAGAAAACGTTTTGAGTTCAAACAACAAATTTTTTTTTTCTATGAAAAATTGATGCAAAATTCCAAATCCAAGCACTGTTAAGTTATTATGAATACGAATACAATAAAGGGTATCCTCTATTAATGGGTAGGTATTAAAATTATAAAATGTAACTGATATCTATTTTTATGCCGTGTATTCTGGTACACAATACTTCAATAGTAATTAATATGTCTTATCGAATCATACATTTCTCAGATTTTTTTTAATCTGTAGTCTCACCCTTTTTTTCTTTTAAATGACAATACTCTGTGCAATACGTTTCTCATTCAGTGACACATTTCGGAAGGCAAATGTATCACCGAATTCATCCGAAACTTTCGTTGAATTTAGCTGTCATCTGAAACTAGAATTTAATTCGATAGATAGATAGATAACACTTTGTTGCGCACCAGTAATTGACAGAGATATAAGGTACTTAACTTTTAGTTCTTGGTTTTTGGTAAATTGGTAATTAATGGAATCCGGAAAATCAATATAGATTTTAATAGATTCGAGCTTTCATTTCGTATTCTCTCCCTGAGAGAAGTCCTGTGCCCTACAATGGGACGCGTATGGTCTGCTTTTGTATGAGCTTTCAATTTGGTGTCCTCAATGTGTTATTATCAAGGGAGTTTTCGTCCGTTACGGACGATTTAAGCAGTGCCTAAGAGTTTGACCTTTTTTTTATTCCTAAAAAGATGTAGTAGTTAATATTAGTGCTTACAAAAATCTAGAAAACTATAATATCTATATCCCCTCATTAATAGAGCCCACGGCTGGGCATAGTGGTCATAGACCTCTTCCCCGTTTGACCAATCCTCTCGGCCCCAATCTCATCTAGTGCATACATTTGCATTGATTGCGGTCATGAACTAAGATAAAAGCGCCAAGAGCGAGTCATTGAGTCCCGCGGACGTCAGGTAGTCGGGGTCGTATCGCAAATTAAATCCGCTCGTACGCGGCGCGCAGTCGATAAAATACATTAACCCCAAGCTGATCGCGCGCTGCCTCCACGTAAGCCGGTTGCGGGTCCTTCCGGTCAAATCCAGAGTATTTGGCACTGGAAAATATATAGCAAAGCTTAACACCCTCACGTCTGCTTAAAGCTTTTCATGAAATTGATAAGTAGATGCTGTGAAAGTTTTTTTTATGACTTTCAGGTAAAGTTATTAAGTAAGCAATGACTTTTGTAGTCTTTCATATTATGGCAAGATGTCTCGCCTTAAAACCAATTCAATTAATGATTTTAGGGTCATAAAACTTGTTTTAAGGGTTCCGTACCTCAAAAGGAAAAACGGAACTCTTATAGGATCACCTTGTTGTCCGTCCGTCGGTCTGTCTGTCAAGATTCTTTATCTCAGTAACGCGTAAAGGTATCGAGTTTAAATTGTAATTATACACTCAAATTTCCAGTCCCTTGAAGTTAAGAAAAAAACAAATTTCTAAGTTAAAGTAAAAAAAAATACAGCCGTTTATGCCGCAAAAAACTTATATTTCGAAACTCAAGGAAGTCAAAATTTGTAGAGTACTTTCCGTTGACCTAGAACTATGAAATTTGGTAAGTAATATCGTCTTATACTACAGGGAAAATGTGAAAACTATATATACATTTGTAATTAAATCATAAAAAATTTTGAAGTTCGAGAAAACCTCAGAAAAAACTGCTAGACTCGAATCTTGAACTATTTATAATATGTAAGTACCTACCTACAAATTTGTACGAAACCCTCGGTGAGCGTGTCTGACTCGCATTTGCCGGTTTTTTTTCAAAATGGACTAGGTACATCTTCTTTAAAATGGATTCAATATAAAATGTAGTAACTTTATATTATTACTTTTTTTCTTTTATCTATAATATACCAAAGTAAAATATACATTTTGGCCAGTTACTTATCTCAAATACAGCATAGATTTAAACCTATCTAGAGACTTGTACCAAATTTGTAAGTTAATAGTAAAGTTTGTCAAGTTGTAAGCCAAAACACTAACGGTGAAGAAAAAATCTTTGAAGAAAAACGCACTCAGGGGAGTGTCAGAGGTGTTAATAAACATTAAAATCGTCAATCCGCTATGGGGACGTGAGTTAATCCATACTCTCGAATATCGTCTCTTTCTCTCGAATACTTTCTCTCTCTCTTTTTGAGAGAATATAGGCTACTTATGTAACGGCACACGTTTTATATCCAATTTTCTATCCTAATCAGCGTTGCCAATTCTACGTTTTTTTTTTACGTAGATCTACGTATTTTAGGCCTTTCTTGCAAACCTACGAACTTCAGTCTCAGAATCAAAATCTTATTTTCTACCAGACTGTACGAATTTGCAAAATAATATAACTAACTCATTAGGCTGATTGGGCAAAATTTCCTTTGCATTTTCGAAAAAAAGTTAATGAACGCTCCGTTTCATACCAGCGCACACTCGCCTCGCCATACAACACTCGCGTCAAGTCGCGTCATTCATTTTTATAAACAAAGTTCCCATTACAAAGAGCTAGGGCCAAAAGAGCCGCCCTCCGGAGGGCCTCCCTCTACCCAACTCCTGCCTACAGGAAACGCGCGAACGATCTCCAGCGGCAAGTCAGGTCCCGTCTCTCTGAGTTTAACAACGCCCAATGGGGCGATCTCATGGAGACCATCTCCCCCTCCCACCAGGCTTACTATAGAGTAGCCAGGGCCCTCCGGGCAGACGCGATCACTCACACACCACCTATGGCCCGCCCCGATGGCTCTACAGCCTTCGAGGACGTTGAAAAGGCCGAGTGTTTCGCCGACAGCATTGAGTCCCAATGCTCGCCCAGCACTCAGCAGTGCGACCCAACTCACGTCGGTATGGTCGAGGAGGAGGTCCGTAAAAAGACCTCCCTCCCTCTTCCAACCGACGAAAATCCCATTGCGGTTTCCCCAGACGAAATTCAGTCTTTCATCAAAAGACTGAAACGTAAAAAGGCCCCAGGAGCCGATGGTATTGCCAACCTAGCGCTCAAGATGTTCCCCACCCAGGTGCTAACCCTGTTAGCAGTCATTTTCAATGCCTGTTTTGACCGCTGCCACTTCCCACCCGCGTGGAAAGAGGCGACGGTCATAGGCATCCCAAAGCCGGGAAAGCCCCTCAACCTCCCCTCTAGCCATCGCCCCATCAGCCTCCTCAAGGCCATGGGCAAACTCTTCGAGAGAGTCATCCTCACTCGTATGAGGAATCACCTCTTCCCCTCAGAGGGGCCCCCCCTCATCATCCCCCACCAATTTGGTTTTCGGGCAATTCACTCTTGCCCCCAACAAGTCCACCGCATAGTAGAGTATATTCTAGGCGGGTTTTTCCCCAGACGTGAAAAGACGGTAGCCGTCTTATTCGATGTCGCCAAGGCCTTCGATAAGGTCTGGCACGCAGGGCTAATTTTTAAGTTGTATGAGCTGGGTCTCCCCGACCGACTTGTCCGCATCTTAGCTTCCTTTCTGAAGGACCGCTCCTTCCGCTTTAGACACGAGGGCATTCTCTCCTCCCTCCGCCCCCTCAGAGCCGGGGTCCCGCAAGGCTCCGTGCTCTCCCCCCTCCTGTACATTTCGTACACAAATGACATCCCCATCCCCCGCAATGGGGTCCAACTGTCACTTTTCGCTGACGACACCGCACTCTACTGCAAGAGTCGGAAAATGTCAGTCATCCTTAATAGGCTCCAATCCGCGGTCGATGAGCTAGGTGCCTGGTTCAGGCTCTGGCGAATCGAGGTCAACCCGGAAAAGAGCACCGCGATCCGTTTCGACCACAAGGTCCGCCGCGGTCTCTCCGACCGACCTATCCGTATGTTAGGTACCGCAGTCCCCTGGCGTTCCACCGCCAAATACCTAGGTGTCACCCTGGACAGCAGACTGACATTTAGGCCTCACATCCGGAAGGTGACCCGGACCGCTAGATTCTACCTAGGCCGCCTATCCTCCATGATAGGCCGACACAGTAGGATGTCCCCTAGGAACAAGCGAACACTCTATAAGGTTTGCATTCGTACGAACTTCAGAAAGTTCAAAATCTTTTCATTCGTAGAGCTCTGAACGCCCACTGGTGTGTCAGAAATGCCGACCTCCATCGGGATATGGAGATTCCAACCATACAACAATTTATTAAATCTCTTTCAGAGACTTTCTTTAGCACGGCCGAAGTGCACCCCAGCCCCCTTATCCGCCAAGCAGCGGACTACACTCCCCCCACGACGAACCCCCGTTACCTGGTGCGCAGGCCCAGGAACGCCCTCGTCGACCCCCCCGATAAACTTTCATCTGACCTGGACCGCCTACTAGAGGCCCAGTCCCAGTCAGAAGTAGCCCCCGCTCCCGCCTCCGCCGGTGTCCCCACCGGCGTCCCCACCTCTCCCTCCTAGCCGCGGTCACGATGTGACGAGCAGTCCCAAGCGGACGCTCCCTTAAGGAGCTCCGCTGCGCGCCCTCCTCGGCTTCGAGGTGGGTCGCTCACGATATAGGTTTAGGGGTCCTTAGGACCAAACCAGCCCCCAGGTGGTGTTTAGTGGGTAGGCGCACTTCCTGTGAGTCCCACATTGGCAGCACGGCCGGGTCCGTGCTGTTATGCATGAGCATTCACCACCTCCCTCCCCCGTGTCCTCCGGAGGGTGCCCTTTTTAGGGCTAAAAAAAAAAAAAAAAAAAAAAATTACAAAGAGCTGTGACCATGTAAAACGAAACGTCTCGTCGTGAAAAGGGAAACTTAACCGTTACTCAAAGATATTTACACATGTTAAACCTTTTATAGTCTAAGCATTGTTTAACTAACATTTATTTGCCTCTGTGTATTATTCTTTACGATAATAAATATTATTTGATATTTGATTTGATTTGATATTTTGATAAAAATATTTTGAAGGAGTTGTTTTGTTTGTTTGGTTTCGATGAAATTTCGATATTTTTCAGCTTCCTGCTTATTATTCTTATGGTTTTACTTACTCTGCCTCTTCATTTCACTCAGAAAAAAGTAGATAGATAGACATAGAACACTTTATTGCACAACCAGGTGAAAGAATTACAAATAATTTATTATATCTAAGTAATGGTATACAATTGGCGGTCTTATCGCTTAGAGCGATCTCTTACGAAGCACGAAGAACTACGAACTTTTCGAAATATGCAAATTTTACTAATTATACGTAATTTTCTAATGTGGTCTACCCCTTTTTCAAAATCTGAGTTGGCAACATATCCTCAAGATTTTATTGAAATTTGGAGTCAATGGAAAGTACCCCGCAGAGGGCGATCCATTAGAATCGATCACTACGATCACACGCATCTCGAATTTGCATTAACTACGTGCCACTGCCTTATTGACGCGCCCCCTTTTACAAAAAAATATATCTATCGATCTAAGCTAGCAACTTAAATGTGTTTGCATCACTTTTAAAATCGTTATTTATTACAAAATGCTGTAAAGTAATTGAGAAAATACCTTGCCTGCCATCTAAGTTAGCAACTGAAGTTTATTTGAGTCACTTTTCAAACATTTTTAGGGTTCCGTACTTCAAAAGGAAAAACAGACAGAACCCTTATAGGATCACTTTGTTGTCCGTCCGTAAGTCTGTCTGTCAAGACCCTTTATCTCAGGGACGCGTACGGTTATCGAGTTGAAATTAAAACTATATATTATACTCAAATCTACAGTCACTTGAAGCTGTGAAACAAACAAACTTTAAAGTAAACGTACAAAAAGATATATTCATATTCTATAAATATACGTCCGTCTTTGCCGAAAAAAACGTATATTTCGACACTCAAGGGAATCAAAATCCGTTTCCGTTGACCTAGAACTATGAAATTTGGCATGTAATATTGTCTTATACGTATACTACAAGTAAAGGAAAAAGTTTGAAAACTCTACATTTGTAATTAAATCATAAAAAAATATTCTTTGAAGCCTTTTTTACTTAGTTCGAGAAAAGCTCAAAAAAACTGCGAGACTCGATTACTGAACTGCTTATAAAGAACCTACAATCTTGTACGGAACCCTCAGTGAGCGAGTCCGACTCGTGCTTGTCTGATTTTTATATTACTTCGAAACGCCTACTGGCAAAAATTATCATCTAATAACACAATTCATTTTTAATTTTTGGTATGCATACCAGATGAGCGTCCTCGACACTTGCAACGATGTCTAATAAAAAATATTTATATTGCTTAAATACAACTTTATTTTAAAGGTGCACTATTAGAGGAAAGAAGGCATAGCTCAGGAAGATCAGGGAAGATCAGAACGACAGAGGCGTAGCTCAGTGTGGAAGATCTGTTTTGCTCGGTAAGAAATAGAATTCCAACCTCTGTAGTGAAATTCTCAGTTAAAAAAACCGGCAAAACCCAGGAAATTTTTGCGCCGGTGTATGATTAAAACTGACTTTTGACATAAAACTATGTTTTTATGTTCCCTATTACTATGACTCCGCTGTCCGTCCGTTCCGTCCGTCCGTCAGTCACCAGGCTGTATCTCATGAACCGTGACAGTTAGACAGTTGAAATCTTCACAGATGTATTTCGCTATAACAACAAATAGTAAAAACAGAACAAAATAAATATTTAATGGGGGCTCCCATACAACAAAAGTATTTTTTTTTGCCGTTTTTTGCTCGATATTAGTGACGGCAACAGATAGACGCTTGAAATATTCTAATTTTGTATAGATAATGGCACAGAACCCTACCCGTGCCCACCGCGGATTGGCGATTTCAAGCGCTGAGGTATGTGGATAGCTCACGATGCTCACGATGTTTTCCTTCACCATTAGCGAGTGGCATTGCTTCTATAACTTCACAAATGTACATAGCTAAGAAAACAAAGTCATAGGTACATGCACGCACTGGGAATCGAACCTGAGTCTCTCGCTTCCGATTCCAAGGTTCTACCCACCAGGCTACTACCATTTCCGATATTTCGCTATAATTTGGATCTGGAGGTTATTTCAAATGAGAATGGTTCAGCGAGCAATAGTATATCGTAGAAAAAAGTGACAAAACTATTTCCCGTTTACATTTGAAACACTTTAAAGGTCTACTTATGAAACTGTATTATGGTAAATATGCCTACACAGTGTTGTTTTCCTTTGAGCTGAAAACCGCGCAAACCAAAAAGTCACTCTTCAGACAGCGGTACAAAAAATCCTAAAAATAAGTGCCTGCGTAAAAAATTCCAAAAAAGGAAGAAAAAGTCATCACAACATTCCCATTAAAAAAAAAAAACAATAAAAAAGACAAAAGGCCTTTCGTCCAATATCGATGATGGAGTCAAAAAAAAAGTTTCAAGGGAGCCTATTCACAAAGGCTCTCTGCTAAAACATGTACACGTTGACTCCGAAATTGTACCCAAATCGACAGAAAGCGACTATCAATTTATTTTTAAATATACAGGAGATAAATAAAAAACCAGCCAAGTGCGAGTTGGATTCGTGCACGAAGGGTTCCGTACCATTTTATCCGTACAATATTAGAAACCAAGAAGAGGCGTTTAACATTGACATATAACGACATGACATCGGCGCTGTGAAGGTTACATAGATGGCCGCTAGATGGCGAGCGCTGTCTTTAGACAACGTTTATTGTAGAGGAGCCCCCCTTAAATATTTATTATATTCTGTTTTTAGTATTTTTTGTTATAGCGGCAACAGAAGTACATCATCTGTGAAAATTTCAACTGCCTAGCTATCACGGTTCATGAGATACAGCCTGGTGACAGACAGACAGACAGACGGACAGTAAAGTCTTAGTAATAGGATCCCGTTTGGAACCCTTCAGGTCCGGAACCCTAAAGATCGTTCGAATATTACGTGAAAAACGTGTGATTTTTCGCAGAGATTGACTCCCGAATAAGCCACGGACCTTCAGTTGACGGATTCCGGCAGTTCCATTAGATGCATTAGGCCGTTACTGGCCTCGGCAAAAATGTTTTAGCCATTACTCTCAATCCCGATGTATACAAATCACCATGTGGTTGGGATGTCAAATGTGTGCTCAACTTCAAAGGGTAGAGCCATTTTGGCGCACGGATGTGACGCTTATGGCCTCTATGTAGCGAAATGTTTTGCAGTAATTGTGAACCTGTTATTGGTTTTTTATGACTATTATTTCTGCCATTCTATATAAAATGTGAAGAAGCTGCGTTTTTCCCATAAACAATAATATTCCTTTTTTTCAGCCGTTTTTTGTCCCACTGCTGAGCAAAGGCGTCTCCCATAATTCATAATTTTTTTATTTAGACATTTGTATGTTTGGCTATTTTACCATTCTTCTCCTTACTGAAACTAACTGGTTTTTAAATAACTGGTCACTACTTAATGTCCTTCTGATTAAATATAAGAACTCGGGCCTATATCTCAGAGAAACTACAGTGAAAATCAAATTCAAAATGTTTTACTCAAAGTAGCGCAGAAACTGCGCCTCAATGAACGTTATAAGATAACACGTCGTCAACCAACACCGTTCAAGTCAAAATTTAAGGCCCTGGCCACACAGAAGAGACATGGGGCAAAGGCGCGGGTTGGATAGAGTTCGCACCCTCGCCCGTGCATATTTTAAGCGCGAATCGATCCATCTATTCAAGCATTCAGAATAGTCAGTCACCATTGTTCAAAGATTTGTAACGCCACATAACATAACATATAACATAAACTCACGCCTGTATCCCAGAGGGGTAGGCAGAGACCAGAGACTGCCACTTGCCACGATCCTGACAGATCACTTTCGCTTCCTCAACAAGGAATGTTGCGTTGGTTTGGATATGTGGAGAGGATGAAGGAAGAAAGATTGACGAAACAAATATATCGAGCGAATGTGGGTGGCAAGGCCGGTAAGGGACGACCCAGACGGACATACTTCGACCAAATAGGGGATGTATTAGCAAAGGGCAAGATAAAAAGTACCCGAAACCTAATGAATGTTTAGGAATTTGTAACACCGTGCGAATATTTTTTCTATGGAACATTGCAGAAACTGTTTACGAAAAAGAAGTTTCTTGTCTCTTCTGTAAAGTAGCGAAAATTACTCGCGCGCAATTACAGTTGTTCGCTAAGACCGAGGCTACACGAGCGGTTCTCTCGCCGCGGGAAAGCTCTCGAGAAAGCTGCCGCAGACCATTGAACTAGACGGAATGAGATTTATCGCTGTCTTTCGTTCATTCCCCAACATGTAACCGACAATGTTAACTGCCCTTCTGGCTCTTATATTCATGGAATTATTAAAAATTAAACGATACAATAATAACATCCATACAATACGATCACTTGACCTGGTCCCAAACTAGGATACCCTGTGCTATGGTACCCAGGCAAAGATATCACAAACATGGAAAAACAAACAGACTGACGCCATTTGCACAAACGTACGTCAGCCTCCAGTGGGAATCGAACCCACGACCACTGTTTTGGTAGCTAAGCGCCTTAACGGCTAGACCAACGAGGCAGTCGATGGTAGACAATGCATGCATGCCGATTACGAGTTCTTTTTGCCCTTCCAGTCCACGGTTCTTCATAACGCATTCCCGTAGGTACAGTGGACAGCAGGTCAGCCTTTACATTCTGATTGCAAAGTCATTCGTAACGTAACTGATTAGAGTGCACGTAATGCGAAGGTGGATGTGGTGTCGACTGTACCCTCGAACCTGTTTTGATGAGTAAATGGTCCACATAAAAATTCCTTCTGAAACGAACGAATAGTAATTAAACAGTAGCGTTCGTGTGCACATTCACGACCTCAACATTATTAAATTTAGATAAATAATAGCTTCCACGCAACACAACAAGATCATATTTTGTTGCTAACCCAAATTAGGATACCCTATGCCAAAACAAAAAGGCAAGGATATCATAAACATGGAAATACCGGCATCCTTCCCGTACCCAACTCTAAAATACCTACATATTAAGCAGCCTATATACGTCCGACTGTAGGGCACAGGCCTTCTCTCTCAGAGAGAGAGAGTATGGGGTTAATCACCACGCGTGCCCACTGCGGATTGGCGATTTCAAGCGCTGAGGTATGTGAATAGCTCAGACACTCAGGTTTCCTCACGATGTTTTGCCTTCACCGTTAGCGAGTGGTATTGCTACTATAACTTCACAAATGTACATAACTTAGAAAACAAAGTCATAGGTACATGCCCGCACTGGGAATCGAACCTGGGTCCCTCGCTTCCTAGTCCAATGTTCTACCCACTAGGTTATCACCGTTATCTGAAATACCTAAACACATAAAAATAATAATAACTTCCACACAACACAATCCCTTGTCCTGGTCCCAAACTAAGATAGCCTTTGCATTAGTAACCGGGCAAGGACATCACTGAGGCGATGTGTACAAATTTACGGCAGCCTTCAGTGGGAATCCAACCCACGGCCTCCGGTAATCAACCATAATGCCGCTAGACCAACGAGGCAGTCTATATATCCAAGTATTATTTTACTGTTATTACATTTCGTCCTTTTTAAGTATCCTTTTGGTCGTCAATGCTTTTATTATACGACAAAAGCGTCGTCTTTTGTGAATTCGGTCCCATTTCCCGACTATCCAGTCCTTTAGCTGCATTCTGAACTCGTTGACATACCGCTCTGCATCCAAATGCATTGGAAACTCATTCTTCAGATTTGGAGAGCCGAAACGCTCTCAAGCGCCCGACAAAATGCCTGGAGCCGGATGTATACCAAACGAATAAATGTGGATAAATCCTGATGATTTAACTCACGTCAATAAATCTTGGATCAATTCAAGTTTAATTTTATGAGATAGGATCACACGGAATTACTATGTGGTATATTTTGATAAGATTTTTTTGTTACGTCATTTTGGCAAATCGGCTGGACAATTTCAAAACCTAGTAAGTGACCTGAGACAAATTTTACAGGAGAGCCAAAAAACGAGTTGGTCACTTCGAGAGCTTGCCTTACTAAGAATATAAGAGCTAGAGTCTTGAGAATTAGATCAAAAGATGCTATATATCCTTGGCTTTACACAGAATTCAATAGTTATCATAAATATAGAATAGATCACGTTTTATGGCCCTTACTAATGATAAATTTGTTTTTTTAATTGAATGCATGTTTGATTGACAACTTTAAAAACCTAGCAAGGGCCGTTACTAGGTTTCTAATATTGTCAACCGCCACAGTGATCATTGGATATATCTAGCAAGTGTAAATGTTGAAATGAAATCACTAATTTTACAATCATCATTTACTTTATTAATTAATAAAAAAACCTCAAAAACTTAAAAATACAACATTAATCTGTTATTATTTGTCCCCCTGAAACTAAATTTTCGGATGCGTCACAAACTGGTTCAAAATTGTCTCCGATTTGAAGGCATAAGAGGCACAAGTTTGGACACAATGCCATATTTTTTACTCTGTTTAATACCTCTTGGGCCATATTCATAACAGGTACCGGCAGCAACTCCGCATTGAATTTTTTTCAAAAGAAAATGTAGTTCTATGTATTTCTCGTCAAAATCAACTTTAAAAACATTTTCGGCTTCCGCTAACAAATTTGACATCCACTACCGAATTCAATGTAAAATAATGAAGTGTTTCATTAATGTTGTTGCGTGTCTGGGTTCTTTTCTTTTTTCTCCATTGGTATTTTTTTTTGCACCTCCACAATATCAATATTTTTTCTGCAGCTCATCACTGCATCTTTAAAATCTTCGTAATCGTAAACGGCTTCTCGACGCTTAATTTGAGCTTCAATATTTCCATGCACGCCGTCTGCTGTCATGTGGGTATGACCTTTTGTCAAATATTTCAGATTTCTGATTTCAAACCCCCGACATTAAATTTGTCCTCGACTATACTACTCAATTCAACATTGAAAAATCCCCCAAAGACAATGTCTCACCCAATAAAAAAACAGAAATCTCTAAAACAAATCACATTGATATATTTGAGGTTCTAGACAAACTGTGTTAAATAAAGTTTACTGCATTAAGAAAACATAATTTTATTTACATGTCAGGGTCTTGCCGGGCATTTAGGACATTCAACATCATTTTCGACCTATAAAACTGTCGTTTAGACACAGTTTCTCAATTTCAATTGAATAACCAACAAACGATCCGCACGCTTGTCGCTAGTGATTATATTCTCTGTGCTTGTCGCCTTACTAACGTTGGCGCTCGAAATCCAACCGTCTTTAACCATTTAAAAAACCTAGCAAGGCGCCAAACCACTTTAAAAACCTAGCAAAGGTACACCCCTTACTAGGTTTTGAAAATGGTTTTTCGCCTTGCTAGGTTTTTGAAATGGTTTTTTGCGTTCTCCAGCATTACAACTGGGCCCTTGCTAGGTTTTTCAATATTCAAAATCCTATTTCTAAGGTCCTTTTAGACCTTTTGAAAATGCAGATCGATGCTTTGTGGTCTAGTAAGCTGCAAAATGCAAAAACCCGTTTTTTCTTAGATGTGTCACTTGCTAGGTTTTGAAATTGTCCAGCCGAAATGCTTGTAATAAATTAGATTAGATTAGAACACTGTAAAATAAAACACATTAAAAGGGTTACATATCTAAGTTTTGCCGTATATAATTGGTGGTCTTATCACTAAAAGCAATCTCTTCCAGACAGCCTTAGGATGGATAGAACTGAAAGATGAAGAGAGTAGGTAGGTAGGTGTACATGAAATATATGGGAAGAAAATGTAATATTCATACATATTTAATAAAATACATAAACTAACCATAGTTCGTTTCATAGTTCGTAAAACTGTACGTAGCCAACACAATTTAAATAGTAGAAATAGACATAAACTTTCGTTCCCAAAATTTAAGCTGGCAAAGGTTAATACATCCTTTATGGGTATACGTTTCTACAATAAGATCCCTGAGGATATAATAAGCTTGCCAGAAACGCGGTACAAAAAATGTGTAAAGCACACTGTGCCGAAAAAGCTACTATAACATTAAAGATTATTTAGATGTCAATGATGTCTGGAATTAAAGCCAGTTCAATGCATGAGTTTTAGAACATTGATATAAATCCTGTAAATTAAGGACTTGAAAAGACTAAGTTTGGAGTTTTTTTGTTCATTTTTTCTCCAAAATGATCTAGATTTTGAAATGGACACCTAGTTTGACTTGTAACGTTCCTTAAGTCGCAGTTTCTGTGCTACTTTGAATAAAAAAAATTGATTTGATTTGATTTGATCTGGTTAATGAGTTGTGAAGGAACATAGAATCGGACATAAATACATACGAGCCAAGCACATTACCCTGTCTTTTGGGCTCCGCCGCAGTCAACCAATGAAAGTATTATTTTATATGTTTTATTTTATATGGTTTTATTTTCATCATCATCATCATTCAGCCACAAGTAGTCTACTGCTGGACATAGCCCTCCTCCATGGATTTCCAAAAAGACCGGTTGGAAGCGGCCTGCATCCAGCGCCTTCCTGCCACTTGGATGAGGTCATCTGTCCATCTTGTGGCTGGTCGTCCTACGCTGCGCTTGCCGATATGTGGTCTCCATTCGAGAACTTTTCGGCCCCATCGGCCATCAGTTCTGCGTGCTATGTGCCCCGCCTACTGCCATTTCAACTTATTTATTATATTTTTAAATATTTTTTTATTTTATTTTAATTTAATTTGATTGAATTTGACTTAATTTATTGTAATTTTTTTAATTTAGTTTAATGTGATTTGATTTAGTTTGAATCGATTCGACTTGATTTAATCTAATGTACTAACATAGCATAAGTCACGATTGATACTAATATTATATGGGCATTGCCTGAAGTAAATGAATACAGTACAATACAATAAAGAAAGATGCGTGATAAGGATTACTATTTATCTATTCAACAGTTAATACTTTTGAGTGCGGCACAATAATAATACATAGAATAATTGTAACAAAATATGAAACGTCAAACGGATACACACCTTATATAAAATAGGCTGTTACATGAGCAACCTTCTCGCTAGATTATTATCTCATATTTTATGTAATAAAAGGTAATAAGAGCCGTTTATTACTGTGCGGTAGAAAGCAATTTTTGCCAGTCATAATATTGTAACCTAAGAGATACACCCACACCCGGAGGGCTGTAGGCCAGAGTAGGAGACGTAGGCCAAATATTGAAACAAGGATGAAACGGGAATGTAATCTTTGCAGATAATTATTCTACATGATATCATTTTCTATATAATATACGTACTACTGTAGGGCACAGGCCTTCTCTCAGGGAGAGTATAGACTAAATCGCCACGCGTGTCCACCGCGGATTGGCGATTTCAAGCGCTGAGGTATGTGCATAGCTCAGACACTCAGGTTTCCTCATGATTTCCTTCGCCGTTAGTGAATGGTATTGCTACTATAACTTCGCAAATGTACATAACTTAGAAATCAAAATCATAGGTACACGCCCTCACTGGGAATCGAACCTGGGTCGGGTCTCTCACTTTCAAGTCCAATGTTCTACCCACTAAGCTACCACCGCTGTCTTATATATAATTTTATAAGTCAAGGCTATTCGCCCCCGTATCTTTAGTTACCCAAAACACCGGTCGCAGTTTGGAAAAAATAATTATTTTATTAAATGATTTTCATTGTTGTTTCTAAATTGTTTCAGAGTTCCTGCAGTTAGAATCTTCATTTAGACCGGGTTACACCACTTTCTTCATCATCATCAGCCATTCTACGCCCACTGCAGGACACAGGCCTCCATCATGGTTTTTAACAATGAAGGGTTTTGCCATAATCGCCACGCTTGGCAGGCGGGTTGACGATCGCAGTAGGCGGTTGGAATCTCAGGAAGATGCTGCTGCCCGTCTCCTGGTATGCTATTCTTAATCCGGCGCCACACGGAATGCCACTTGGAAATGTGGCTTAAACAGCCATTTTCCATTCAAAAGTGGATTGAAATGGCGACTTTAGTGACATTTAAGAAGTGGTGCAAGTCGGCCTTAGTTCATATTAGTTCAAAGTGTTCACAAATAAATCGAGAGTATCAAATTTTTTGCCCACTTCATGTCCAGAGGTGACTTGGCAGAATTTGTCGACATCGGCTGATTGCTATTATAACAAGAAATGGAATGAAATACTGAATGCATTTATTGTTAACACATAAATAATGTTAATAAACAATGAATATGTGAACTGATCTTCAATTTAAATAACTAGTTACAATAAAAAACACTGTGCACATTGGACTACATATGCTCACCAAATCCTGAGCGATTCCAATCGTCTTACTACTAAATTCAATATGAATTTGTCACTTAGGCGATTGGAATCGTTCAGTATTTGGGGCGCGTAATATAAGGGCAGATCATCGCTGACACTGGAAAGGGTCCCCAGTATGTTTGCTGCGTTACCTTGTTGGATGGCGAAGCTTATCCTAGAATATATTGCTTTTTTCTTTAATTAACTATCATAAAGTCACCAAAAATGGCTTATGCCAAAACAGTCTTTTGCCGCCACGTGTCTGTGCCTCTTAACCCAGTCGTTTTATCAATTTTTGGTAGATTATCTTGTCTTAAATCACCAAAACGCGGTGATTCACTAATGATCACATCATAAGCCACATTTTCATTTATTTACCATCAGGTGAGGCAAAGGTCATGAAACGTGGAAAAATTGTTTTGTTCACGCCGTAAATCTATCAGAACACTCATTTTTACAAAACCTGCCCTTAACTAGAGTTAACTTATCGTTATTCACTAAACTAACCCCCAGTTTCTCGTACACTAACAATCTGTTAATCTACTGTTAACAGCTAATAGTTGCCCAAAATCAATACTAAAAAAAATTAAACTGACCGCTGCTAACCGGAGATTAACCTATTTTTTGCGCACAAAAAACCGGGAGTAAATGTATTATCTGACTGCTCTTCCTGACACTATTATCTTTGATTTCGAAGTCAAGCTTCTCTTGACGCCAGACGTAATGAACTCACATGTAGACCACCAGTTGCCTGACAATACCCCTACTTAAAAGAAAATCCTAAAATATGTAGTATGTACAACCGCATTTCTGTAGCCAATAAATAGGCATATGCCTTACGCCATGATCGCCGACTACATAACTACATGACTTATTAGGCTCACTGTCCTGGGTATAGGTTTTACCATCAATATCACATGACCCGTTAGGCTCACTGTCCTGGGTATAGGTTTTACCATCAATATCACATGACCCGTTAGGCTCACTGTCCTGGGTATAGGTTTTACCATCAATATCACATGACCCGTTAGGCTCACTGTCCTGGGTATAGGTTTTACCATCAATATCACATGACCCGTTAGGCTCACTGTCCTGGGTATAGGTTTTACCATCAATATCACATGACCCGTTAGGCTCACTGTCCTGGGTATAGGTTTTACCATCAATATCACATGACCCGTTAGGCTCACTGTCCTGGGTATAGGTTTTACCATCAATATCAGATAACTTGTTAGGCTTGCTGTCCTGTATAGGTTTTACCATTGATATCACATGACCGGTTAGGTTCGCTGTCCTAGATATAGGTTTTAACACCAATATCACTGATCACGATAAAATTTATGCGAACCCTTGGTTGATGATTGGTTGATTGCTTAAAAACTACAATGAATTGGCACAGAATGCAATTGCGACAAGTAGCGTAATTTGACTGAAATTCATATAAATTCATATCAATTGTTTCGATTCTTCCCGCACTTTAGTAGGAGTATTATAATGTATTATTAGGTATTATTATTGTGTAGTGCTTACGAATGTTTAGTCTGTTGTAGTTAAATCCGTCGTTGTTGTCCCTGATGAGTGGTATGCAAACGTTTGTATGTTATTAATTGTTTGTGGAGTACATATTTTCAAACAGTAATAAAGTAAAAAAGCTCCACGTCCCAAGTAAAGTCCAGCTGAGGGTTTTTAGATTTCAAGTTTTCAACTAAAGATATATCTTGAGTCAGCCGTCGTGTAATAGAGCAATTTAGTTTTGTAACAAAATTAGTAACGTTTGCTTGAAAATTTGTTCGTCTGGTCTGTCCTCGGCTCTAAAATAGTTATCGGCACCCACGGTGGGTCTAGCTGCTTGATATATGTTTTCATAAATCTCCTAAGCGCTAAATGTGTCGGATAAGCGCCATTTTACACCGCCTGTGCCGAAGCTTGGGGTCGGTGCTTCCAAAGTTCATTCACGGACAACAAAAAAATTAAAATCACAGTTTTCAAAATAAACTTGAACAGTCATAGACTAGTATTTACTAAGGTTAACACGAGCACTAGACATATAAAAACTGAATTTTCACTGATATTTACTCGTTTATTTTTCATTTCACAATTTTCCGACATTTCGGTACTTTTGCAATTGCCGTGGTGTCGGTAAAGATCGCGGTTGGAACATAGCTACAGCACTTGTTAGTGCTTAAGTGCATGGGACCCCCTTGCTAGAAGTGTGACTGTAGATTTAATTTTAATTTCAATAACTAATAATCAATATTTTTGAGTTATATAAAATAATTGTTTTATAGATTGAATCTTAATTTCAATAATTGCGAAAATTATTGTTTCGCCAATTTAAATTCATAAATTTGTCAAAATATTTTTGAAACGTAACTTAATATTTTTACCCAGGGTAGTAAACTATCAGTTAATGCTTTCAAAAAGCCTGTCATCGAGACCACGGCACTCGCATAAGTACCGAAACGTCGAAAAATTGAGAAGTGAAAAAATAAACGAGTAAACATCCGTGCCAATTCAGTTTTTATTTAGTCATAGACTGTTACCTCAGAGGCAGTTCAAATTATCTGTGGTTACATCTTTCTCTTTACCACTTAAACCGCATCTGAGGAGTGTTTTAAGGAATCGTTATTTTATAAATAGGACTGATTTTTGCGCTCCAAATCCAGGTCTATTCCATTACAACAATTACGTTGCGAGTTTTCTTGGTCTGCGAAAATTCTAGTTGACGCTTGAGATTACGTAAGTGTGGCATTCGCCGAATAATTTATTTATTTCTATTTTGGCAACAGACAGTCACAGTTTTGAAAATAGGTACAATGGAAATATACTTAATATAAAGAAGTAGAGTGCCAAGAATAACATTTAAGGATTAGCCGTTAATGGTAAGTAGTACATAATTCAACTCATGTTTATGATTATGTAAAACGTATCAGTATTAAAAACTAGTCAAATGTCTGTGATTAGTCTTGTGTATCGGTGAGCTGGTGAGGACAGAAGCGCGAGGGAGACTATTTTTACAGTGTTCTTGGTTGAGGAAACACTTCTCAACATAATATGTAGGGTTTCTACTAAGTACTGAGATGAGTAACTACATGGTATAGCTAAAACCTATGTGTTTATTAATATTTCACTTTATTCATCGACAATGCAAAGTGTAACAATGAAACAGGACAATCGTATACCCGATCACAGAAATCCGGGTCACGGAATTCTTCATAGAGATCTGAAAATTCTTGCGTGAAGTCCTCATCGTGTATCGGAGTCCTGAAAAAGAAAAACAAGAGCTTATTAACCTTCATATAACTAAGACCGTCAGTGTTTACTAAGGCCTGTGTTTACATTCTTTTTGTTGCACTAACCCGTGCGGTTCAAGTCCCGGCATGGGTGGAATTTTTAGCCTCTAAATAGGGTTTTAAGGCCTATGTGCTAACGTTTCATACTAGTCCCTAAAACGGTCATCGTTCAATATGAAAGCGGCCATTAGGTACTCCAGCACACGATCCATAACCATGGGGCAGGCCGCCGGACCTGGTCGCCACAGAACCTTCCGGGTACTACTACAGTAAATTAAACCCGGAGAACCACTTACTACTATTTATAAATGCCATAATCATGCAAAGACGGCTGAATGGATCTGGATAAATTTGGCATAGATTATAGTATGAAATAGAAAATAAGCTAGTTTTTATCTCGGTAACGAAGGCGCAGGAAACAGCTAGCTTATCAACACTTTCATGAACACAAAAAAAAACATAACATAACATTCTCCGAACACACTTGAGGACCCGCAATCTTGTGCGTTTGCGGGGAATTAAATTAAATTAAAAAAGGGTAGGGCTGTGTCAGGTTACATGGCCGTAGCGGGGTGGTCCATACATACGTCCATATAAATACTACTGCAGTAAATGACGTATGTATGGACCAACACCGCCACCGCCACCGCGTGGTGTGTTTCAACCTTAATAGTGTATCTTTGACTCTATATTTCTTTGTTTTTCTTGTATTGCTTAGGAATAAACTAATTTAGATATTTAAGATTTTTCATGTAGTTTTATTATGTATGGTGCAATAAAGAGTATTAATCACACACACACACACACACACACACTCAGTGGCTGAAACCCAACCCCAAGACGTAGTCGTGGGGCTGAGTTATGAGTATGAGTACCCCTTTTGATTTTGTGTGTTTGTATATTTTCTTTTGTTTGTATATTTTTCTCTTGTTTGTATATTTTCTCTAATTTGATTTCTCCGTCGATTTTTGACTTGGACTGACTGACTTAGTGTCTACAGTATGTTTCATACTTTGCTGTCCTAGTTTTTGGGAGGCCTGGCATCCTAAGATACAGATCTCTGATCTAGTTTAGGACCCAGTCTTTCCACAAATTGCTTCAGACTGTGCCATATTGTACCACCTCTTTTGTACCTTATTTGTGGATGGAGAAATAAAGTTTATTTGTATTTGTATTTGTATTTGTATTTGTATTTTTATTTGTATTTGTATTTGTATTTGTATTTGTATTTGTATTTGTATTTGTATTTGTATTTGTATTTGTATTTGTATTTGTATTTGTATTTGTATTTGTATTTGTATTTGTATTTGTATTTGTATTTGTATTTGTATTTGTATTTGTATTTGTATTTGTATTTGTATTTGTATTTGTATTTGTATTTGTATTTGTATTTGTATTTGTATTTGTATTTGTATTTGTATTTGTATTTGTATTTGTATTTGTATTTGTATTTGTATTTGTATTTGTATTTGTATTTGTATTTGTATTTGTATTTGTATTTGTATTTGTATTTGTATTTGTATTTGTATTTGTATTTGTATTTGTATTTGTATTTGTATTTGTATTTGTATTTGTATTTTTATTTGTATTTGTATTAATCTAATAAACACACCAACGCGGTGGCGGTGGGGGTGGCGGTCCACACAAAATACTTCTGCTGTAAATGATGTATGTATGGACCGCCACCGCGTTGGTGTGTGTCATCCTTAACTTGTACAAAGTGCCAACCGTTAATTCTCAGATAGAGAACATACGAGGAACCAAGAGTTACCATTTAAGCATTAATACGTATCAACAAAAAGTTTGGGAATCAAAGAAACTGTTTACAAAATAAAGTGTTCGCGGAGTTATTTACAGTTCGAATACATGCACAAAATTGATATTGATGTGCGTCATTACTATGCCGCTCTCAGAACACAAAAAGAAGTGGGTCTCGTCTCATATATGCAATAAGAAGAAGAAAGACATTTATTATACCAACAAGATAGATCACGGAAACAAAATAAGCAGAACTCTCAAAATGCTCTTTCACTAGTAGATGGTATGAGTGCCTAGTCAAATCCATAAATATATTTGGGCAAATTGATACGAACGACTCAGTCAGATAATATTTTACTCTCCGATATATTGTGTCCTTTATTTTCTTTCTTTCCAACTCCTATATCTTCTTCGTTATAGACCGACGGGCTTAGGAGCTCCAAGAGAACATTAGAATTTAGTTAAAAAGGGAGCATTGTGTCGCTATGAATCGTATAGTGCATCGTATTTACACGTTTCGCTCGCAGCCGAGTATAATACAACGGTACAACCCTATGAGTTGAAGATAGAGTTCGTGTTTCGAGTTGATTTGTGTCAACTGTATCGAGATCTACTCATTATGTATTTTAAATTTATTTAAGAAAGAAGAAGTAGGAAACAAAATTATTAATAGGGGTTAAAGTATGAAATTGCCGTTTTATTGCAATAGGTTCTTTGAATTGACATAGAATCTTCATGGTTTGAGGTTTTCGAATGAAACTTTTTTCAAATGGTTTCTATGATGTTCTTTTTTAAAAAAATGTGAAACATTTGAATATCGACTTTCAATTGTTTTTGTTATTCAATTTAGACAAGAAAGATGGATACTGCGAAAATTCGAGTGGTTTTTGAATACGAGTTCCGACGCGGAACTAACGCGCCAGAAACAGCCCGCAATATCAATGCTGCGTTTGGAGAGGGGTCTACTAATGAACGCACCGTGCGATTTTGGTTTAAACGCTTTCGTGATGGAAATTTCGACTTAAAGAACGAGCCACGAGGAAGACCGCCCACACAGGTGAATAACGATGAATTAAGAGAGATAATGGAAGCCGACCCTAGTCAAACTACCCAGGAATTAGCGGCATACCTTACCCACAATATTGACTCACTTGCGTCAAATCAATAAAATAAAAAAAATGCGAAAAATGGGTGCCTCATAATCACTCGAATTTTCGCAGTATCCATCTTTCTTGTCTAAATTGAATAACAAAAACAATTGAAAGTCGATATTCAAATGTTTCACATTTTTTAGAAAAAAGAACATCATAGAAACAATTTGAAAAAAGTTTCATTCGAAAACCTCAAACCATGAAGATTCTATGTCAATTCAAAGAACCTATTGCAATAAAACGGCAATTTCATACTTTAACCCCTAATATTAATTTTAGAGTAGAAATAGACAAATATATAAAAGTATTGTGTCAAAGATGTGCTCTACCGCTGACAGAACCAAGGTCTAGAAAACGATAGTCTAGGCGCGGTGTTGTTATTTAGATAGATAGATAGATAGAGAACACTTTATTGCACAACCAGTTAATAGAATTACAAATAATTTCGTATATCTAAGCATTTATCTTTATACTGTACATTGGGTCAGTTGAAGCAAGCTAGTACAACGCGAGCGTCCCCGCCCGCTCCCGAAGGCACCGTGGTATATTTCGTTAATTGCCTTATAATCCGCGCACGTGACGACGCCCGATACAAGGCCGGATTACGCGGGATCCATTACGCGTGCCGCCAATCGAACGAAGCAGTGGAACATATACATCGTGTTATTGAAGTAACGAAAAAACTGAAAATTGCTTCTTCACCGTCATAACTATCAACCACCGCTTCCAAAAAGCAAAAGCTTTAAATTCTCTCGAATTATAGCGCGCGAGTGTGGTGGAACGAGCAGTAAGGGACGGCTACGGTGGATGTAAGTCTACCAAATAGGGGATGTATTAGCGAAGGGCGAGATAAAAAGCAGCCGCTACCGGCATGCGTGCATGAAACGACTTAGTCTTTTGATGAAGCAAAAGAGATTTTTCAGGATCGTGGCAAGGGCAGACCCTGGTTCCTGGCTACACCTCCGGGATAACTGTGTGAGTTTATGGTATGTTGGTACGTTATAAATAAAAAGGTATCTTCAGGACCTTCTAATGCGCAGTCGACAGCACATCAACCTTACTATGCACTCTAATCAGATATCAGATATCTTATATGCTATGTTAAGTCGTTCATAAGCTTTTTAAGAACGACTTAGCAACAAAAACGTAAAGGTTAACCTGCTGTCGACCGTACATACCTACCCATAAAGAAATCGTTAAACTAAAACAAAAAAAAAAAAATTACGCACTACAAGCCCTCGAAATACATTTTTAAGTAAGTCGCGGTTCGTCACCTGCTAAACGTAGGCTTCGTTATACTTCGTTCCACGAGTCGGACTCCTAGGGAACAAATACTCGCATCTCATTGGTCAATGCGCGCGGCTAGAGATAAGCGAAACAATAAGCAAAGACGGTCCGCTTCATAGGGTAGGTTTACATGCTGGCGCTCACAAACTATGAATTATTTATTTTTTCTAAAAATATTTTTTCCTAGAATATCAGTTTTAATGATCGAGTGATATGTTATTTGTAACTTATTTACAATCGTGACAAATAAAAAATAAATTACTTGGCATATCTATTACAAGTCATCGCCAACAGAATCTGAACTTGTAAGTGAACCAACATTAATTATGAGCGATTCCATCATGTTTTCTGCATTTCGATCAAAACGATTAAATCTGGGCTCAATTTTTTCAATAACTTGCGTAACGCAAGCATACTATCTGCCCAAATAAATTTTTTGAATACTTTGTGCCACTTCATTGTTAGGAGTTTCTAAGGGACACAAATTTCGTAAGGCGTTATATGTATTATAAATAACACTTTTTAATGTTGATGACAAAGGACGTCTTTTACGTTTTCTCAGTTTGAAGTGTTCAATATCCGACATCTTTAATATTTTTAATACTACGCGCACTAACACCCACGTCCGATCACCGCGAGAGCAATGAACGTACTGATAAGAATGCGTAAAACCATCTTAAAAAATGCAGTGGCTACTGAAGGTCACGCGCATCAACCTGTGGGCGCACTAGGACGATTTTCTTTCGGAGCTCGTTTCGTGGAATGGAATATAGATTCAAACCTCAGCTTTCATAGCAAAGAACAGAGTAAGGACGCAAGTTGAAGTGGCAGTGAGCTGGTCATAACTGCCAAAAAACCGATAACTGATGGGGTACAAAGGTTTTCGAGTGCACTCCACAAACAGGATGATTTGAGGTAAATTACCGGTATCAGTTGAATGAGGATCATCATCATCATTCAGCCACAAGAAGTCCACTGCTGGACATAGGCCTTCTCCATGGATTTTCAAAAAGACCGGTTGGAAGCGGCCTGCGTCCAGCGCCTTCCTGCCACTTGGATGAGGTCATCTGTCCATCTCGTGGCTGGTCGTCCTACGCTGCGCTTGCCGATATGTGGTCTCCATTCGAGAACTTTTCGGCCCCATCGGCCATCAGTTCTGCGTGCTATGTGCCCCACCCACTGCCACTTCAACTTACTAATCCGCTGGGCTATGTCAACGACTTTCATTCGTCTACGAATCTCATCATTTCTGATTCGATCTCATAGAGAAATTCCGAGCATAGTCCTTTCCATAGCTCGTTGCGTGACCTTAGCCTTCTTATGAGGCCCATAGTGAGAGACCACGTTTCAGTGCCATAAGTCATCACTCCGCACTGGTTGTATAATTTTGTCTTGAGCGATTGAGGTATATTAGACGAAAAGACTTTTCTAAGTTTCCCAAATGCTGCCCAGCCGAGTTGGATTCCACGATTGACCTCTTTCACGAAGTTGGACCGGCCTAGTTGGACTGTTTGTCCTAAGTAGACGTATTCGTCTACAACTTCGAGAGTCGAGTTCCCCAATGTTATTGGGGTGGGCACAGCACGGGCGTTCGACATGACCTTCGTTTTGTCCATGTTCATTTTAAGGCCCACACGTTGGGAAACTCGACTGAGGATGGCCGAGGACAAATAAATGTGGCGTGGCTTAGAGATGGCCTATCTTCAATACTGGTCGAATATAGGCCTATGGATGTTATTGGAACAGCAGCTTACGTAAATATAGCCCTCAAAAGGTCATGGACCAAGGAGACGCCAGGTGGCGCCAAATACTGCTTCGCTTCGCAGATGCTCCTCAGGATGCAAGACCTTCCATTCATATTGTGACTGCAAAGAAACAAAAACTTGATTAGAGCGTGTACACATCGCGTCCGATTTGAATCCGATCCGCATCCGAGAAAACACATCCATAGAAAACAGGGACCGAATTCAAATCGGATAGTACCAACGAATTGAAGATATTTACGAATTCGGAAGACGGAATTCGAGAGTTTTAATTATTTATCGATACTGACGAAACGGTTCGCAGATTTTGCGTTATTTTAATTGCATGTTGTATAGTTAATTGCATTTTAGTAGTGACCTTGTATATTGAAATCCAGGAAAAGTGTATCGGGCGCATAGCATAAAAAGAAGAAGAAGAAGAAGAAGAAGAAAGACATTTATTATACCAACAAGATACATCACAGAAACAAAATAAGCAGATAAGTAACATAATTTGCACAACAACAGAAAGAAAACTAAATGCACAATAGACAAAACGAATACATAAAACAGGACCATAAATAAAACACCCCTAGTGTTTTAAAAATATCCAGTGAAACTTAAGGGGGTTACTCATCAACGCAAACAACTCTTATTCTGTGAGCAACTCTGAAATATTTAAAACTATATCAGCTGTTTCATACATTAGATATAGCAAATATCAAAATTTAATATGGGAGGGCTGATATTTTGGAATCGGTCTCCTAATAAAAGTTGCTGGTTTCTTGGACCCTGGTTTTGCCCGCTACTTGGAGCTAACTTGGGACACCAATATAAATAACAATTTCTTCTTTATAGAGTGTGGCAAACGAAAGCATGTCCTTGAATTTTCTTTATAGTCTTTAGATAGCACCGCTAGATGACGGTCAATGCTGCCATACAACTGTTACCATTATGACTTTATAAATTTGATACTTGTTGGCTGCAAACTCACGCTGAGTCACCAGAAGGCCCTAACTGAAAATCAGTATTGTGGGTGCAAACCCTCAGATAATACTGAGCATGATGCCTTTTTTCCTCTGCATCGACATACAGAGTACATCCACTGTACCCTTAGCCTTTGTTTTTTCTCACTATTTGCTTTACATTTCTTCTGCTTTTGTCCTATATCAGCCTTATTTTCTGTATTTACTTTTCCTGCATAATTATGTGTATCTACATATGTGGCGTTATATAAATGTTTTTCTTCTTCTTCTTCTTATGCTATAGGACTTTTACCCCAAATGCTATTTCTCACGGTCCCTTACTATCCGCATCCACGGACCTTCCGACTCAACGATATCGTCCCAATATTATTATTTATAACGTAGCTTTATGAAAATCTCTTTCGACTCACAAATCCAAAGCATTCTGTATTCGCTCCCAGTACTCTCGCTTTTGCCTATGATGCAGCTTTCTCCTGGAATGGGCCATGGTGAAGTTGCCATCAGGGAGAGGAAAGAACACGTCTATCTCGATGGCGAAGTTCCAGCCCGACGGTACGTGGGTCATGAAGGCTTTCACTAGGGATATTGTCATCTGGAGATAAGGGGTTAAGATGAAAAATATATAATGAAACTAGTGTTATTTAAATTAAATGATCAACAAAAGGATATTATTTTTTAAGCAGCTTCATACAGTAATATCATACCACATAACGGCAAGCACAGCGTAGGACGACCAGCCACAAGATGGACAGATGACCTCATCCAAGTGGCAGGAAGGCGCTGGATGCAGGCCGCTTCCAATCGGTCTTTTTGGAAATCCATGGAGGAGGCCTATATCCAGCAGTGGAGTTCTTGTGGCTGAATGATGATGATGATGATGATCCAGTAATACCGCTGCGCCACCGATGGAAACAAATCTTAACATTTTTTCACAGATCGTTTTTTTTTCAAAAAATGTCAGACCAATCTCTCAATCATGTGAGATGTTTAGCACCCATTGCCCTTAATCTAAGGCTAGAAAACTGGTATTAGATGGCATTGACGCCAGAAAAAAACATTACAGTCGTTTATTGGTACATAAAAATAAAAATTAAACAAAACACATTTTCCGTTTTACTTAATAAAAATTTTCTGAATCATAATCATACAAACGGATACGTAAACTCACGCCTATAACTCAGATAGGTAGGCGGAGACGTAGGTTTTCCGCTTGTCAAGATCCTGCCAAACCTTGATCATTATTTTTTGCGAAATAAATTAATTCGTGTATGAAAAATATTCAGAAACTGATGAGTTTTCCGCAAACTCGTCAATATGTCCCAGGCCGTTCCTTCAAAAGAAACACTTTTGACAATAGGGTCATAAGTCAGGTTATTCAAGAAAAGCCCATCCACAAATGCCCTATCAATCATTCGACCCCGATACGGCTGATAGCGCGGATGATGATGATCTATTACATAATTCGCATGCAAATCAAAGTCTAATACCAACGTTACACGGGCATATTAATTAACAACAACACCCAGAATATCCCAACGGTCAATGTTTGACAAACTACATCAGGCAATTTAGTTAGGCGGCTCGGTTTAATGGCAAATTTTCCATTCTGAGGTTTGGCCCTTTCCATCCTCCATTGGTTTACCTTTCACGACCTCAATTGGAATTTAGATTGTATTAATTAGCGACTCACTACGAAGTTGCTGCCAGCTGGGAACGCCAAATGTCTCCTCTTGCGAATATTCCCGAGAGACGTCTTTACATTCGGGCAATTCGACCAGTCCTCGACGCCTAAACTCAACTCGCTGGTCGCAAATAACAGGAATAAAAGCGTTGCTACATACGTCATTTTGCACGCGCACCTGTATGTATTTTTCCTCCAAATGTAAAGGATTTATTGACACGTTACTGATTTAATAAACGCAAGAGAATCAAGTTGTGAGCAGAGCGTGCGTTGTGAAGGCTTACACAGATATGGAGGGCGATGTATGGCGCGACATATGATTTAGCTATTGACGTCAGACTAACATGGAATAGGAGTGTAATAAACTTCAAGCAATCTTTTAGAGGTCAAACGATTTGGTCGTTATTAAGTCTTTCAAAGCTCCAAGAAATTTAATAACTACAAATTTTTCCTAAAAAAAATATTTCTGTCTTTTTGTTAAGGAGATATTTCTTAATGTCCCTTATTATCACAATAGTAGCAATTTAAAAGCAACGCACCGTGTCTTCGATTTTCGCACATACGCCGCTCGCATTACGACCTACATCGACGCCTTCAAATGTTGCAGTCTTTAGGCTATCCACACAATGGTAGCGCGAGAATCGCAAGAATCCCCGCGAGCCGTGTTCAGTGACCCGACGTGTTTGCTCGGGAATTAGAGCTCGCGCCGAGTTTGTTCATTAGCTGGTCACGCCGAGTAGCTCTTTGAACTGCGAGTCGCTTAAGGCTATTGACTTATGCGCTCCTGGTACATGGTACTACGTATAGGAATTCTTAGTGGGACAATCAGTGCCGCCTTAAGGTGCCTTGAGTATCTTTATCCGTTGAGTGACGATATGGTTAATGGTGCTACACTTTTGCGCTTTCCCGGTATGATAGCAGATTTTCCTTAAGGTTCTCTAGGAATTGTGACCAACCAAATGCCAACAAGCCAACTCATTTCATGTCTTTGTCAGCTGGAGGCTGAATGACAAGGATACAATGATGATGATGGCTGTCGAGTTAGCCCCCGTATAAATAAATAAATAAATAAAATGTTTATTTCATCAACTTAAGGTACATTTGTCTTAACAGTATGTGGAGTTTCCATTTAAGATGCGTGTGTTAGGACACTCCGCTCTTCCATAGCCAGTATAAACTATTTTCTAGAAGTTATACTTAAAAATAACATTTTATTTTATAGGAAAAATTTAAATTAAACAAATTTAAGTAGGTACGTGTTTGTGTGTGTTCGCGTGTGCGCGCGCGCGCGCGTGTGTGTGTGTGTATGTGTGTGTGTGTGTCTGTGTGTGTGTGTGTGTGTGTGTGTATGTGTGTGTGTGTGTGTGTGTGTGTGTGTGTGTGTGTGTGTGTGTGTGTGCGTGTGTACATTCATCTTATCGTTTGCACCATTGTTGATTCAATTTCGTCGTAACTTTTTGTCTAGCCAAATAGTCAGTGTCTTTTTGCAGTGACAGTATGTTAGGGGATAAATTTGGAGTTCCTTATTTATGAGATTATATAGACGACCTGATTGTATTTCATACTGCCTCTTAGCAAAAGTTGATTTAGCTTGCGCTTCAATGGCCACTTTATAGTTCCTTCTTTTGGTCTTTATATTTGAATCATAGGGAAGAGAGTTATGTTTCTTTAAGATTAAGTTTAGTAGGTATAGTTTTCTAATAGTAAGTAGATCACTTGATGTGTAAAGACTCTCTGTTCGAAATCTGTAGGGTTTAAAAAACATTACTTTTAGAAGAGATCTCTGTGCCCTTTCTAATTCAATAAATTTTGTTTTTGTGTCCCCACCCCATACAGGAAGGCAATATGAGATAACCGATTGCGCCAGCGAGACGTAAATGTTCTTAAGGAGGTCTTTTGTAGCTATGTGTCGCAGGGTTTTAAATGTCCATATTAACTTACGAATTCTATTCATGGTAAGTTCGGTGACATAAAAAACATAAAGTGAAAAAGTAGTGTTTAAGTACTCTAAAGCAGTGTTTTATTTATCACAGGTTATTGAGAATCCAAATCGCCGGTGAGGTTGTACACACACTCAGGAAACAAATTGCTGCAGTCTCCGGTGGCTGTATGTGCCTCGTCGTACGCTTTGTGATGGTCCATCTCGAATTCCTGCCCGCCTGGTAGTCTGTGAGAATTGATTGTGGTGTTTTAGGTTTAACGCACAACTAAGTTTCGTTAGTAGAAAGTAGAGAGAAATTGATTTCGTATAAGATAAAAGCCTGAAGATTCAGATTTTCAGACATGGTTAGGTACCAAAATTTGTATGAAGTCCCTAACTAACCTAACTCCTCAGCACATTGTTTGAATCATTGTCAGCACAGCGTATTAATAATAATTTAATAACTCTGTAGTTACTAAGTCATTATTAATGTGATGCCACTTTTTTTGTCCCCGTCGCGGAAAGAAAACAATGGTGAATAATTTGCATTTAGAATATTGCACCACAGTAATAGTCAGGGATGTTGTGGATGCAGAATTTAAGACATCCGCAGATATTTATTTTTTAAGCACACATTATGCGTATCTCAAAGTTGTAGTAGAGATACTTGATTAAATTAGGTAGAAGTAAAAAAATAATATACAAGATCAAAGCAATGAATCGACGCTTAAACAAGACAGAATTTCAAAAATCTTAAATGAACTCGTATGATGTAATAGTTATGAAAGGTACGAGTTATGAAATAATTCTGTAGTTATCCTTCTTTTAATAATTTCGTAGGATATTGGCAGAGATCTTCATTATCTAAAGATCCTTCAACATGTACAAAAGTATGCCAGACTCACGTAAATACAGCGCGCATAATCTCGCCAAGGAACGTGTCTTGTTCATTTCTGCGCCGTGATGACTCGCATAGCATGCGCAGTACGCATTGCCGGCCTTGCAAACCTAACCTGAAACAAAAAAGTCAACATTTGACTTGCTGGAATGCTATCTTCTTAGTCTTCTTAGCTCTTAGTGCACAAAATGATATAACTCATTTATATGATCAGCTGATCAGCTGTTGTGACTTTTAAGAATTTCAAACATTTTGTTACTGTCGGTCGTTTTCTAAATTGAGACTATTAAGTAGTACTAAAAATATACGTGTCTATTTATGTATATACTCAAGTACACTCTTTTTATGATGGTGGTTTGATCGTGTGTGGTGTGTGTGTGTGTGTGTGTGTGTGTGTGTGTGTGTGTGTGTGTGTGTGTGTGTGTGTGAGTGTGTGTGTACGTGCGTGCGTGCGTACGTGCGTGCGTGCGTGCGTGCATGCGTGTATGATTTGTGTGCGTGCGTGCGTGCGTGCGTGCGTGCGTTCGTGCATGCATGCGTGCGTGTCTGTGTATGTGTGTGTGTGTATGTGTGTGTGTATGTGTGTGTGTGCGCACATTGTTTCAGTGTACGTAAGACCGCGACCCAATTGAGTTCTAGGCTTAAAAATAATATGTAAACTCTGTTAAACTAAATTTGAAAATACTAAGTTTGGTGTATTACGTCCATTTTTGAAATGGACCCTTATTTCAACTGGCAACGTTCATTAAGTCGCAGTTTATGTGTTACTTTAAATAAAAATATTTCGATTGAGTTTACTTACGCATCAAAAAATGTTTCGAGCTTCTCATAAAGCTTTTTGCGTCCATCTCGGTGAAACTCGGCGTTGCACTCCTTAGAATCGACACACTGCAGCTGGTGGCTCTCGTGATGCAATTTGTGCATTCTTTCTATGGTCTTACGGTCTATAATCTGGTTCTCGATGGCTTGATGGTGTTTTGTTTCTAGATAATCAACACTCCGCTTGGCGAAGGCAGGGTTTATTATTGGTTTTCTGAAAAAGGTTGTCTATTGTTTATTGAAGGTTAATTTGAGTATATTACAGAAGGAAGACATAATTTTTATTCCACCTTATTGTGGTGGAATAAAAATTATGTATCGACAAATGTACGTATATTCTTGATTGCATTTAAGCACAAAGTTTTGTACCTAGGCGAGCTTAATGCTACTTAGCATACTTATGTATCCAAAAATTTATTTACAATCATCCTTCTGATTTGAAGGGTTTCGTATCTCAAAAAACGGAGTCGCTTTGGTCCTATAAGGACCCTCCGAGTCTCTTTTTCCGCAAGAACCTTTTTTTCAGAAACGGATGAAGCTTAATTGATATATTTAACCAATTTAATTTTCCGAAGAAAGTTTTAACCATTAGCTATGCTAAGTCTGTGCGAGATATGCTTTCCCTGGACATAAACAAAACTGATGAAAACCGATAATTTGCGGGAAATTTTCTAGTCTAACTGAGTGTGAAGTCGCTGAATGCGGGTGACACAAGACCGAGGAAACTTAGAAAACCATGAAGGAAGCCTACGCCCTGCAGTGGGCGTCAAATGGCTGATGATGATGATGATGATGTTGAAAGCTGTGCGACTAATCCAGATCTTTTCAGAGAGCCAGCAGTACTCTGACATCACTGCAGGGTTCCTGGGGGGATCCCAGCGTCCTAATGATTGTGGTAGTTTGCTTTTCCTCGTTCTGACAGTAAAAGATCACGTGGGCGGGTGTTTCCTCTTCTTTGAAGCATCGCCCGCAAAGCGGGCTGGCCCTGCAGTAACCCTAAAAAAGTTTTTTTTACATCCAGGGTAAATGTTCCGGCACAGAGTATAGGTGTATAAGTGTTACCTTCTATAAGGAACCTTAGCGACGATCTTTCCTTTTTCATCCACATAAGTTATATGCTTGCTAACATCTTCTCTTCTCTGGGCACCAAATTCAGATTTCTTGAGCGATTTCAGGAAGTAGAAGGTTTTGGGGTCTGAAGGGAGTTCCCAGGCTAAGGCCGCGGTGTTGCCGAACCAAACCACGTCTCCTATTTGGAGATAACCGTGATTTTGGGTACAAAATACTGGAAAAAGAAGCATTAGTCAGTTATTGGGCAGCACATTTCAGACGATGATAATAATAATAACTTCCACACAGCACAATCACTTTATGGACATGGTCAATTGCCTGACAAAACGGTAAGAGATATAGAAATGGTGCATTGACTAAAACAACGTACACCCTCGGCAATTTTAAGAGCGATAAAAAAACAAAATGGCGGAAATAAATGGCCGCCAAAAATTGTGTTGCTTTGAATTGGTTGAAATTAGCGATATTGATGCGGTTTTACTTTTTAAGAGTTAGTTTTTGTGTCGGGGGTTTTTAAATTTTTAATTTATGTTTTAAACCACTATTATCAACAAAATAATCACGGGCTTCACCACCATACCTGTTATTTATAAACTTACAACCTTCCTACGTAAGTATTCTCTGCCTAATTACGAACATTTTTCAAACGAAATCAACGCCTGAGAATATGTATTTTTTGAAAAAATATATCAAGCGTCGTATATCCATACAATATAGAATATTTCCTTCCCGAGGAACGTTGGGAAGATATGCACAATGTATTCAATACATAACAATTCTGTAAGTTACGCGTCCATTACGTGCTTTTTTTATTTTAGTAAGACGTTTTTTTTTAATTTCCCAGCAACATATCAAAGACACTGTAGCAGGCAGACATTTCGTCGCCCTGCCTACCTCACCGCGCTAGCCGTTGTATCGTCGATATAGTGTGCGAGCGAGACAGCGCTATACCAAAACCTCATATTATTGTACGTGTGCAATATATTGTTTAAATTTTGTATAATATTAGGGATTTTGTAAATAAATTTATTCACTATTACTTTTTTAACAAAAAAATATATATGTTTAGTTTGTCTGTCTGCTAGAATACATTAAGTTTGTTTTGCGAACGAGTATGTAACCTCGTTGCTTTAGGGTCAAGTGGCAGTATTTTTACACGCTGTATACTCGCGTCCCGCTTCAGAGTTCAAGCCGTCTCCCAGAAAAAGAGAGAATGAGATTATTTACTATGTATGTATAACTAATACCCATCCTTTTATTAGGGGTTAAAGTATGAAATTACCGTTTTATTGCAATAGGTTCTTTGAATTGACATAGAATCTTCATGGTTTGAGGTTTTCGAATGAAACTTTTTTAAAATGGTTTCTATAATGTTCTTTTTTTAAAAAATGTGAAGCATTTGAATATCGACTTTCAATTATTCAATTTAGACAAGAAAGATGGATACTGCGAAAATTCGAGTGATTATGAGGCACCCATTTTTCGTATTTTTTTATTTTATTGATTTGACGCAGTGAGTCAATATTGTGGGTAAGGTAACGTTAAACCATGCCGCTAATTCCTGGGTACTTTGACTAGGGTCAGCTTGTGTGGGCGGTCTTCCTCGTGGCTCGTTCTTTAAGTCGAAATTTCCATCACGAAAGCGTTTAAACCAAAATCGCACGGTGCGTTCATTAGTAGACCCCTCTCCAAACGCAGCATTGATATTGCGGGCTGAGTTCCGCGTCGGAACTCGTATTCAAAAATCACTCGAATTTTCGCAGTATCCATCTTTCTTGTCTAAATTGAATAACAAAAACAATTGAAAGTCGATATTCAAATGTTTCACATTTTTTAAAAAAAGAACATCATAGAAACCATTTGAAAAAAGTTTCATTCGAAAACCTCAAACCATGAAGATTCGATGTCAATTCAAAGAACCTATTGCAATAAAACGGCAATTTCATACTTTAACTCCTATTATTTTTATTTATTTATTTGTTTATGTGGCAGTCTCTGTCTACCCCTCTGGGATGCGGGCTTGAGTTTATGCATGTATGTTATTTATTTATTTTCATCATTGTGGTACATGGTATGGTCTTGGGTACATTTTGAATTAAATATTAAATTCCAGTTCACAACATGGGCCCTGTAAGCACATTACAACATGAAGGATAAAGATAAAGATATTTATTTGTTAAACATGAGTTTAAAAAGGTGGTACGATGTGAAATAGTGTAGACCCTGCATGTTTTGCCCTTGTAGGCATACGAATATTTTAAGAGAGACCGCCATACAGAGTTGTCAAATGTGATAGATAATTACAATAATTATCTTTTTTTTTACAATTAATACATCGAAACGCAAAAATCAAATGTCATGATGATTTTTATGTAGCCTTATACATCCCACTGCAGGGCACAAGCTTTCTTTCAGTAAGAGAGTATTGGCTTAAGTTCTGCGCGTGCCCACTGTGGAGTGGAAATTTCAAGCGCTGACATACTTGAACACCTCAGGCACTCAGGTTTCCTCGCGATGTTTTCCTTCACCGTTAGTTCTTGGCCTTAAAAAAATTTACAAAAAGATTAATTTACAAGAGAATAGACTCTGGTACGGCGAAATTTCCTTTATTTTCTTTCGTATATTATATATGTCGCTACATTTACTTACCCAATTGAAAAGAACTGCCGTCCGGAAAGACTAGAAACCGTTTTCTTCTCGACAGTACTTTTGTCGAATTCTTTTCATAATTATGTTCCTCGAAATCGTTTGTGAATTTCTCTTGAACATTTTGGGCTTGAACGTTGATAAATATAAACATAAATGTTAATGTAATCCATTGTTTTAAGTCCATTAGCTCTAAAAACAAATTTGAGTATAAAATTCTGAATAATAATAATAAAATCCACTCAACACAATAAAATAAACAAGTGACCAGATAAGATAAGCACCTCCAATTTAGGAATATTTTATTTAAATTAGTAAATAGGTGTAGGTTCTGATTAGTTTATTAATTTTTGGTTTTGTAAATATTGTAGAATTTCTTGTTTTCCGTTACAAAATATTGCAATATTTGAATTTGTACGAAAGTAAACTAAATTAAAGTACTTGAAATAAAATGTGAAATCAGATCAGCCCCATTTAGAAATATCACAAACTGGTAATTATTAACTGCAAAAATATGCCTGCTATGAACTGTTTCGTTACACTACAATTTTGTAAGTCCCGAGCCGTGCAATTAAAGGTCTTATGCGATTCTCGAACGGATTTTATTAATCTTAAAATAGGTTTTGTCTGGATTTTTTTACTTTCAAGATTGGTAATTGAATACCGCACTCATAAGGGTTTGTTTGACTACGCGAAAAACTGAAAGTCGCAGATTTTCGCCTACAGCGAGGTGCCTAAGGTTGATACAGACGAATCTTATAGATTGTAGTAAGAGTTTCAATATTTAAACATTTTCAACGCATTTCAAAAGTTTTATCCTTTTATTATTTTTTTTATATTTCTTAGCATTTTTTTCTATATAGGCATTTAACTATTTCAAATTGGTTAATTACTCACATTCCACTGCACACAGGGGAATCACTCCTACCCTTTTCCAAACTCAGTTAGTCACGGTCAGGATCTCTATTTATTTATTTTTATTTTTATTGACTAGGCGACAAATTTAAGTCACGATCCACGAAACGCCTCCGATATTCTGGCGTAGGGCTAGAGGCAAAGTACTAACAAATACAGGTATACGAATTGGCACGTTGGCAAGTCGGTTCAAATTGGCGACAAATGTGTTGGCACTATTAAAGATTATAACTGTAAATATCAGACAAAGCGGCGGTAGCCTTTTTGATATACCGTAATTTGTGAGGTTTGGTTTTTCATTGGTGAGGTTTTATGAGGCATGAACCTATGACTCAAAGTTTTATTTGCTACTTGTTCCAACACTTAAGTATGTATGGTAGCGAGACTTGAGTATGGCACAAGAACCAGGAAAGTAGGATTAATGTAGTAGAAATGAGGTCCTGAGGACAGGGAATGCAATAGTTTGATTAGAATAAAATGTGGACTAAAAGAGGATGTAGTGACTAAAATTGAGAAAGGAATGTTGCGTTGCTTCGGACATATGTAGAGGATGATGGAAATTGACGAAAGAAATATATTGATTGAGTGTGGGTGAAAGGGCCAATCAGGGACGTCTTAGGCGGACATATTTCGACCAAATAGCGGATATATTAGCGAAGGGGAGATAAAAAGTATCCAAAACCGGTACGCGTGCCTACAACGACTTATTATGTTGATGAAGCAAAAGAAGTTTCGAATCATTATCCGAAGTCAAGATCAGGATCGTGGCAAGTGGGAAACCCTGGTCTCTGCCTACCCCTTTGGGATACGGGCGTACGGGGTGAGTAGAAACTGGGATATGTATAGAAACAAAAAGTAGAAAAAGGTTTTGTGACCGATTTCCTACTGAACTTACAGCGACGTCTATTGACAGCTATTTCGGTCAGATCCTGAGACGTTTCTGAACTGAACTTACAACAATAGCAGTGAAACATACATACATAAACTCATGTCTGTATCCCAGAAGGGTAGGCAGAGACCCGGCACTGCCACTTGCCACGATCCTGACAGATCAAATAGCAGTGAAAAAAAACTGTTTTCCACTTTTTGTTTCTATTTCACTCTACTTTCTAATGACCACGTTTCACGGCTTCTATGTATGTATGTTTGTTTATTTGTACCATTAATTTTCGAGATAATGTTTTCCTATAAGTAGTTTTGAATAAGAAAAAGTTGTTTCCAAAATAAATCATTATGGAATAATATTTTCTCATCAAAACCTAGATAAGAAAAACATGTCTTGAATGTCCGCAATTTTATTATGTATCAAACCTTCAGACCAAATTTATTAAAAGTGTACTCATTTTATTACAATCACTAAAAATTTTGACAGAATACTTGACGTAAGACTTAAGCCTTAATTGCAACCATAGTAAAACTACTTCAACCAGTAAGGAAACACTGATTTTACTATGAATTTTAAAAGTTTACATTTTTTTAAACGTCAATTACTCAAAAGAGTATATTTTGAAATGTTCCAATGATGATTTAGACCGACGATATATGAAACAGCTGATAGGTTTTTTGCGATTTCAGAGGACCTTTCTTTAGCGGTGGTGGCCGCTGGTATCACTTGCCTTAGATTCAAAAGGTCGAAGATTCGAGCCCTAGCATGTACCAATACTTGTTTTCTAAGTACCGTAGATATGCGAATTTTCAGTAGCAATACAAGCCGCTAACTGTGGAGGATAACATCGTGAGGAAACCTGAGTGCCTGAGGTGTACCTCAGCGCTTGAAATCACGAATCTGCGGTGGGGATTTAAGCCCATACGCTCTCTCTGAGAGAAGGCCTGTGCCATACAGTGGGGACATTGTATGCTGCATAATTGTATATGCAACACCCTCTATTTAAGAGACCTTACTTTCCAATGTTAGTACATTCGCAAACTAAAGAGGCCTTGTCACGTTTAATACGTGCCAAAGGCCGGTTTTACATCGCACGATAATCGTAACAACACGACGTCATCGGACTGGTAGTATCACGCATTTACGTTATCCAAAAGCTGAGTTAACAATGTGTAAACACTAGTTAGTTTGACCTGAGATTTACACACTTAGCCTCATAGTTATTCGAGTATTTCGGACATATAATGCGTACAGAATTTTCTAAGGTTAACACGAGCGCTAGACATAAATAAAACTGAATTTGAACGGATATTTACTCGTTTACTTTTTCATTTTATAATTTTCCTATGTTTCGGTACTTTTGATATTGCCGTGGTCTCGGTAGACTGAGGTCATAGGTGTATTTTTAAAAGCATTAACCGTCACTACTCTCGGCAAAAAATATTCAGTTACGTTCCAAAAATATTTTGGCAAATTTTTAAATTTAAATTAAAAGTACCGAAACGTCTGAAAATTGTATAATGAAAGTAATATCCTTTCAAATTCAGTTTCTATTATATAATGCGTATCACTAAGTATTTTTTAACTTACCATAGAAGGCAAGATTTCAGGAAGAAGGGAGACCAAAGATGTCATGGCTTCATAACTTACCCCAGTGGTTTGAACTCTCGAATAGCTAACGAGTAGCAGTGCATTGTTTGTATTGAGAGCCTCGGAAAACAAGATAACCGGAAAACAAAATAAACCGGTTACAGTCTGTTCATCCTTACTTGTCCAATTTAGTAAACAATATTCTTACCTCAAAATTGACATTTGATGCCGAAACTAGATATTTTCTTGCAAGTTCGTCCACTTTGCTTATAAATGGTGTCCCACGTTACTTCATTTATGGGAATATGGCAGTTTTCGACCAAAAAGTCATACTTTGTGGGTAGAATCTTGTTTACTAAATTGGACAAGTAAGGATGAATATACTATACATAAATATACATGAACAGCCTATATACGTCCCATTGTAGGGCACAGGCCTTCTCTCAGGGAGAAAGTGTGGGCTTAATCACCTCGCGTGTTCACCGCGGATTGGCGGTCAACCGATATGCTCTTGTACGAATACTGGTCCAACGATATCGTACTGTTACAGTTGTCGTCCAATGTTAAACCGGCTGAAGCCGACAAGGCTTTGTCACATATTCGACACACTGAACTGTTGCTTTCAGATAAAGTTATAGAATACTCTATGCCAGTAATTTTTGTGCCTATTTGAACGTTTCGGACATTTTGTTTTAATCGTTTTAACGTCAAGTGGTGGTAGCGGAGCGGAAGAACGCCGGCTTCTCATTTGGGAGGTCGTGGGTTCGAATCCCGACATGTACCAATAACTTTGTTTGCTAAGTTACGTATAATGTGTTAAGTTATAGTAGCAATACCGCTCGCTAACTGTGAAGGAAAATATCGTGAGGAAACCTGAGTGTCTGAGTTGTTCACACACCTCAGCGCTTGAAATTGCCACACCGCGGTGGGCACACGTGGTCATACTCTCTCTTTCTCTCTCTCTCTCTCTCTCTCTCTGAGAGAAGGCCTGTGCCCTGCAGTGGGACGTATATAGGCTAGGTAAAAGAATCATGTGTTCGGACGTACAACAAATAATAATAACTTCCACACAACACACCCCTTGTCCTGGTCTCAAACTAGGATACCGTGTGCTTTGATAACCAGGCAAGGACATCACAAACATGGAAATACACCCAGACTGAGACCATTTGTTCAAATGTACGGCGGCCCCCAGTGGGAATCACACCCACTACCTCCGGCATGGTTATCTGACGTGATACTGCTATACCAATGGGACAGTCAAAAGAGTATTCCTATGTTATCTTAATAATGAAACGTCTATTGTGTCAGTAAACGGTTCATTTATTCTACATCATCATCATATGCCGAAGTCTTCGCAATCGGGGTACAAGGTAGAGCAGTCGACGTTTGCAGAGTGCGCTTCGTCGTAAGCCCTGTGTTTTTCTATTTCAAACTGCTCGCCTTTTGGTAATCTGTGGACAAGCCGCTCATATTAATACACGGTGTGAAATAAAATCCCCACCTAGGTACCTATATCTTTGTGAGTACGAATGTTTAGGTTAAGTTTAGGGAAAACTTAGAAATTGCGAATTAATATCAGCCGTTTCATACATTTTGCTGCAGGTGGTAACTTTAGTACACCTCTTCATCTTCTTCGGCCCTTTAACTCCTAGGGGAACACAGTTCCTCAGCCACAGATTTCCACTTCTGACGCAAGTTTGCGGCAGCTTCCAATTCAGGACAGCTAGTACCGATCGACTTGGTCTCTTGGGCTATATGGATCCTATACAGGTGATCCTTGGCCGCCTTCGTTTTGATTGCCCGTACGTACAACACCCCACCTGAGGGATAACCTTGCGCAATGGGGAATGGGGTGTACGTGAGGGCTTGTCTAGTCAGACATCCCTGGAGCATCCCAGACATCTGACTTTAGTATTGAACAGCTGATGTTTTTTCGTGATTTTGAAGTTTTCCCCATAGTAAAAGTGGTTTTTGTCGGATGAACCTATATGGAGATCTGGTTCCACCATGTTTTGTACACTACTCTGTTTACTATTTACTTAAAAGACGATAAAATCGCCACTAATGTGTTGCGTTGGTTTGGACATGTGGAGAGGATGAAGGGAGAAAGATTGACAAAACAAATATATCGAGCGAATGTGGATGGAAGGGCAGGTAAGGGATATACTTCGACCAAATAAAGGATGTATTAACAAAGGGCAAGATAAAAAGTACCCGAAACCGGCGTGCGTGCATGCAACGACTAATGAATGTTGAGGAAGCGAAAGTGATCTGTCAGGATCGTAGCAAGTGGCAGTCCCTGGTCTCTGCCTACCCCTCTGGGATACAGGCGTGATTTTATGTTATGTTATTTAATGTGTTTTCTATCACTTACGTGTATACAATTCTCAGTAGCTCCTCCAGAAAAGAGCCTTGTTCTTGTCGCGTTTGAGCGGCGCGACAAAGTTGCCTGAGTACGCATTGCCTTCCGTCCGATTTTCCGAGTCTGTAAGGATTAAATTGTTAGGACCATTTCCCAACATTTCTTGGCGATACAGTAGTGAAACGATTACAAAAATGCCAATGAAGTTATTCAACAATAGTGTTAGTCAACAATAATTAATAAGGCACGTTCATTTTGCTATGGCTTTCAAGCCATCTAAACTTCATGGTGTATATAGTACGGCATCTAATGAAATTTTGGGCCGTTTGTATTTCTGAGTTTTGGTATAGTGATTTTGCCTATTTATTTAAGCATAGCACGGTTAATTAAAGATATGAACTAGACAACTATGTGCCTCTCGCTCACACAATTCTGACTGCATTATTGTATGAGCAAAAGGGAAATAGTTTTGCAAATTATGTAAGTTTTCAATAAATACTTTAATTAAACTCATTAAGGTACCTACGCTTTGAAAAGCGCTTCGAGCTTCTCAAACAAGCTCACTCGACTGTGTCTGTGAAATCGAACGCTCGACTCCTCCCAGCGTTCCTTTTTCAAAAAGTGGTGCTGTGATTGCTTCCCGTGCAGCCATTTTTTTAACGTTGCCATATCGGGCCTTTTCGGCGTATCTTGAACGCTCCGCTTGGCGAATGCAGGATTGATTATTGGTTTTCTGCAAATAGACAAGGATTTTTCGACGCTGCTTGGTAATTGTAGATGTCTCTTACAAACAATAGCTGCACAAAATTTGAGTACGAAATACGAAGTTTCGAGACTGAATATTCAGTTAACTTAAAATGGCGCTGCGCGGAGCGTTTTCCATACACATGTTGTTTGGTTTTCATTTACAGAAAAGAAATGAATCGGATCGTAACGAAACTTGCACATTTTTTAAATAATACACATCGAGATTGTATGGCATTAATTGATAAAAAATAAACAGAGCAAACAGCTTATTTAAACGCTCTCATAGGAAGTTCTCCCAAGGCCTTAATTTATTTTTGAACAGTTTATTCGCAATTATAAACACTTATGTACCCCGTTTTATACACCAAGACTCAGGCTATTTGCATAAATCAAGAACGGTGGCCTCCCGTGGGAGTCGAACCTGTGACCTCTGTTTTGGTAGTCAAGCATTTTAACTGCTAGACTACAAAATAAACATTCCAATAGTAATAATATTATTCCTACAACCTCATAAACACCCTACCATAACGACCCAGCAACACATACTAATAAATACGAAACCTCATGCATAACATTACATTCGTTACCATAAAGGCACTGCAAACCTTTTATAGGGGACTTTGGCGAGAAACTTTCCGTCCTTGAGCAAATATATGTGTTTCTTCACATCGGCCCTTCGATGGGCGTCTTCAGACCCTTGGCCGTGGTCTTTCAGCATGGTGAAGAACTCGGGGTCTGTCGGAAGGTTCCAGGCTAGAGCCGCCGTGTTGCTGTACAGGAAAATGTCTCCGATAGGTATCAGCGCGGCCGTCTGTACACAGAATACTGAAAAGCGGAAACAGACGGGTAATTGCAGCAAATAAGGCTGCTGTCACATCTGGCTTGTAAAATAATAAGTTTATACTTTATTGCACACATAAAATTACATGAATAAAACAAAACAATGCTGAAATAATTCAGCAGAAATCTCTTCCAGCCAACCCTTGATGTGGTGATACGAACATTATAAACAAGGGAGGAAAGTGTACAATAATTATTAGGGGTTAAAGTATGAAATTGCCGTTTTATTGCAATAGGTTCTTTGAATTGACATAGAATCTTCATGGTTTGAGGTTTTCGAATGAAACTTTTTTCAAATGGTTTCTATGATGTTCTTTTTTTAAAAAATGTGAAACATTTGAATATCGACTTTCAATTGTTTTTGTTATTCAATTTAGACAAGAAAGATGGATACTGCGAAAATTCGAGTGATTTTTGAATACGAGTTCCGACGCGGAGCCACGAGGAAGACCGCCCACACAGGTGAATAACGATGAATTAAGATAAATAGTGGAAGCCGACCCTAGTCAAACTACCCAGGAATTAGCGGCATGGTTTAACGTTACCTTACCCACAATATTGACTCACTTGCGTCAAATCAATAAAATAAAAAAATACGAAAAATGGGTGCCTCATAATCACTCGAATTTTCGCAGTATCCATCTTTCTTGTCTAAATTGAATAACAAAAACAATTGAAAGTCGATATTCAAATGTTTCACATTTTTTAAAAAAAGAACATCATAGAAACCATTTGAAAAAAGTTTCATTCGAAAACCTCAAACCATGAAGATTCTATGTCAATTCAAAGAACCTATTGCAATAAAACGGCAATTTCATACTTTAACCCCTATTATTACGTACTATATTACAACCCAGTACAATCATACATATGTAATATATATTTATATATAAATAAATATATTTCAGCAGAAATCTCTTCCAGCCAACCCTTGATGTGGTGATACGAACATTATAAACAAGGGAGGAAAGTGTACATACATATGTATGATTGTACTGGGTTGTAATATAGTACGTAATAATTATTGTACACTTTCCTCCCTTGTTTATAATGTTCGTATCACCACATCAAGGGTTGGCTGGAAGAGATTTCTGCTGAAATATATTTATTTATATATAAATATATATTACATATGTATGATTGTATGATTGACCACATGCAAAGGTGGTCTGACATTTCATGGACGCTTTAGATATATTTTTCCTATTAAGTGTGAGAAATCCCGGCGGAGACTGAAAAACAGCATTAATGCTGAGGCTCTGACCATTTCAAAAGTGTAATAAATTTTATTATTCTTATCATAAGCAAATTTTTTGCTTTGAAATAAAGTTCTTTTTATTTAACTTTTCTATTTTTAAGTTTTAAAAAAGTCAGATTTCTTAAATGCAAAAAAGGCCGCTTTCACATATGGCATACATCTCGCTCGCACATTGTAACATTTTAAAATATTGTAAAATAACTAGTCAACTTTTGAAGGTTCCGTAGTCAAAAAAGAACCCTTATAGTTTCGCCACGTCTGCCTGTCTGTCCATGACTTAGCACAGAGAGGACGAGTACTAGAAAACGGTAGGATAAAATCTTAAAAAAATATTCTTATAGTATCTCCCCTACAACTGAATAAGGGGTGCATTTTTTTTCTAGATCGTACCATAGTGTTTATAGCATAAGCAGCCTATATACGTGCCACTGTAGGGCACAGGCCTTCTCTCAGGGAGAGAGTGTTTGATATCGTTTAATTGGTGATATTGTGAGTGTAGAAAAACCGTTTTTCGATTTAGGCTTCCGCTTGAGAAAATAGCTTTAAATCGCAAATTGTGTTAGAGTAGAGTAGTACTGCTTTGAGACTTACACCGGTTTCTCGTACACTAAGAATATATAAATCTAATTTTAACAGCTGTCAGTTGACAGCCAAAGTGATACAAAGAAAAAAACACAGCCATACAAAGAAAAAATTTCAAAGCTTTCAGTTGTTTTTCCATTGTTAGTGTACGAGAAACCGGGGGTATGACTTATAAAATAATCAAGTTAAATAATCTTAGGGAACTCATTTAAAAGCTCTTATTACTAATTATGACGATGTTAAAAGAAACTGGGAAATAACTACACATGAATCTACCCTGAGGCTTGTTTCGATAGAACTACAATACTTGGTTTACATGTCATTGTAATTCGATACACATTGCAAAGCCGATGAACCAATACATTAACAAGTAGATACTACATAATGTACTTACCTCATTTCATAAAACTCTGTGAAACTTTGGTCTTTGCATCTACGCAATGAGATGATTTATGCAGCGTCTAGTCGCACACTACATGGATGAAGAGACCACTCAGAAGCTGCAGTGTCTGGGACATTTTTTTATATGGAGTAGGCTTGACGTGGCCTCCGTGGCTTACCCAGCACCTAAACCATTCTGAGAGCTTAGTCGGCCAAGCCCACAGGAAAGACATGTCAATAGGTGCGGAGCCAACCAATCCGCGGGTTTCCTCACGATGTTTTCCTTTACCGTTAGCGTGTGGTATTGCTACTACAAGTTTACAGATGTACTACGTAACTTTGAAAATAAACAAAGTCATAGGTACATGCCCGCACTGGGAATCGAACCTGGGTCTCGCGCTTTCGAGTCCATTGTTCTACCCACTGGGCCAAGCCAAGCCGCGGTGGGCACGCGTTGTGATTAAGCCCATACTCTCTCCCTGAAAGACGGCCTGTGCCCTACAGTGGGACGTCTATAGGCTGCTTACAAATATTACTTACCTAACTGAAAAGAAGAGCCATCAGGAAACACCAAAAACCTTTTTCGTCTCGACAGTATTCTAGAACTTTGTCCCGTTTCTGACACACTATCCAAAGTACAGTTATCATTCGGACAGCTCGCTAATAATATGTCACATGCAAATATTTGGATAACGAAAACTGTTATCCATCGACATCTTATTCCACGTGATCCCATTTTTGCTAGCTTACGAAATAAGGTTTCACGGAAACAAACTTTTTCTTTGACTGGCCGCAAAAAGGAAAAGAGATCACGTCAGTCACTTGAAAATTAATACGTCACTGGCCAGTAATATGAAGAAATTACAAAGCAAAACGTTTTTTTCGTAATAAAAATAAAGTAAGCTACTCAAGAGAGTACTGGAAATCGACTGCCATTCCCTTCTTGTTATGACCACTGCACTATGTGCGAATTAGCAGCTCGTGACAATTTTACTGTTACAATCGTGTATTTAATGTCGTATTTTCTGAGTTGTAAATTATGATCGTGTAAGGAATAGAGGTGAAAAAAAAACAATTTTCAAATCTGATAGGTATCTAATTTTGCCTAGTTCAGTCTTTATCTACATAATTATACATATTTGGAATAATCTTCGTTAAAATGAATGGTAACTAACTTACTATTTCAACGAGTAATTAGTAATTACTATTCCAAGGTTTAATCACTAAGCACAATTATGTGTACAGGCTACAATTACTACAACGCAAGATATATATTTTTTCATATAATTTAACCGGCTTAAGTTTTAATATAGTATGAAAAAATATTGAGAACTTTAAACGTTTACTTATCCGAAATTGTTTAATTCTTGATACTAAGGAAACACTTTCAGGATTTTCGTTATTTCTGTTAAGAAGTTCTATAACGTCTAGTAAAGTACTATTTGCAGCCCAATATTCATATTTTTAATTTTTTTTATATTTATTTCATCATTCAGCCACAAGAAGTCCACTGCTGGACATAGGCCTCCTACATGGATTTCCAAAAAGACCGACTGGAAGCGGCCTGCATCCAGCGTCTTCCTGCCACTTGGATGAGGTCTTGTGGCTGGTCGTCCTACACTGCGCTTGCCAACATGTATAATATTTATTTACTAGGAATTTTTGTACACTAGAAGTGACGATGTCAATCCTATCATTTCTTATACTAAATACTGCTTATCTATATTAGTAAATTCTAAAAATTACAAAAAAGGGTGCAACAATTCTAGCTGTCCTTGACAACGGTTATGCCTACATCTAATATGTTCAGTTGCAGTGATTTATGGGAATTGCAGATTATTTAGGTTGCGAGTCACTGAGGCGCGTCGATATTTCTTTGTAAATTTTACGCGCTCCAGCGCCATCGTCTCAACCTCAAACGGCTCATGCATGTAGCTGTCTCCAAGCACAGAGTAAATATCATTTATTAAATAACCATAATCCGTGTGGCGCCGGATTAAGAATAGCGTCGCTCCATTTCCTTCCGTGGATGTCGTAGGTGACTAAGAAAATCAATTACCAGGAGACGGGCAGCCGCGTCTTCCTGAGATTCAAACCGCATACAAGCGTGTCGATTATGGCAAAACCCCTCATGGTTATGAAAAATCACGAAGGAGTCCTATGTCCTGCAGTGGGCATCAAATGGCTGATGGGGTCTGCTCGGGTCTTGCCCCCTTTCTGCTTTTGCTCCCTTAGTGTGATTCCCATAGTATTTGTAGAGATTTGCCCCCGTTTAAAAATACCCTACTTTTTATTCGAACTTTGCACACCAATTGCTATCGCTGGTCTATTTTTCTTGTTTTTCCCCATTAAAGTAACGTTCATACAAGAATATTTTATTGAATATAAGATTGTCCGTGTAAGGTAATATAAACACACCTACAACCTCCCTACTCTATACTCACCCGGGTATCGACAGAATACCGGCGCTAGAATTTACTTATAAACTTTTGACACCATGCTTGAGTCGGAACCCATTAGCATTTGCCACACACGTGTTCATGTTTTCATACCAATAGGTACTTACCGTACCGTGTAATATGTCAATTTGCTATGCTTCCATCATTTTTGTATGCTTTTAACTTGTCTATGTTTACTCTGTGCTGTTACTTTCAGACTCATTATGTAATATTTTGTATACGTGTGTAATTGTGTATGTCTTGTGGAAATGAATCAGTTATGTTATGTATCTATCTATCTATCTACAATCCATTATAATTGATTTCTTATTGGCTGCGTATTATGTGCTATGGCAATAAAAAAAGGTACTTAAACTCCTTCAGGTATTGCAAAGCCATGTCCAGCAGCGCTGGTTGTTAAGTCGGGGCCTAAAATTATAATAGAAGTAGCAACGAGGGCCGACGGCAGAGTTGGACTCACCAACAAAAACAAACAATTTAGGATAAATACAATAAAAACCAATAACTTTGAGGCCCTAAGCCCTGCCCTGCTGGTGTGTGACGCAGGAGGGCGCTAATGTGTCGACGCAGGTTACGCCTACCACCTGCGGCCGTTGATTCGACTCATGTTCTGCTATGGTTAGTACCTATTTAATTTTATCGATAACCACCTACCCAAATAATTTTACACAATAAACATAGTATTTATAATCAAGCTTCTAAGGTCGATTAATGAAATCAATGTCTTTTAATAGTACCTAAAAACGTCAGCAGATAAATTAGTGCAATACAAATATTTGAAACCATCTACGAGTACGTAGTACTCAAGAAAGACAAGACACTGCGATTTTATTTTCTTTTTTGTGAAAAAAAACTTCATTTAATACTGTTTGTCATGATAAAAAGAGGTATTTTTTCTTTAAACTCATTTTGATTCAAGGTAGTCAATACTGAGTCAGTAGCTAAAACTAGGAGCAGACGGATCAATGGTAGTCGCGACACATTCGGGGTACAGCTCGTCACATGATCCCGTAGCGCTATGAGCTCTATCGTAGTCCTTATGGTCGTCTACGTCGAAATCTTGCCCCTTTGGTAATCTATAGAAGAGAGGAATAAACACATTCAGTGAAAATTACGTCTAATTCAATGAGGCTATATTATTATAACCTACACCCTTTGCCCTACTCGGATTAGCAATTTCAAGCGTTGCGTTACATTAGTACCTCAGACACTCAGATTTTCTCACGATGTCTTCCTTCACAGTTAGCGAGTGATATTGCTGCTATAACTTCATAAATGTTTGTAACTCAGAAAACAAAGTCAAACCCACGACCTCCCGAATGTGAGGCCGGCGTTCTAGCGCTCCGCTACCAACGCCCCCATTTTCTTAAATATAATTAATCTAATTTTCTTTTTGAAAAATCTACTTAAATGATTTTAATGAAGTGTTGTAAGTCAGTTTTAATATTGAGATATTTGAGATAGAGCATTTGAGATATCTGCGTTAAAAACCTATTGTACATAAACTTCTCCACGCATGCGCTCAACTGATTTACATTCCTGTGACATTAAAACAGAAAAATAACAATTGATCCACTGTCATATAAAATATAAAATAAAATAAAATTACTTTTATTTATTTATATTGGTCTGTAAGAAATGCATTTGAACGAAATTATATCACACAACAAATTTTATATGAAAACTAGCTGAGTCGGCAAACGTTTTTTTGCCATATTAATGAACTTATGATCTATTCTCAGACCTACTCAATATATGGAAAACAATTCATAAAAATTGGTGTATTCGTTTCGGAGGAGTTCGATAACAAACACTGAGACATGAGATTTTTATACATTAGACATATTTCATCATCGGTTGAGGGGTAAGATAAGATAAGATAAGATAAGAACATTCTTTATTGCACACAAGAAGCGAGACATAAAATATGAACAATGAAAAAGTACAGTGGGCGGCCTTATTATAATGGGTCGACGACTTTCGTTCGTCTACGGATCTCATCATTTCTGATTCGAAGTGGCAGGAAGACGCTGGATGCAGGCCGCTTCCAACTGGTCTTTTTGGAAATCCATGGAGGAGGCCTATGTCCAGTAGTGGACTTCTTGTGGCTGAATGATGATGATGATTATAATGGGTACCGCAAGAATAGATTAGATTATTGCCATCTGTGAACCCTACCTGTACATAATATTAACTTTCCTTCGGCGTTGATTAAGGCAAACTTACGTGAAAACAGCCCGCAGGATCTCCTGAAGAAACGAGCCCTGTTCTTGTGCACGATATTGTCCAACTTGACATAATGCCTTCAGCATGCAAGGTCTCCCAGTGGCGCCGAGTCTGTAAAATATCGTGATAATTAAAACACAGCAAACTAAGGTCGTCAAGTTTGTGTTTTTATGTACGTGCAAGCCCTGGTTCATAAAAGTAGACCTCATAAAAATCTAAAGGTATTCGATAACAAACGTATGTGACCACAACTATACAGTAATTCAATCAATCAATCATTTATTGTTCAGTCATGACAATGTTACAGGTGGTAAATATAGATTTGAAGTAAAAATAAAGAGCACTACAATATTTATCTCACTTAGAAAGAACTTAACTTTAAAATTGTGGAATATTAAACCTAAGTACCTAATAATTTTAAGAGATTATGAATTGATAATCATCCTAAATTTAAAAAAATATCATAAATTTTATCATTAGTCATATTTTTATATACCTAGTCATATTTATAAGCATTTTAAGCAGCACACGTTTTCAATTAACACCTTCTTGCAGCTCTGGTGATCAGTAATTTATTATGTTCAGTAATTTGTTACAATATTATTATGTCACATCTTCGATAAGTCCTGTATCATCGTAATATTCTTGTAGTGAGTAGTAACATTTTAAGGTTAGATATAGGTATATTTAAGACAGTTTTGAAAGCTTTTATTCTATCTAAGTTTTTGGTCGAAGTTTTTCTCCTTAGCAGCTAAGGACTCTTCCAAAACTAAACAGATACATTTACGACCTTTTCAGCCGCGTTTTCTGCTTTTGAAATATATATTATTATTTATTTAACCAGTGACATTCGCGACGTCAATGCCTTCAGTTTGACGCTCATTTTTCAAAATAGGGTAGCTGTTTGTCGTGAAGAAACAGACATTATTTATATAAATTCATACAAACGCGCGAGAATACGAAATCAAAAGGGGCCGTCAACAAAAATGTACAGGTTCATCGGCTGACAGCATCTACCTACGAAATATAAGTAAAAAGCTCGAATTCACCGCTAAGCACAGCAACACGAAACAACTTCAGAATTCGGGCTACAGCCTTTTCAAGAGTTGTTAGCTTCTTTGGCGTTGTTTATTTTCTTATAAGCTAGAGGGCACTGTACCGTAAGGAAACACTCGATGAAATCTGTGTCGTGAGAAAATATTTAGCTACCGCGATGTTTTCATTGACGAACGAGTAATGTTGACAGTGGACACTAAAAATCGGCCAAGTGCCAGTCGAACTAGCGCACCGAGGGTTTCGTACTCGCGCTTGGCTGTATAATAAGTCCCACTATAACACCAAGTTTGATGGTTGTACTACTTTTTTACGATAGAGCATTAACAAAAAACAGCGAAATGCCACGTTTGTTGTATGGAGACCCCATATTTTTTGCATTTTTTTTTTATTTGTAATTTTTTTTATTTGTCATAATAACAAATGTCCTGGGAAAATTTCAATTAGCTACCTATTACATTGGACGGACGGACAGGCAGGCAGACAGCGGAGACACAATTATAAGGTTTTGGCACCCTTTGGGTACGGAACCCTAAAAATTCACAACTATATGGGCAGATACAGTCGACAGAAGGGCTAGCCGAGTAAAATTTCTTTCTTGAAAAGTCGCCCGTAACGTTCTTATTTTTTATACAATCTTGTCATTCGACGTGGAGAATTTAAATGAAAAAGTAAAATGGAGAATTTTTATCTTTTGCTTATCGTAAGTGATTTAATTTATAGATACTAATTCAGATTCTGCATTATTTTAATAAAAAAAATATTTCAATATCAATAGAAACAATGCTTACATACGAAAACAAAAACATTTCTTTTTAGTATTTTTTTTTGGTATTTTTAGAAATACGTTTCCTTATTTTATATTTTGTCAGATTGATCCTATTAAATAAATAGTAAGTTTACGAACATGAAAAACGTATCTAGCACATAGTGTAGGAAGTGCATTTAATCAGCTAATGACGCGACTTTTCAGCCTTATAGTAGTTATGAAACTGAATTTAGCCTGGCAATTCGCGCCAGGCGTTTGAATTGAACGCTTCTCGAAGGAAGTGTTGCCTGAAATTAAGCTTCTAGCAAAGTCGCTCACGTTTCTGTCGTAGACACTGCTTGAATAGAACACTATGAATTACTAACCATCGATATGAGCGCAACAAATCGCAGGGAATTTTTCTTATTAATTAGTCAATATTGCGTGTATGGCTTCAACGATACACACATACGCTTCACAAGAGTGACAAAATTGTTTATATTTAATTATCTGAAGAAGGCGAACGAGAGCGGTGGTAATCTAGTGGGTGGAATATTGGACTCTGAAGCGAGAGACCCAGGTTCGATTCCCAGTGCAGGCATGTACCTATGACTTTGTTTTCTAAGTCATGTACATTTGTGAAGTATAGTAGCAATACCACTCGCTAACTGTGAAGGAAAACATCGTGAGGAAACCTGAGTGTCTGAGCTATTCACATACCTCAGCGCTTGAAATCGCCAATCCGCGGTGGGCCTGTGCCCCACAGCTGCTTATGAATATGCTTATGATCTGAAGAATACCAACGGGACCTCAATATAACGACTGTCTCTATGTCTTACATCTAAAGGGATCTCTTGTGCCGTAAAAGATAGCTAGATTTAATTTTCATACAGTACTGTATTTTTTGCAAATATTTCATGTTTGTGTTATTCCTCGTACAATAAAGAATATTCTTAACTTATCTTATAGTAGGTAGGTATGTTATATCGTAGCGAAATGCTCAATAGTTTCACACAAGAAACGTGAATTTTTTTTTATTTTTGTTCTTTTGTAAAAACGAAACATATAAGTGTCACACTTGGTATAATCACAGTGCAGTCCCTACAATATAATAACAGATACCTAATAAAAATTTTGTAAGTGTGAGACAGACTCCGGATAAAGGCTCCGAACTTAACAAAAGCACCTTTTTAGTATTCCGTAGTCGACAAGGAACCCTTATAGTTTCACCATGTCCGTCCGTCTTTCTGTCTATCTGTCTGTCCGCGGCCTGACTCAGAGACGATTTAATTTTGTACTAGGAAACTGAAATTTGGCAAAGACATACATATGAATCACGCCGACAAAACGGTAGAACAAAATCTTTAAAAAATATTTTTTTAGGGTACCCTTCCTACATCTAAATTACGGAATGCAATTTTTTTTTCTTGCCTACATTAAAGTGTGCGTTATCGATGGATTCGTCGTTTAAAAATATTTTGAGTGTAGGAAAACTATTTTTCTATTTATGGATCCATTTGCGAAATATTAAACTCTAAAGCGAAATTATTTGTTAGAGAATGGAGAACTTGCACTAAAAAAATATTTAATAGAATAGGAGAGGACACGTTAAAAGATAAATAAACGTGGTAGTTTTTTCGAAAACTAGTTGAAAAGTCAATATAGTCACGTGGTACTAAAACGCGCCATACAAATCGACTTTCGATTATGACGTCACTCCCTAACGTAACGCTTATAATGTATGAAGCGTTTATCTATATTTGAGTTATCTCGTAAAATAATGTTTTTATGCATGTACGCCCTTATAAGAAAACGTTCAGAATTCAATGACAAAACGAACTCTACTAATTTCGCCGATGCTTGCACTTGCCTATTAGCTCAGTTGGGAGAGCGCTGGCACGGTTAACCAGAGGTCGCGGGTTCAAGTCCCGGCATGGGTGGAATTTTTAGCCTCTAAATAGGTTTTTAAAAATGGTCCTCAGTACGGGTTAGTGCGTCAAAAAAAATAATAATAATAATCATGTAGGTACAGCGATATCATTCTAAAGTTAAAACCTAACTGCAAAGTGGGTTACTCGGGGCTGCAAGTGATGTAAATTGCTTCGGCCAGATGTCGCTGCCTGTACGTAATGTAGAAAAGTTTGTAAAGAGGCTCAAAATGTCGCCGATGCTTGCACTTGCCCATTAGCTCAGTTGGGAGAGCGCTGGCACGGGTTGCAGGTTCAACTCCCGGCATGGGTGGAATTTTTAGCCTCTAAATAGGTTTTTTAAAATTTGTCCTCAGCACGGGTTAGTGCAACAAAAGAATATAAGAAATCTACTAAGTTTTATGATATTAGAGTATCTTTATTTCTCGCATATTTTGTGACCCCGAAAACCCCAAAAAAAATATATTTATTGCTTAATTTTTAAATTTTTTCTAGGTTTTTATATAATTTCTATGGTATAAAAGCAAAGTCACTGCAATCTAAGTCAAACGCAAGTTCCCCATTGTAGAAACGTGAAAAAACTAGGACAGTAGCACATATAATAAACTTAAAAGGAAAACTATCACTGCTAACGAGGCTAGTTAACGGGTAATAGGCGACCAACTTACAAAAGAAAAACTTCGTACAAATTCCATTGAAATACTTCGATGAAGTTGTTAGTTCTGTAAAGCTGGTCACGCACTTGGCCGGTTTTGCTAAGCTCATAATCCTTTAGGGAATGGTTATGTTGATACAACATGTTTTGCGCTCGGAAAATGGATTGTTTTGTGTAGGTACATAATGTTTTTTAGCAGGAGGCGCAGCAAACACACACAACTTACGCTTTGAGTAGGCGCTCAATTTTTTCATAGAGCTCGGCTCGGCTTTTCCTATGAAACTCGACGCTGCGTCCACCCATGTGTTCCATGTTCAAAAACTCCCGCCTATTGCCCGCGTGCATCTGCCGCCTGTCCATTTTGAATTTCGAACTTTCTTTTTCGTCGACGCTCCGCTTCGCGAACGCCGGATTCACTATTGGCTTCCTGCAATAAGCGTTTATAAATGGCCAATGTTGTTTTAATTAACTTTTCAGTAGCTGCATGCAGTGCGCGGCTCAATGACCTACTCCGGATGCGTCGTCTTTTGTATGCTCTTGGATACTTTTAGAAAATTCAGCTTCGTTTTAAAATAGACTATAGACTAACATGTAAGTAGTTACCATAACGGTAAGCGCTCATCGTAGGCTAACCTCCTTAACACCTTCAGTATTTTTTTTTATTTCCTTAGGCCAACTAAGAGCTATTAACAGTAGATTAGTTAACAGATTGCTAGCGAACGAGAAAACGGTGATTGATGAGTTACTGGCAATATTCAAAATTGAGTCAAAATTTGATTGGGATAAAATTGTATTTATAAGACAAAGTGCGGCGCGTGTATCCAAAAACCCAAATAAAAGTTAAAAGAATACCCAAAAAACTATTTGGGAGGCGTTACAGGGTTTCAAAAATGAAAAAAAATAATATTGCTTCAAGAATAAAATTCTTGTTAGATTTAAATTTTTCCATAAGATTTTGAACGTCTTCTAACAAGGATGAAGAAACATAAAACATTATTTTACTGGATAACTCAAATTATGATAAAAGCTCCATACATTTTAGGCGCCACTTGCGACTTGTGACGTCATAGTTTACATAAAATGGTTGTCTGGAAGAAATTACTTTAAGCGATAAGACCGCCCGTCTGTTGACAAACGAACTGTTATTCACAAATACAACTCAAGTATTTTTCTGTATTTATCTGAACTTTGACATTGAAATGTAATTCCTGGTGTACTGATAATAAATAATCTTTTATCTATTTATCTAGTTTACGCACACATATTTGGCTCTTATTTGAAAAGCGAAAATTCAAGCAAGTAATTCCGGAAATAGGTTAATAATGTACTTGCGAAAGTTTTAGTACAAAAAGTCAATATTTTATCGTACTCTGAAAGCATTTCTTAATCTGAGGGTATCGGATTTGTTTTTATTTACAAAAGTTATCCAACTTCACTGTGGTCTTCAAAGTAAGACCTGCCGTAGATTGGTACTCCCGTACTTCTTTCAGCCTTCTTTTCTGCCACAATTAATTGTAATACGACAGACAAAACAACTTTGTATGCGATTTTGTACTAAGAAATAGCATTATACTTTTTAAAACTTCAGAGCGCATCGGAAACTGAAGACACATTTTGGCTAAATTACTAAATAAACGTTAAGCAAATAGCTTCAAGTGTACGGGGGTTTCCGTGAGTAGAGGCGACTTGAATGTATTAAATGTCGATGGAAAGGTTTAAATTTCAGGCACACTGTGCAGCTTCAGTCAAATTGATAAAGAGGCCTATTATGCGATTAATTCCAAGTGTCAATCACGTACAATTACTTGCTAAAGAGTCCTATTAGCACGGTAATGCTTGATTCATTAACAAAATTGATAGTCTAGCAACCAATCGCATTCCAATGGTATAAACCGTGCAACTTAACTTGCCGCCTCGCGCGATTTGATTTTCTTCGCGAGATATGACACTACCATTGGAATTAGAGCCAAATAACAACTATTGTCACGCTTACATATTCTATTGACAAACTGTCTGAGTATTAGGGCCGGGTCAATGGAATGGTATACAATTATAGTTCAGTTCATCTTGCGTCTGCTGAAATTTATGTGTAAAAAAATATATTGCGAGTAAAAAATATTATTGAAACAATGTCCAGACTTACCTAGGCGATCGAGCGGGAATATCAACGGATTCAGTCTTTTTCCCATTTTCTTAAATGATTAACGTAACAACCTTACAATATAATTATACTAAGACGCCTACTTACTTCTTGTAGGGTCGCTTAAAAAGGATTTTTCCGTCGTAATCAGTATAGTAAATATTTTTTATGCTATCAATCCTTCTGTGCAGAGGGTCTGCATGGTGGTTGAATGGAGAGTAGGGGTCCTGAGGCAGTTCCCAAGCTAGCGCTGCCGTGTACCCGTAGTAGAAAATGTCGCCGATTTCAAATATCATCGGGAATGTATGACAGAATACTGAAAAGGAGGATTTCCATTAGCAAAACACAAACATAAACTCAAACCAATTTTTTCACTTCTTTCACTTTTTAAAACACACTACAAATATCACGGAAGTAAATGTTTCGAGTGAAAAAATATAATTATTTAATTATGCTATCCAGATAAACGCTTACTATAAATAAGGCCGAGTTTTTAAAAGAAAATAAATTAATTTACATTAACTTACCAAGTTGCACGGAACTGCCTTCGGGAAATATAAGAAATCTTTTTCTTCTTGATAGCACTGGACTTTGAATTTCAAATTGACTAGTACTATTAAGGTCACTTTCGTTTGAACTTCCAATTGTTGCACTAATCATAAACAAAATTAGCAAGCAGAATGAATTAGCAACTTTTCGCTTCAAATTAATCATGATGCTGGTCCTTTTGACACCATTAAAGATCAAAGTGTTAATTTTTTTCACTTTTATGTTGTCCGGAATTTTAAACTTTTTATCGTCAACAATATTCTGTGCCAGCAACTTTTTTCTTTGAAAATTGTTAATGACTGAGGAGCTTTGTTTGCTGCCAATTTTTTTTTACTGTGGGGAACCTCGTTTGCTCTTGACAGCTTGGCTTAGCAACTCCAGCGGATTAGTGTTGAAATCGTGTTAAGATATTTTCGACATCTGAACTTCGTTTACCTTGGGACCGTTACACGTTTCATACAGGCTGGTTTGAAAGTATAATGATTTCGAGTATAATTATGATTTTTGGAATTGTTGGTTTGTTTTTATTTCAGGTTAGTTATAATTTTATTTGTGTAGACTATATACGTCCCACTGCAGGGCACAGGTACTTCTGTCAGCAATAGTATCACCACGCGGATCGGATGATTTCTACTCTGGTATCAGAAAGAAGGTCCCATTTATAATCGTCATCTCAATGATATTTCATTGAAGAATTATCGTTCTTTCTAGGGAAAACCAAAACAAACAATGTGTTTTGAAAACTAAAAATAAAAGAACCAAAAGACAAGTCTCTCCGCTAACTTTCTAAACATAAAAGAGCCCTTCGGAGCATGTTTGTCATAGTACCTTCGGTTTACTAAACTAATTAGAGGGCCCATATTAGACCACCCTTTATAATGCACTTACGTTTGTCCGTTACAAGTCCACTAGTTTATCTGGAGCAATATTCAACCGTTAATAGCAACAATAAATACGTCGCATAGAGCACCATATCCTAACAGTTACCATTTCTCGACTACCGTTATGGCTCGCGAATGTACTTTTGGAAATCATTTCTGATGGTAGATTCACACTGTTTTGTCCCGACTCGAGGTTGCGAAAGTGGCTTTGTGATTTTAATTAAAATTTAAATGGGGTTTTAAGTTTTAGGTGCGGCGCAGTTTGGTGTGCTCCCAAGTGATACCGAAATGAAGTTTCGTTTCCTATAAGTTTTGTTGTGGTGCCAGTATTTTCATTTGTTCGATTGTTCGCTGACAAATACCAATGAACAGACTTGCAGCTCTAGTTTTTAATAGGGTAATTAAAATAGTAATAATGGCACCGTAATGGCGCAAGCCTTCATTTAATCCAAGTTGCAGTGAACTCATAAAACCGTGTGGCATTATGAACAGACTGTTTCAGGTGGCTTTTATCAGTTACATTGGTTTGCTTCTGTTTTTATTAGTAGACTTTGGCAAGAGCGATGATGCGACTTCGGTGCATGAAAGGCCTAGGCGTTTTTTGAGCTTTTTGAATGTCTCGCATTTTTTTGTAAGTATTTTTTAAACGAATCAGCTCCTTTATTACGTTATCCAAATCCTGAATGGTTCCAATCGTCTTACTGTTTGATTCCATATTAATTTCTATCGTAAATATTAGGATTCCTTTAGGATTTGGTGCTTAAAACCAATCTTCTGATGTATGTACACAACCTGTGCTATTAAAGAAGACATAATAGATTTTTTGTCGTTATTCACACCGTTGTAGGCACTATACGTCTATGTACAGTACAGCCATGAAACTTTCAAAAAGTAGACTACAAATGGTATTAAAACAATTATTATTATTATATTGTTTATTATTATTGTTATTACTTTGTAATTCTATCATTACACCTGTACTTTTATTACGTATGGTGTGCAATAAAGAGTTTTAATCTAATCTAATCCATCAGGCAACCACGCATTTAGTACACTTTGGACCCAGTTGTTTCGTATGGGGGAAAATCTAGCCACACAAGAGCAGGCACGGTTGCACGTCAGTGACAGAAATACATAAGATAGTAAAGATAGCACTACATAAAATATTACATAGGTACTTTTAAACTGTAAAATTATGTTTAAACCTAATTTGTATTTGCACGATATTCTTTGCAGTGGCGGATAAACATAAAGGCCAATATGGTTCCCTGGAATCAGTTCTTTGCTCAAGGCCTCGGGTTCAGGATGAACTGGGATGAACCTCCGGATTCCTTTCATTCCTACCATCACGTGCACAGGAGGAGTGCTTATAAACGCTTGGAGATGCTGCTCGACAGGTTGGTTTTGACAATGCAACAGAAATCCCAGTGTGGGTGAACAGAGCAGCGTCTTCCTGAAATGCCAACCGCATACTACCGTATAGTTAAGGTAGTGCAACAAAAATAATATAGTTATTATTATTATTTATAATCTCTAATCTCGAAAATTGCCACCTAAATGACTTGGCTGTACTTATAGTGAACCGCAGATGGATCTTTGGATTTCAGTTGCAAAGTCACCTGTAACGCAACTGAATAAAGTGCCTACATGTACAGATGAGTGTGCTGTCTATTGTACGCCATCAAGCGATAGTTCGTGTTCTACCGTGGGTTTTAGTAACCACATTTAACAAGCAAGCACGTAATATGATCATCTGAAGTTACCGTCACATGAGGGGCAGTTTGATAGCATGATACTCACTATCGCACTTTGTTACTTTTATTTCATTTCAATAGATACAATCAGTGGCACAATGTCTACTTCTACATCGTCTACATCTAAAGTCCTGTTTTATTTGTCTGTAGTGTATTTAGTTTTCTTTCTTTTTTTGTGCATATTATGTTACTTATCTATTTATTTTGCTTCTGTGTTATGTCTTGTTGGTCTTTCTTTCTTTCGTTCTTTACTTTTACAAATCTTCATACATTAGATCGCATTATGCTCACTATAATTATAAAATGTTTTCGTTTTTTGTTTTTGACTGTTCAAATTGGTGGGAATCCACGCATTCAAAGTATCGTAAATTGTAAAAGTGAGCATTGTGTGACTGAAACCCTGCATGCTAATAGTAAAGTTGGCTTTATACTATTTTAGGCTAAGTGCAATCTCACTTATGTAGATGTAGTAGTTGTCATTGTTCTGCTGATTGTATTGAAAAATAATAACAGTAACAAAGTGTCATCGTGCTTTCAAACCGAGACGGAGTTTAATGGCAGAGACCCGAGCCTGTCATAAACATAAAATGTAGTAAAAAGTGTTAAATATCTCATTCGCTTTACAGCAATGGTGTCAGCGGTCTCCACTGCATTAGAAGAGCAATCTGCGAGCTAGACACACTTTCGAATCCAAGAAGCATATATTTCAAGATATTAAAAATTTTCTTCAGGTAATACTCGGCTAATTGTCCAGTCTGTGGGGATATATAAAGGCATTTTGCTTTGCAAAAGGTGAAAAATAAACGGTTTCTTTGGTCCTCGTTTCGTTCGTCCGTTCGTTTAGCATGAAAGTTTCGACAAAGGTTTTGCGCAGAATGGGGCGTTGTGGAACACTAATGAATCTAATTTATTTCGCTAAACTCATATTCAAATATAACATGTGACTTCACTTCACGCTTCAGAAGCTACTAGGTCAGGACTTAGGAGGTTAATCCAAAATAATATTTGTAGGCGAGGAATTATTTCACAGACAAAATAATCCAACGATTAATTGACAAACGTGATTGATACGGAACCCCAGTGACTTTTTTATGGAAGCCTTGGGTTCCGCGGAATCTATTTCGATTCGGATTCGGATTCGCTAGTCTAAAGAGACAGTGATCGCCTAATTCTGCGCTCTCGTAGTGGATGAGATGCATACGAAGCGAACAGGACAGGAAGATCTGGGTCCGAGTATGGTCCGAAGGGAAACTTCAAAATCATGCAAATAAAAAATTATGTTGGTTCATACATTATAATGCCACACTGGTGGTAAATTTTCGCGATTTTGAAATAGTAATTGTTTGTATTGACGAATATAGCAGTACTATTTCCGGACGTTTATGGGAATTTTGTTACACGCTGTATAATCTTACATGGTATTAATTAAACTTCATTATAGTAATCGAATCGGTAAACGTAGTGTGGGACATCCTCAGACTCGGTGGAGCGATGATCTTCGCAGGGCGGCTGGCAAGAGCTGAATGAGAGTAGCCGAGGACCGTGCTCAGTGGCGTGCAATAGGAGAGGCCTTTGTCCAGCAGTGGACAATCATAGGCTAATAATAATGATGATGATGATAATAATAATATTATTCATCATCATCATCATCATTCAGCCACAAGAAGTCCACTGCTGGACATAGGCCTCCTCCATGAATTTCCAAAAAGACCGGTTGGAAGTGGCTTGCATCCAACGTCTTCCTGCCATTTAATATTATTACTTTTATACTTCATTTGAGTTAGTTTGATACTAAGGTTATATTTGCAGTTCCCAAGCCACTTTAATATTTTTTTTATTGTTTACAGAAGGCGATCATCGTTCACTGACAGATGGCACAATATGACAGAAGCAAATTGCTACAAATCCCTAGAATCTTGTCCTTTCTCCATATTGGAGGTGTCTACGTATACTGATCTTTGATAAAGCTGCACACGATGGGCCTACTCACCATCAATCCAGATGCCGCGTGATGGTTAACTGGTTAATTGGCTTGCTAACAGAGACACATGAACCAAAACATATTAACCCTTCCCGTATGATTACTCGAGTGATGGGTGGGAGAGAATGCTCTCGCTTGAAAATATAAAAAAAGCTTGATAATATAAATAATTTCCATGAATTCAGTACAAAATGTATATTTGTGGATTACCGTAATAACAATAATAACTTCCAGACGACACAATCACTTGTTCTGGTCCCAAACTAGGATACCCTGTATTATGGTAACCAGGAAAGGACGTCCCGAACTCAGCCCATCTCTAATAGGCCAATAGGCCCATCGTGTGGACGCAACATCACTTAATTTAACCGTAAATTGAGAAGTTTTTGTAAATTTAAGTAAAGGAAATTACTTCACAAGTAAATTATTTGGTACCGCAGTGTATTTTATTTGACTGATTCAATGACTTCGATTGTGTGGGGATATAGACATAAAAATGTACGAGTTAGTGCCCAAAAAATTTTTAATTTTGTGAATAATTTAATGGAACTATGTAGGTATTCCGTACAAATAAATAATAATAATAATAATAATAATAATAATAATAATAATAATAATTATTATTATTATTATTATTATTATTATTATTATTATTATTATTATTATTATTATTATTATTATTATTATTATTATTATTATTATTATTATTATTATTATTATTATTATTATTATTATTAGCCAGCCAGAGTGGTGCGGGCTCCACGGGTCATTGTTCTAATAGACGGAGAGGCGGTGCTAATTGTTCGCGCCTTTTTTAAAACAAAATGTCACAAATAATTTTTTTTATTTACGTCTGCACTTAAAAGTGATATTCTAAATAGACGCAATTTTAATTATTACATAATCGCTTTCCATACCACCCAGATTTTACCATGTCTAGGATTATAGACTACCTATATCTGGTTGTTATCGGATGAGACAAGGTGTCATCGTCGTCAAACTGCAGTCTTTAATGCAATTTAGTCACGACCGAAACTCTCAAACCGCCACTCGATCAAGATTATTACGTACTTCCCAGCAACGTCCACCCTAGTAGCACTAAGTATAAATGCCTAGAAGGTTCTGTCCTCTAAAGAGTATGAATCATACTAATAGATAGATAGATAACTCTTTGTTGCACACCAGTAATTTACAGAGATAATGTAAGTACTTTATATGTAGTTCTTATTATTATAAAGTCGCCAGCTTGTCGCTAAAATCGATGTCTTCCAGACGGTTGTCTCTGCAACGAGAGTGAGGAGGTACATGTTCATGATTTACTTATAATTAAATAAATATAACATGCAGTAGAATAGCTTGTGAATCTTCTGCATATAGTAAACCCAACAACAGGTTAACCTTCTCGTCACGAGCGTAGATTTGGGTTCAATTTGCGGCTTTGTGTTAAAAAATATTATTATTTATCTTCATAAGTTATTAAAAAATATTATTATTTATTTATTTCAAACCATTTGTCCATATACATAATCAATTACAAAACATCATATTTACATTATAATTTACAAAAAATACCAATGTCACAAAATTAAATTAAACTAAATTCATCAATGCCACAAGGTGTCAAAAGAATAACAGAAACTATCCAAATATCCAAGAAGAGGAATGAAAAAACCAGTCATTTATGCATTTTTTGACCTGTTTTCTTGTCCTTAACTGCTTAAGAGCATTTTTTCGAAAGCATTATTCACGTCAGAAAAGACGTGGCGGCAGACGCATCACTGTAAGAAAATACTTTCTTTTCTATTTCCAACGAACTAAAATTTTATGTTTGAAATAATTAAACTACTAAAAATTAAAAAAAAAACTAAAATCTATTGAAAAAATCCTATTAGGACCAAGTGAAAATTGTTTCAGTACCGGGCTAATGTCTCGAGTAAAAGTGTCCCTACCTAATCCCACAGCAAAATATTCTGTTGCCCCCCCCCTCCCCCTCCCCAAGTCACGCCACTTTTTCTGACCGCCATCCTCATTTCTAAGCAATATTTCTAAGTAAATTTGTTGTAGCCAAAGTGAACATCGTGAGAAACCGTGAGTTTCTGATGAACTCAGCCCTTCGCCAATCTGCGTTGACACGTGATTATACCCATGCACTAGATAGATCTGGGTAAACGTTCGTAAGTCTCTACTCTGTGGTAGTCCATATAACCTGTCATATTTTCGGTAACAACTACAAGCCACTGGCAGCATGTTTTAGCATGTTGGGTGTTGACGGTGACGTTGTAACAGCAGTTATGTATGTTTGCTCTTTAGGTTTATTTTGGCTTATAATGTGCTTCACAAACGCCTGAATATAAAGGGACGTAGCCGTATTTTCCCTTGTTTGACTATGGAAATAGCAGACGTCTCTGTTTGAAATAAAATACTTAGAGGCATACATTTATAATCAAATTTGTCATATTGTTAGTGTTAGTTAGTTAGTTAGACCTTAGATTTCCGCACTTAGCCTCATAGTTGGGCCACTGTACGTAGTAAGCGCTAAGGTATGTAAATAGCTCAGACACTAGGGTTTCCTTACGATGTTTTTCCTTCACTGTTAGCGAGTGATATTGCTACTATAACTTCAAAAATGTACGTAACTTAGAAAACAAAGTCATTGGTACATGCCGCGACTTGAGCCCACGACCCATGACGATAGTTAGTGTTATAAATATACAGTGAATAATACGTAGAAGGTACTTTACAAAATTACAACCACATCTTTCCCAGCAAAAACGGCAAGCCAAGATGGCGCGCGCGTCCCTTTCTTTTTTACAGTGACGTAATCACATGAAGATTTTACACCTTCATGTTTAACATGATGGCCAAGTAAATTTCAATACTAGTAAAAGTCACATTGAATAGTGTTAAGTTATTATGAATATAATAAAGTATAACGACTATTATAGGTAGGTATTAAAGTTACGAAGCGTCGCTGTCACATAACACAACATAAATAAGCAGCCAGGATTGCCTTAAAAAATGTACAATCCCTGGAACACGTCAATTACATCAATATCATTTACATAGTTGTTATTTACATTAACTTTTGTATAAATATGAAGAAAAATAATTATTTTTCCAAAACATACGATAAACTGAAGCCTTGCAGAGGGGTGGGCAGAGACCAGGAACTACTTCTTGCCACGATTCTGACAGATCACTTTCGCTTCATCAACATTCATTAGTCGTTGCATGCAAGAACGCCGCCAAAAAAAACGATTGCTGCTATTTAATTAATAATGCTTAAAAGTACGTGGTGGCTTTTCTGTAACATGAAAACAAAAATGCGACTCTGAATCTCAACATTTCCAATGCCGTTGAAGACCCTTATAAAGATGGAGATATAACAACGTACATAACAGCCACTCGAGATAGCAGAGTTGTTTTCGCGCCATTTCAAGGTCGAGCCGAGGGCCCGCTGTGGTGACGTGCTCGGTGTTCCGGCCGTCGAGCCGGCTGCACGTCCAGCCTATGCGACACTCAAAGTTACGCGTCAAGATGTATTTGAGGTCGTCAAACGAAAAAAGCGTGGTAAATCACCAGGCTTCGACGGCCTGAGCATTGAGCACTTGCTTTTCGCTAGCGATGGTGTGTATGATGCCCTGGAGAAGCTGTTCAATTTGTGTATCAATTTTGGCTATTTGCCAAAAAACCTAATGAGGACCGTTGTCGTACCTGTTCCTAAGAACAAAACCGGTGATTTGTCTAGCTTGTCCAATTATAGACCAATATCGTTATGTACTGTCATCGGAAAAATTTTGGAACGCATATTGCAGCCCGCACTGGCGAAAAGTATTTCCATAAATGATGCTCAGTTTGGTTTTCGTCCTGGTCTCTCAACGGATTCCGCTATTTTCAGCCTAAAGCATGTTGTAAAGCACTACACCGAAAGAAACACATCTGTGTATGGCTGTTTTCTCGACCTTAGCCGTGCTTTTGACCTAGTAAATTATGATGGACTTTCGGCAAAAATGCGAAAGTCGAATGTACCTACGAGCGTGGTGAATTTGTTGAGATACTGGTACGAGAACCAAACCAATCATGTAATATGGGGCGACACACAGTCTAAGGAGTACAGATTAGACTGTGGTGTACGTCAAGGCGGGCTGACCTCTCCGGACTTGTTCAACCTTTACGTCAATGAGGTGATCGAAGAACTGAGAGGCGCCAGAGTCGGCTGTCATATTGCCGGTATTTGTATAAATAATCTTAGTTATGCGGACGATATGGTGCTCCTCAGCCCCTCAATCAGTGGCCTTAGAAAACTTCTGTCAATATGTGAGCGTTATGCAAAATCCCATGGACTTTTGTATAATGCGAAGAAGACGGAGTTACACGTTTTTAGGTCTCGGGCAGGTCCGGACGTGGTACCCTTAGTGTATTTGGATGGGTCGCCGGTGCGGGTTGTAGAGAGGTTTAAATATTTAGGACACATCCTCACAGAGAAACTGACGGATAATGAGGACATGGAGCGGGAGCGCCGGGCCCTGGCCGTGCGCTGTAACATGATCGCACGAAGGTTTGCATGGTGTACGGGGGACGTCAGGGTTGCGCTATTCAAAGCTTACTGTCAAAGTTTTTATACTTGCCAGCTGTGGTTTAATTACACGAGAAGCGCGTACAATACTCTGAAAGTGCAATATAATGACGCCTTTCGTATACTAATGCGTTTGCCTCGATTTTGTAGTGCATCGCAAATGTTCGCTTCGGCCAGGGTTCTGGTTTTCTTTGCCATTCTCCGTAACAGTTGCCTCATTTTGGAGCCGACTAAGGGCCTCCAAAAATGAGATTCTGTCGTGTCTGTGTGAGGATGTGGGCAGTTCACTGTATCAACATTGGCATTCCGTTCAGCGCGACAATAATCGAAAATGACTTGTGCCTATTTCGTTTATTTTATTGTATTTCTCTATTGTATTGTAAGTTATTTATTTATAATCTGGAACTGTGTATTCTGAAATAAAAGCATTTTATTATTATTATTATTATTATTATTATTATTATTATTATTATTATTATTATTATTATTATTATTATTATTATTATTACGTGGAGTTCGAAAAGACCATTAGTCTATTAAAAACTAATATCTCACTGAACTAATCAGAAAATTTACACGTAGGTACATTCGACAGCACACTAACCTATACTATCAAAGTACCTGATGACCATGAATCGAAGTTAGCATAATTTTCTCGAGCTAAACGTGGCCGCCTCGCTTGCTACAGAAGTTTATGTACTGTCGACTCCACATAATTCGAGATTCGAGAAGTAATCTCAGCATTGAAAAAACAAAGCAACCTTTGCTAAACCACCAAAAGCATAGATAACTTTTTCTTGCACACAATTTTTCTTAGCCACTCAAATATTTCCGAAATGCAGTCAACGATTGCGTCCTAAGCGAAAAAAAGTAACCAAGTTACTGTCGGAATAGTTAATAAATTCCCAACGCGTCCTGATCGATCTGATTGCTCACTGGGCCCAATAAATGAGTCTTGTTAGCGACACCGACGGTACACTTTTTCATTCGATATTCGGTCTTATGCCGCTCGCTGTTAGACCTTTTGTAAAGACTGGATCTCTAAGCTCCATGGGACTATTCTCAACGTCATCGGTGTTGAAAGCTCGTAGAAATGTGCTCGTGTCGAGAAAAATACGATGAGATTAGAGAAGAGAATAGTCTCACCGGGTAATTTGATGGCGTCCCAATTAACTGTCTCAGTTTTGTCGTTCATTTGATGACTATGATCAAGCTCCACGACCGAATTTTGCTGGCTGTGCCAGTTACTTTTGAACTAACCAACTTATTATTTTGAAGCGTAGTTTTGTAATTAGAAGATTACAGTCAAACATTGTTGAGAGGGTTTCAAATATATAGGTCTGTTCGATTGCGACAATCAACCACATTTGATCTTTCTTTTATTTTATGCCAGACAGATTTGTGATCGAATGATTGTGTCAAGTGTCAATTTCTGAAATTGAAACTTTTCATTTTGCAAAACAAAAAACTGCAGTTTATTAGCATAGATAAAGTTTACTAATAAATATTAGTTAATATTAAAGCTTAAAACTATCTGAAACTCTGGTTTTCCAAAACTTAGGCCAAAAGGATTGCTTCATCTTTTGCTGACTTTTATGTTCATTTTTTTGACCTAACATACAGAGTACTCAGAACGATGTACAAGAGACTTACAAATTAGCAATAGGTTGACCTAAAGAAGAAGGAGGCGTCACGTTTCAGCTTAGGCTCCCAGTTTCGGTAAGTTCTGAAAACAAGAAACTCCGACCCTACCTTCAACTTTAAACCCCGCCATCTATCTCCAGGTAGGTAATAAAGAATTCTAGCCAGCCGGCGCCCGGGGAGGTCTGGAATCGATTTGTATTCTAATCGGGAGCCGTCAGTAAGCGCGCGCGAGTTAACAGTAAATATTCAAAGCGAAAGATCACCTGCACGTGCTTTGGAAGCGCGTACGAGAGGTTACTTAATTTGTTTCTACGATTCAATCGCCACAATTAAACAAGTTTAAACGTGACAGGTGCTCAATTATTAGCTTTAGTTGCCCGGTTCTATTCATAGGCTGGACAGGTAGTATGGGTAATTTTTTCTGTAATATCTTCAAAATTGGAAAAGCTGAACTTCGACGCGTTGCCATCGCCGCAGTTGGGAACATTGTTAGATAACAATTCATTGCGCGTGGCGGTGGCACTTTGCCTTGGGTGTACCGTTTGCGAGCCGCACTTCTGTATCTGCGGGGTGGAAGTGAATCAGCTGGGTCTTCACGGGCTCTACTGCGTGCGTAGTGCGAGTAGGCACTCACGGCACCATGCGATAAAGGATATGGTCCGGAGAGCCCTGGTTTTGGCTGACGTCCCTGCGGTTCTTAAGCCACTGGGGTAGTGCCACAGTAACGGTAAACGTCCGGACGGTTTCACCTTGGTGCCGTGGGAGAAGAGTCGGAGTCTCCCGTGGTACGCTACGTGCCTTTGCACTTTTGCAGCTTCCCATTTAGGTTTTACATTTAGGAAATATAGCCAGCTCATGCCACATTATTTGTTTGTCCCAGTGGCTGTGGAAATGATGGGAGTATGGGGGGATGAGGAGAAAGTGTTCATTAGGGAAATCGGTCGGCGCCTGAGGAGCGCCTGGGTATGACCATCGTTCCTGGGCACACCTGATGCAAAGGATTTCCCTGGCGGTGCAGCGGGGGAACGCTGCTAACATGATAGGATCTTTTGAGTCGGGTGTGCCCCGGGCGGTATTTTTTGACTAATTTATATTCAGTATTTGTTGCGCCACTTTTTATGACGAAAGTTTTTGTGAATGTTCGGATTTTGTGAAATTATAATTATATGTAATAATGATAATAAAAGGAATTCCGACTTTTCAATATAAATAATTTGAACAATGAAGGAGAATTGAGACTGAGAGGAATTATTAACGTTAGCTTTTAAGTCAAAATACCCCTTATAATTGGTAATTTATTCATTTCTCAGCACAGTGATCAGTTCCAAAAGGCCAGTGCCTTCTGGACAAAAACTATAGATATAAGGACAGCTGAACATTTGTCGACCGGCTGTGTATGCACTGGTGTAAGCGGACATGCTGGCCTCCAAATCTGGATCGGGCTTGTCGAACTCCGAGCGTCCGTAGTTAGGCCTGAAAAACGATACAAAAGGTAAATTATACAGTGAAAGTATTCCTAAGTGGACGCAGCGAAGGACGCCCACCAGGCCGCTAGACCGATGATCTGAGGCAGATTGCTGGCAGTGGCTAAATGGGGATGGCTGAGGATATGAGGAAGTGGTATGCCTTTGCTATAACCCAGCAGTGGAAGAATACGGGGTGATGATTGATTGATTGATTAATTCTTAAATCGAGACCACAAGTTATTGGTATGCATTGTGATGTGCTGTAGATGATAAATACATAACATACTATTTCATAAATTTGCTAGAACAAACATAAAAATGTTGTACGGTACAGCTGATATCAATTTCGAGATTTTAAAGATGATAAAAGTGGTTTTTATTGATTAGTAGAATAAACCCCTCTGACACTCGGGTAATGAAAGATAACTTACGTGAGAATAATATGCATAAGTTCTCCGACCAGGCCGTCTTCATCAACGGGATACTGCGCTGCCTCGCAAATAGCTCTTAGCATGCAATCGCGCCCGTTAAAACCTTTACTGAAACAAAAAATTATATTGCAGTCAAAAATAACAATTTAACACATTTTTGGCATGGTAAAAGGAAAAATAGTGGAACTGATGATCAACCTACAATAATGCAGAGGTGTGAAATGAAGTAAATTTATCTTCCGTTTTCATCATAACTTTGTTACGGCTAAAGTAATTAACAACCGTCAGTCATTGGACTGTAAAGATTCTTCAAATAAACGCCAAATTGAGGACAAACATGTTTATAATATTCCAGGATTAATACAGCGGTTTTCGGATAACAAACAGTCACCACAGAATAGGTTAACGGATTGTTATAATGTTGCAGGTTCCTAATTTTATTAGTAAAAAAACTGTATAAACACTTTGGAAAATTCCTATACAATTAAGAGAAAATAAAAATTTGATATTCAACTTTTCTTTAAATTCTATTTTTAAAGTAACTCTTTAAACCAATATAGAACTGGAGAAAGCAAAAACAACTTTAACTCAGAAATTCTCCTAATGCTCACCTATTCATCATCTCTTCAATAGCCTTGTACAAGACCAGTCTCTCGTCTCTTCGGCTCTCCCACTCCGTATCTCTTTGCTCTCTAGATATGGTATTGTACACGTAGTACTGGGAGAGCTGGGTGATGTTTTGAAACTGCACGTACTGGTATAGAATACTGCACAGGAGGACAAAGTTGACGTTGTCCGGATTATGAATGGGAGTCGTGAAGCCGAGGATCAACTAGAAAAAGGTAATGCTGAGTTGTAAAATGTTACAAAAGACTCAACGCCTCAAGATCATATTGATGAATTTAAAGAGGCTAATGATGATACATTCGTGTTTTAATCTCTTTAAATTCTTTCCTATCCGCTCTCGATTTAACTTTTTTAAAACGTTATGCTTTTAAAGGAGATTTTTTTCTTTTCGCCAGCACTTGGCTAGTGTTCACGTATCTGTACTAAATCCAACGTCAATTTAGCCTTGTCGGGTAAATAGATCCATATAATTATATCATTACCCGATAAACTCCCCCATAAGGATAAACGAGCGGTAATGCGTTTATTTGACGCTTACTGCGCGCATCTAACATTTTAATCTCCATTTGCGCGTCATCCTGACTGCCAGTCATTACCAAACCGCTTGCCACGACGTTGTCATTATGGCTCTCTGATGTCCGGGGTGCAGAGATTGGTTTCCTTTTATTGATAACATTATCATTATTCGTCGTCATTATAGAGTCACCATGAATGTCCTTTTCTGCAAAATCTGTTGTAATTTTTACATGACTACTGTCAGTTGGTGTCGGCATGGTGTCGATCGACATGTTTTTGTCATATTGAAAGTCATTTCTGGCGGCAGCTGAGGCGATTACGAAAAATAGTTCTAGACATATTAAATGGTACCTGAAATTCAGATTACAATTAGATAAAATATACTTTGTTCTATAGAAAGTCTGATTTTGACGATCTTTTGAGCCCTGATTATTTCAATATGACTGACTCTTAATATAATGAGCATCCCTAATGATAAGATATTGTACATAGGGGAAAACATAATAAATTAATTTGATTCGAATCGGTAACAACCGTAAAGATGGATTTGAATATCATGTCTCATTGACAATGGTCATACTATGCGCAGAAACATTTTTCCTAAATACTGATAGATTCAATTGGATGGCTTTTTCAAAGACGTGAGGATATATACAGTCGATGACTTAAGAGCAAATACCAAACAACAGTGACGCTTTCGGTTGTCACGGATTTTTCAATAGTCGGCACATCAGTGATTATACGCGTACTCTCCTCAGTTACGTTACGGGCACCTTTGCAACACACCTGTAAAGGTTCACCTGCTATCGTTTGTACAAAAAACTTCGGCCTTTGCAGCCCACTTCACAGTAGATAAGTGAAGGGACCGCTCGGCCGCTGCAGTGCCTGGGACATTATTTTTTAGATGCAGTAGGCTTGCCCAGCACCTATACCATCCTAACAGCTTGATCGGCCTAGCCCACAGGAAAGACCAGTCAATACGTGCGGAGCCAACCAAGACGCGATGTTTTCCTTCACAGTTAGCATGTGGTATTGCCACTACAAATTCCCAGATGTAAGTAACTTTGGAAATAAACAAAGTCATAGGTGCATGCCCGCACTGAGAATCGAGCCTGGGTATCCCGGTTCCGAGTGCATTGTTCTACCTACCGCTCCTGTATCGACTGTTCAACATTCTACCGAAATCGTGTTCACTAATTACCGTACACGGCTCATTACTCCAATTACAAACTCCATCAAACTAGACTCCAAAGTATGCGGAGTTCACATGTCATTGAACACTGTGCTGTGTGCGAGTAGTAGATTGAGTTCGTGTATGGCGAAGTTTTCGAATTACTTCCAAATTGGCGTGGGCTTAGGAAATAACTTGCTATGTTTCGTGTTTGCCTAAATATGCCAAGACTTGCCGGGGATGAATTCAATTTGTAAGCTCGATTGACAAACGGGGAAATTCCAGTGGGTAGCGAATACTTTTTAATTTTACGGTATTATTTATAAAAAACACGATTCCTTTAAACTTTGATTAAAATAGTCGTAACCACAGATTAAATAAACAGCCTCTTAGAAGTGTTCTAGAGGAATTGAGTTTTTATAACTAAGGCCGCTAACGTTTGTCAAATAAAATAGAAATACGATTACTCGATTACTAGCCGTCTTTCATCTTAAACTCTCTTAATTCATAATATCGATTAATATTTATGCGTTAAATGTGTTTAGTATTGACAAAACTCTTACTTTACTTCTTTATGCATTCAAAACTAGTGATAGACGCATTTAGTTAATAATATTGCTAACTAGCTTTTGCCAGCGATTTTGTCCGCATGGAATCAGTAAATTCAGACTAAAAGTATCCCATGTTCTTCCCCGGGACTCAAACTATCTCCATACCAAATTTCATCTAAACACAAACATCCAAACATCTTCACAAACTTTCACATTTATAATATTAGTAGGATAAACATCTCCAATTCAAAGTTTCCTTCATTCAAAACGTATTATATTACTGGTCCAGAAATAAGAATATATGTACTAAAGTTGCTGACAAATAAATACAAGTATGACTAATCGCTCGTAGCCCCGGCTGCCTGAGTGATCTTAAACGATCACGAAGGTTTAGCAACACAGGGCGCGTTCAGTGCATAGATGGGTCGCCGTCTATGCCTAACGCTAGTGGCATTTTTCCGAGCGGTTCCGTGCTTCGCAAGGCACGTTAAGCTGTTAGTGCTGGCTGCCGTCGATAGATGGCAGTCGTTAAGCCAAGTCAGAGGCCTTAGGGCGGCTTGACAACTTCTGACAGTAGACGAGCCACTAGTCTACAAGCCTCCACCAATCCGGACTTGGCCCCCGTGGTGGAGTATGGCCTATACCTTCCTCAGGGAAGAGACCCATGCCCCTCGGTGGGGACAGAATGTGTTGATGATGATGACTAATTACATAATTTAATTTACGAAACACAATCTAATTAAATCATTGCAGATCAAAATATCGGATTGCAAAGATTAAAAGGATTTTAATGTAGGTAATTATTTTACACATTGCGGTGGTGAGCTCTCATCACGACAAACTTCATCAATCACAGTGAAAACAAAGTGAAATAAATGCGTCAGAAGTACAGTTCAGTTCTACGCATTTGTAAAAATCAATCTTAATACTTTTTGGATGAGGCCCACTTTTCTAAGCACTGGTTTCAACCGTTGGGGACAATGATAGACGTTTTTATGCCGCGATAGGGTAGTGTCAACTTGCTTTACTTAGTTCTAGTTAGACCTGAGATTTTCACACTTAGCCAACAGTTGGGCCACTCTTCGTAGCAAGCGCTAAGCTAGGTAAATACCTCAGACTTTAGGGTTTCCTCACGATGTTTCTCTTCAATGTTACCGAGTGGTATGGCTACTACAACTTCACAAATGCACGTACCTTAGAAAACAAAGTCATTGGTGCATGCTGGGATTCGAACCCACAACCTTACGAATGTGAAGTCAGCGTTCTATCACTGCGCTACCACCGCAAGAGATGTGAATTAATGTTAATAAATTGCTTTACGTATGAAAATAAAGCAAAATCGACAGGACGATAAAGTTTCTAATTAAAAGTTGGGAATTATTAGAGATTACTCTCAACAACGCCTTAAGAATTTACATTTATATATAGAAAATAATAGCAGTGTTTTATCATAATCATTGTGGTTCTTCTGTAAAAAAGGAATAATTTTGGATCTGACCGCATAACTCGATATTGCAACAATCTACAAACAAAAACTACCCATTTGCATTACCGATGCAGTGAAATATTATTGTGCGAGCCTGCACCAAGAGTCGGTTAATTTCCGCAATCAACGCAGAAGTAGGTAAATCAGCTCAATATTTAATAACGTATGTAAATCGGATGCAATAACGTTAATGAGTCGTGTTTTAAATTATAAATAAAATATGACTATTCTTTTTTTTTTTGTTGCACTAACCCGTGCTGAGGACAGTTTTTAAAAACCTATTTAGAGGCTAAAAATTTCACCCATCCCGGGACTTGAACCCGCGACCTCTGGCTAACCGTGCCAGCGCTCTCCCAACTGAGCTAATGGGCAAGTGCAAGCATCAATGAAATTTCGAGCCTCTTTACAAACTTCTCTGTATTACGTACAGGCACCGACACCGGGTGGAATTTGTAGCCTCTAAATAGGTTTTCAAAAATATGACTCGTTAACGTTATTTTAGGCATGCGTTCTTGCCACGATGCCAAGTCTAAAGTTCATCATCATCATAATCAGCCAGTGTCAGTCCACTGCTGGACGTAGGCCTCTCCCAAGACACGCCACTGAGCCCGATCTAAGGCTCTTCTTTCCCAGTCACTGCCCACCGCTTTGCGAATGTCGTCGCTCCACCTGGTCACAGGGCGTCCTACGCTACGTTTGCCGATTCGCGGTCTCCACTCTAGAACCAGTCTTCCCCAACGGTTATCGGTCCTGCGGCAGATATGACCAGACCTAAAGTCTAAAGTTAACCAGAAGCAATAGTCCGTTTTTACCCAACCGCGGCGGGGGGCGCTGAGCGTTGTACAACTTAGTCACTCAGATACGCGTTCTCATCTCCCGTGACTAAGTAACTGTACCCAGTTACCTCAGTTAGCCGCAGTCAAATGGGTATTAGATGCTCTACTGGGCATAGACCTTCTCTCAGAGAGAGATAATGGGCTTAATCACCAATCGGATTGGTGGTTTGAAGCCTTGAGCTAGGTATATGAACACAGATAACGCACATGATTAAGTCCATACTCTCTTTCTGAGAGAAGGCCTGTGCCCTGCAGTGGGGCATACAACAGGCTGCTTATATTATCTTCGATCTGTGAAAAATTACAGGTAATCATCGGTTGTTCGTTGCAATTCTGCATTACATACATATTGTACTTAACTGCCTTTTTTCCGAGCCCTCCTGACTGAGCCTAAGTTGTACACTTGTTAGCAAAGAATAACAATGGCAGCTGTAATGTTTTAATCCTACTAACTTCACTTACGCACACACACGCTCGCACTATTACTACGGACTTATCCCGAATCGAGAAGAAAAATTAGCCTAAACACATAACCGGAAAACTAGAGACCAGTTCCACGCTCCGTTAAAGAATGGGGCCAACCCGGATGCAAGTGACGTGGTGCGTTGCGAGCTTCACCCTTAACATGGTAGGGTCATGTGACTGCGACGGACAAGGCACTAATTTGTTTATCCAACATTAAGAGAGTGGCCATGCGCGGAGCGTCAAGCGTTGACGGGTTTTGATAAGGTGTGAATGGCTTCCATGCAACGTATGAGTAAGGTTTGTGTCGCTTTAGTAGGCAGGTTGTTGCTTCAGTATCGATAATTGCACCACTGCCAACAGAGACAAGTTTTCGAAGTTTTTTTTTAATTCTTAATTTTTTTTTCTTAGACACATTTTTAGAGAATATTTTTTGTCCATTTTTTCTCCAAAATTACGTAGATTTTGAAAAGGATGCCTAGTTTAACTTCTAAAGCTCTTTAAGTCGCAGTTTCTGTATCACTTTCAATAAAAACATTTTGATTTTATTTACCGCGTCAAGTGTCAAAATAAATTGAATAATAAAATTGAGAATTTCAAAATACTAAAGCTTAATAATATCGATATTGAAGAAACGGTTTTCAAGGTTTGGTATGTCAATAATAAACCTTTAATTTTAGGATTGTACGACAGATTATCTTGTCCAAAGTCACCTGAAGCAATTTTTCGATGGCAATAGTTAGACTTTTTTTTTGCTGTTACTAAGATACAACGATAACGTGAACGTTAACTGCACGTAATGTTATCGATTAGATTAATACTCTTTATTGCACACCATACATTATAAAAATATATAGAAAATATTAAATATCTAAGTTAACTTTAGGTGATTCTGGTCAAGGGAAAAACCTTCACGGGCTGGTTCCTCGATATCACAACGAGACCCTAAATTGTGTTGTACGAGTATACGTGTATACTTAGTGACTCGTGCGGAGCCGATTCAGTTAGTTCAGTCGGCTACAATGAAAATCCTTCTTTAGCACACCGAGATCTGTGAAACCCCGATAAGCACGTTAAATGTGAGTTATATGCTGTTTTTATATACTGTCACAAAAATCCGATAAAACTTGCCACCAGTTTCTCGTCACATGCACCTCTGTCTTTAATAAAAATATAAAAAATATAACTTGTCCTGGTCCCAAACTAGGATACCCTGTGATATGATAACCAGACAAGTACATTACAAACGTGGTAATACACTCACCCAGACTGAGGCAATTTGTAAAAATGTGCGGCAGCCTACAGTGGGAATCGAAGCCGCAATCTCCGGCATGGTAATCAGACTTGATACCGCTAAGACCAACGAAGCAGTGAAATGAGGCTTAAGTAGCATTTAACTAAAATTCTTCATACAAAATTCGATTTAAATTGCTCTTTAAGTGACAAGTCGGCAAGTCGGCTAAGGCGTGGACCACACAGAAAGAACATGGGGCAAGGCCGCAGAAAAGACGCGACGCGTTGTGAAGGACAGACCACAGAGCGACCACAGAGAAAGGACAGTGGTCTATGACTCTATGCAAAGCGTCGCGTCTTTTCCGCGCCCTCGCCCCACCTCCGTTCTGTGTGCCGTACACCTAAGCCCACGCCTAAGGTCTGTTAATATATTGTTAGCAGCTATAACTTTTTTTGTATGAATAGCGACATACTGTGACATTAACAGATTGTTAGTTTTTAATTAATTATACTTTATTGCACACAAGACTTTTAACAGGACATTACATAAGAAATTAGTGTTCGAGGAACAGGAGGTTAAGGAGTAATTAAGAAATCTTTATCTTAATCTTTTTTTAAATAGAAATTGATTAATAATAGCTATCTTAATCTTAGATCTTAATTGTTAATTTACTCATCAATACAAAAAAAAACATTTGTTATTGAGCCAACTCTGAATATCAGCTGTTTCATGTATTCTGCCGACCGCCTCCTTGGTCTAGCGGCGTCACGTCTAGTTACCATGCCAGAGGTTGTAAATTCGATTCCCACTGGGTTCCGCCATACATTTGTAAGAATGCCCTCAGTCTGAGTATATTTCCATGTTTGTGATTACCTTACCTGGTTACCATTGTGCATCCTGGTTTGGGACCAGAACAAGTGATTTTGCTGTGTGAAAGTTATTGTTGTTCTCTAGAAAATATATCAAAACTTAGTATGGAACAGCTTATATAAATATTCGCAATTTCTGAGACAGGCCCATAATAAAAGTGATTTTACGTAGGTATTTTAGTTAGGTATTTTTTTACAGATGCACATTTATCGTTACGGTATTGGCGAGTTCTACCGTCATCATCATCACCATCATCATCAGCCCACGCTTGTTCACTGCTGGACATAGGCCTCTCCTATACCACGCCACTGAGCACAGTCCTCGGCTACTCTCATTCATGAGAGTTCTACCGTACCTTGTTGCAATACCAGCTTTTACCTACTACTGTACAGGTACTTCTCTCTTCCAGGTTCAAGTTATCAAACCATGAAGAAGCCATACCTCTCAGCTGTCCTTCTAGCTCTTTCTATCACGACTACAGTGGAAGCATTCAGTCACGAAGAGACAGCGATGCACAATAATGTTCTCCTGGAGCGAAGTAAAAGACAACTGCTGTGGCCCAACACCACTGTTCTTCAGGTGGGTTAAGGGGATGCAGTGAGCTAACTAGCGCCACCAATGAAAAAAAAATCATATCTTCTTTTACAGATCGTATTTGCAAAAAGTGTCTGTACAATCTCTCAATCATATTAACAGTGATACGAGTATTTAGGACTCACGACAAAGAACCTCACTCACGACAGGATCACGAACCTGGGACTAGATAGCATTATTTTGGCATTAATTTTATCTAGTCCTAGGTTTCTTGCCTTGGGTTTACGGCCATGGTTCCTAAAAATCACTGTTATTATGATTGAGAGAGGTTGTATAGACGCTTTTTGTAAATACGATCTGAAAAAGAAGATATGATTATTTTTTTCATTGGGGGTGCTAGTTAAGCGTAGGGCACGTAGGAAGGACGTAAGACGAGGGTGCGGAAAATACTCAGCGTCCTTTTAATTCACTATCATATCATCATCATCATCATTCAGCCACAAGAAGTACACTGCTGGACATAGGCCTCCTCCATGGATTTGCAAAAGGACCGGTTGGAAGCGGCCTGCGTCCAGCGCCTTCCTGCCACTTGGATGAGGTCATCTGTCCATCTTGTGGCTGGTAATATGTACTAAAGCGATGGGACATAGCCCACACAAAATTAAAAAAAGTTTTCAGTATAATCAATATTGATTGTATTATGTAGAACTTCACGAAAAACCAAAAGTCGATTAGGTAATATTTTTCCGATAGAAACCAATTCCAAAGTAGGGCTTTTTGTTTCACTTTTTCACGTCCTACTCCTTACTACTTTAACCAACAGTCTCAATATTTTCTTTAAACGACGTAGATATTAAATATATATCTGTCTTCAAGACACAATTAATCAATTTCACTATTAAACAGTAGTTTGCAAATTGTGACTTTTCGTAATTACGGTCGTGTCGCTAGCGATTATGAAAATAAGTTATTTTTTTTTACTATTTGACTTCTACTGGCCTTCGGCTGCTTAAGACAAGATAATCTGTGAAACAATACTAAAATTGCCTGCTTAAATTCATGGAACACTGTGAAGCAAAAAGTAAAATTTAAATTAAATTTAATATTACACTTATCTACCCCCAGTATTGCACAGACTTGATACAATTTTTGGAGATCCTTGGTTGAAGCCTAATGAGTCCGTGGGTTCGGTAGCGATTCAAATGTTTAAGAAACTCTGTTACCGAAATATTGGTACCTAGAGAACTACCTTCAGACAAAATAAATCTAGAGTTCCACACTCTAGATTATTAGACTCAGATTATAAGACTCTAAACAAAGATCAGATGGAGCCTTCGCATCTACGCAATGATATTATTTATGCAGCGTCCAGTGGCAACTTCACTCCCACTAGGTGGGTCAAGGGACCACTGTAGTGCCTGGAGCATGGTCTTTTAGATGGAGTAGGCTTGCCCAGCCCCTATACCATCCTGACAGCTTAGTCAGCCTAGCCCACAGGAAAGACAAGTCAATACGTGCGGAGCCAACCAAGTCACGGGTTTCCTCACGATGTTTTCTTTCACGGTTAGCGTGTGGTATTGCTACTACAAATTCGCAGATGTACGTAACTTTGAAAATAAACAAAGCCATAGGTACCTGCCCGCACTGAGAATCGAACCTGGGTCTGCAACAAAGGGGACTGACAACATTATTCAACCCATTTTAGTTCAATTTAAAGGAATCTAACCACCGCGTAAGAACATACAGAAGGACGAATACCTAGATAGCTATTTTTATTCTCAAATAGGTATTTAAACTTTCTTACTAAATTTTAATTTCATTTCATTTCTTTATTCAGTAATCACATGCATTGTGTATGAAATTATCTCGTAGCTAAAATCCGCACTTATAGTGAATAATTGTATCAAAATATCAAAAACGATAATAACAAGCTCATAGTATTTAATAATGGCAAACATTAAAAAAATTAAATGCAAAAAAAACAAACAAGTCAACTTTTAACTACTAAGCGTATTTTTAGTAGCAATAATTTTCGCTAACCGTGAAGGAAAATGTTATGAGTAAGCCCGGACTTGCATCACTCAACATAAATACAGAATATACAGCGAGATAAAGAGATAAACATAATCATAAGCAACAGATAAAAGGTAACACAAACATCGGACATAACAAAAATCAATATACCTGGATGGAAATTTTCCAGATATGTTTTTTTTAATGTGTGTCGTATTTAGCATGAGCTGGTTTTTTATACTCCAAAGTTCTACAGCCGGCTACAACTGCCGGATATTAGGAGCAACATTGTAGTGTCCATTACATGTACCACATTTCTCGGGTAACCAACACTTCGCAAGCGCCAATTCTCTATAATACCATCTCTCGCGCAACCGATGTCAATTGCAAACTAGCCACCGAATGTTTTGTTACGTCTCTGCTACTACAGTATTCTCCGGATTAATCTAATAATTGAGTAATTCGACCGAATGATTCAATACAATGGAGTTGGGAGGCTTATATTCCGGTACGATGATTCCATTCAGACGTTGGTACTTGACAAATGAAACCTAATCATTTTACGAGTGTTCTTTGAAATCGAGATAGTTAATGTCCTTTTGTTGAGGAATCGGACTAGATTCTGAGAGTTTGAATAGTTAATTGACACGCCTAACCTTCTGTTGCCCCTAGTTTCTCGTTTAATTACCATCTGTTAATCTACTGTTGACAGTTGTCAGTTGGGCAAACTGCATGCAAAAAAAATTGACATTTGTTAACAGTAAATAAATAAATAAAATACTTATTTACAGATTGTTAGGTCCATATTACAGTAGACTACCTATAGATATAGAATCCTATTAAAAGTGTATTACGGGTTTTACTGGACATATCTGGAACTGACTAAGTAAACACCAAATATCACTAGAGACCTAAATTTTATAATTGTGAAGTTTTTAGGATTCCGTACCTCAAAAGGAAAAAATGGAACCCTTATAGGATCATTTTGTTCTCCGTCCATCCGTCCGCCCGTCTGGTGTAGGTAAAAAAAAGATACTGCAGTTTATGCCACAAAAAAACGTATATTTCGACACTCAGGGGAATCAAAATTTACAGGGTACTTTCCTTCGACCTAGAACTATGAAATTTGAAAAGCTCGGAAAAACTGCGAACCTACAAACCTACAAATATGTACGAAACCCACAGTTACCCATAACCTCGAGAGAGTACGAGTCTATGAAATGAAAAAATCGTACGGCGATTGTGCAAGGTTCAATACGACTTCATACATTCTATATTTGTGGGCGTTTGGCCGCACAAGTGCATTTGAGTCTTAACAACGTACACTATAGCTTCTATATAAGCTTGTATAATCCAATATGGCAGATACAACCTACCGCAGCACTTCCAATTGAAACGCACTCACCGTCGTTTTATTTATAACACTTCAACTATTCATATACCTATGAATTTGTTTTGTAAGTTACGTATGTTAGTGAATTTGTAGAAGCAACACCAACTCGTTTTGAAGGAAAACATCATGAGGAAACCCGAGGTGATCACAATGCCTGAGGTGTTCACATAAATCAGCGCTTGAAAGTGTCAATCTGCGATGATCATCCGTGGTGGTTAAGCCTGTGCCCAACTTTGGGACCTTATTATTTGGAAAAAAGTGACCACTTTCAGACCACTACAGCTGCATTTGGTAAACTATTCTCAAAGTAATATTCCTCCAATTTCCAGTTCAACGTGGGCGTAGCCACTCCGACTCCGTTAAAGACTATCATGGTGAACTGGGCCTTCCAAGCCAACTTCCAGCTTCCCTGGAACCGCTCCCAGGTCCCAGTGGATATCCTTCATGCCAACTCTGGCTACGAAGGCGACTCCAGGAGTGAGCGGGATGCAGAATACGGAGCGAACGGGATACAAGATGAAGAGCAAAGAAAAGCTTCAAGCTACATCGAGTCCTCCATGACTGGAGAGAGAGAAATTACTACATTGAGAGGTCGATCCAAAACGACATATGAATCCCCAAGGAACGAAAGAGACGCAGATATGTCATATAAAGAGACAGAAACAGGAGAGCAATATCATGAAAGTGATACGGGGCTGTATCAGTTTTATAAATACGCTGCTGAAATGTTGAATGGGTAAGTTACCTTATTTGGTAGATACTAGGTGGAACTCTGAGAGTCTGAAAGTAATTAGAGCTACTTTTCATCTGGCATACTATCTTGCTTGCACAATCTAATATTTTTAATTATTGTAAAAAAATGTATACTTTTGATAAATTTCATCTGAGGATAGATAATAAAACTACGCACATTTTAAAAAGATTTTGATTTTCCTATACTTGTATTTATAATTCTTTTAATTATTAATTACAGTATAAAATTTTCTCAAACAAAATCTAGATACCGGATAGAAATCAGAAATTTATTTCAACGTAATAAATTTACATTCTGTTTGTTGAATGTCAGTTTACAATGTTATCGCTGTCTTCGGGTCGAGTTGTAATGGAGAGAGAGATAGCAAGAAAAAACTCCTATCTGACCAAATTTTCTCATACCATACAGGATAAAATCGGCCAAGTGCGACTCACGCACAAAGGGTTCCGTACCATTTTCTATACAACATTAGACACAAAGATCGAGAAAAAACGGCAAAAAATCACGTTTGTTGTATGGGAGCCCCCCTTAAATAATTATTTTATTCTGTTTTCAGTATTTGTTATTATAGCGGCACAGAAATACATCATCTGTAAAAATGTCAACTGCCTAGCTATCACGGTTCATGAGGTACAGCCTGATGATAGTCAGTCAGACAGACAGACAGACAGATAGACGGACAGTGAAGCATTTGTAATAGGGTCCCATTTGGCACCCTTCGGGTACGGAACCCTAAAAAGACGACTTCAATGTCCGTAATTTTATTATCTATCAAACCCTCCAAAGTGTATTTATTTTATTACTATAAATAAAAGTGTCAGAATGAACGAGCGTGACAGCATAGCAGGTGTAACAGCGACCCTAAGATTTATTACCACGAAAAAAAAAATACTACGTTTGACGTATGTCAAAAATACTACAAAAATACTACGTGTGACGTATGTCGTATGGCGAAAATGACGCCCACTGCAGGACATAGGCCTCCCTCATGCTTTTCTATGCTTTTTATATGGCCAAAATGTTTTCATATAATAGGGGATATATTAAAACATTTTTTGTGCAAGTTCTCCATTCGCGACGGGCACGTAAAGTGATTAAGCCCATAGTCTACTTCTGAGAAGCCCTATGCCATACAATGGGGCGTAATGGGCCAGCTTATTTAGGCTTAGTTAAGGAAGAATCGTAACTGCCATTTTATTGTTTTCCACAGAGCAATTGTTTACTTTGACAGGCAATTATGCCGCTAATTGCATTTGTCAATTTCAATTCTCCATTTCGCCACCGGAAAACTGTTGTCATTGTTCAACAAGGCGTAGAAAGTCCGATCTATATTTATTTGAGCTTCTTTTGCCTGACTTTGGTCTACTCCAAAGAATGGTTTGTGTTTCCGGTTCATATTATTTGTGTATCATGTAAGTATGCCCATTTCTGTGTTCCCTCAAAAACTTCACACCCAACCGTTGGATTTTGATAGTGAATTATGTCTTAGTCGATTTGTCATAGCTTACTGCTTTAACTGAGTTACTACCCAACTTGCTACCTATCAACCCTAATCAGAAACGTAAAATCTCTCTGTAACAAATAACAAAACATTTCGGAGCTCACAAAATTTAAAACAGTATTATATACAATTCTCGTAGACAAATGGTAGATTGATCTCAGGTTAACTTTGCACAATAACTCAGGTTATTGTTATCACTATGCAACGATTTATGTACATATTTTTTTTACCTACCTACTAATTTAGCTAACAAGTAGGCTTTTCTTTTTAAACAAAAATAATATTTGCGCAGCCTTACGGGTAGAGCATGAGATATAAAGTACCCTAAACCGGCGTGCGTGCATGCAACGACTAATGAATGTTGAGGAAGCGAAAGTGATCTGTCAGGATCGTAGCAAGTGGCAGTCCCTGGTCTCTGCCTACCCCTCTGAGATACAGGCGTGATTTTATGTATGTATGTATATTTCATGCTTGTGCCATAATTTTAAGTTACCACCTAAATAATTTGTAAGCGCTCCTACCTCTGAGATCACCTTTAAATCATTGCGAGATTAAAAGCGCTCTCGAGAGCGATCTCAGAGGTGAGATCACATTAGCTATACGTACCCTAGTATCGCCTTTAGCAACACTAAATGGTGAATTAAAACCAAAATCAAAATGCCCGTATGATTTTGTAACTAAGCTATCTGTATTTAATTTATCAGCAATGTTGTCGTTCCGAACTGTTATTCGCTTGTGTTTACTTTTCCGTATAAATTATTTTCGTTCCTCGGTCGTTCACATTGATTCCAATCAGTTTTTGAATTATAATTGGCTTGCCCGTTTCAGTGTCAGACCTTCATTTTTTACCTCTCTTCGTCTCGTACCTCGTAGTTCATCAGACCAATAACATATTAATAATTATATTTGTTTGTGAAAATAATTTTACACTGGATCAAATATTACAAATGTTTAGTCAAAAACTGTCAATTATGCAGGAGAAAGAACTGAATTGAACAATCAATTAGTAAATCAAACCGCCCTGGGACATATTCGTCCCAAAGGTTGAATAAACCACTAGTGAATTGAAAAGTGCGAAAAAATAAAAATATGCTTGTTACAGTTTTCCTTTTTGATTAACTACTTCTGGCATTTATCTCGCTTGCATTCATTTTAAAAACATGAGTATTCATTGATAAGGCTTCACTTGACAATAAAATTACGAACGCTCAACATTTTCTAGTTAGTTCATACATTTTCTAGCCTATATTATTGAACAATAACAATAATAACTTCCACACAATACCATCACTTGTCCTGGTCCCAAACTAGGATACCCTGTGCTGTGGTAACCAGGCAAGGACATCATAAACATGAAAATACACCCAGACTGAGGCCATTTGTACAATTAATGTACGGCGGTCTCTAGTGGGAATCGAACCCATGACCTGTGTTTTGGTAGCTAAGCGCCTTAACGGCTAGACCAGTGAGGTCTAGCCGTTAAGGCTTTATTGTCAAAAATATATTCTTTTGTCAACCACATTTGACAAAACAATATTTTTTTGACAATAATTAGAAATATTAAAATGTGCGAGCGAGTAGGATAGAATAGGAAGAAAGGCTATTCGTCTGAATGTCAAACATAATATCAGCCTCAAGAACCTATATTTTTAGGGCAAAAAATAAAAAAATCTAAATTAAAAAATGTCGGTCAATGTAACACAGGAACTGTGACTTATTGCACGTTACAAGTAAAACTAGGTGTCCGTTTTAAAATGTAGATCATTTGGAGAAAAAACGGACAAAAACACTCCAAACATAGCCTTTTCAAATATGTTCCTTCATTAACAAAGTTTACATATTTTAATCTTTTAAAACCTAGTACTAATACATTGAACTGGCTTTAATTCCAGACATCTTTGTCATCTAAATAATCCTTAATACTATAGTAGCCCTTTTGTCGCAAAGTGTGCTTCATTATACAAAAAGTTAGTAGAAGGTAAAGTTACATAGATAGATAGAATATTCTTTATTGTATGTACACCAGAAATTAATTAGGAAGTTAATTACAGGTCCTGATTGTTTTAATCTTTCAGCTTCGGGTATAACGGTACAGACTGCGTACTTCGCGCCCTTTGTCAGATCGGAGCTGAACCTCTACACACTGATGATGAAGAGGATCTACTGCATGAACTTGCAAGTTTCGTACTCAAGTGAGTTAAAATCTGAAAGAATTTATCTTACTACATTTATAAAATGCAAAAGTTTGGACGGGTGGATCTTTGTTTGTTACGCAATCACGCCAGAACAGCTAGACGGATCTGTATGAAATTCGGCACAAAGACATGTTATAGTGTGGAATAGCACATCATCATCATCATTGGCCTGTACATCTATTGCAGATGATTTCTGCAGCGTGCCTGTGGTAGCCTAGTGGGTAGAACATTGGACTCTGAAGCGAGAGACCTAGATTCGATTCCCAGTGCGGGCATGTACCTATGACTTTGTTTTCTAAGTTATTTACAACCTGAGTGTCTGAGGTGTTCACATACCTCAGCGTTTGAAATCGCCAATCCGCGGTGGGCACGCGTGGTGATTAAGCCCTTGAGAGAAGGCCTGTGCCCTACAGTGGGACGTATATAGGCTGATTATGTTATGTATGCAGCGTGCTTTGAACATTTACGCTCCTGACTAAAAAGTCCTATTCGAGAGAAGACTCCTTGTCCACATACTCGGCATGTGTAGGCGGCAGGCCCCTGCAGGTCGGAGTTTAAGGCCTATGCATGTCTCTTCGCAAGTTTATCAGTTTTAACCAGGCTTGATCGAGTGCAGTGCGTCCCTCAGTGATAAGACGCCTCCACATGTCGCGATCTTCCGCTAGCTCCACCCACCGATCGCATGGGATGCCAAAAGTGAGCATGTCACGTTTAGCGCAATCCTTAAAACGCAAGTGGGGTCTTCCAATTTGCTTTTTTTGCGTCTTTTATCTCGCCGAGAAGGACTTGGAGAGCACGTAGGTTACTTTTTTTCCCACGACACAGGGTATCCTAGTGTGGGGCCAGAAGCAATGTATGTGCCTGTATGTAAATGTTTATGTTTATGTTTGTTTATGTTTATGTTTATGTTTATGTTTAATACCTATCAAAATTTCCAAGCGAACGAAATGGCGGGCAACAGCTAGTAAGTGTGGGTTTACGGTGACGCTTACCGTCCGCGCGGGTGATGGTAAACGCGGCATAAGTCATATTGCCATCAGCGCGGTCCCAGCGTTTTACTATATAACGATAAGATAAGGATATTCTTTATTGTACCAGGAAAAACACAAACATAAAATATTCGATCATAAAATATCCGATGAAATAACGCGACGCTTACCAACCGCGCTGGCGAAAGCGGCACTGTAAAACCACACTAATAAGCAACACGCATTCACCAGTCAATTTCCAAATAAATTTCAAAATCATTCTCTGTTGAACTTTTTTTCATTGCTTTAACAAGTTGTGTTACACCAGTCTGTACGCGGTATGAATGGAGGAAGCGGTGGTAGCGCAGTCGATGGAACGCTGTTCAAGGGGTCGTGGGTACGAATTCAAAGTTGTAAATTTGAAACCTAATGATGTTCAATTCTACTTATCATACTGAAAAACTATTGTTGTAAAAGTTTTCTTATTTCGCGAAGAAACAAAAACATTTTCACTTACGTGCATCGAAAACTTTGTACTGAATACAAAGAACATTTTTTTTAAGAATTACTCAAACTTCTAGAAGTAACTTTGTTTAGTAGGAAAAGTAGAATTACGTTTCCATCGACTCACAATTTACAAATCAACACCATTATATACTATTATATTTTTTCTCTCATTTTCAGTCCTAACAACGACCTAGAAGACTCCCCGCTCCCTGAGGATCACGAGGCGCACGCGTTCGTGGAAGCTTACAACCGAGGTCAAAGGCAGTACGACTGTCACACGATCCACCAATGTCCAATGTCACTGGTCGACATGTTCACGGTAGTGCAAGGAAGTCAAGACTGAAAAATATAAAGTAAAGTGAAAGTTTATGTTCAACCACAATAAAAAAGACTTGGTAGTCTATATGACAACAACATTAATTATAATACGGTATTTGACACGATCAACAATAAATTATTTCATATGCTCGATTAAAACAAAAATGACGAAATATCTCGGAAAATGTATCTCTTTTAGTCAAAAAGAGTGCTCTGAAATGTGACGTCATAAGCTAGTATTTTCATACAAAATTCCGTTATAAAAGTAACTCATTTGATATTTTGTCAAATACCCAATTAATTTGGTACAGATCTTAATTCAGCTGATTATCGAATTAGGTGGAAAAATGGTATATGATATATATATTACAGTGTGTGTGGAATAATAAATAGGGCATCCAATGTGTTGTTTTTGATAATTATATCTAACCCGTAATAAAGCCCCAGACTACATAGCGTAAACTACATGGAGCGTTCGGCGCGCTGTCCGGGAGCCTTGCAAGCGTTCCTCACGTTTGCAAGCTGGCGGATTTCTTTCACTACTGCATCACAGAAGTGTCAAATTTAAATGGCACATTTACAAACAATTATTCAGTTCCTTTCTTTAATTAACCATGCTATATGCATGCCGAAATAATCTAACCTTTAAGTACCTTCTGTTTAAGTTATTGTTGAGGAAACACGCTTCCATCTTCTGTCTTTGGTTATCTTTATGGGCAATGGGGTTCTGTTCGCTACATAAAGAAATATATTTTGAAAGTACTTTCTCTTCACTGCATATCGAAAAATACCCTGTAAGTACCTTCTGTCTGCTACATGCCGAAATATTTCCTTTAAGTTTGTGTTGAGGAGTCACACATTCCCTTCATAGACTCAACCAAAGCACGCCTCAACCTGTCTTTCTTCCCACCTCGGCAACCTGGATTGTATCGTCTAGCCAGCAAGTCAACAAACGTCTCACGTTGCGTTTGAGGTCATCACTCTTCAAGTCGACGCCTTACTTGGCATAGCGATAAAGCGCTGCTACCTCTGCAATCGCTCTAGAGTGTGCTGTCAAATTGTTAATTTTTTTCGAATATATTCTTTTTGTTGCACTTACCCGTGCTGAGGACAATTTTAAAAACCTATTCAGAGGCTAAAAATTCCACTCAATTCAAGTCCCGGCATTGGTGGAATTTTTAGCCTCTAAATAGGTTTTTTTTTCTAATGACGACTTGAAACGAGCACTTAATAACGACCTCGGGGGTTAGAGTGCTTTATTAATACGATCCTTTAATATATCATTAACAAGCTAAGAGCACCTTTAAGTATCTTATATTTACGTCTAACAAACCACCGCACCACAATTGATCAAAACTAACTTTTATTACAACTTAGTAAAGTCTAGAATATTCCAAACTTAGTTAGGCCGTAACTAGGCTAGCTCGTTAGACTCGGGGGCATATTTTGTCGACATCATTAACCATATTACTGACATAAAGAAACTCGTACAAGTTCAAAGAGAGACTTTTCATAGACGCAGCGAAGAATGGAATTTGTTATGGTGCTCGGAGTGAAATGTTCAGTTTAGTTACTAACTTTACTGTGCTGAGGTACGGTATGTATTTAAATAAAACTTGCTTTAATGAAACTTCAACTTTGGAACAGTCAGCTCTTTCGATATTTAAGTATTCACAAGGAAATTTGCATCGGTTTGGACTTACGGAGAGAATACGTTAACCACATTTTTACTGCAATGTCGCTCGAGACTTACTTAATTGAACTGAGTACGCACGTACAGTAGACAGTTTTAATGTAGACATACATGCATACATACATAAACTCACGCCTATATCCCACAGGGGTAGGCAGAGAACAGGGACTGCCATTTGCCACGATCCTGACAGATCACTTTCGCTTCCTCAACATTCATTAGTCGTTGCACGCACGCCGGTTTCGGGTACTTTTTGTCTTGCCCTTTGCTAATAAATCCCCTATTCGGTCGAAGTATATCCACCTGGTACGTTCCTTACCTGCCCTTCCGCCCACATTCGCTCGGAATATTTGTTTTGTCAATCTTTCGTCCTTCATCCTCTCCACATGTCCAAACCAACGCAACATTCATTTCTCAATTCTAGTCACTACATCCTCTTTCATTCTCATTCTCTAATCAAAGTATTGCGTATCCTGTCATTCAAAGTTACATCAGACATACTTCTCAAGGACCTCATTTCTATTATCTTTTTTTATGTAGACTAATCAAATTATTATTAACGGCACAATTTTGAGACAGTTCGTTAAGGCGCTTCCCGATGCTAACCAGCGCCACAAATGAAAAAAAAACATTTTATCTTCTTTTATTTATAAAAAACTTTTACCATCATAAACCTCAATAACTATGATAGCTATTTTTAGGACCTACCAACTAAAACCGAGGGCCGATCTAGGACTTGTGGCGCTAGTTGCCACCGGGTAGCGCCTTAACTCCGCCGTTGGTACTCGTAAGATAAGAAATATTTTTGTAATACTTTTTTGTGTACAAATTACGGTCTTCTTCTCTACTAACAGCATAAAAGCATAATAAGTTAGACTATATCGCGTCCCATGTCCCACTGCAAGAAACAGCCCTTCTCTCAGAGAAAGAGAGAGTGTGGGCTTTATGACCATGCGGTCTCATTGCAGATTAAACGATTGAAACGACAAAACATTTTAACTTTGACTTAAGCAAACATAGCAACAACTCGATGAACCACTCATTACTTTTTACTAACAGAAACTAAAACATATATCTCCCACATGTAACTTTCAGAAACGCTCAGAATATCTCAGGAATTTTCGCAGTGGAATACTATAAAAATGCTTCGAAATACTGGAAACTATTCCCAGCAGCTAGAACTCTTGAGTAAAAATGTCAATAGCAGGCTATTTGCAGTGCAATGAAAAGTAATGCGAAGTTTAAACGCAGAAAACTACCGTCGTACGCCGGACAACTAGATAACTTCTAGGTTATTTTCAATAACTAGATATTACAATCCACAGATAATCCTTGCAGAGACCAGGGCGTCCTACTGCTGCGGCTGCGGAATGGGATATTGTATATGGGATTTAAACGGAATTGTTTTAAAAAGTAAATAACACTGCTGCTGCTTGGTTTGGCAGGATCGTGGAAAGTGAACCTTTTAAAAAAGGTTAAATTATTATTATTAAAAAATATATTTTGTTTTTCATGTTAGAAGCGGAAATAAAACAAAGAATACCTTCCAATACAATTTAATAGAGGTTGAATTTTTGCAGCGTGTCCAACTAACCCGATCTCTGCGAAGGTGTCCAGAACTGAGGCCTCTCACTCGGGAAACAGCAGCTCGCACGGGACCTCTCCCACTCTGCCGCGTAGTACTCATTGAGTTATTTCATTTATTATAATTCTTTTTGTTGCACTAACCCGTGCTGAGAACAATTTAAATACCTATTTCATTTATCATTTTTTAATATATTAACCAGCGTTGTGTCTCACACAACATTTATACTGAACAAACCCCTTTTTATCAATATTCAAAGTTTAGAATAAATTATATTATTATAATTTTTAATTCAATGTGATATGATAATTTTCTTTTTGTTTAAATTTTTATTTTATTTTAGTACTTATAGTTCTATGATGACAAAAAAGTTGCTTTACATGAGTAGAAAATTAGGATCGAGTAGAAAAATCGGACCTCCGGTGATCATGAGATTTTCTTCCTAAGATTGACAGGCATTTTATAACTGTGTCAACATTTTTTTTTTATTCTTATAATAGGATAAATGCAACAAGGAAAAAACTCCCATACTATTTAATAGAGTCCAAATTTGTGCAGGGTGTCCAACCCTATCTCTGTGAAGGTGTCCAGAACCGAGGCCTCGCACTCGGGGAACAGGGCCTCGCACGGGACCTCCCCCGCTCTGCCGAGACGCTCTGCCGCGTGGTACTCGTTGTCAGTGTGGTGGGAGAGGAAGTCCTTAGTCGTTGATGGCCTAAGGAGAGAAAGAAGGTATTTTTAAGATGAATCGTAAAATAGCAGCTGGTTCAAGAGAGTCGAGGACAGAAAGAAGTGACGTGCCATGGGGGAGGCCTAGGTACAGCAGCGGACTAGTACAGGTTGATTGATTGATTTTAAAGCGGAACGTTTTAAAAGAATTTCTTGAGTAGTATGATAAGATAAGATAAGAATATTCTTTATTGTACCAGGAAAACATAAACATAAAATATTTACAAAAATACAGTACAATTGGCGGCCTTATTACTTATAGCAATATCGCAATTTAGCAAAAGTATGATTTGCCTTTAGATTTCTATTAATAATTTTACTGTACTCGTGCATTCGCGCAGGATCCGAATAAAATATTTCTCCCTTCCTCCCGTTATCTAAATTTAAACACCCTGTGCTAAGGTTGGCTGGAAAAGATCTCTCTTAGAGATAAGTTCGCCTTTGTAACAATGCTATGTAACTAATTTTCTAATTTATGATTTGCAAGAAAGAATATAGATAGACAAAAGATTCTTAACTGCCGATGCTATCCTTTCAGCAAAATATTATATATACAAACCTCGTGTCCCAGTGTTTGTTATCGAATTTTATGAAAGTATATTTGGTAAGTTTGAGAATATGTCATAGGCTAATTAATATGGCAAAACCACGTTGGCCGGGTCACCTAGTAGCTTTATAAAATCTTAAGTTTGGTTTCTGATTATTGGCAGTATTACTTATAAAACTATGATCCCTGTAAAACACTCCTTAAATACAGTTTAAATAGTCTTGCGTAAAGGGACAGATCCATTTAAACTGCATTTGAGGAGTGTTTTAAAGAATCGTGGTAAAGACTGATAGTTTTTTTTTACCGCAATTCTGTAATTAAAGTTGCGGACCATTACATACCTACTGATAGATATTTTAAGTCAAAACATAAAGTGAAACTCTGTTCCTATAGCCATAAATCTAAATAAATAAATTGACGTCAAAAACATTCCGACAGTCCCAAAAATATATTGTCAGCTTCAGTAAAAGCCTCCTAGCCGACTATAAAATGGCTATTCAAATACATACGTCACACGCCCCTGTCGGTAGATAAACCGTTTGCTCTACAAAATGTGTCAAATTCACAGAAACGAAATGCGTTTTGTTTTACCTAACAGTCCAAAAAAAGGTAATTCAATCTTAGTTCCTAATACTTTTATGACGACACGCTATAACACTAGGTAGCAGTTAATTATATCTGCAGTTATACTCCATTCCACGAAACGAGCTCCCGATAACCACTGCATTTCTTAAGATCGTTTTACATGACGCATTTTTCTCAGTACGTTCATAGCTTCGCAGTGATCGGACGTGGGTGTTGGTGCACGTATTATTAAAAATCTTAAAGATTTCGGATATTGAAAACTTTCAAGTGAGAAAACGTAAAAGACGTCCTTTATCATCAACAGAAAAAACTGTTATTTACAATACACATAACGCTTTATGAAAATCGTGTCCCTTAGAAACTTGAAACTAGACACTCATAATCTATGGGTTCGGTATCTGAACTCGTAAGTGAACCGATTCACTTACGAGTTCAGATTCCGAGGGCGATGACTTGTTATAGAAACACCAAATTTTTTATTTGTCGTGATTGTAAATAACTTAGAAATAAGAAATAATATATCACGCGATAGTCTACGAAAAGATTTTTTATAAAAATAAATAAGTTATGCATAGTTGGTGAGCGCCAGCATACCAAAGGGTTATGAAGCGGACCGTCTTCGCTTATTGTTTCAATGAGATGCGAGTATTTGTTCCCTAGGAGTTCGATTCGTGGAACGGAGTATAGCTACTCTGACGCTAAATAATACAATGTCTTAGTACCTGTATATAAGCGTAGCCCCTGGTTTCTGCCTACCCCTCCTGGATACAGACGTTTGCTTATGTAATGTAACGTATAATGTTTAAGCCCATATTATTACGCTGTGAAAAGGTCTGTTCATTAATTCAATAGAAAAATATGTAAAATATAAAAATCTCGTGTCACAGTGTTTGTAATCGAACTCCTCCGAAAGGCTTTACCGAATTTCATGCGATATTTTGTGTATATTTAGTAGGTCTGAGAATATGTCGTAGGCTAATTTATATTATGGCAAAAAAACATTTGCCGAGTCAGATAGTGTACTAATATATTTTATCCTCTAACGTGTACCCCACAATTAAGATGATAATTTATATATTTTATTGGGAATTTCATAACATAGCCTAAACCTATATAAGGTCACACAACAGGGCACAGGCCTTATCTCAGATAGAGGGAGAGAGAATATGAACTTTTTCACCTGTGTATCTTTTCAAATTTTTGTTTCATGTGCTCTGGTGTACAATAAACATTATTATTATACTTTATTGCACACAAAATAACATAAACTCACGCTTGCCTCCCAGAGGGGTAGGCAGAGACCAGGGACTGCCACTTGCTACGATCCTGACAGATCACTTTCGCTTCCTCAACATTCATTAGTAGTTGCATGCATGCACGCCGGTTTCGGGTACTTGAAGGGATGAAGGAAGAAAGATTGACAAAACAAATATATCGAGCGAATGTGGATGGAAGGGCCGGTAAGGGACGACCCAGACGGACATACTTCGACCAAATAGGGGATGTATTAGCAAAGGACAAAAAGCAGTACAGGAAATATGGCATAAGAAAATACATGTCAAAAGGCGAGCTTATCTCTGTAAGAAATTTCTTCTAGCAAACCTTGGGAGTCGGAATCTCGGAGGTGTGAAACGGGTCTATGCACGTGCACAACATACACTACGTAAACACGTACACAGAAAACAAAATATTACTAAAATTTCTATCTACTTAAAAATACATAATTATTATTAGTTGACTCGGCAAACGTTGTTTTGCCATATTAATTAGCCTACAACCTATTCTTAGACCTATCAAATATACACAAAAAAAACATAAAAATCGGTGAAGCCGGTTCGAAGGAGTTCGATAACAAACACTGTGACACGAGATTCTTATATATTAGAAGACTAGGGGGTGAAACCCCTGCGCGCTTACGCGCGCCAACCCCCAGCCGCTTCGAGCTTCGCTCTTCGCGGCGCTCGGCCTAGGGCCTCGCCGCGGCGGAGTTTCTCGTGCCCGCTTCGGCGTCGCAAACTTGACGTTGGGATTTGTCGCGTGGGAACCTGTATGGTCTCGGCCTTCGGCCTCGGCGTGGACGGAGCTCGGCCTTCGGCCTCGCCACGGCGGGGTTCCTCGTGCCCGCTTCGCGGAGCTCGGCCTTCGGCTTCGCCGCGGCGGAGTTTCTCGTGCCCGCTTCGGCGTCGCGAAATTGTCCCCCCTCAGTTTTGTTTTAAAATTTGTACAAAAAGTCGATTTTCAGTACAAATTCTTCATACAAAATTTTCTCATTTTCAATTGTCAATATCTCGGCCGCCATCTTGAAAATCCAAAATGTCCGATTTTTCTCATATACCCGGGTCCTTTGACAACCCGATGCCGTTTAGGGCACGTCTCCAGCATGTGCTCAGTTGGCTGCCGACTTTTTTGCGCAGAGGTCGATTTTTTGGGCGGCCATATTCTCGCCCCTATTTTGAATTTCGAACGATCAAAATTTTTTTCAAAATGAGATCACAAAACAAACACCTGTTTTAAATTTCATCTAAATCGGCCAGTAAACAAAAAAGTTAGCCCATTTGTATGGAAGAAGGCGTTCGAAATTCAAAAATCGGCTTCAAAGGATGGCTGTATATCATACATTTCCTACAACTTTCTCATACAAAATTTTCACGTAGCTCTTACCGTTTCCGAGGAAACTTATAGATGATCTGTCAGTCAGTCAGTGAGTATACCGGATTGTAGCTTTATATATATTAGATTAGAAGATATATGCTAATAATGAAAAGAATAAACTACATAAACCATCAAAGAAACATAAATACATACACTAAAAAAAATTCTAAGAACCTAACATAAATATCAACAAAATAAGATATTGTCAGATAACGCTTTTTCAATCGTTTCCTAAAAGTACTGAGTAACGGGCTAGTGCGAATACTCTGCGACAGTGCATTCCACAGTCAGAATATTCTTATCCTGTGACCACAACCAATTGTCTCTCAAATCACCTTACAATCATTTCCTTCACCGTTAGCGAACTACAAATTCACAAACGTACGTTACTGAGAAAAACAGTCTTTAGACACTCACGTGAACAAAATATGCCCTATTTCACCAAGCAACCCGTTCTCGTGTGTGAAAGGTACTTCTGCAGCTTCGCAGATTGTCCGCAGTAGACACGGTCGGCCGGAAAATCCGTATCTGAGAGGAAACAAAGGTAAAGTTAGTTCAAATACTTCAAAAAGTTACGTATTGTGAAGACATATAAAGTTACAGCAGTTTGTTGTAAGTTACATATTTATACTTCTGAATTCAAGTACAAAGATAAGTTACTCTTCCAACAAATATTCAACTTAGTGAATCCGGACTTAAGTTAATCAAAAAAAAATTAAATGAAAATGAAAAATGTTTATTGAACTGAACAAAAGAGAAGTTGTTATAAAAGTCTGTTCGGCAATGCAGTTACGCAAATGGCAAAAACAGTAGGTACCAAATCAAGATATCGTTCTAGTATCGTTTAAGATATTAAATAAGTATGTTAGTATTTAATCTGCAGCAAAATTCTTTTGAAGAATTGGTAATCTTTTAATAACTAAAACAATACCTTTCTGTCATATGCTCAATGATTTTGTAGAAGTCCCATCTGTTAGCTCTTTTCGGTTGTTCTTCATGTTCTTCTATAAATTTCTTGTCCATCATCTCTTGCCTTCTTATAGCTTCTTCAAGCGGTAATTCAGTTCCCTTTGCATATTCATTTGTATTTACATCATTTGTGTTTATCACACCACCCTCGGAGTACACGACAGACCTTTTCTTCCTGTCTTTATCAAATGTGATATCAACTAGTACGTTATCTTCACCGTCGTCTTCTTTGGAGTCAATTGTTGAAGAAGTTTGATTGAAATCATCAACTGCATGGTCCAATTTTCGTATCTCGTTGCCAGATAGAGTATTTCCTTCATAATTATCATTGATATCACCATCTATGTCTCTTGAAACTGTATTGACAAATCCATAGATCCTACTTGTGTATTCGGTACTGTTAGTTGGTAAGTCGTATTGGAATTTGATAACTGTCCCCACTGTAACTGCCTGCTCTTTTAGATCAACTGGTATACCAAGACCTATGATAAACTGTAAGTGTTCAGAAAACTAAGCATTAAAATTATTACGTTTAGGACACAAAAAATTAACTGAGGTGATTGTTGATATATAGAGACTTATTTCGTCTTAACCAAAAGTAAGTAAAAGATGATTCGGCTTGATATTTGATGTATGTCTGTCAACTGTTTCGTGTAGTAATAGTGTGACAGAAAGCCAATAGTTACAATCTTTATTTTAAGTATTTTTCAACTTTCAGAATATTTAAGTTATACGATCCAGTACACATTATTACGCTGAGAGTAATCAAATAATCCAATATAAAATATATTACCAAATTAATACGAAATTCAGGAGCGGAAAATGCGCGCGAATCTTGCAAAAAACCAGCGACTTAATTGCATTTAAATTCACGAGAAATAGCGAGAAATAGGGGGAGAAAAAGAATCAAAGCTTCGTTAAGCAAAATTTGAAGTGCAAAGAAAACATCATTCGCTTAAAAGTTACGTAAATTTACTGCTGATTCCAGATGGGTGTTATGTCGAGATTGACTTTCACAATTCATTGACTATTTTGGTTTGAGCAAACATTGAAATTCGTGATCAATCCCTTTAGATGGATGGTACAGACGATAGCACATAAACATACGTGCGTTAATTCTATTTAGTTACGTGGCATTCGACTTTTCAAATGTAAAGGTAGATTTGAACGACAGTAAATTTTTAACTTATTAAGCTTTTTTAAGTTATTAACTTATGATTTTTTGTAGAAAGATTTCGACCAGGTCCGACCTGATCAGACTCGTAGGACGAAAATTGTAGTAAATGATACCGAAATTAAGTTAATAATGGTTTATATGAAAATTCTTTCTCATCTTATCTATTTAAGAAAGAAAGAAAGAAAGAAAGAAAGAAAGAAAGAAAGAAGAAATAAAGAAATTTATTCGGACAAATGAACACATCACAAGAAAAGAAGGCAAGGAAATTTAGATGAACACCAGGAATTACATTATTTAGATAGATAGATACAGAACACTACTGCACAACCAGGTGAAAGATCGTGGCATATTATTGAGAATAATTTAACATACTTGACTTTATTTTTTAATAGTACATAGACATTGGGACTAGGTTTGTAAAACTGATGCAGTGAAGTAGGAAAATCTCAGTTAATTAAAAAAACCGGCCAAGTGCGAGTTGGACTCACGTATGAAGAGTTCCGTGCCATTATCTATACAACAGCGTCATCTATAGTAACCAACAAGAAGCGTTTAACATTTACATTAAACGACATGACGTACATAGCAAGCGCTATTCTTAGACAACGTTTGTTGTATGGGAGCCCCTTTTGAATATTTATTTTATTCTGTTTTTAGTATTTGTTATTATAGCAGCAACAGAAATACATCATCTGTGAAAATTTGAACTGCCTAGCTATCACGGTTCATGAGATACAGTCTGGTGACAGACAGACAGACGGACAGACAGACAGACAGGCAGACATACGGATAGTGAAGCCTTAGTAATAGGGTCCCGTTTGGCACCCTTCGGGTACAGAACCCCCTAAAATCGTGAACTTGGAAATAAATATTCTTATTTTGATTCTGAAATGGTTTAAGAGCATTAATGTACCGTGCCCAGAAATATTGCCTGTATTGAAAGAAAGAAAGATATATTTATTTGACGACACAACACTCATAACACTGTAAAGTATAAGTGTTACAATCTGTTCAACAAAAATATGGAAAACTATTGTAACACATACCAAAGCCCACGCCGCGTTAGCTGAACGGACTCCCCGCATATTGTTAATAGAAATTACGCTACTGCGCTTTTGTCCGGGCACGTTATGTGCCCGTATATTTGCTATATTATGGGTACAATGTTTTAGAGTACAAGTTCGGAATGATTCGAAACTAATTCAATCAATTTCACTCACCTGGGTTCTAGCAGGTCCACCATCAGGATATACCAGATACCTTCTGTGTCTTTTGTGATTATTATATGAACCCTCTATCACCGCTAAGCAATTCAACGCTAACAAAACTATACCAAAAAGCATTTTCCCCGAAAAATTACTTGTTACTCGTAGTAAAAAGGACCAACTATAGTATTCTAATCTCAAAGTAGATGCGTTATTTAAATGTATATTTCGGTAAACCATCCGTGACCATGGCAGCCGCGAACGTTGCAGATACTAAGTCACTTAATCCAACTTTGATTTGACCCGCTCCACAAGTAAAATACTTGGGTGAAAATATGTAAAAGTGACTGTACTTTTCCGAACGATAAAACCAAACGTCGGGCTCAACGTTAGCCGAACTCCTTCCGAAGACCTTAAGAAGGTGAAAGGAAGTGATAGTGAGCATTAAAGTCTTCTAAAACTGTATTAGCGAGAGGCGTGGTGAAGCGAACGTGTCACCAAATGAAATGGTAGTGTTTGCTTACAGCGTGCTACTGAGGCCAATGAACCGTTATGTTGGCCCAATGAGTTAGGCATGAATGTACAGTTGTCAAGACAATTGTTTGGGCACTGGCTTTTGGGAATTCTCAACTATAATTGCGTGTCGCAATTCCTGCGATGGAACTTAAGGCTAATTAACACATTTAAGTAGTCAGCCCGTAGTCAGTGTAGATAAAGATGCATCAGCAAAAGCAACCCGTATAAGTTCCATTTGAGAATATAGGCCTAAACATATATGTATAGTTTTAAACAACACACGAGCCCATCGTGGATTGGAGAACATAGGCCTAAATCATCATCATCAGCCATTTGACGCCCACTGCAGGACATAGGCCTCCTCCGTGGTTTTCATAACCATGAGGGGTTTTGCCATAATCGCCACGCTTGGCAGGCGGTTTGGTGATTGCAGTATGCGGTTGGACTCTCAGGAAGACGCTGCTTCCCGTCTCCTGGTAATTGATCTCCTTAGTCCCCTTTACGACATCTACGAAAGGAAATGGAGTGACGCTATTCTTAATCCAGCGCTACATGGAATAGCCTAAATACATAGGTTTAGTCCTAAAAAACACGCGCACCCATCGCGTTTCGGAGAAAACAGGCCTTAATAAATAGGTATAGTCTTAAACAATACGCGAGCCCATTGTGGTTTGGAGAACACAGGCATAAATAGATAGGTATAGTCTTAAACAACTTGGAACCTCATCATGGTTTGGAGAACACAAGCTTAAATACAGAGGTTATGCGACTTCAAGTGCTGAAGTATGTCAACATCTAAAACACTCTTTGTTTATATAAGTTGTATAAGTCATATTAGTATTATAAGTTGTTAACTATAAGTTTAATAATTTACGTAACTTTAGAAAACAAAGTCATCGGTAGGTGCCGGGCTTCGAATCTATGACCTCTTGCATGTAACCCGAGTTTTACATGTGAGAATTAATGGTCTACGGATGTACTACTACTGTTGTAGGTGATAGTACATGCTAGGTGATAATCGCTAACTTTACTGTAATAAAGTTTTCTGCCACAGTCGCGAGGAAGAGTGTCTGGGGTATTTCGATGTGTGCTTAAATCTAAAGTATCACAACTCAAAATTTCAACTCCTGTGAAAAACTTGAAATATTACCAACTACATAGGGCTTATAGTTTGTAATCTTCTACGTCGTTTTGTAAATGACTGTTTTAATTTAATAAGGCGACTACCTGTAGACGGAAGGAGAATTCAAAAATTATTCATGGATGGCCTCTAATATCCAAGTTACGACTAAAGATGGCTGTGAACATTTACTTGAGTTTAGCCGGCTAATGTTAAGATTATTTTCTGGCTAACTTTTGCAATAATTCCTAGTTCTTAAAAAACGTTTTCAACTTTAGAGTAAACATTACAGTAGACATTAGTCGAAACGCATCGGCTAATGTACAGTCTAGCCAGTTGAATATGAAATCGTTTATTAGAAATGAATATTATTTCAGACATTAGCCGAGGCTCGAAAATTTTCTTAACATTAGCCGGCTAAACTTAAGTTTACGATCAATCTTTAGCCGTAACAAGTCCTTCATTATACCTAGTTATAGATTTAGGAGAAAACCTTGAATTTTCTGTGACATACCATTCCAATAGCAATTCCACGTCAAACACAAAAAGCGCAAAATTTGCTTCAAACGAATCGCGTATTCCCATCACTGGTATGTCTACAAACAAACACGGAATCAGTCCACCGAGGGTAGCAAATTGTGATTTACTTCAGGTAAAACAAGCGGTGTTTATGTAGACGAAATTGCCACTATGCTTCCTCGACCTGCTATATTGGCTCGTAACTCAGAATGCCTGTTTTTGTGTGCTAACGTTAACCTCCGTTTGGGCCTACTACAATAGAGGAAATGAGTTTAATAAAGAAAAATAAGAGGCTAAGCTAACCAAGGAGCAAGAGTGGCCTTTGATAATAATGCTATCTAATCTAAGGATCTCGGACCTCACTGCCAAGACTGACTGACTGTTAGGCTAGAAACAGTGCTCGACCGATGGTAGGTCCCGACCCTACGTCCTGACGAAATCACGTACCAAATCACGCGCGTACTGTCAGCGTAGCTATGTGCGCGTTCATAGACTTGCATAGATATAGCACTGTTTCCAGCCTTAGACTTTCAGTTCTTAAATAATGTTTTTGCCTTTTTCGTGTCAAGACGTGACTTTGGAAGTATATTATGTCAATATTGGCTGGTGGCCATTTCAACAATATATAGTATATAATACTTGAGTAACTACCATGAAACAGAGTGTAATAATAGACTAGTGAAAATGCATTGCTGAAAGTAATAGGGTGAAATCATACAATTGTCAGAAGCTAACAAAGAAACTCCACATTTATTCTTTTCAAAACACATTTTAACTTAACTAACAGAGTTTTCAACTTAAAATACTAATCATGAATGTGTTGAACACTAGTCACAATCGTCCTGTAATTAATATGAATCTACTGTTTAATGCCAAACATCTTTGTCTTCTAAACAATCCTTGATGTTATATATAGTAAGCTTTTTTGCACAGAATGTGCTTAACACATTTTTTAAACCGCGTTGGAGGTAACTCTAATATATCTTGAGAAATTTTGTTGTAGAACCTTATACAGTGCCTCATAAAGGATGTATAGACTTTTGCAAGTCTAAAACGTGGAAATGACAATTTGAGTTTGTTTCTAGTATAAACATTATGGTGGCCACCCACATTTTAAAGCTACAAAGGCAAATTCCAAACGTTATAGCCAGAGTAGAAGCAAAAGCTTTATATTTCCGTCCTATTATCTTCGTACGCTCAAATGTCATCAAAGAGACGGAGGTCAGAATTAGTGACATTCAGATTCATACGGGTTGGTTAATACGATTCTCTCAAGCAAGTAAGTAAAAGTAAAGTAAGTAAAATATTTCTAAAATATTGATTAGTAAGTTCTGCTACTGAGATGGTCTTCCTAATTATTTAAAAACGATAGCGGTTTTATCTTTTTGCATTTGCTTGTAACTGATATTTGGTGACTAGTTTTGTTTAGTTTTGTTTTAGTTTTGTGACTAGTATCTACAGGTTGATATTTTGGGGGAATGTTCTTTTCATTGTAAAAAACAGTATTATTATGATTTTTCGGCAACGGTTTGTAAATATTCGTCAAATCCGTGGCTTTGGCTCTAAGCTGTGAATGCTTTAGAGTATGTCGTCTAATATGCGTAAACAATTTAAAAGTAATTGAATTGGCCGGCGGCGACCATAAGACGCTCGAAACATAATTTTTCAATTTTTAATAATTTTTATTACATTTCATCCTGATATTGTTGGTTTATACCAAAAGGAATAATTTTGGGTAATTTTTTTTTGTTTATTTGATGCGTAGTTGTTTTCAAAACAGGTACCATATGTTTCTAAATCATGGCTACAATGTCCCCCTTAAAATACGGTGAACGAATTCCAAGTCACCCTGTAGATAAATTTGGTGCAGATCATTCTTAGTTGCAGTAACAGGCTATTTGTTATAAATGCAGCGTATCCACGGTTACTATACACCCCACTTAGAATTAGCGCTTTGTCACAACTTTTGTTCTATGAGTTTTTTTCTGAGATTTTATTATTTCGAAATATCAAAGTTTAAATAATTTTATAAAATTCACGCGTTGCGCCCTTCTACCAATGTCACACCATGATTCAGTAAATCATTGTCCTTCGCCGAATAATGTCCAACCTATTTTCCATTTGTGGCTTAAAGCATTATCTATCAATCAGTGCTACAAAACACTTAACAAACCCGAAAGAAAATTAACAGAATTCATCAAAACTTACATAAAAAAAATTTAAATAAAAAATAAAAACCTACTTCGAAACTATTGTCAAAATTGTATTATCAAAACCATCTATTGTGTGTGTCTTTTGTTTTTATTTATTTTGCTTATTAGGTGCCGACAGAATACCAGCGTTACAGAAGGTACCCCTTTTGTGACAAATGCTGAATCGGGTCCTTTCACAAACGCAGTGCACTGGCTTTCCTTGCATGTTTATTTTTAATTTATAATTTAAAATTGTACTCCTTCATTGTACTGTGTTTTAAGTGAATAAATTATTTCAATTCAATTCAAACACTACAGCACTAAAAAAGATAGAAATAATTTAAATAATTATGTGCCTACTGTATGTAATTCTTTGTAATGTTGTCAAATAAAGTTTATTCTTATTCTTATTCTTACCTAGGTATTGTAGAAGTATAATTTGAAGTCGGTGTCCAAATATATGTGCTGGTCATGAAACTGGGCACCGACTTCAAATTATACTTCTACAATGCCTACATGTATAAACACTTCTTATTATTTAAAATATTTCTACCTTTTTAGTGCTGTAGTGTTTCGAAGTCGGTTTTTATTTTTTATTAATTTTTTTTTATTTTTGAGTTTTTAGTGGAAAACTGAGAGAAAAATAAACAAGTCCCTTATAACCATATTTTACCGTTCGTTCCTTTAAAATTTGATGTTCTAAATCTCCGAAAGTCTTCACCAGAACATCACCAAATTAACTTGGGACTACTTTTACGCTATTTTATGAAACATACGGATATTACTAAAAGATGGGCCCCATTAGGGCTTATTTACTGTTGTCCATTGAAGAGTTCCGTTCTCCATCTCTGAAAGTCTTCACCAGATCTTCACCAAATTAAAATGGGACCAATGGGACGTTATATCTCTTCAAAAAAAAAAGATTTCTCGAAATCGATTAAGATTTGACGGAGTTATGGAGGACCATAGCCAAATAAAAAAATAAAAACCAATTACGCGTCGAATTGATAATCTCCTCCTTTTTTGAAGTCGGTACAATACGATTTATGCAGTTTTGTCGCGGTTGTGTTTCCGTTGCTGTAAAAGGCAGCTGACTCAGCATTTTGCTGAGGGTGTGGGCCCTCAGCACTGGTTTTCAGTCAGTACATACATGTGTCTCACGAGTGTCCCAATGCGCGTCGCGGTATGTCCCAACATAAATATTAAAAATAATAAGCAATAAGCATGTATATAGTAATGTATCCAGTAATAATAAAATACCTTATGAAGAAGAAGAAGAAGAAAGACATTTATTATACCAACAAGATACATCACTGAAACAAAATAAGCAGATAAGTAATATAATATGCACAACAACAGAAAGAATCATCACAAATACACAATAAAATAAAAACGAACAAAATGAGATGTGATAGACATAGCAGATTTCCTTGATGCGATCACATAGTAAAATTCATCAAGTAGTAGTTGCGGCGAGAAGTTTGGATAGGATAGGGAAGTCTCTGCTGCTCAAGCAAATATGTCCCGAGCTTACGCCCAAAGGCATATCTACTAGGCGTTTCGCGGACTGGGGCAGGAACATCATTCCAGCACTTGAATGCCGCATACTTAAAACTGCCATGTAAAGCTAAATGACAAACTTTAACCGACATGTTTGGGAAAGGCTCTTAAAGAGGATCTAGACTTACAGTAAGTTACTAAGGCTAGCTGGTAGATAATGCTAATTAGCATTTAGCTCGCCTGTTTGTAAAACATTGTTTCTATGCAATAATGAATTTTAATAGTAATAATGATAAGTAAGATTTTTATAATTTCAATCGACATTCAAAAGATCAACAGAAAAGAAAATTCCTCGAAAAGCCTACACTATAGAAATCAGAGCTACTTACTCCGTATCCAGACAGCTGGTCCACTGCAGCGGGTATGACCACAGAATCCCATTATAGAGCCCTTCATTCCAATAAATTGGCTCGCTGCTGGCAGCGAATGTTTTCCTTTGATGCGGCGGCATGGTGCCCGACGGAGGAGTAACGATTTAAACTGTGGATGCGGCATTAGAACAATACGATCCATGACCCTGCTCCACGGAGCGGTGGCAGAACAGCAATAGAAAGCCGGTCTCTCATTCGGTGGGTCGTGGGTTCGAATCCCGGCATGTACTAATGAGTGTTTTCTAAGTTTCGTATATTTGTGAAGTTCTAGTAGTAATAGCACTCGCAAGGAAAACATCGTGAGGAAGCCCGAGTGTCAGAGGTGTTCTCATAGCTCAGTGCTTGAAATAGCCAGTCCGCGGTGGGCACGCTAAGTAATTAAGCATATACTCTCTCTCTCCCTCTCTCTCTCTCTCTCTCTCTCTCTCTCTCTCTGAGAAAAGGCCTGTGGCTCTCAACAAAAGAGCAGTATTAGACATAAAATGTATTTCTATATATAAATAATGTGTCTGCGACTCCACGAAACTTATACCAATTTTTTTTTTGGATAAAGTAAATTTGCCCAGCACCTATACCATCCTCACAGCTTAGCTAATCCTCACGAAAGAGAATGTCAACACCCGGTAGGCTGCGAGCGTTCCCAGGATATTTTAATTCTCAGTTAGCGAGTAGTACTATAGTTACCACAAATTAACAAATGTACGTAAATTCGAATCGAACCCACGACCTCCAATCTTAATTACATTCAGTAAAACTCGTGATATTCACATCCCACATCTGTAATACTACATCAACCAACACCTTTATCCTCGTGTTCGAGCGTATTCCAATAAATATAAGAGCACCTACAATACCTTTTCATTACCTCCCCCGTAATCTGGTTAGCTTTCTATTCACGTGATCGTCAACTTCTAATAACATAATAATAATATGCAAGCAATTCAATCAAAAGAAGCCTCATCCATCGCGCGTGATACGCACAGGGGGATCACATCGACGTCTGATTACGCCCGCAGGCACCACCCTGTATGACGGAAGGAGACGTATGTTGAATGTGTTTATTCTGTTGCCGCGTTTAGACCCCAACATCCGAGCGAGCAACTGGCGAACTTGGTGACAGCATTTTTAGGGTTCCGTACTCAAAGGGTGAATTTGAGAACTTGTGAGAAGCATATTAAAATTTTAACTAGCATATTTAGTGTCGTAATGATTCCCCAAGAAGCTGAAATACACATGTGGCATATACGAGGCAACGCAATCAGGTAATTTTACACTTTATACTATACTTTTTAGAGTTCCGTACCCAAAGGGTCAGGAATAACTAAGCCTCCGCTGTCCGTCCGTCCTTCCGCCCGTTTGTCACCAGGCTGTATCTCATGAATCGTGATAGTAAGACAGTTGAAATTTTCACAGATGATGCGTTTCTATTGCCGCTATAACAACAAATACTAAAATCAGAATAAAATAAATATTTGAGGGGGCTCCCGTACAACAAAGGTGATTATTTTGCCGCTTTTTGCTCGATATTAATAACCTTATATCCTGATACCTGTACGCTTGCCATATTCAAATGTTGTATAGATAATAATACGGAACCCTTCGTGCGTGAGTCCGATTTTATTTAACGTCATCATAATTTAGTGGCAATAATAAGATTTTGTATTTTTTTCATTTCAGAAAATGATACAGGAAACGGCTTGATGGATGGTTTTGTTGTGCTTTTAATCATCACCAATGGCATTTGAATCTATTGCACGGCGTTTTTTGATTGTTTACGCTCATGACGAAAAGAACGCTGGACGGAGTTTAAGGCCTGTGGACGCCTATTGTGCGCTTATTACTGGTGTATTGATGTGTCTGTACCCTGCAATGGGGCGTTTATAAGCTACATAAAAAAATCTTTAATCTTTTACGTGTTATTGAAATAAGCAGACCTAAACAGTTTCTTAAGTTTGATATCTGAACCATTTCCATAAAGCAAAGTCCTTTATGCAAAACAACCGCGTCAAGTTTCAAGATTGTGTGAGCACAAAAAAATAATATGGAGCATTTTAAACTTTTTTTAATTTCGAAGTGATTTAATTGTTTGACCCGGTCTCAAACTAGGATACCCTGTGCTATGGTAACCAAGCAAGGACATCACAAACATGGAAATACACACAGACTGAGGCCATTTGTACAAATGTACGGCGGCCCCCAGTGGGAATCGAACCCACGACCTCTATATTGGTAGTAAGCGCCTTAACGGCTACTCCAACGGGGCAGTCACATTGATACTGAAGACATAGTTATCATATTTTGAGTTATTTTAATGACAAGTCGTTTCCGTGTGGGACCGGATTAAGAATAGCGTCACTCAATTTCTTTCCGTGGATATCGTAGAAGGCGACAGGAGATGGGCAGCAGCGTCATCCTGAGATTCCAACCGCATACTGCGATCGCCAACCCGCCTGCCAAGCGTGGCGATTATGGCAAAACCCCTCATGGTTGGGAAAATCATGAGGAAGGCCCATGTCCTGCAGTGGGCGTCAAATGGCTAATAATGATAATGAATGACAAGTGGCATGTACTTTCTCACTGACTTATGAGCAAGCCAAACTATTTTCACAACCCGCACCTGTAGTAAAAAATTAATTAATCTCAACACGACACACAACCAATCACTTGTCCTGGTCGCAAACTAGGATACGCTGTGCTATCCAATTCAATCAGCATTGAGGATCGTGGCCGCTATGACGAGGATGAGTGTAGAGTGTTCTCAATCTGGACCTACCGTTAGCTGTGTGGACTGCCTGGTGAAACTTGAGTTTTGTTTCCATGGTGATCTCGTCACTCCATTTAGCGGGTGGTCTGCCTCGACCTCTCTTCCCCTCCACTTTGCCCATCATTATATTATATTCGAGACTACCAGGTCGACGTGCGATGTGCCCAAAGAATGACAGAATACGTTGCTGGCACATAATCGACAGACGTGTTCGGATCTTCAGCTCCTTAAGTATAGTGACCACAAAAGGACAACATAAACATAGAAATGTTACAAACCTAAACTAAGGCCATTTGTACACATTTATGGCGGCCCCCAATGGGAATCGAAGCCACAAGCTCCGGCATGGGAAACAAAAATACGATAAACTCATGTTCGCTGCTCCTCGACTCTAAATAGGCTGCATGAAGCCTTCCAAAGCCTATTTTAAGGCAAACTTCGTTACACAGAGGTTTGGGTGTCTTAATAACGTTATTAGCTCTTTGCCTTTGGAATTTACAATTTTAACATCCCTTGTGCTTAGAAGCTGTTTAGAGTTAATAATGACTTCGACTGATTAAATCAGTGAAGGGAGCAGAGTGGAACCCAACTGGGATAACAGGGTGACTATGAATTCATTCGCCACCATTAAGAGGATTCATCATCAGCCATTTGACGCCCTCTGCAGGACATAGGCCTCGCCCATGGTTTTTAACCATGAAAGGTTTTGCCATAATCGCCACGCTTGGCAGGCTGGTTGGCGATCGCAGTATGCGGTTGGAATCTCAGGAAGACGCTGCTGCCCGTCCCTGGTAATTTATTTCCTTACTCACCTTTTACGACATCCACGGAAGGAAATGGAGTGACGCTATTCTTAATCCGGCGTCACACGGAACATTAAGGTGATTAACGATGATTAAAAAACATATGGCACTAGATTAGAAAAAAATGCGTGTCAAAAGATATTTTCACCTTTCAAAGTCTGTTTACCTCATCATTAACTAACAATATCTGGAGGAAAAAAACTAAACTTCGAGCGTGTTATGGTCGGCGCCGGCCAATGAAATGGCTTTTTCACTTCTTTACGCATAACGGATGATATTTAATATAATAGATGAAAAAAACAACGCTTTACTTCCTATCACTATGAATTTGGATCCACAGTTTCAAACCAAAGGTTGGAAATCATGAATCGTTAATAATAGGTACAGTTTAATTATTAACTTAACACTGGATAAACTTAAGATAAGATAAGATAAGAATATTCTTTATTGTACCAGGAAAAACACAAACATGAAATGTTTACAAAAATGCAGTACAATTGTACAAACTTACTTGGTTTTTTGTCGGAAGAGTCCGACCAGGTTTCGCTCTGATTCGCAAAGCTTAATCACGGAGAATATTGAGTACTGTTTATTTATTTATTTATTTATTCATACTTTTATTGCACTTATAAAAAAATCGTACAATGCGGCGGACTCAATGCCATAAGCATTTTCTACCAGTCAACCGCAATATGAATATAACATACCCTCAAAATATTTGTAATCATTTTAAAATCACGCTGTAGACACCATGTACCCTCGTTCTCGTATCCTATCTATACTCTATATAAGTTTATATGTTCGTAAGTTTGTATGTAGGGGGTAATCTCCGAAAGTACTTAACCAATTTCAAAAATTCTTTCACCAGTATTTGGAATGGATCTTCGGGGTGGCCATAGGCTATATGCTAATCCGTTTACAGATCGTCTATACTTTAAAGTAGTCGCGGGCACTGCTAATCGAGATATTATGGCTACCGCGGAGCAAGACAAAGATGGTCTGCTTTCAGCAGAGCGTTTTCGCTCTAATAAAATTTAGGTAGAGCGGAAACGTGTTTTTTTCGCGCCAAAACTGTGTCCTCCGTTGCTCCATTTAATAAGAAAAAAATGTGTTACGGTGACAGGCTCCTACTTTGTTTTTTTTTAGTTTTGTCAAAAAATTATTACTTTGTTACGTCATCGGGTAGCCGATATTTGTTCTAGGGTGAAAATTTAAAAGCAAAGCAATGTGTTTGCTTTTTTAATAGTAATACTAAAGTAGCTGGTAAGAAAGAGAATTTGACTTTAATTTAATTCTTTCTTTCTTTTTTAATTTTTTTGCTTTGGTTTTGGCGGACATACTTCGGCCAAAAAGAGAATGTATTAGCAAAGGTCGAGATAAAAAATACCCGAAACCTGGGTGCGTGCATGCAACGATTAATAAAGCAAAAGAGATCTGTCAGGATCGTGGCAAGTGGCAGACTCTGGTCTCTGCCCACCCCTCCGGGATACAGGCGTGAGTTTATTTTATGTTTATAATTTGAGCTCTACCACTCTTATTATAATCAATCAAATGAGAGTGATTAAGCTCAATGTATCGCTCTATAGCTCTACATTATTTCTAATATATGAAAATTTCATGTCACAGTGATTGTTATCGAACTCCTTCGAAACGGCTTCACCGATTTTTATGAATTTCTTTGTGTATAGGTCTGAAAATAGCAAAACTGCCGAGTTAGCTAGTATTCCTATATTGTAGCAACAGAGGTAATCTCAATTGATGACAAAAAAATAACATTTTAATAAGTCACGCCTACATTCGGTAAATAGTATCACGCTAAGTTGTCACGAGACGTACCGAATGACTAATTTGACTGACAAATACGTAGCTACACATAAACGAGGAAAATAGTGCACCTCGACAATATTTGAAAAGTATTTTCGCAATTTATGCTACCATTTAGAGCCGTCTTCCATGTTCTAACCGTTGATTATAGATTTGGTTATGTAAATTTGACATTTATTACATAAATGAAAATTAATTGCCCCATTTATGACAAAGCATCACTTGGGAACGGGTGGTATTTTTTGTTAAGTTCGTATTTTTCAGGACAAGGATTGTGTAAAATATTTTTTCGGAAAATCCACATAGTAAATTGCACCGGTGCGAAGCCAGGGGCGGTCCGCTAATTTGTAATAAAACTTATAACTTCGTTCGACACAAAACTTATATCCTGTTACCAAACTAGGATGCTGCGTTCTATGGCAACCAGGCTCAGGCCATTTGTACAAATCAATTACGGCGGTCTCCAGCTGGTTAACCCCTAAACTGAGATTTTTCCCTTTTTTTTATTCTACATGTAATTTCCAAAAAACACTATTAACAAAAAAAAACGGAGTAAAGTTCGGTCATCAAGGTATTCAGTATTTAAGTAGGTAATTAAGTATTTAAGGTATTAACCTAGGCCCTCGGTTTTGGTAGAACTTAACCTACGCCATCGGCTCTGGTGGAACTTAACCGACGCCATCGGCTCTGGTGAAACTTAACCCACGTCCTTGATTTTGGTAGAACTTAACCCACCCCCTCGGTTTTGGTACAACTAAACCCACGCCCTCGATTTTTATGGAACCTAACCCATGCCCTCTATTTTGGTATAACTTAACCCACGCCCTCTGTTTTGGTAGTCAAGCGTGTTGCAAATAGACAGAAAGTGGCATGAAAGCACTGCAAATGTAACTTTTAGTAGACATTTCTATTCATAGATTGAGTATATGTAAGGTAATTTGTGTCCAATTTGCTTATCTCCAATTATACAGTCGACACGATTACAAATGATATGATCACTGACCGCCAAATCCGTATGACTTCGACGTTTTCAAAGATTGTCAACGTTATTTCTTTCGTTTTTCCGTATGCCGTGACTAATTCAACCAGCAAATATGTTAACATCTTAGGAAGTCGTCTCGTCTCGACGTCCAATCAAGTAACACTCACATCCCGACGGAGGCGACAGCAAACAGTCGTGATTGCAAAGCGTAACAGAATAAATAAATAAAATACTAACACATTTAAACTTCACACGAGTCGTCCTAACCCCCGGGACGTTTGCCATGCAAAACCGAGCTTTAGTCATTTGAGCCGTATGGTAAATATCTCGTTAAATTAAAGCTCTCTTAAACTTGGCCGGCTGGCCGTCAAATTATTTGTATAAACAGGAATACCGTTGGACATTGTGTGGCCCCGTGCGATAATTTTCGTTTGGTGGTACAGCTCTGGCTATTTCGTAGTTTAAGAAAAGTTAATGAAGCGTAGGTTGTAAGTTTGGCGGTAAATTAAAGGTTAAATAATGGCTGTTAGAGGGTTCATTATACTGTATGTTGTTTCCTAAACGATTATTTATTACATTCAGCTGTATTTTCGTGGTTTTATGGCCAAAGGGATTTTTTTGTTCAATAGTACGGATGACCCCAAGTTTAGATACATTTTAATTAATACTCGTAATTGTCCTGTGTCCTATTAAAACTGCCGCTAATCAGATTCACAGTATTTCTATCAGAAACTAAGTTAATTAATTGTAAACGAAAAAGCAAAATCATTTTTTCGAGCATTTTATTTCATTACAATTAGGAACCGGTCCTTGTCTATGAAGCTACGTAAATACCTATAGGTTTTTATATTAATTTTTCAAACTTTATCCCTTATTTTCAGATGGCTGCTGCAGCTATCACACGGAAAAGATGGATCTAACTCGTATCATAGACAAAAGAGATACTTGCTTTTTACAACAAGCACTCAGTGGGGAGTAAGTTTTGTTTGATTTGTATATCATTCGTATTATCCAGCCGCACATCCTTTTTCCGAACTTTCTTATGGTCTGAGAATAGCTCGTAGGCTAATTAATATGGCAAAGCAACGCCGCTGTCCCAAAAATAAACACAGTAAGGGACATTTTTTTTTTTCAAAACCGAGATATATTCACTATTGGTTACGGGAACCGGGTTTTCCGCCCATGGTCAAGATGCGATTGGTCAAAATACGTTTTTTGTCAAAGGCTCGTTTGGTCCAACGTGTGGTTTGCTAAAGTCACGATTCGTCAAAATGTTTTCGTCAAATGTGCTTTTAGGCAAAGCTATGAATTTGCCAAAGTTGCGATTCGTTAAATAAAGCTTTCGCTAATGAATGGTACCCATAGTAATACTTACACTGATTATGATGATTATTACTATGACACTATTAAGAAAATAATTATGCTATTATAAATAAGAAAAAATGAAGTCAAGGGCTCCTATCCCCGAATACTTGTTAAAATTTTGGCCTTTGGTGGAATCACCGTGCAGAGGCACCTTTGACAAAAAGGGTGTTTTGACGAATCGCCCTTTTGACAAACGTAATTTGACCAAAGGCACCTTTGACCAACACGGTATTTTGACGAATAGCACTCTATCCCATAGGCGGAAAACCCCTGGAACCAACTAGCAACCAATAGCGGTATTTCTCAGTTTTGAAAAAAAAAATGTCTCTTACTGTGTTTATTTTTGAAACAGCCGAAGGTTTTCCGAGTCAGCTAGTCTTTATATACATACTAGCTGTTGCCTGCGACTTCGTTGGCGTGGTAATTTTGATATGTATTTTTCCGGGATAAAAAATAGCCTATGTGCTAACTCAGACTATAATCTATCTCTGTGCAAAATTTTATCCGGATCCGTTCAGCCGTTTTTGCGTGAAAGAGTAACAAACATCCATCCATACATACAAACTTTCGCGTCTATAATATTAGTAAGGATTAGATACAACAATGTAGAACTTCCTATTGAAAGCGCAATCCTGAAACATATCAGTTAGAGTAAAGTTCGTCATCCTACTTCCTACTATCCTACTAATATTACAAATGTGAAAGTTGTGAAGATGTTTGGATATTTGAAGAAGAAGAAGAAAGACATTTATTATACCAACAAGATACATCACAGAAACAAAACAAGCACACAAGTAACATAATATGCACAACAACAGAAAGAAAACTTAATACACAACAGACAAAACGAATAAATAAAACAGGACCATAGATGTAGCCTGTGGTGTATCTACGTTGCCACAAAAGGCAGCCGACTCAGCGTTTGGATGTTTGTTACTCAATCACGCAATAACGGCTGAACGGAGTTACATGAAACTTGGCGTACAGATAGACACAGATCTGGTTTGAGACAAGGATACTTGACATCCCAGTAATGCGTTCCCGTGGGATAATATTTTATTGTTACCGTAAGCCAAACTCTAAGATATTTATTTATTGCATTACCATGGTAACAAGAATCGTATAAACGGATTCTGTAGCGTTACAAACTACGCTGGGACAGCTAGTTTACAATAAATTTGATAATTACATTTTAATTTTCTTTACTTTGTAACGGCGCTGTCTCATAGAGAGTATTTAACATAGTGATAGTTAAAAACATAGATGCCTAACTAGCGCCAAAGAATTACCCCAAGTTCAATTGAGGGAAGGCGGGCGGGGCTTGTCAACTTATTATTATATTTATTTTTATTATTTCGACGGGTTAGATCAATGGTTTGACGTTTTTACATACAACCAATCATCAGTTACACTGTCACTTACTATCGCCCAATGAACGTTCACCTCGCTAAGGATGGCGCACAGAATGTACCAATCACAGAGTGATTTACTCTACAGCACATCTTGTGCTCATTTCATCGGTGAAGAGTAATCGAGACACTGGGGCCGTTTTTGATTGTAAATTTTGTAGGGAGAAATACTTCTATAGAGAATGCTAGAAGATGTTTGATAGGTAGTGCTCAGTTAAAATATTGTTGTTAAAAATTATGTTGCAATATTTATGTAAATAAAATAAATAAATAATTTTTGTTCGTAGACTTAAAACCATGATATTATTATGAACTAGTGGTAAAGGGATTATCCTATATGTCCACCCTGAAGGTCCATTCTAAACTTACAAACTTTTCCTCCTTATAATATTAGTGTAGATTAGAATATAATTAGAATCAATATTCTATTGCAGGTCAGTGGTATCGGAAAATAAAAATCTGTAAAATAACTCGTGGAACGAAATTTATTGTAAAACACTAACGGTCGTATTTATAAAAACACTATTCCTCTAAAACACTCCTCAGAGACAGTTTAACTAATCTGTGGTTACGCCTTTCCCTTTGCCACAAACTGTTTAAACTGACTCTGAGGAATGTTTTAAGAAAACGAGATTTAATAAATAAGAGCATTAATGTAAAACACTCTTAAGACGGAGCTAAAGCTGGTTTACGGCAGGATTTCCTCTTATAAACCAGCTTTAGCTCCATCTTAAGAGGGTTTTAGTAGAAATGACTTTAAAAAAAATTGTTACTCTGTATAACCTGTGGAACCCAGTATACGTAAACTTTACGAAGCACAGTGAAAAGGAGGTGGGGCGATTTCGTTTTTAAACCAAGATCGCTAAATAGTATTTTTTAATGACTCGCGATGTTCATGTTCATACATCGATAGAAAGGAAATTACATAACATAACTCACCCCTGAATCCCGGAGGGGTAGGCAGATACGAAATAGGTTAGTCAAGATCGTAGCAAGGGGCAAACTCTGCAAACATTCATTAGTAGTAAGAAAATAGTAGGTAGTAGAAGCGTACGGCGCCGGATTAAGAATAGCGTCACTCCGTTTCCTTTCGTGGATGTCGTAGAAGGCGACTAAGGAAATTAGTAAACAAGAGACGGGCAGCAGCGTCTTCCTGAAATTTCAATTGCATACGGCGATCGCCAACCCGCCTGCCAAGCGTGGCGATTATGGAAAAACCCCCCATGGTTATGAAAACCACGAAGGAGGCCTGTGTCCTGCAGTGAGCGTTAAATGGCTGACGATGATGATGAAGTAGTAAAAGGATTCTAAGGGTAAAAATTGTCTTAGACTAAGCCTATAAGATCTCTTATATTTAATAAATTAGCCTTCAGTAATTTATGCGACAGACAAAGTCAATAGAAAATGTAAACTCCAAGACACAAATTAAATTTTAGCATCAGACTGGACTCAAAGCTTTCTTAAAAGCGTTTATAGGGCAGGCTTTCGATCCTGCTCACTCATTCTAACATTTTATAAGATTATAAAATAATGTATACACTTTTTGTAACTGTAGAATATATCGGAATAAACTAAAATGTTTCTAAATGTCCTTATTTAATTGTAAATTTTACTTTCTGTTTCTTATCTGCAATGAATAGAATTATCTCATCTAATTTCATCTCATCCTATCTAATCTCATCTCATCTTATCTTATGTATTTTTAGGTCTACGGAGCTGTCTCCGTCCCCATCCACCCAACGTCAAACGTCGCAATGTCCTGGTTCCTGGAAGCCAACTACTATAACGTCGCCAACGCCAGTTATTGGCATCCCTTATTCGAAGTCGATTCCGTAAGTTGCTTAAGTTTTTATCACCCACTAGATTGCTTGGGAAAGTTTTCGAAATGAGATCGGAGCCTAGAGACTACTAAGCAAAGTCGTTCAATAGAGTGTTATTACGAAAGCAATTGTTATTTTGAAACCTCTGCCAGCTTATGTTGATCAGCTATACAAAGTTTTGACTAAATTAAAATTCAACATTCATTAGTCGTTGTATGCACGCATACTGATTTCTAGTACATTTACTAGTTAACGTTGATGAAGCGATAGTGATCTGTCAGGATCGTAGCGAGTGACAGTCTCTGATCTCTGCCTACCCCTCCGGGATGCAGGCGTGACTTTATGTTATGTTGTTTTATTTTCAGGTATCCAGAGATAGAGAAGAGCGAAGTACGCAAGCGAAAGAACCAATGTTGACACGGAAACTGCTTTACCAATTCACGGAGACCATGCTAGAAAAGTAAGTGATTGTAATACATTACGACCATTCTTTAATCATTCTTTCAACAGCATATTTTCTTTATAAATGTAGGGATGCAGATTTTTTATTGACTTGTTGCACAAACACATAGTAAGCAAATGTAACGTATTATGAATCTAAGTGAGACAAATTTTTACATCATTCTCATTCGCATATTTCAAACTCGTTCTTCTTTGAATAATACATAAAAACATGAAGTGACTGCATAAGTTTAAAAACCGTCCAAGTGCAAGACGCACGCGTGCACGAAGGGTTCCGTACCATTATCTACACAACATTTGAATATTTCAAGCGTTTACCTGTTGCCGTTATTAATATCGAGCAAAAAACGGCAAAAAAATCACGTTTGTTGTATGCGAGCCCTTATTCTGTTTTTAGTGTTATAGTGGCAACAGAAATACATCATCTGTGAAAATTTCAACTTTCTAACCATCACGGTTCATGAGACAGCCTGGTGACAAACGGAAGGACGGACGGACGGAAAGCGGAGTCTTAGCAATAGGGTCCGTTACCTTTTGGGTACGGAACCCTAAAACGACATATTCAGAAGATATCGATACAGTCATTCGAGAGTGTTATATACTAGGTCAATCTCTGTAAACTATGGCTACATAAACTTTTCTATCGAATCGAGAAAAAAATTAAATCTAAGTACCTATATCCATTTTCCACTTACCTCAACTTTCATAGCAACAAGTAGCGCCATGACACTCTTAATCTTATTCCTCCAGACACAAAGCATCAAACCGTTTAACAAGGGTCACTTGGACCATTTCAGTCCGTTTTCCAGCAAAGGCACTAATCCCTTAATAAAAAAACGGAATAGCCCACTATTAGAGCTAAGCTCAGCCGTCTATGCCGACATGATTTTCCGAGTGACTTTATACTCGTTCGTCGAAGAAATAAACGTAATAATCTCTTTAGGACAAACTGTCAACATGCCAGAAAGCCCTCTGAATTCACAACGGTATTAGACGTTCTCCCATACCTTTGGCTGAAGGGTACATGATCATATTAGGTTTTTAACCAAAAAGAGGACGTTCACAATTCTTCCGTACGTATATTTTTTATGTAGGTATGTTCAGTTCCGCGGTAATTCTTCACTACGTTGTCGGATTTCATTAATTATTCTTTTTGTTACAAAAGGAATATCTCAAGAGTGGTTCCATGTAAATTAGGGCAAGAATTGTTGATGAAATGTATGATTACTATTCTTTCTAGCGCGTTCTTTAAGTCGGTTTTTTTACTAAAAAAAATCTCTAGTTTTTTTTATTTTATGTACCCAAATATCAATTAATTATGTAAACAACTAATGGCAATTCATCATCATCATCATCATCACCCATTTGACGCCCACTGCAGGACATAGGCCTCCCTCATAGTTTTCCAAGCTTTTTGATCTTGTGCCGCCCGCATTCAGCGACTCCTAGATCGTCAGACCATCTGGTGGGGGCCTGCCCACGCTGCGTCGTCCGGTCCCTTTAACGGCCACCAGTTCTCCGAGCCTTGTGCCCCAATAGCAATTAAATAGATTATTGTTTACCTTTGCCCCGTGTATTCTGCGTTACGAGAGGTATCAACGCATAGGTAGGATACTGGATTCATTTCCAAAAGGTCCTGGGTTGGATACCGACATGCACATCATCATCATCATCATCAGCCATTTCACGCCCACTGCAGGACGGAGGCCTCCTTCGTGGTTTTAATAACCATAAGGGGTTTTACCATAATCGCCACGCTTGCCAGGTGAGCGATAGCAGTATGCTGTTGGAATCTCAGGAAGACGCTGCTGCCCGTCTCCTGGTAATTGATTTCCTTAGTCGCCTTCTACGACATCCACGGAAGAAAATGGTGTGACGATATTTTTAATCTGGCGCCACACGAAATATTTACATGGTTTCCTAAGTCACATTCATTTGCAAATATACAAGGTGTGGTGTAAAGAATGGATAATCTGATAACTTTTCCCTCGGCATTGATATATTGACCACTGTCGATAAGCAAAAGTTCTACAATTTAATTGTTTATTATAAGAATTTACCTTACTATGTTTCAAGTTAGTATTATATCAATCAGCCAAGGCCCGCTGTTTCTGTCCTTCTTCTTCTTTCTGTTCTTGAAAATTGAAAAATAAACAAAAATCATTTAAAGCGTTTGCTTTTTTCAAAGTAGTTTAATTTATTACCAATACAGAAGATACGGTTATCCATTCTTTGCACCGCAGATTTATGGTAAATATACCTGCGAAGGAAAACATCGTGAGGAAACCTGCGTACCTGAAGTGTTTACATACCTTAATGCTCGAGCTCCACGTACCTACTTCTGCTTATTACATACTCCACTAACTTCTCCTTAGAACCTCTGTATCCAGCTACTTTTTGTGTCTATAGTAAATCATCTAAATAAGGTGTTAGTAAGAAGCGTGCGAGGATATTTCCACAAGTTTGCCCTTGCCTCTCTTGTCAGGCCAAAATGAGCTTTGACACTCCAGCTCTCGGTATAAGAAAGCCCTTGTAAAAACGTATCGCTAAGTTGGTTTTCGCGTATAGTAAGTTGCAGCACGTGTGGTGGGGCGTGCCTACAAAAATATATTGCTCTTTTCGTTGGAAAATTATTATTTTCCCGCCGCTCTTTGTTTAGTTGTTGTGGCTGGCGAAGGGATTTGTTTGTTGGACGAAATGTATTGTTCGGTTTTGGGGTTCCGTACCTACAAAGGAAAAACGGAACTCTTTAACTGCCTCGTTGATCTAGCAGTATCACGGCTGATTACCACGCCGGAGGTCGCGGGTTGGATTCCCACTGGGGGCCGCCGTACATTTGTACAAATGGCCTCAGTCTGGGTGTATTTTCATGTTTGTGATTTTCTTGTCTGGTTACCATAGCACAGAGTATCCTAGTTTGGGACCAGGACAAATCATTGTGTTGTATGGAAGTCATTATTATTATACACAGTTACCACTCGCTAACGTTGAAGGAAAACATTGTAAGGAAACCTGAGTTTCTGAGGTGTGTACATACATATCTCGGCGTTTGAAATTTCCAATCCACCCATACTTTTTCTCTCTGAGAGAAGGTCTGTGTCCCGCAGTAGGACGTATATAGGCAATTAAAAAAGAAAACGGATATTTATGAAACGCGCAATTCCTATAACACCCCAATTAAATCGGAGCAAAGTTTGTGTTTTATACAAACTTCACTTCCACGTCCTTTTTTCTTTTTTCAGATTTACATTTTTCATGCCTTACGCTCTTTACCAATGTCGTAGCCGTCAATAAGCAGCCTACACAGAACGTTTTCATTCTATGTGGGAGATTGCTCGCTCCGATTCCTTTGCTACCGTAGACCACCAGGTAGTCTGTGGACGTCCTCTGCCTCTCTTGAGTTTTGAGACATAGTTGTCTTCTTGTCTCATCTCATATTCGCACTTTGGCCTTTGCATCTACGTAATGAGAAGATTTATGCAGCGTCCTGATTTACATCTTCACTCATACTAGATGAGTGAAGGGACCACTCGGACGCTACAGTGCCTGGGACATTACGGAATAGGCTTGCCTAGTACCTATACCATCCTGACAGCTTAGTCGGCCTAGCCCACAGGGAATAGACGCACTACCTAAGCTATATTTTAGTGAGCTTTTCTATGATCGGGCCTTTCTTGATTTTCGTAAACTTATGCCGAGTTTTAAAGGCATTTAGAAAATTACCTCCAATATCGTTTCTAACTTTGTCAAGTCCAGTAAGTTACCCCTCTGAATTTAGTCGTTTATTCTTAAGGCCCTGGTCACACTGAAGGGACCTGTGGCTGAAAAGTCGCTACGCGTTTTATAGAGTTCGCGCCCTCGCCCCATCTCTTCTGTTTGGACCTTGTCCCGTCCCTTCAGTACATTTTGTATGAAATTGAACTAGATAGACGATGCGTTTTTTCCACGCCCTTGCCACATATCCCTTCTGTATGGCCAGGGCCTAAGGCGCATCCTCCTTGCACATAAACAGTTTTTGTAATTTATTATTATTGAAGAATTTGCGGTAATTCATTATTAAATTAATTCCGGGTTCACTTACCTGGTTTTTTGTCGGAAGAGTCCGACCAGGTTAGGGAATCCGGAATTAAGTCAATAATGTGGAGACCTTACGAAAATTTTAGTTCGAAAATTTGATAATTCAATTCAATATAACATAGCCATAAATTACTTTAGGTGTTCTAGTTAGACCTGATATTTCCACACTTAGCTCATAGTTGGGCCATTGTACGTAGCATGCGTTAAAGGTGGGTACTGACCAACGTTACGAGGTGTAATGTAACATTCGCATCGAGCGTGTTACGCATCGAGCATGTTACGCTGTGTTCTAAAATCGGCGTAACATGCTCGTCAAAACTCTGTGCTCCGCTTTCGCCGCCAGTTCACTCAAGATGGCCGACAGCGATGACGCGTTGGTATCTTTGATTCTAATTAATTATTGTTTCATCCAAATCAAGAAGTAGAAAAAACGTTACTGGACATCAAACTTGTTTTTTTTTTAGTTACTCCGTGTTTTAAGAAATAAATACGAGAAGAACGACGTGTGATCACTCGCGACGCGCGTGCGCTCGTGACGACTTGCAAGAGCGTACTGACTGAACCGCGTAACAGTCAAAGGATTCGCCAAAAACCGACAGCCGGGTGGAGCACCCAAAGCGGGAAACAAGCGGCTCGTTGCTCGCTGGTTTCCCCGTAACACGACGTACTGACTGCACGAATGCTCGCTGTGTAACATGTTACATTACACCTCGTAACGTTGGTCAGTACCCACCTTTAGGTGTTACGATAATTTTACCGATAGCGGCGTAGCAAATGAGTACTCAATTGTAAAGTATCAAAATGTACATCATTAAAGATTATAGGAAAAAAAGTTCATTCAATTTAAAAAAACGACATATATCACAATAATAGTACATTACTGCAGCGGCCAGGAAAGGAGGCATTGATGGCATTGGAGACATTGGAGGCACACATATGTAAGTCGATTAATGCCTAGTTTTGGCCAAGGCTTGTATAGTACTTTTCTCAAATCATGCGCGGAAAGTAAAACTAAATAGTACCTGGGCAGGACTTTTTATTTGAAAATAGAATTACCTTTCAAAATATTTTAAATATTATTGTTAATTTTGTTTTAAATTGAAACTAAGATTAATAATTATTAATCCACACGCATGCAATAAATAATTTTTACTTTACAAAAAACAACAATAAATGTTCCCGTGTTTATTTCTTTTAATTTTTTTTTTCACTAAACAGATTTCTATTTGCAAGCCAGTTCGAATTTAAATAAAACCATAAAACTTACCTGCTTGGTTGCCATATTTCAGAGTAAAAGATCGTTCTATTTTTAAATTACACGACAGATATGAGCTTACTATGTAATGTATTTGGCCGCTAAAATACGGCAGATAGGGATTTTCATACAACTTTTGCCGGCCGCTGCGCGCATGTATTTGGCCAGTACAGCAATTTCGATTGATCTCGAAGGAGGTTGTCAAAATTATGCTCAAATTTCCATGCATGTTTGAGATAATTATATTATTACAACAATATTAACAATAATATGTTAGAGATGAACAAGATTTATCAACATTAATATCTCTAGCGGTGGTAGAAAAGCGGTAGAACGCTGACCTCACATTCGGGATGCCGTGGGTTCGAATCCCGGCATGTACCCAATGACTTTGTTTTCTAAGTACATTTGTGAATTTGTAGTAGCAATACCACACGCTAACTGTGGTGGAAAACATCGTGAGGAAGCCAGAGTCTCAGAGTTGTTCACATAGCTCAGTGCTTGAAATGGCCAGTCCGCGGTGGGAAGTAATTAAGCCCATGTTCTGTATCTGAGAGAAGGCCCGTGACTCTCAACAAGAGAGCAGTTTTAGAAATATGTATTCCTATATAGAAATAATGTGTGTGTGTGTGTGTGTGTGTGTGTGTGTGTGTGTGTGTGTGTGTGTGTGTGTGTGTGTGTGTGTGTGTGTGTGTGTGTGTGTGTGTGTGTGTGTGTGACTTCACGAAATTTATACCCTTGAGGAAACCTGGGTGTCTGAGGTGTTCTTAGCCTTAGCGCTTGAATTTGCTAATCCGCGGTGGGCACGCGTAGTTACTGGGCCCATACTCTCTCTTAGAGAAGTTCTGTGCCATGTAGTTGGACGTATATATGGCCTACATAAAAAAAAAAAAAAACAGATAAATATTGTACCACATACTTGCTATCATCATCATCATCATCACTCAGCCGCAAGAAGTCCACTGCTGAACATAGGCCTCCATCCAGCGTCTTCCTGCCACTTGGATGAGGCCATCTGTCCATCTTGTGGCTGGTCGTCCTAAGCTGCGCTTGCCGATATGTGGTCTCCATTCGAGAACTTTTCGGCCCCATCGGCCATCAGTTCTGCGTGTTATGTGCCTTGCCCACTGCCACTTCAACTTACTAATCCGCTAGGCTATGTCGACGACTTTCCTTCGTATACGGACTTGCTATATCATTCTTTAATTAAGTTCGGATCAAAAGAGATCTTGTACATAAAAAACTTTTCCTTGCAGACATGGTTTCCCGGGTCGGCCCTGCCTGGTCAGGGCGGTGTGCGAGAACACCAGCACTCACTACATCCGACATAACGGTGTCGTCGGCGATCTGCTGCATCTCGCCCTTACGTAAGTATTTGCTTGTTTAAATGAAAACGTAATCAACATACACGTATAGCAGGGACAGCCTTCTCTCAGCGATGGGAATGATCACGAAGCGTACCCAATGCGGATTGACGATTTCGAAAGCGAAGTGTGGTTCAAGCGTTTTACTACGTAACGATCCAAGATACTCGACGCTAGTGGCCCGCGACACTTACCAACCGCGCTGGCGAAAGCGGCACTGTAAAACGGCCCTAAGGCATGTACCTCAGACACTCGGGTTCCCTCACCATGGTTTCCTTCACGTCGTGGTTCAGCCCATCGCTTTTCATTGCTGCTGGAAAATGAACCTAGATACGCTAATGAAGTCGAGCGTTTTCTGGAATAAGGATTTTATAGTTCTGTGCTGGATGTGCTTTTGATATTTGACAATTTGTTAAAACTGAAATGCACTTTATTCTATTCAGTAAACGTCGTACTATTTTGCCAAAATAAAAAAAAAACTGAATTACAACCTGAAACTAAACATTTCGAGAAAATGATAACATACAATCCACACAATCCCTTGTCCTGATTCCAAACTAGGATGCCCTGTACGGTAACCAGACAAGGACCACAAATCGAAGTAAGGCTGAGAATGAGAATCGAACCCACGACCACGCGTTGGTCAGTAACTGAGCACGTTATTTTTATTTCAGACCGTCCTCTTCTACAATTGAAGAAGAACTAGAAGACTGTTTCTACGAGGCGGAATACATGGGCGAAGTAGAACACGACTGCAGAATATACACGGAGACGTGCACAACAAACCCCATCGAGCTCATATCGCTCCATTTCGATGAATTGCTGGAACAAAATATAGCTGAATAACGAATGACGTGATTTAAAATAACCGACAGATGTGAAATGTTCTTTTAAGTTCAAGGTTGTATTTTATAATGGACCGTTTCATTTTAAATTGTAAAGGGAATTAATCGTGACACTGAATCGAATTCAATTACCATGATAGAACTGCGCGTCATACGACCAATTAATTTGGGAAGCAGGTTCGGGTATCTACTTATTGACATTTTTGAAATTAAGTTGAACGTTCGTGTCTGCTTTATCATTATCATTATTATACTTTATTGCATACGAAACGTTGAACAGGACATTACATAAGAAATAATATGTACAAAGGTGAGCTTATCTATGTAAGAGATTTCAGCAAACCATGGAAGGTGAAGACAATCATTTTCAGTCTTTCAGGTCAGTTCAGTTTCGGCTCAATTGTAACGAGCGTGAGTTTTTAGTGAGTAATGCGAAAAGTCGCAAATTGTTGGGTTATTATCGAACCTTGTGATTTTTAATGAATTAAGAATTTAGAAAAAAGGTACCTAAATACGGCACCAATGCACTGAAACAATACTTATTACGATACGGCAATTGCCATTGCATTTTGGCTTGTTTCTTAATTAATTGTTACCAAATTTTGGAATTCACAATTTAGAAAAAAAACTCTCTCTGAACATGATACAGATACAATAGCTGGCGATTTATTCGCGATTTCGCAAACACGGTGGCGCCGGTTGGGGATTAGAAGAAATAGTATATTTCATTACGAGTGCGAAGAGCCTGTCATTGCAAGGAGATCCGACAAATGTCTACCCGAGCCGAGGCGCAGCCGAAGGTGAGGGTTGACAGTCGGAACAAGTTGCAATGACGGTTCCGCACGTGTACCTACTGAACAACTATTTTTAATACAGTTGCGAAAAAATGAAACAATTTAATTAAGAAAATTTTTGGAAAATGGCGCCAACCGTAAAAGAATATAAATAAGCAGAGATTTTTTTTTCTTCACCCATTCTGGGTAGGCAAAGTGAACTATGCCCATACAGCTAAGTCTTCAGTAGATTTTTTTATTGATATGGAATGAAAATGAAATTTAGTAAGATAAAATTAAATGAAACCGAACCTAACTCATTGAATCAAATCATTAAATCTGATATTAAAACAAATTAGTAGCTTCTTTTTAGAAATATTTGCAACTTCTATGAATTTTTTTTAGTAAAAACTTCGTGGTTGGTTTTTTCTTTTTAATAGACATTATTTTGACAGTTGGGAAAGAGAACGCACGAGTTCGGAAAAGGTAAAGAAAAAGGTCGAGTATGTAATAGCCCACATCCTGAACGCTATACGTCCCTGCAATACGCCACATTTTGAGCAACTATATAAAAAAAAACTTGCTTCTTTGTCACTATCGTGAAGCAATTGAAAAAATGGTCCAAAGTCCAGAATGTAGAGGTTGACCAGCTGTCGGGTACACACGGCCATCATACCGGGCGCTGACGCGGAGGCCGGGGAAATATTTGCCGAACACAAAATTGCTTACATCATCAGCCGAGCTAAGCGGTGTGCCCGGCGTTAGAACCGGGTAGATGAAAATGTGACGGCTGACCTGCTTTGTTAAGTGCACTTAATAACGTCATAAGAAAGGGAAACTGTGTTGACCTTTCTTAAATAATTTTGCGAAGTTGACAAGCTATCTACCGAAATTACGAAGTTTTTAGGGTTCCATACCTCAAAAGGAAAACAGGGAACTCTTATAGGATCACTTTGTTGTCCATCCGGCCGTCCGTCGGTTTGTCTGTCAAGACCCTTTATCTCGGGAACGCGTGGAGGTATCGAGTTGAAATTAAAGACTTATATTAAAATCTACAGTTTCTTGAAGCTGTAAAAAAATAAAACTTCTAAGTTAAGGTAAAAAAAGACACGCCTGTTTATGCCACAAAAAACGTATATTTCGACACTAAAGAGAATCAAAATTTATAGGATACTTTCCGTTGACTTAGAACTATGAATATCGTGTTATGCTAAAAGTACAGGGAAAAATCTGGAAACTATACATTTGTAGTTAAATCATCAAAAAAATTGTCTTTGTAGTTCGGGAAAGGCTCGGAAAAAACTGCAAGACTCGATTCTTTGAAGTTTGTACGGAACCCTCGGTGGACAAGTCCGACTCAGACTTGTCCGATTTTTTTAGTAACAAAATGAACCAAGTTTGATACTGACAACGAAACTAAATCTAACACTGCATATGAGAAATCTATCATACAATTTCGTTAGCTATTTCGTTGCTTTTTTATGCTTCTAAGAAAGATCGTAAATAAAACAACTTTTAAATTCATATTTTTGCGGCTTTTTATTATAAACGAAAAATAACGTGACAAATTACTTATACTTCCCACGGACGTATTTCAGATCTTATTAGCGAGGGACGTGGGATGTGACTTAATAGAACATTTTCGACTTTAGTTTAGTCAAATTAACACATAATTTGAAAAAAAATACATCTAGGGCCACCTACATGTCCATAAACTCATAACGACTGCGCGAATTTTTGTTCAAGTTATATGTCGGGCGTTAGAAAAACCCAAATCAATACATTACAAAGCCCTAGAGCGCCTTAACCATCTTCTCGTTCTTGCACTACAAGTTTTGATTTTGGCCCCTGCCTAACGGCAATGCAGCAGAAAATATTATAAATATACAGCAGTGAGGCCAGAACCCCAAAGCCAGCGCTGATCAACCTCAACTGAGCTACGTTTGTATTTTATTTGTGTTTACTTTCGCAACGGTTGTGAACATTTAACGAAACTGCAGCGAAAATTTTCAGGCATTCTATTAACAAGCAAGAGAACAAATTAAGTAAAACTTCTGGAAGATTTAAGATATTCTATTAACATAAGATAAGTTTCACCAATATCGAGAGTTTGCACTTAACCTGTCGCTAATAGTCGTACCACAGAGCACGGACATTTACTCAGAGAGAGAAAAAGAGAGTTCAATCATCACGCGTTCCTACCACGGAATTGCGATTTCAAATTCAATAATACAGATACTCAGGTTTTTTACGATGTTTTCATTCACGGTTAGCCAGTGGCATTTTGCTACTATAGATACACAAATCTAAGTCAATTAGAAAACAAAGTCATGGCTACATGCCGGGATTCGAACCCGAAGCTGCTAGTACATCTGTCACAGATGGTCGCCCTGCACGTTACACGTTTTGCAAATAATAGGGGTTAAAGTATGAAATTGCCGTTTTATTGCAATAGGTTATTTGAATTGACATAGAATCTTTATGGTTTGAGGTTTTCGAATGAAACTTTTTTCAAATGGTTTCTATGATGTTCTTTTTTTAAAAAAATGTGAAACATTTGAATATCGACTTTCAATTGTTTTTGTTATTCAATTTAGACAAGAAAGATGGACACTGCGAAAATTCGAGTGATTTTTGAATACGAGTTCCGACGCGGAACTAACGCGGCAGAAACAGCCCGCAATATCAATGCTGCGTTTGGACAGGGGTCTACTAATGAACGCACCGTGCGATTTTGGTTTAAACGCTTTCGTGATGGAAATTTCGACTTACCACGAGGAAGACCGCCCACACAGGTGAATAACGATGAATTAAGAGAGATAGTGGAAGCCGACCCTAGTCGTTTGACTTGAGTCGCTACCCAGGAATTAGCGGCATGGTTTAACGTTACCTTACCCACAATATTGACTCACTTGCGTCAAATCAATAAAATAAAAAATACGAAAAATGGGTGCCTCATAATCACTCGAATTTTCGCAGTATCCATCTTTCTTGTCTAAATTGAATAACAAAAACAATTGAAAGTCGATATTCAAATGTTTCACATTTTTTAAAAAAAGAACATCATAGAAACTATTTGAAAAAAGTTTCATTCGAAAACCTCAAACCATGAAGATTCTATGTCAATTCAAAGAACCTATTGCAATAAAACGGCAATTTCATACTTTAACCCCTAATACTATGCAGCTTATGGAATTGAGTGCATTTACAAATTGCCTTCGGCATTTTGTCGCCGAACGAGAGTTTGTGAACTAAGCAAGATAATAGAAAATTGACGATTTTGGCTATTTGCCACCGCCGCTAATTTGGAGTAATACCTACGTACCTAGTCTATGTCTGGCGTACTTTGTACAACAATCAGCTGCTTGGCAAATCCTTTCACTACGTTTGTTTGCCATTGATACGCTAAAATAGCACATGCAGTCGACAGCACATAAACTTTTAGTTTTGTAGCAAATTTGCCTGTAAAATAACGGAGTAGATTGCATGTGAGGGTCATGTGCTGTCGACTGGACGAACCGAATTCAATGAAGAAATGGACGCGAATGAACGGTTCCGTGTGCCAGTAGGTATATGACAATGACGCAGGGTCCACATTCTTTCAATTCATTTTAGTACAATGACGAAAAACGAAAGATAACAATAAAACGACCGTTCTGTCAAGAGCGTAGCGTACCGCCCGCAAAAGAAGGAATATCACGAAATCATGTCACGTGTACTGACCGTGAATCTGTCATCGCTACATGACTACACTTTAACACTATCGGGGTCCTGTTCTGTGAGTCCAGAGTAGCCGGTTTCACATTGGACGATAACAGTAACTGCAAAACATCCTTGCAACTTATCCTTTTCATACAACGTTCACACAACGTTCGCACTACAGCCTTAGTAAATGTATGAAACTACCAATACGACAAGGACGTGTAGTTACAGGTCGGTAGGTCTGTGGGTACAGAATAAGAAGACAAAAAAAAATTATGAAGTCCTCGGTAGTCACTATTTAAGAATCCTTACACAATTGTAATATCACGTTGTGAGAAGCAAAATAATAATAATAACACTTTTCAATTTACTTAAATGGGCTGGAGGTTCTATTCGATAAGTTTACTTTTGCTGCACATTTATTATATTCAGTTTTTTTTTTCTTTTCTTGCGACCTACGTAAATTTATATTACTATCTACGTTATGTTTAAATAAAGTACTCACGTTGTCCTGACTGTTTTTCATATTCACTAATTGATAATTAATCAACTATCCTAATGCCATTATGCAAATCCTTTCAAAACGTATAAATTAGGTACTAAATTCCTCTCTCTATTTCTCATCGTAAAATTTTACTATGCCGCAAGAATTCGCGATTTAATCTTGTTTTCGTGGAAACGATAGAGCCGACCGCGGTTTTAATTTTGTTTTTCTTATTTTCAGCTATTATAAAGCTATCAAAATATTGCTCTAGGCGATTTAGGGTAAGATAGTCAAACGATGCTAAAAACGCTGGCGTGCAAAAGCGCTTTTGAGATACGGCCCCTAGTAATTGATTTTGTAAAATAGAATGACGAACCTCGGTCAAAAGGAAAAGATCCGCGGGTCATGCTGTTACGCATGCTTCCAAAGGCCTTAGTATTTTCACTTAGCATATTTTTTTCGTCAATCTTTCTTCGTTTTTCTATAAATATGTCCAGACGAACGCAACAACCCTTTATCAACGCAAAATGTTCTCGTCACCACATCCTCTTTCAGTCCACAGGGTTTCTAATGATACTATTGCATTCAAATTAAGACCACACATACTTCTAAGGATTTCTACTTTACCATTTCATCCCTGATTTCTAAGGGTATCAATTAAATATTATTTTTACCAAAGGCAAATAGAGTCGTACCACTCAAACGAAAATTCTGTAAGGTTCTAAGACGCCTAATTTCAGTAGCAATTATCACCTTATCGAACTAGTCCAATTTGCTGGTTCACAAGTTTCACCTATTGTCACATAACGGTGACAGATTTGGATAGTTCGTTCGGGGAATTGCTGAGCGTTTCCGGGTGAATAAATAATACATATTTGGATTGTACTTTGGCATGATGAAACACAATTATTATCAAAGAACGAAATTCTGACTCCAATTTGAAGCAATAATGTATTCTACAATTACAACAATAACGAAAATTTTAAAAGCTTATGAAAAAAGAAGAAAACAAGATAATGACAGAGAAAAACCAAATCCATCCTCATTTAGCAATACTATGACTCTGATCTTATTGGAAAAAATTGTTTCTTAGTATCTTGTTTACGACCCAGTTGAGACAAAAAGCACGCACTCTGATTTAGCGATCAATTATCACGTCTGTTCCCCGCTAACTTGTTAACCACTGTTTAGGAAAATAAATGTTTACCGTTAACAGACGACCGGCTGGTCATTTTTTAAAGTTAGTGGAAAGGTACATACATACATTCATACTTTATAACGCGTGTTAAATATCTATGTATCGCTCTTTACGAAATAGTTCAGTCTTGATGAAGTGGTTTATTCGCAGCACTATGTTAGTGAATATGGGACACAGAAGATTTTTCACTGGTTTCATGTTACTGTAAGTATTATTTTTTTATTTACTGCCTTTAATTTTATAATCTCTCTCTGAGAGAAGGCCTGTGCCCTGCAGTGGGACCTATATAGGCTACATAAAAAAATTCAACCTAAACGTAACATTTATTCGAACGAAAAATGTCGTATGCACATGCATTTTTTTGTAAGCAGCCTATGTACATCCTACTGAAGGGCACAGACCTTCTGTCAGAGAGAGAAAGTAAGAGAGAGAGAGAGAGAGAGAGAGAGAGTGGGCTTAATCACTACGCGTGCCCACCGCAGATTTGCTATATCAAACACTTAGGTATGTGAACAGACATTCGGGTTACCTCACGAAGTTTACCTTCATTGCGCACGGTATTGCTACTACAAGTTCAAAAATATTTGTAACTAACCTCCGGTTTCTCGTACGCTAATAATCTGTTAATCTACTGTTAGCATCTCTCAGTTTATTATTCTCTATGGACTTTGGCCAATTGACAGCAACTGTTCGAGAAACTGGGGGTTAGAAAACAAAGTCATTGTATGCACGTTATGAATGCTATTCCAGACACACTTTTGTCGGAAGAGTCCGACCAGCCGGCCGAACGTCTTGGCCTGCCGCAGACATACCTGTATCACTTTATTCCGTATGCAAGTTCTTTTTTGCAAGCGTAGACAATAGCAGAATCTCGGCCTGTCATGTTAGGTGGTCGGCCCGGGTAGCAATAGCCTCTAACCCGCTCGCGAGAAAAAGACTAAGAATCGCCCCATCCTTCGCTCTTCATCTTGAGGTTTTCTGGAAGAGATCGCTTTTGGTAATCAGACCGCTAGTAAACTATGTAACTTAAGTTTTTTTTTATATTTATTGACTTACGTTTGTATCGCAGAGTTTTAAATTTTATAAATTTTTCGCCAAACTGCGTGGCAGTTTGTTGGCGGATGAATCGCACTCTTTTAACACTTTTTAAAAATAGTACAAGGTAACAATAAACTAAATTTTAAAGTTTTAAAGTACATTCGACAGCAGATCCCCTCCATACATGCTTACTCTGTATTCGGTCATATTACAAGTGTCTACGCAACACAATGCAAAGGCCGATTCGCCGTCCACTGTACCTCACTTAAAACTTTTATCTGAAACACATTAGCAGCTAAACACCGCTTTGATGGTCGTTAAAGAAACATTTTGTTTTTATAATGAATAAATTTTTATTAATATTTAAGACATTGTATGTACTTTTATCGTGTATGGTGTGCAATAGAGTTCTGGAGCGGGATGCCGCTATTCTTTTTCTATTGAAAGAAAGAAACACATTAATTTACAGCAGCAGTCACACGCACAAACATACAATAAAATACACAAATACACAATGGTTACAAAAAAAAATACAATAGGATTGAAAATACAAATGCATTAGCAAAGGGCAAGATAAAAAGTACCCGAAACCGGCGCGCGTGCATGCAACGAGTAATGAATGTTGGGGAAGCGAAAGTGATCTGACAGGATCGTGGCAAGTGGCAGTCCCTGGTCTCTGCCTACCCCTCTGGGATACAGGCGTGAGTGTATGTATGTATGTTAATTTCGTAATAAATAAAAAAAAAACAGTAGGTATAGGTAGCCTGTGTCTGCTTCTGAAAAAGGCACTTAACTCAGCGATGTTTAAGGTTTGAGCCCTCTAATCATAGAAAGTGGAGATGGAGCCCGCGTAGCTCATCTCTGGCCGTCTAACTTATTAACTTTATTTAACTGCTTTTAAACAAGTTAGTTAATGAATGTGGATCGTAGGAACGTTAGTTTGTTTGTATTTATGGTTGTCTTTCCTCTTCTAGTAAGATGGAATGCATACATATACGCCTGTATCCCAGAGGGGTGGGCAGAGACCAGGGACTGCCACTTGCCTCGATCATGACTGACCACTTTCCCTTCCTCAACATTAATTAGTTGTTGCATGCACGCACGCCGGTTTCGAGTACTTTTTATCTTGCCCTTTGCTAATACACCCCCTATTTGGTCGAAGTACGTCCGTCTGGGACGTCCCTTACCGGCCCTTCCACCCACATTCGCTCGATATATTTGTTTCGTCAATATTTCTTCCTGCATCCTCTCCACATGTCCAAACCAACGCAGCATTCCTTTCTCAATTCTTGTTACTACATTTTCTTTCAGTCGGCAACGTAATAGAACGTAAGACGGAATCAACTTTATCTGCTTCTAAGCGGGACTATTGACTTAAACCGATGCTAAAGTTCCATATGACATAGACATACGACTGTAAATGTGAACAAAAGTTGAGTTTCTTAGACCGATCGTTATTAAAATATGAGATACAGTCGACGCGATTTACGTTACCGGGATATTTGCCCCATTTTATAGAAGTACAATGACAATTCGATGTACATTTCATAGCCGATTTACGCACACACTAATGAGGAAGGAAGCTTGCTCCGCAATGTTCATCGAACTGTTATGATAAACATAAACATTTATATACAGGCACATACATTGCGTCTGGCCCCATACTAGGATAACCTGTGTTGTGAGAACCAGAAACAACGACATCACAAACATGTAAACATCCAAGACCTGGGGTTTTTTTTTTGTCCCCAGCCGGGATTCGAACCCGGGACCTCTCGCATGGTATGCAGATGCACTACCGCTGCGCCACGAGGTCGTAAACCTATCAATTGTAGTTTTATGAAACGCGGGCCAGGTTTCGCTATCAGCCCTACCTATCTTCTTTGAAAGCTTAAGAATTTTGAGGGCGCCAAATCAAAATATTGTATTAATAATTTCAGGCTCATCTCAATCTCGGGAACAACGGGAGTGTCCAGGGAAAAGAGAACCCTAGTCTTCCCACCGACCAGTCTTTACGGAGTAAGTATCGTCATTTAACTCCCAACTTTTCAGGGTTCCGTGGGTATTCGTAGGTCACTGACGGGACTCTATTACAAAGCCTATGAAATCTATAAAGGGCTTCTTTAACTGTAATAGAGCCAAACGATTTTGTACAAAAGTACAAAATACCTGTGTTATTATGGTGGATTTCTTGACAAAAAAAAAACCAACTAATGAAGGGGGCTTAAAAGGGGGGGGGGTGATTTTAGGGGTCAAACTTCATGTTATAACCACGTATAGCAACAAGTCTGAGTAGGACTCCCGCTAAGGATTGCTCTTGTGTGTTAGTACGAAACCCTCGGTGCGCGAATGCAGCTCCCACTTGGCCGGGTTTTCCACTTTTTCTGCTTGAGTGTTATTTTTCTTTCGATAGCTGGAGTCCTGTTCTGCTTATAAGTTTCTCCGGCGCTTGACTCGTTCCAGTGAATTTAAATTGATGTTAAATTGATAGCTGTTTCCGAAGTTTTCCGCCTTTGGGTAGGTACTCTTCTTACTACTATAACCTGTTAAAGAAACGATCTGACAACAGCCGCGAAACATTGTATCATCTTGTTCCGATCATTCCCGGAAAAACGAAAGGACACGTTGTCTAGCGGAAATTGTTTCTATAATGACACGCCCGTATGGGTGACCAACGAGGTTCACCACTTCGCTTATGCTTCGTGCAGATCAACCAAACAAATGCGAATGAAGGCACACGACCGAAGGTGATCTAAGGCCTTAGTTAACGCTCATGTTACTGACCTCTAGTACTGATACGATGAAGGTCAATGAAGTTCACTTGCTATCACCGTAACCACTGTGAAGTTGCTAAAAAAATCAGCTGTTCTATATAAAAAAAATCTCTGTAGCGAACGTATGAATCAGTTAATTTTTTTGGGATTTCAAAGTGGTTCACGTAGTACATTTTGTTTGTGTTTATTAGTAGAATAACTGGTTGAGTAAGGAATTCCATCGGGCCTTTCTGCATCAAACTAAATTAACATTTATCGAAGGATTAACCAATTAAAAGATCGGTGGTAGCCTAGTGGGTAGAACATTAGACTCTGAAGCGAGAGGCTCAGGTTCGATTCACAGTGCGGGCATGTACCTGTGACTTTGTTTTCTAAGTTATGTACATTTGTGAAGTTATAGTAGCGATACCACTCGCTAACTGTGAAGGAAAACATCGTGAGGAAACCTGAGTGTTTGAGCTATTCACATACCTCAGCGCTTGAAGTCGCCAATTCGTGGTGGGCACGCGTGGTGACTAACCCCATACTCTCTCTCCGAGAGAAGGCCTGTGCCCTACAGTGGGAGTACACTTAATTCTTCTATATTTCAGACGTTCCTCGCTATAGCGGTTCCCATAGACATTCCGGACAAGAATGTGTTCGTCTCGTACAACTTCGAGTCTAACTACAGCACGCTGAATAATATTACTCAGATCGACGAAGTGCTGTTCCCTAACCTACCGGTAATAAAGATTATAATCGTCAAAAGTCTATAAAACAGTCGGAAAATTAAGCAACGATGAGTGATGACTACCTACACTGCAGTACTGGCAATCACGCGCATGGAGGTTTAAACCTCCATGCTCAACCTGCGAGTATATAAATCAGCTAGAAACGCCTAGCCAGGACGAAAAACCCATTTATTAATTTGTCTTCTAACTTCAGATTGAAAAAGAATTAATAATAAGGTTCATAGTCCTTAAACCTCTATTAAAGCAATAGCAATAGCTGTCAAAGAAAATAGCTAGAAGCCAAATTCGTGTTCAAATCTCGATGCTCAAACAGCGGGAGGGCGTAAGCAGCCACCTGCAAATGTAGTCCATAAGCGAGAAGTTAAATTATTAATCAAATTTTCTTTTTTCTTTCTATCATTCTAAATTTTTGTTTTCAGAAAGAATTCTAAAGTACATTTGTTGAATAAGTACCTACACAGGCAAAAAAATGCTTGAATCTATGGCTCTTACTATAAAAAATGCGACATTATCGGAAAGGTCGTCAACGTCGTGCTTGAGCCCGACAATTCACTCGAATCTAGCGACAAATACAGTTCTTTTTTTGAATAGCTATTAGTATTCAACTATGGAAATTATTAAAAAAAAGAACCGTATTTGTCGCTGGATTCGAGTGAATTGTCGGGCTCAATCGCGACGACCCTTCCGCTAATGTCGGAGCTTCAGGGCCCTTGAATTCTTTGCCGACTTGCTTTCCGACCACATGACCTAACTAAACCGGGGATCTTAAAGCGGTGATATCCCACCTATTTTCCACTCATATGAGTACTCTTGCTTGACTTCGAACCACCAACTTTGCGCCATCCCCACTGAATAACAATGACAAGCAAGTCACGTTTGAACCGAATACCCGGCGAAGTTTAGCAATTTGGCCGTTCTCCTCCGAAAGGCGATAGGTGAGACTACTGGTAATATGCTAGTTGACACAGAATACATTTTGCTCTCATTTGAAAGACCATGATGACAGATAAAACGTTTCCTGATGTTTCTCTAAAATTTATATTTTATCATGTTAAAAATCAATTCTAATCATAAACAACAACAAAACGCTTCACACAAATCAGGCGAAAACTATGACGTCACAAATTGAGAATTTAATGACGTCTTGTATGCAGTGTGTATGAAGCTCATCATCATCATCATCATCAGCCATTTGACGCCCACTGCAGGATACAGGCCTTCTTTGTGGTTTTCATAACCATGAGGGGTTTTGCCATAATCGCCACGCTTGGCAGGCGGGTTGGCGATCACAATATGCGGCTGGAATCTCAGGAAGACGCTGCTGCCCGTCTCCTGGTAATTGATTTCCTTAGTCGCCTTCTACGACATCCACGGAAGGAAATGGAGTGACGCTATTCTTAATCCGGTGCCACACGGAAGTGTATGAAGCTCTTTATTAATTATCTCAATTGTCTTGTAAAAAAATGTTATGTGCACTTTTTTGTTAGAAAATTTTCAGTATTCAATGTAAAAACTAAATCTCATGAGGGATTTTAGCATCTAGTTAAGTACGTACTACTTAAATCAATTTTTCGCATTTTTTTACACCTATAAAACTTAACAAAAATATTTATTACTTTTTAAATCTGGGCCGGTAAGGGACGACCCAGACGGACATACTTCGACCAAATAGAGGATGTATTAACAAAGGGAAAGATAAAAAGTACCCGAAACCGGCGTGCGTGCATGCAACGACTAATGAATGTTGAGGAAGCGAAAGTGATCTGTCAGGATCGTAGCAAGTGGCACTCCCTGGTCTCTGCCTACCCCTCTGGGATACAGGCGTGAGTTTATGTTATGTTATGTTATGTTAAATCTTTTTGTTTCGGTGGTAGCATAGAAGCCTCACATGGGGAGGTCGTGGTTTCAAATCCCTATGGTTTCTATGTTACGTACATTTGTGAAGATGTAATAGCAAGCAGAAAAGATCGTGAAGAAACCTGAGTGTCTGCATACCTCAGCGCTTGAAATTGCCAGTCCACGATGGGAGCGCGTGGTGTCTAATCCCGTTCTCTCTCTCTCTCTCTCTCTGAGAGAAGGCCTGTGCCCTTAAGTCGGACGTATATAGGCTGCATAAAAAACTTATTTTACATTAATTTCCTTTATGGTATAAATACAATTTGACCGCAAACTAATCTTAAGTCAACAGCCGCATTAAACTTCGTTTTATTTCAGCTCATTAGCTCCAGGCACAGTCGCAGCATCACGAGGGAATTGGCCTACACGGTTCTTGAAACACGGTTTAAGGAGTAAGTCAGATTCCGTTTTTTAGGGTTTCGTACCGAAGAATGCAAATGGCAATACATGTCTGTATATAAACATACAATGCGTTTCTACTTCTTAGCACGTATAGTACAATAAATAATTTTAATAGCAATATAATAATAATAATATGGTGATACGAAACCCTCAGCGCGCGAGTCCGACTCGCACTTGGCCGGTTTTCACTTACCACCACCGTTGGTTCCAGGAACGGCATGAACGGCCGTGAATGTCTACTGAGGAACATCTGCGAGGCGGCAGAGACGCCACTTCACCACAACGGCCTGCTTGGACACCTGATGCACATCATATTTACGTGAGTTCACACCAGTTCCCAACCTGCGGTCCGCGGATCAGTAGTAGTCCGTGAGAGCCTCGGGAGTGCGCCGCGGAAGGGTTTTGCAGCACAAATAAAAGAGCTGCCAATAAATGGTGGTCCTGTTCCTAAATTCTGCTCACCCAATCCTGAATTATTCCCATCGTCTAACTGGCAAATTAGTATGGGATTGGATAGTTACACGATTTGAATCGCTCAGGATTTCGTGCGCATAATTAGACCTCTGAAAGCCATATGCGTTGCACAAGATGGGCTCAACATGCCAATGAGTTATTACTAAAAGCAGGCACCATAGCAACCATAAGGTTACGTAAGTTTGTAAAGAGGCTCGAAATTTCGCCGATGCTTGCACTTGCCCATTAGCTTAGTTGGGAGGGCGCTGGCACGGTTAGCCAGAGGTCGCTGGGTTCAAGTCCCGGCATGGGTGGAATTTTTAACCTCTAAATAGGTTTTCATAACCATAAGGTTACAAACGTTAAAAACCGCATTTCCTAAAACTCGTAACTCCCTCATTCTTTCGAGCCATCTCGTCTCAATCATAAGCCACACTCTATTAAGTATTACACTCCTTCCAATTTTAATTAACCCACTAATGCCCTCAATAAATCACTTTCCAGGCCTTCGTCATCAAAGGAGGAAGGGCTCGAAGACGCCTACTACGAGGCCGAGGCCCTAGGCCAAAAGGGCGATTGTGACAGATACCTAGACCTTTGTCCTTTTAGCCTCTTTGACATTATTACGCGGCTGGTGGAGATTAGAAACTCCTGATTGGCTGGATTAATTTGGCGAATTGATCGGTTACGGCTGCGTTTACACTAAGTGGACTCACGTAAACTAATTAAGCATGTTCTTGCGTGGATCATGATCTCGCTGGCCCAATTTAACATTTTTTTATATTGTAACAATATGACAAAACTATTGATAAATGTGGTCTGTTGGTTTGATGCATAATTAAATTACGGACATTTTACATGTATTTTTCCTAATGTAGTTTTTAATTAAGAAAAGTTGTTTTCAAAGATTCCATTTTTCTCAATCAAGAAACATTTGCCATGAATTTTCGCAATTTTATTGTCTAGGTATCAGACCACAGTTATCAAAAGTACACTCATTTCATTACACTGACTAAAATTATTAAATTGTGCAACGGAAACAGCATACTCCCCATAAATAACAGCCTTATTAATAAGTCCAAGTTCATAAAAATAATTGGTTCGACAAAAAGTTTATTAAAATATGTTAAATTATTTTTATGTTAATAAAATTGTTGCCAAAACAACGTCGGCTTAGTTTTTTCAATAAATAATGTCACGTTTTACCTCCTGTAAAAGAAGAATAGGTCCAGAAGAGCTTGGTAAAATAATTCAATAAGGAAATTACTACCTACATAGTGCCTACGCAAAAATAACACCAAAAAACAGAACACCATACAAAAAATGTACTAACCACTCCAATAATATTATCTTGCTTCTTGTGTAGAGATACAGACAATTTTAACCGACTTCAAAAAAGAGGAGGTTCTCGATTCGTAAAAAATTATATTTTTTTGTTTGAAAGGGTAAACGTGGTTCCATGATTATGAAGTCAGGATCTGATGAGGAGATCCTGGAGAAATCGAGGGAACTCTTCAAATTTTAAAGGTACACTTGAAGCGATTTGGGTTTTCGGAAAACACAATTTGATGGAGTCGTTGTTATATTCACAAAAAATCGTAATATTTTTTTAAAAATTAAAACCGACTTGATAACGTAGACAACACTACAAACTCAGAAATAATTTAAAAGATAAGATCTACTATTACATAAAACAATGTCTTATCATTGAAGGCACTGTCAAAGAAAGTGAAAAATAAAAACCGACTTCTCAAAACTATAGCACTAAAAACACAGAAATCATTTAAAAGAATAAGAACTTTAAAGTAAGTACATACATGGTAGTATTGTATTGTAGAAACATATTTTGATTTCGGTGCCCAAAATGTAATGCTAGTCATGCACCGGCTTCAAATTATACTTCCACAATACCTACATGTATGTACCTACTTCGAATTTAAAGGTATTCTTTTGATCTATTTCTGTATTTTAGTGCTGTAGTGTTGAAAAGTCGGTTTTTATTTTTCATTCTCTTTCATATTGTAATATGTGCCTTCAATGACCAGATATTGTTTAACGTAATTGTAGTTCGGACGGAACTGACAGATACAGTGTAAACGCTGCCTTACATTACAATGGGTGGTGATTTATTACTAAAAGACATTTTGGTGAATAAATTCTTTAATCAAAACAATTATTTTATTACGAAGCAGTTTTCTATAGGATGTATTAGATTATTATTTAAATCTAGTAGGTAAAATGCTTCTATTCTAATTCTTAGACTCTAAAGTAAAAATGTTCACGTACTTACTGAAACTAAATCAATTCACAGCCATAACTATACATTTTTTTTCTACTTTTCAATGAATACAATGGAATCACAAACAAAATTTTATAGTGTTGTGATAGTATTGTTTGACAAAATATTACATTAAGATTATTCGGTATTTGAAATATTTATTTCAGGCTACAATAAAATTTTGAGGTACTTTAGTCAGCGTATTTTTTTATAATACTAAGTCGTCACGCCTATTCTATAGATTAACTTAATGACTTTCGTAAATTTGAGTGAGTACATATTATTTAACCTCAACCTCATAAATATCTGTCAGACTAACTTTACTTACCTCTTAATGACCTCTCGGTAGTTTAAATTCAAACATTGTATTTAAACCGCCAAAAGGTTTAATTCCACACTCTATTTTGATCGGTAACTCTTAGTTATTCAATTCAAAGTTGTGGAATCACTATTATATATGCAAATTTATCAAGATTTGGTATAACCATATTTATTAAGATTGATATTTTTGGAGGCGGTGGTAGCCTAGTGGGTAGAACAATGGACTCGGAAGCGGGAGACCCAGGTCCGATTCCCAGTGCGGGCATGTACCTATGACTTTGATCTCTAAGTTATTTGTGAAGTTATAGTAGCAATACCACTCGCTAACGGTGAAGGAAAACATCGTGAGGAAACCTGGGTGTCTGAGCTATTCACATACCTCAGCGCTTGAAATCGCCAATCCGCGGTGGGCATACGTGGTGATTAAAGCCCATACTCTCTCCCTGAGAGAAGGCCTGTGCCTGTGGGACGTATATAGGCTGCTTATGATGATATTTTTGAAAACAAACTTCGCACGGAAAGAAAAATTTCGGCTCGACACAAGATTTGGGAAATGAGTTTAGCCCGAAGTTATTCTTTCGATGCTAAATTTGCACGTCAAACCTAAAGCAGGTCTTGTGCTATAGCATAAGCAGCCTAAACACATACAGAATACAGAATACTCAGAGAGAGAGAGTCGTGCCCACCGCAGATTGGCGCGTACCTTCATTCACGTGGTGACAATTAAGAGGTCATTTTTTATGTAGCCTATATACGTCCCACTACAGTGCACAGGCCTTCTCTCAGAGAGAGAGAGAGAGAGAGTACGAGCTAAATCACCACACGTACCCACCGCCTACTGGAAATTTCACGCGCTGAGGTATGTTAACACCAGGGTTGTTGCGAATATTCGCATTCGCTTATGCGAATGATTCGCATCATTTTACACATTCGGATAAACATTCGCATTCGCATAAATCGATGCGAATGTTTTGCGAATGCGAATGTGTACAAGTCGTGTCGCGTCGCGTCTCGCCCGCCGCGATGCGCCGCCGCCGCCCGGTCGGCGGCCGCGCGTCTCTTGTTGGTCCTTTCGCGCATTCGTGGTAAAGTATATAATAATAGAAATAATATTTCCATTTAATTAGTGTTTCCATTTTGTATCATAATGATACTATCATTATTATTATTACCCCTGAGTAAGAAACGAATAAAACTATGAAATATGTTGACTTAAGGTGTTTTAGTGCTATTTCTCACTCAACATTCGCATTCGCATTCGCACATTCGTATTCCTATTTTATTTTTTATTATGTCGTAGAAGGCGACTAAGGAAATACATTACCAGGAGACGGGCAGCAGCGTCTTCCTGAGATTCCAACCGCATACTGCGATCGCCAACCCGCCTGCCAAGCGTGGCGATTATGGCAAAATCCCTCATGGTTATGAAAACCATGAGGGAGGCCTGTGTCCTGCAGTGGGCGTCAAATGGCTGATGATGACGATGATGATTTTTTATTTTTCTGCGTTAGCCTCAGTTTTTCTCGTGTAGGTGCTCTCGAAGGAAAATGTTCATGATCAATCTATTTAACTCACGATACCGATAGTTTCGACGTCTTTGGGGTAGAAGAAGTTGTTCTTTCGCATCGGTATGGACGAGATCTGCTGGTCCACCGGCACCCTGGTGTCATAGAGCGAGGGCGATTGAAATATGATGCCGAATGTTCCCACGAAGCAGGCGACGGTGAACAGCCACAGGAAGAACCTGTCCAGCACCATCGACATGAACTTCCAGTCCTCAATAACCTGGGGACAAGGGGTGACGTCAGTTTAGATCAGATTATATACTTTTAGGTACGGATATGCGGTGATATTTATAAAAAACACAATTCCTCTAAAACACTCCTCAGAGGCAGTTTAAACAATATGTGGTAACGTCTTTCCCTTTACCGCAGACTAATTTAAACTCTGAGGACTGTTTTAATGAATCGTGTTTTTATAAATAAGAACGTTACTCTTTATTGTACACACCAGAAAATAACATATTTTAAAATCTTTAAGCATCTTAGCTTTACCGTTTACAACTTATGGCGGTCTAATCGCTGAAAGCGATTTCTTCCTGACGACAACCATGGGATAGATACAGCGGAAAGATGAAGATGGTAGGTACATGGATGTTATTGAAACGTTTAGCGTCTCTGGATAAGGCGAACATTGAATGTTAAATACTAAACTTAAATCCGTTTCATAATTTGTTAACGTAGCTTCCACAACTAAGCATAGAAACAAAATTGCAGATACTCCTTCCTCTTACCACACTCAAAGGAAAATTGAAAGAAGCACCGCATAAAAACATTGCGCCCCACGATAGTAAGCTCCCAGCAGTTTTCCAAGTTGTTTTCTTTTTCTTAAAGAAAAAAAGCGAAGTGGCCATAAGCTTTCATTCCTTTACGCTCCTTAAAAAGTTTAGTCAAGAAAATCCCGGCCCAATTACGTTAAAGATACAGTTTTGACGGCGTCCAAGCTAAAGCTGCAAGGAGATAGCGCTACGCCCCGCGCTTGCATCGCTGCTCTGGTATTTGCTACGTATACTTTTTCTCCGTTTAGCTCCGTGCATTTTATTATGCATTTTTAACAGTGAGCTACAGTTAAGCTCAAACTAGATAGGGCAAGGTGTGGCCCTGCCTTGGTTCATGATATTGACAAAGAGGCTGTAACACACACTTTTCTACTTACGTTTTCGCTTCCGTGTTGTAAATTGCACCCGGCATGGAAGAGCCTGTATGCGAGTATGTTTTTCGCTAAAAATAATATTTACCATATTATTCGGCCGCAAGTTGACAAGACTAATGCGAGTACGTTTTTCGCTAAAAATAATATTTACCATATTATTCGGCCGCAAGTTGACAAGACTATAATATTATTGCTGTATCGAGTATGATATGAAGGTCGTTCTCATTGATCTAAGGCTAATAATATTGCATTTTTATCGAAGTTACTTAAGTATCTACGCCAAATTTCAGCTCATTCCGATAGCAGTAAACAGTACAAACACTGCTTAAAAATTTTGAAATTTTGAACGGACAACTTAAACACGAACACTGCAAGTTATTAAAAAAATTCAAGAAACAGATAGAATAAATTCATTGAGGTTTGTTAGAAGCATCACTTTTGTACGCTAGAGGCCCGCAGGCTTCCGAGGCGTAAGCCCCGCGCAGTCTGACCGCGCCCTTGTTTACTGTTTACAAAAGAAGGCACTTTAATTGAACCCCTTTTCTTAGAACAATATAAAGTTTTTAAAGGACATTTTTCATTATTTCCACCCTTGTAAAAGCTTCCTAAATAGAGCGTATCAAGGAGCAATTTCCTGAGAGAGATTAGAAGGCGTTTGTCAACAATTAAGTACATGAAAGGCAATTTTTTCACGTTGTGAAGAGAGGAAAATGAGTATAATGTAAAATATTTATAAACTTCAACTGAGGATGATGTTGTAAGGCGAAGTACATAATATATTTTATTTTATTCTGATTTTTCCAGTGTGTGAACGAACCATTTCTTAAATACTCTCTATCGATACTTATTGAATTGATAATATGAATGAATAAGTAAGGACGAGCAAACAACTTGATAGACACTATTGTTTACCCTAGTTTGACTGTCTCGTTGGTCTAGCGGTATCACGTCTGATTACCATGCCGGAGCTCGTGGGTTCGATTCCCACTGGGGCCGCCGTACTTTTGTACAAAAAGTCTTAGTCTGGGTGTATTTCCATGTTTGTGATGTCCTTGCTTTGTTACCATAGCACAGGATACCCTAGTCCAGGGGCCAGGACTAGTGATAATGTTGTGTGAAAGTTATTTATTTATTTATATTCACGAGGTGTTATTAAAATATTGCTAAGCCTGAATTTTTTTTCTTCGGTACCATTGATTTATCATCATCATCAGCCAACCGTTGCCCACTACTGGGTATAGGCCTTTTCCAGTAGTGAGCAAAGGTTGGCTGGGTATAGGCCCTATCACACCGTCCTTCGTTGTCTCTCGCCGTACTCTCTCGCTTTATTTAATCAAAACGTTGAATATCCGGCGCAAAATCTATTCTGTACCTACTACTCATCTACTACTCTATACTCATCACTCATCTACTCGTCACAAGTGTCAAGAACAATTATATTAGCAATGACAACGACAATACAATTTTGCGCGTCACCTTCCCGAGCGCACTTACAATTTAGCAATGTATCTCAATGTGAGCTCAATTAACTTCGTTTTATTGTACCGAATGCTTACATTTTCGTGAACAAAATAACTCACCGACAAAACATATCCCCAAACCCCTTTAGGGTAACGCGTGACACTTGAAACGCCACGAAGCGGAAACAAAACGTGTCGCAAAAAGTACTTATCATAATACGTAGAGAAACGGCACTGTCACAGAACGTACAATAAACAGATGATCCACTGACTTCCAGTTTTTCCCACACTAACAATCTGTTAAGGCTGTTGTTACATCGAGCATGCTGTCTCGCTTGCACAATCTAACGTTCTAAATTATAGTAAAACATAAGTTTTATTTTGAATAAAGTAGTCTGAGGGTTTGATAGATAATAAAATTACTTACATTCAAGACATATTTTTCTTATCCTGCATCTAGCTTTTCATTCAGAAAATTTGATAGATAGATAACTCTTTTTGAACACCAACCAGTAATTTAATTTGATGCTAAAATTTATCTTGGAAACAACATTTCCTTATTTAAAACTAAGTATATGAAAACAGTAATCTACTTTAAATGTCCGTAAAATTATTACCTATTAAGCCCTCACACCACATTTATCAAAAGTATACACATTTTATTACCATCACTGAAATTATTAACTTGTGCGAGCGAGACAGCACGCTCCACATGAGAACTACCCTAATCTATCGTTAACAGCTGCCCCTTGACCAAAGTGCATCCATGAAAACTACTGACCGCTGTTAACAGTAGCTCAACAGGTTGTAAAAGAAACCGGGGGTTTGGCTGGCTTGCGATAACGCTATCTGATAGTACTATCTATTGTCTATCCATTGTTAAGCTCTATTCAGTGAATAAGTCCAAAAAGGTCTAGCACCATGACATTTGCAGAGTTATTCATAGGTTAATTCTATGATCAATCAATCAGCTATTTATTCGTTTGTCTCTGGATAAGTTCGTGTTGACGTGCTGAATCCCCCATACCTTTTTACTAACTTACCCACTGATTTGGGACAGGTTATGAGAACCAAATTCTATACCTCTCTATGCTAACATTGACAGATATCAATGGTATCATAGTTATATTGTTAATCATAACTTGTGTGGAATACTTCGATAGAGTTTAGAAGATAACTATTTTTACCGTCTAAACTGAACGTAAAAGTTCAGAACATACTCGTAATTTTTCTCTGTCACAAATTAAATGTATGGAAACTAAAATACGTCTACAATGTCCGTGATTTTATTTCACAACAAAATATGCATAGTATGTATTCTTTTACATTTATCATTCTTTTACTATACGCATGGTGATTAACCCCGTCCTCTCTCTGAGAAAAGGCCTGTGCCCTAAGTACTTATATGGACTGCATTATTATGGGGAAATGTTTGAAAGGGTGAAAAAAAGCTGCTCCATACTAAACTTACCAACTGCAGCATTAACATTTATGGAATAGCTGATTTCGATTTCGAAGTTTACGCCACAACGAAAGTCGTTCGTATTGATTAGATTAGATTAGATTAGTACTCTTTATTGCACACCATACATTATAAAAATACATGAAAAATCTTAAATATCTAAGTTGACTGGTAGAATCCCCTGGTATATGGGGTTTCTCACCCCGTTAACTATAGCAGAGTAGCAAACACCATAAAGGTGCTCCCTTACCTGGAGCATTCGCCGGTAACGTAACATTTTAGATTCGATTTTGAGCATTAGGTACATTACTCGTACAATGCTGACTTACACACAATGGCGCAATTACACACGTTTATAATAAAATAGTAAACTGTAATGCTCGGTTTTCTTCACACACTGGTTTAATGCTGGACTCTGTAAAGTCACATTACAGGCAAATGTTCCATGTTTCCTCACATGTTGCACCTTATTACCTCGCACCTTATTACAAACCCGTTCTTTTGTAGCACCCCCTCGTATAGCGCGGTATTAAAATTTAGTCCACGCCTCCACGGAGCGACTGTCTTAAACCGCGTTTGTTTTATTTTATTTCAGCCACTGCAGTGTATTAGCCAGCGTTTAAAATATACACTGGGAAGTATACTGAAGGGAATTTAGGTTACAAACGATAAAAAGACCGAACGTGTTTCGCGTATTGATTTTTCGAAAAAGACATACATAATAGTGGCTTCTTGTTTTACTTTGAGTACACATCAACATTAGTGTAGTTGAAGGAAAAGGATAACATGGTTGCCAATTAACCTTTTTTTCGTGGTCTGGAAAGTGGTTAGGTGATTAGAAATTTTGTATCGTATAACGGTGGCTTTTCTAAAACAGACTTTAATTCAAGCTCGCAAAGACAAAAAAACATAATTACCTAACAATATAATCATGTTTTAATCTTTTTAAGGTTCTGTACCCATGAGCTGTATCTCATGAATCGTGATAGTTAGACAGATGAAATTTTCACAGATGGTAAAATTTTGTTGCCGCTATAACAACCAATACTAAAAAAAGAATAAAATAAATATTTAAGGGGGGGCTTCCATACAACAAACGTGATTTGTTTGCTGTTTTTTGCTCGATATTAGTAACAGCAACAGGTAGATGCTTGAAATATTCAAATTTTGTATAGATAATGGTACGGAACCCCTCGTGCGTGAGTCCATTTCGCACTTGGCCGGTTTTTTATTCTTCCTTGATTTTTTCAAACACGCGAACAAATGCTTGATTTTAATTTTACCTTGAATTCCTTTAAATTGAATTGTACAACAAAGTGGTCAGACAATAATATAAATATCAAGTAATAGTTCATATAAAAACTTTTTGATACATTTTTGAATATTTTTATAAAAAACAAAATTCTACCTACCTACAATCCTTTTACGCAAATCATGTTTTATTCACAGCTATCGATAGAAAAGTGAAAAGGCCGTAAAAAGCTTTTTTCGCCTCGGTTTATATTTAAATACTCAATAAAGGATTAAAATGAGCTTAATATTTTATTTGCTTTATTTCACTTCAATAAATAACCTGAGGCCGTCAAACTGTGAAGGTATGCTAAAGAGGCTGAAAAGTAAACACAGTTGCCTGCAACATCCATCCCGCATACTACTCAGAAGTCAAATGCCATCGTGTGCAAAGCAGGATACAGTTTCCACGCAAATCCCATGAGTGATGAGTGCACTCTGGGCAATTTTGGACTTCAGAATAACGTGGAATAACCGGCGGCTACTCTCGAATTGTTTGGCGAGTCTGGACTAAAAATCACTTTTGCGATAACAAAAGCGCGTGGGGCTGTTCCGGGGTACACGGTCGTTGGTTTAACGTAAAACGCCTATAAGTAAGCGTAAATTTTTAGCTCAAATTACGCAATGTATTACGTGGCACTGGTGACATCTAGCGGAACGAGTCAATAGGTGAGTAGTGGCTACTTTTTCCTACTCAACGATACATAAATTAATTGCACACGACACGTAGTTACAGCTCTCACTAAGGCGACATGTTTTCGTTGCATGCTGTTTTAGCAAGGGGGTCTGGCTCTCAGTTATGGTCGGTGAGGGTGTCGCTGGTGTGCCTTCTGGTTGATACGAGAGTTGGTAAATGATATAATATTGTAATATGTACAAATTAAAAACTGTGGTTTAATTTTACTGTGGCCAAAAACTGCGCTGAATATAGAGTAAACAGAATAAAAGATAATTAGCAAGTCAAAGTTATCAGTAATCGTGTCTCGTCAAAAGGTAAAGTAGACCTAGAAATGGGTGACGTTTTTTTAAATTTTGAGTTTAAAAGTATATGACAGAATGAAGGAAAAAAGTAATAATAATACTATTAAAAAAAATGTTTAACTAAAATTTTAAAGTCGATGAAGGTGAAGGTGGTAGATGAGGAGTAGAATGTATGTATGTTATGCTAAATGAATTTAGTCTTAGATGGTAAAAAAATATAATCTAAGCGATGGGCGATGATGAAAATTCAGGAGGTTTGGGTGATATTTACAATATTAATTTACATTACGTGGTTTCGCGTTTATTCGTCATATTATATCACTCATCCCTTGCATGCGTCATCTAGGTTTGTCCTCAGTCTACTTTATAGTGGGGACGTAGTTCATTGTGGACAAACCTATTTTATTTTATAGATAAACATAAACATAAACATTTACATACAGGCACATACATTGCTTCTGGCCCCACACTAGGATACCCTGTGTCGTGGGAACCAGAAACAACGACATCACAAACATGTAAACATCCAAGACCTGGGGTTTTTTTTTTTTTGTCCTCAGCCGGGATTCGAACCCGGGACCTGTCGCATGGCATGCAGATGCACTACCGCTGCGCCACGAGGTTGTCAAGAAACCGCCCTAAATTAGTATTGGCTTATTTATTAAGCAGTTACCACCCGCTGGTATTTGGTAGTGGTAAAGCTTCGTTTTATGAGTCACAATCCGCTCTATGATGTCTATTTACATTTAGATACATTTTATTTGGGTATACCCTCATGATATCCGACGATGTATAATAATTGGTCGTAGAGTTTGCTCGCAAGAGGTCTGGTGGGGTAAACACCTTACGCGTTTTAAATAGAGTGTTTGTTAGATAGAATAATTGACCCCGCACCTGATTGAAAGTTTGGATAAGATAATAAAATTGGTTAGCAGATAATATGGATAATGGTTTAAGTGTGCTTTTAGAACGCGTAAGTTTAAGTTTTAGAGATACACCAAACAAATTGTGTCCGTAAGGATAATGTGGTGAGTATAAAGAAAATTGTCGCTAAAAAAGTGGCGTTGGTGGCCGTACGGTAGGTAAGTAAAGTTCATAAATAAAGGGGTATATTTACACGTATTTATAACTGTACGTTTATACAGAGGAATTAACGAGGAATCGTATTTTGTAGGTAGGTAGAGGTCTATTCTCTAAGCCTGGGTGTTAGTGGGGTATAATAGGCTTAAAATATTTGACATGCCATCAACCTAGAGGTTTATAAGATAGGTCGATTAAGTCGTAAATAAGGGGTGATATTTTATTTTGTACTAGCCGTTGCCCGCGACTTCGTTCGCGTGGTAATTTTGATGTGTATTTTTCCGGGATAAAAAATAGCCTATGTGCTAATCCAGACTATAATCTATCTCTGTGCAAAATTTCATTCGGATCCGTTTAGCCATTTTTGCGTGAAAGAGTAACAAACACCCATCCATTCATACAAACTTTCGCGTTTATAATATTAGAATTTAGAATTGTAATTATAGAATATTAGAATTATGATATAATATTAGAAAAATGTTTGTCTGAGAAGCTCAAAGATTAAATTCGAGGTCTAAATGGTGTATATTATACTACTTTGGAATTTACATCTACGTAATGAGTTGATTTATACAGCATCCAATGGCACCTTCACTCGCACTAAATGGGTGAAGGGATCACGCGGACGCTGCAGTTCCTGGGAAGCTGTTTTTTTTTTAAGATGTAATAGGCTTGCCCAGCACCTATACCATCCTAACAGCTTAGTCGGCCAAACCCACAGGAAAGACAAATCAATACGTACGGAGCCATTCAAGCCGCGGGTTTCTCTACGGTGTTTTCCTTCACAGTTAGCATGTGGAATTGCTACTACAAATTCGCAGATGCACGTAAATTTGAAAATAAACAAAGTCATAGGTACATGCCCGCACTGGGAATCGAAAATGGGTTTTTCGCTTCCGAGTCCATTGTTCTACCCACTAGGCTACCACCGCATTTTAGTAGCATTTAGCATTTGGTCGATCAATGGACTTACAAAAATGGTGTAAAAAGGCCGATCTTGGATACAGGCCAACTTTATGCAACTTATGTCTATGTTTTGAAACTCTTCACGGTGTTACAGAGCTTATATCGCAAGTAGAGGCCCCAGTGCCGTTTCGGTCCGCCTGAGATTACTCTGAAACGTGTGCTGAAACGTCGGCGCTGTGGCTTGTGCCGAATTGAAAATGTATGACTTTGACATTAAACTAATTGAGCCTGCAATTTCGTTTGAGAAATAAATCCTATGTTACTATTTACACGTCAAATTTCAGGTACTCAAGCTTAAAATCTTGAAAACTATCTATAGTTTACTATAACTATCTATAGAGCACTGACTATTTAAGTGTAAAGTATTGTCTATTTATTCCGTGTGGCGCTCCATTTGCTTCCATGGATGTCGTAGAAGACGACTAAGGAAATCAATTACCAGGAGACGGGCAGCAACGTCTTCCTGAAAATCCAACCGCATACTGCGATCGCCAAATTTCCAGCCAAATTGATCGCCAGATCGAAATTTTTTTTTTCATACATAATACACGCCTGTATTCCAGGGGTGGGTGAAATCCATGGTTTATCACTTGCCACGATCCTGACCCACCCACACACCTCTTTCGCTTTATCAACACTAATTAGTTGCTGCATGCAGTCTCGACGGTTACCATGCCCTGCGTCCGCTTGGGGCGTCATTTACTGGCCCTTCCACTTACGCTCAATTCTTTCGTCAATCTCTTCTTCTTTATCCCTTTTTTGTAGACGCCAAAAAAATGTATTATTTTCTTCAGCGCGAAGCGAGAAATAGAAAAACACACAAATACACACGATAATCAGGTTGCTGAGGCCCACTTCCCGTCCTACATAACTGTGTTTACTTGGAAAATCTTGCCAACAGGCTGAGAAGGAAAAATGCTTAAGCAAACATAGGATTTCTGCGCTTACCCGACCAATGGAGTGAGAGGCAATTTATTTATTCTATTCATCTACCGACTAGCTTTTGGCCGCAGCTCCACTCAGTGATGTCGGGACTTGATTCAGTGATTTAAGTTCTCATGCGGAAATATGCTCTGAAAACATGCTCCCCAGTTGATAATTTCTCAGGTCAGACGGCGCATAACGCACAAAGTTTTGATAACTCCCACTGGAATTCCTTCTCCCGTAGAGAGAGTACGAGCCTCCCAGTGACTACAACAGGCCTTCTATCGCTGACAGGCAGACAAGCGTGGCCATTCCCAAATATAAGAAATATTTATCAGACAATTTCGTATTCGAGCACCGTCCGTCATGTTCAGATAAGTCGAAGCTCCATTAATATGGTTCCATTGAGCCGATCCGGCTAACCCTCGGACCCCTGCAAACATGAATGGGGGCATTTTTACCCGACTGTGAAAGCAAGGGAATAGTTTTTTGCGCGCGTATGTCGTTTTAAGGTCATAAAATGCCGACCAACTTGACCGATTTTGACAAATAAATATTTTTTGTTGTTACGCAACGACAATTTTTTTCTATTGTTTGATAAGATTAGATTAGATTAGACCACTTTATTGTACACACCAGAAAACAAAATACATTAAAAGGCTTACATGTCTATGTTTTACCGTGTACAAATGGCGGTCTTATCACTAAAAGCGATCTCTCCCAGACAACCTTAGGATAGATAGAACTGAAAGATGAAGAGAGTAGGTAGGTAGGTGCGCATGAAATATCTCGGAAGAAAATGTACATAAACTAACTGACTTACAACTAAAATTCATACATATTTAATAAAATACTGAAACTAATCATAGAATACAAATATATACTATACAAACATTTATATAATTATAATATACTAATTCATAAATTTCACATACAAACAAACAACATAATTACATAAGAAAATAAATAAAGTACAGAACATACTTCAAGAACTGGCCGTCTTTCAGTGGATAGGCCTCCTACCCGATAGGCGGCAGGAGGGAAATGGACCGGCGAGGTTGGAGGTTGACGGTATATAGGCTTATACCCAGCAGTGGGCGCCTTTCGTGGGCTGTTTATATAGATAGACAGAACGTACTTAGCGACTTCATTACGAATAGTAATTTCCGCTGAAGATCTTAACATATAAACGTAAACAGCCTCTCAGCAATTGCTTCGTTCTCTCTCTGAAAGAAGGCCTATGATATATAAAACCATCTATAAGAGTATGGAACCACCAAATCTGAAAATGAAAAAAAAAATAAAAAAATATCATCATCATCATTCAACCACAAGAAGTCCAGTGGAGAACATAGGCCTCCTCCATGGATTTCCAAAAAGACCGGTTGGAAGCGGCTTGCATCCAGAGTCTTCCTGCCACTGGGATGAGGTCATCTGTCCATCTTGTGGCTGGTCGTCCTACGCTACGCTTGCCGATATGAAAACGAAAGTTCTCCATTCGAGAACTTTTTGGCCCCATCGGCCATCAGTTCTGCGTGCTATGTGCCCCGCCCATTGCCATTTCAACTTACTAATCCGCTGGGTTATGACGACGACTTTCGTTCGTCTACGGATCTCATAATTTCTGATTCGATCTCGTAGAGAGCCATTTCCATAGCTCATAGCCCCAAAAACATATGGAATCATCTTTGTTTGAAGCCTATATACGCGCAGGGCACAGGACTTTTCTTAGAGAAACAATAAAGCAATGCTACCGTGGTCGGAAGGAAGTGGTCGGTCGAGGGTTCAAATAAAAAAACGAAAAAGCCAACGCTGACGGACCAACTTACATTTTATAACAAACATTAAAGATATGTCCCGCTTAGAGATATGAACATGCAATAGACTCATCTTTACCCTGCGTAACATTTTGCAGCAGGCGGGGTTTTATTTTGTGCTTTAACAAGCTTTTTTTTAAACGGCCCAGTTCTTTGTATAATCGGTTCCGTTGAAAATTGATGGCGTCGGATCTCGTCTGTCAGGGCGTGAAAGGTTGAAATATTGTGCCGATATCCGTAATAGATAAAGACTATTTGCGGATAACGCGCCCTCGCGAAAATAATAACTCCCTTTTCGCCACCTTAACCAATCGTAACTAACCCAAGATTATATAAAAATATGTTTGCATTATTTTATTTTTATTGCGCATTACACTTATGCCTTTATCCCGCAGGAGTTGGCAGAGACCAAGGTTTACCACTTGCCACGATACTGACAGAATTTTTGCGCTCCATTAACATTCATTAGTCGTTGCATGCACGAGCGCGAATTTAGGATTCTTTTTATCTCGCCCTTCGCTAATACGTGCTGGTAACAAGGAAGCAAGGAACCCTTATAGTTTCACCATGTCCGTCCGTCTGTGCGTCTGTCTGTCCGTCTGTCCGTCTGTCCGTCTGTCCGTCTGTCCGTCTGTCCGTCTGTCCGTCTGTACGTCTGTACGTCTATCCGACTGTCCATCTGTCTGTCCGCGCCCTAGCTCAGAGACGATTAGTACTAGAAAGCTGAAATTTGACATACATATTAATCCGGAAATTCATTTCCGTGTGGCGCCGGATTAAGAATAGCGTCACTTAATTTCCTTCCGTGAATATCATAGAAGGCGACTAAGAAAATAAATTACTGCCCGGAAACGGGCAGCACCGTCTTCCTCAGATTCCAACCGCTTACTGCGATCGCCAACTTTTCATGGTTAGGAAACCATGAGAGAGGCCTATGTCCTGCAGTGGGCGTCAAATGGCTGATAATGATGATGATAAATATTAATCATGTCGACAAAACGGTAGAATAAAATATTAAAAAAAAATTACGGTATTTACACCTAAATATGACATGTTTTTTTTCACAACTATACCACAGTATGGGGTATGGTTGGATTGGTCCTTTAAAAATATTGTGGGTGTAGGAAGACCATTTTGTTTTAGCGTTCCGTTTACGAAATTTTAAGCTTTAAAGCGCAAATTTCTGTCCGAGTAGGGCGTCTCCCACTCCTCTCCGTATGAACGGCATGGTTCAGTTTGTCTTATGATTGTACGGAAGTTATGATATTGAAAAACTGTTAGGTATTGTATTTAATAGACTCGTCCGCCTAAAAGTCACACAATAACTTTAGCTTTCTCTTTCAGTCAGTCGCATAGCACGTGTTAGCATACGTTTTTGTCGCGTATGACATACGTGATGTTTTTATAATCGTCTAGTCGTTAGCGGTTTCAGTGTATTTTTTCACCGTCGATTTTGCCAGTTGTTTTGCGCAAACTGAATTTGATTGACAAACAGCGCGATGCTTCTCGTTTTTCAAAATTAGCTGGACTCGTACGGATTTCAGTAAAGACGGCTTTGAGTCGTTTTCGAATAGTAACTGCATATAAATTTCACCACGCGAAAGCACAGATCAGTAACATTACGGGCGGATTTGCAACAAAAAATTAGTAAAGCCTTGCCTTGTTCTTGCCTTGTTCTTTTAGTCCTCTGTGTAAGGTTATTAAAGTTATTAAGACTTAAATAGAAGAAAATTTCTGTAAGTAAATTAATGCGCGATAAACTGTTTTTTACTCTAAAATAGGGCTATAAAACGATATGGGTAAGTGGGTTTCCCTTATGATACGACATTAATAAATAAACTGAAGTTGTATCAAAACTAACTTATTAAATATCTGAACCTGTTCCAAAATAGAAATATTCAATTGAATTGAAAAACATAAGTAAAGACTAATCCAGCTTACATTTGGGAAATATTCAAAAGTACTTTAAAATAGAGGTTTTACAATTGCCTACATTTTGGGCAATACGCTCTTACCGAGTTATCAAGATTTTTTGCGCGAAAATGTGAACGAAGCGCTCGTGATTTTCGATTTTCAGAAGTTAATTTTTGGCATACGGTGTCAAAAATTGATTTGCAAACTTGGCTGAACGCCGATCAAGCGAGACGACATGCACGCTCGACATGGTTCTGGTTTCATAAAGCTACAATTAGTTATAAACTTACTACTATTTCGCCCAATACGATTGGTCGGTCGAATAAACATCTCCTCTCAACGGCACTGCTGATGCGTGGAGATACTTATTTGGACAATAGCAGATTGGAGAATGTAGAAGTTGGATATTTGGACATAAACATATTACGTGGTAAGTTAAAAGTTGGATTTTAACCTCGATAAAATGCAAGATTTAAGCCGGGTTTTGACAATCTTAGTACGCTCGGACCGTACTCTTGTGCGTACTCGTGTGCGTACAGTTTTAGTTGATTATGACGACGCACTCGGTCTCTGAGGTCTGAGCGTACTAAGACCGTCAAGACTCGGCTTTATCGGCGAAGGGAATGATAAAAGTCACCCAAACTAGCCAGCATGCTTGCAGCGACTAATAAATGTTGACGAAGCGAAAGCGAAGCGACGAACCTGTCACGATCATGGCATATTTTTCCAAAACGCTGTCGCTGGTCGCTGCACACCTCTCCAGGATACACGCGTGAATTAAGTATATATGGTTCATCACGCATAAAGTGCGGACAAAATTGGATGAAAGTTGTCACATGAATAAACCATGACTTGCTTTATCTGCCAAGATTTTATCGAATTACATCGCTACTTACTACATAAAGCAAGATAGCATTTAATTGGCCTCGATATAGGGTCACACTACGACAGCTCGATTAAGCGTAGCCGGTACAATTAGAGGAATAAACAATGATGTCTGTCAGCACCGTCACCGCTAATGACCAATCGGAAAAACAAAAGACCGCTGATCAATTTGTCCGGCACGGGCCGAGCCAACAAAAATAGATTACGCGTTACGCCAGTTAATCCGACGCGGGGCTGTTTAAAATTTATTCACCCAAAGGGAGCCATTTATCGTCGTTTCAAAAATGAACTGCGGTTATCTGGAAGACGCTGGGACGTGCCCGGAATAACAATGCGCTTCTAGGCCGCGTTTCCGCCTTCGCGTCCGGTAAGTTTGCTCGGGGATTTATTCGGACAGCTGAGGCGCTCGCCTAGGAGGTTTGCGGTTAGTAGGGGCAAGAGATAATTGGTAATTGTAAAGCATGACGTATTATTATACTGCAAAAAATTAAATACTTATAAGACGTTGGCAAATCCTATTCCTACCTATGCGTGTGGGATACATGTGTGAGATAAGATAAGAATATGTTTTATTGTACACCGGGAAAAACAACAAACACAAAATATTACAAAGGTACAGAGTACAATTTGCGGTCTTATTGTGGCGTATTGCTTTACGTGAGTTTATGCATGTATGCATAAGAAATCTGACATTTTCTGTATAACACGTAATTCTTTTCTTTCAAAGAATCAATGCCTTCAGTAGTTAACTAGGTATTGGCCTGTGTGTTGTTAGTAGAAAATAAGTTCAATAAATCTGACAGTTAATATTTTTTTGTATATAAAGTTATTTTAGTTCAGCCTTTAAGTGCATAAGACAGTCTTTAGAGGGATTCGTAAAAAACTTCAGGTACTTATCAAGCTGGTGACCAAATCGTGACTCTAGCGCAAAGCTCCACAAAACTATCTGCAAGAAATAATAACTCCTATTATTAACTTTAAATTAGCTTATTCTCCGAGACTCTTAGTGAGCGTAAACTCGAACAGAGCAAAGGCGGCGGGATCATTATAGCACGTTGACCACAATCCCGGATCGCGCGGGAACTTTTATAAAATCCGTCTCTGCCGGAAGTCAAAGTTTAAATTGCTTTCGACATCCGCTATTCGGACGCAACGGGAGCAGTGCGGAGTTCGATATCGGAAGCGTGGAGTCCCGTAGGGCCGCGGATTTCGACCCTCATACAGGAAAAGAATCAGCCTCTTCATAGCTAAGTCAGCTCTCAACGGAACTTGTTCTCACGAAAAGGTACCACTTAGGCATGTGCTACGATACCAGTTTCTGCAGACTAAAAGGTGCTATGATGGGCAAGTTGGAAGGAAAGAGAAGAGAAGATGAAGGATGTTATGGTTATACAACATCAAGGAGTGGACCGGCGTTAAAACTGCGGAATAGCTGTTCAGAGTTGCACTGAACAGAGAGCGTTGTAAAGAGCTGACTGCCAACCTCCAGTGACGGAGAGGTACTTTACGGACAGCTAAGTAATCCAATCTGCTGGTCACTCGTCAACAAGTAGGAAATACTGGTTAAACCAGGCGAAGAAAACTCGCTGCGTGACCACGTGGCCATGGCTTTTTCCTGCGGATGAGAGCGGTGGTGCATGGCCGAAGCGGTGGCAGGAAGGCAGCCTGCGCGCGCGCCATCTTTCACTTTGGTTTGAGCGTTAGAGTTGGGTTTACGTGTTACCGAGTTCCTGCTCTATTTCGTGACATTTCATTTGTAAAGTCTCGCTATGCCCTTACATAGTTAAACATTTAACGGGATAATTACGATAATTTATTGGGTAAACCTTATTTGCCGACGTATAGGTAACGTTGCCGTGGTGACGGTGTAGGCTGAAGTGGCGTGTATAGTCTACCCTGTGACCATGGCAACTGCAACAGACAAGTACTTATAATTGGTGGTGGTGGTACGTTTATTTACCATCAGGTCAGACTAAAGTCAAGTGCTAAAGTACTTAAAAATATATATTATTTTTATTAAAATAATACTGCAAAGGTATGTCCGTAATTGTAAAAACAGTTTCTCTATGAGCCATTGAAAAAAAATCTAGTATAAGTTCATTCATTATTTATATTCTGCAAATTACTGGTGTGCAATAAAGTGTTATCTATCTATCTTTCTATATCATGTCACATCACAAAGCTTACTGTAGTGTAGTGTAGTGTTGACTCTGGAGTCGACCCAAGGGTCGATTAGGAAACCTTCTACGGACACTTCGTGGCATCTTTGTGAGGAATTCAATCTAGTCCACGAACTACCTACGTGCTTAAGTATTAGCCGAGGTATAAGTACCCATTGTTGAATTAATGACGCTGAGCTCTATGGATCTAACTCCTGTGAAACCGTGATTAATGGAGCCGTTTTCAAATCGAGTTGATTGGAATCTGGACTAATCACAACGCCCGAAGTAATAGTCAACCAGCACAACCGGGTCTAGATTATATGAATACATAGTAGTATAATGTCAATTTAATTCCAGTTGAGGAAACGAAAGTGATCTGTCAGGATCGTAGCAAGTGGCAGTCCCTGGTCTCTGCCTACCCCTCTGGGATACAGGCGTGAGTTTATGTTATTTTATGTAATTTCAGTGCCGCTTCAAGCCTACGCCCGCACAAACTTAGGAGTCAATGGAGTGAAAAAAATATCACGTGACACGACCATGAATCTGCCATTGTAATACATTGCCCTTACAGAATCGAGGTCCTACTCCTTCATGCAACTGTATTCGAAAACAAAATCGATGGCCCCTACGTAAATAATCATAACTGTAAAAGTGCAACTTTACAGGAGAGCAATTTGAAATTAAATATTGTCAAGAAAGTGAATATTTTTTAGGAAATCTTTATAATATCTACTGAAGAGCTATTTAGGACACAACGAAAATTTACAATTTTTAATTCAAATAAGTAGCGTTGAATTTTATTGATAGTACTTGTCGAAATATTTTGAACAATACAAGAAAAGTTACAATAATGATAGTTTTCTTTGTAAATAAAAGCTAAAATTTCATTGCATAAGCATAAGCATAAGCAGCCTATATACGTCCCACTGTAGGGCACAGGCCTTCTCTCAGGGAGAGAGTATGGGCTTAATCACCACGCGTGCCCACCGCGGATTGGCGATTTCAAGCGCTAAGGTATATGAATAGCTCAGACACTCAGGTTTCCTCACGATGTTTTCCTTCACCGTTAGCGAGTGGTATTGCTACTAGAACTTCAAAAATGTACATAACTTAGAAAACAAAGTCATAGGTACATGCCCGCACTGGGAATCGAACCTGGGTCTTCCGCTTCCGAGTCCAATGTTCTACCCACTAGGCTACCACCGCTTCGATAACTTCGAAATTCGATAGAATTTTAGGCTCTCTATAAAATTTTAAGACTTGAATACTATCGGAATTTGTACCTATAGTTTCAATAATAAAACCGGCCAAGTGCGAGTCAGACTCGCGCACGAAGGGTTGCGTACCATTATCTATACAACACTAGACACAAATATCGAGAAAAAACGGCAAAAAAACACGTTGGTTGTATGGGAGACCCCCTTAAATACGTATTTTATTCTGTTTTTAATATTTTCTGTTATAGGGGCAACAGAAATACATTATCTATGAAAATTTCGACTGTCTAACTATCACGGTTCATGAGATACAGCCTGGTGACAGACGGACGGACGGACGGACAGCGGAGTCTAAGTAATAGGGTGCCCTACCCTTTGGTAAACACACAGTACCACATATGATATTGTTTGTCGTTTCACAAAAGTTGATACTATTTCATTCCACCGGCAATATTAAAAAATATACTTAAAATTCACAAAAAACTTTTTGCCACTTATAGACAGATTAGTTGAAAGGCTTTTAGGGCAATAAAACGAAAATTTCGTTTTCGCAGATACGATGATTTGCGCAGGGGCCGTCGAAATATAAAATCATTAAATCAGCATGAATCCAATAAAAAGAAACAAAAACTTAAAAAATTGCCGTTTTGTTTTGGAAGAGGAGCTCTACATTTTCTTTAAGTGGAAAGAAGAAAGAAAGAAAGAAACAATTTATTTAAATGGCGCTTTTTCAAATCTTTTTTGCTGTTTACTCTTTATAATTTCGTGATCTAGAGGTTAGATGGCGCCGCTATACCAAAATAAGAAAAAATAAACAACTGAAAAAAAAGCAATAATTTCCGTGGAAATTTTAGCCTCTAAATAGGTTTTTAATACTTACCCAGAAAACTAAACTTGTGAAATATTACTTGTAGAATAACTAGACAATAAATAAATTAATGAATATTAAATTGAAATAAGCATGAAACATGAAATGTAAAATAAATAAATGTAAGTATAAAATGTAAGTTAATTTTTTTATTTGGTAAATAAAGGCTATTTTTACGCTCCAAGTAAACTCCAGCTATTTATTAAGGGTACGAAAAATAATTGTTGTGATTTCTAAGTGGTTCCTATGGAGTTACTGAGAAGTACTCGTACTAAGGAGACTACACATTGTACATACGGTACGATACGATACGATCAAGCTTTGAAATTGGAAATAGGTAACTCCTACTCAACATAATCACTTGTCTTGACCCCAGAATAGTCACCCTGTGCTATGGTAACCAGGCAAGAACATCACCAACATCGAACTTCACCCAAACTGAGGCCATTTGCAGAAATCAAGTCCGATGGGAATCGGACCCACGACGTCTGTTTTAGTAGTCACGCTTGTTAACCGCTAGACCAATATGGCTGTCAACCATAGAGTTTTTTTTGCCATATAGTTAAATTCAGATCGTTGTGTAAACGACATAAAACACAACGAAGGAGATCAATACAAACCACTTTTATTACTGGGGATTATTCTACATAATTTCAAGATAAGGGTGGAAGAAAGTTGTTCATTTTCTCGCCACGTTGTATTTGAACCTTCCTTTCTGGGGCAACATTTACAGTCCAGAGCGAATAAACATTCAAATTCCAGTTGAAAAATCACCCGTATCGCAACTAAGCAAGGCGCGCGCGTAAAGGTTGATATTCTATCGACTCTACCAACGACACAACATTTTACCTACACAAGTGCCTTCTTCTGCTCCGATTGGCCAGTGCCTTTGGAAAGCCACTCATAGGATTACATGTCTAAGATCGCTATATCGAAGTAGAAATATTTCCCGGCGATTCCCCCTAAGGACTAGAGCAAAGTAAACAAGGATAGCTCCCATCCGTAACAGGCACGTATGCAGGGGATTTGGACCCGGCAGTAATCTCAGAGGTATTACAACTTACGAACTTACAAGTGCGGTGGGTTGCTGTAATCTGGTAGCTTAGGCTAATAACGCATAGCCTATCAGAAGCATTTGCCTTGAAAAGTGAGACAGAGCATTGCGTATACTATATACTCTGGGGCAATTTCTGAATTGAGAATTTCGCTAAGTAAATAGTTAACTGTAGTGCTGTCTCTTCGAATTTCTTAGAAAAGGGCGTGACAGAACGTTACATGAGTATTTACTTATTGAAATACTCAATTCAGAAACCGGCCCTCTCTACCAGAAACGTTTTACGTAGGATGTAAAATCTAATATATAAAAATCTCGTGTCACAGTGTTTGTTATCGAACTCCTCCGAAACGGCTTAACCGATTTGTATGAATTTTTTTGTGTATATTTGGTAGGTCTGAGAATAGGTTATGGGGTATTTAATATGGCAAAATAACATTTGCCCGGTAAGCTACTATTATACTTTTGACAACAAAAGTTAAGATTCGAATTTTAAAAAAGATGGATTTAACTGCCACCAGGGGGACAAGGCCGCCAACTGTAGCTAGTTCTGTAATTTATTGTTTCTGGTGTACAATAAAAATATCCTGATCTCATCTAGTCTTAACTGGTTCAGCAATGACCCTGAAATTTATTATAGATTAGCAACGGGTATAAGTTAAGATAAGGATATTCTTTATCGGACACCAGAAAATCGTAATTAAAAATGTAAATCAAAAAATTATTTCAACGTAAAGAACTTACATTTTGTTTTTTGAATGTCGGTGAACGATGTTCTCCGCTGTCTTGGGATCGATTTGTTGTGGAGAAAAAGGCATATTACAGAAGCAACAGATACGAATACAAAAACAACAGTTACATAACAAGAAAAAAATACCCCATAGTTGACTTAAACTTTACCAATAAATCAAGGTTCGATCGTGTTTACAATTGACGATAAATGAAAAAAAGATGCCTCATAAGCCTTTCCATAGTTTTTCTTCAAAACATTATCTAATTTTTTTTTTGCAAAATATTATTTTAATTAAAACATTATAGATTGGCCCCTTAAAAATTCTTCGACCTCACCCTGTAGATATAGGTACCAAGAAAAAGAATTTATTTCTGAACCTCTTTCTTCCAGGGCATTTTAGCTATATCTCAGATCCACTACCGAGCAGGGGGTAATGTCATTTGCGCAACGAAATCTTCAGACCGCATGTATTTGCGTTACATTGTGAGTTTATGCTGTCTCGCGAGGCACCCAGCTCTATGTGGCGTGCAACGTAGAGCGAACTAAAGGGATTTTGTATTCTCTCACGATTGGAATTGTTTTTAACCTATTTCAAAAGAAATGGTAAGTTTTTTTAGTAGGCACATTTTTATCTTAAGCTTTCCACAAACATTTATCTACATGAAAGCTTTATCGTATGAGAGAAACCATATGTTTTAAGCAGTTTATTAACTGATAGCGACGGAAACTATTTTGTAGTCAGTTTTTTTTTTTAATTTCGCGATTTATTTTGTGGCAGGATAACAATTTTTCACAGTGCGAAGTAGCATGATTTGTGTTAGAGATAATATTTTTACTAAAACGCATGCACGTAAAAATTTAAGAAAACGCTAGAGTAACTTTAAGGCATCTTTAATTTGTCTTTTTTCTCCGTTTTGCCTTGACATAGTCACATTTAAATTTTAAAAATATTAGACTTAAAGAAAAAGTATAAAAGATGTCAAAACATAAAAACGGTTGGTTGGTCGGTCGGCAAAATTTACAGTGATTTCCATTATTTTAAGGAGCATTTAAATGGGTCTCTAATTATGATAAGAAAGTAGTTTTCAATTTGTTGACTGTAGTTTAGTATTTACTGCATGAAGTCAACAAAAATGTTAAAAAACCTATTTAGAGGCTAAAAATTCCACCCATGGCGGGACTTGGACCCGCGACCTCTGGCTAACCGTGCCAGCGCTCTCCCAACTGAGCTAATGGGTAAGTGCAGGCATCAGTGAAATTTCGAACCTCTTTACAAACATCTCTGTATTACGTATAGGCAGCGACATCAGGCAGAAGTAATTAACATCACTTGCAGCCTCAAGCAACCCACTTTGCAGTTAGGTTTTTACATCGGAATAATATCGCTATCATAAGCAACCTATATAAGTATCACTGTAGGGCACAGGCCTTCTCTCAGAGAGAGAGTACGGGCTTAATCACCACGCGTGCTCACCGCGGATTGGCGATTTCAAGCGCTGAGGTATGTGAATAGCTCAGACACCCAGGTTTCCTCACGATGTTTTCCTTCACCTATCGCTGTACCTACATGATTATATTCTTTTTGTTGCACTAACCTGTGCTGAGGACAATTTCAAAAAACCTATTTAGAGACTAAAAATTCTACCCATGCTAGGACTTGAACCCGCGACCTCTGGCTAACCGTGCCAGCGCTCTCCCAACTGAGCTAATGGGTAAGTGCAGGCATCAGTGAAAATTCAAACCTCAGCCTCTTCATAGGATTTTTAAAATTGTCCTCAGCACGGGTTAGTGCAACAAAAAGAATGTAATCAACAAAAATGTTCAAGTGTTATGAACTTTTCTGCTGGCAACTTGTTGTACAAGCTAAGCCGATAAATCTTACTTGCAACTTGCAATACTTCAAAATATCACACCCCTGCGTCTAGACCTAGATATTCGAGGCCTGTAAGCTAAATCGAACCGTGCTGCGAGCTCTTACGCGTCATATTTGTACGGGATTGTTGTTGGCAAGTTCTTGAAGAATTTCTTGATCCTTTGCTGAAGATGTTATTGTAACTATGTGGCGAGAAAAGCTTTAGAAACTAGAGTCTTACCTACTTTGTTATTCCACTCAAGCAACGAGTCTTAGCCGTGATGAATCATAGAAGACGTATTTTGCACGTCGGCAAAGTTTATTTTGTTCTAGCTTAATGGAAGAAGTACAATCATAGATGAGAATATAATAGTCCTATACTGTATGATACCCGGCTGCCTTCAACTCTATATACCTCACATGTTCTCTTCACGATTGTTTTGTTTTTATTTTTGTTTTGTTGATGTTCGTGTATTTTGTGTGTGTACCTTCGTGTTTACTTTATGTTTCTGTGACAATTTAAATGAATGTCTTCTTTCTTTCTTTCTTTGATAGTAGGGTTTGACATATTAATTTTTATTTTCTCTCTACATATATCCAAATCAATGCAATAAACCGTTCTTAATTGTAATCACTCCAAATGAAGAAAGATTGACGAAAGAAATATAACAAGCAAATCCAAATAAGGGATGTATTAGCGAAAAGCAACATAAAAAGTTTCCGAAACCAGCATGTTTGCCGCAGCGTATGTGCATGCAACGACTAAGAGATTTTTCAGGGTCGCGGAAACTTTGAAACCCTTGTCTCTGCCTACCCCTCCGGGTCCTAGTTTATGTATGTATGTATGTGTGGAAATCCACAAATAGTAAATTACTAAAGTGTTACTTAACTTTGAAGTTGATTGGCATAATTAAAAAATATAGGTAGTCGAAATTATTCAATCAAACAAGGTATAATTTTGTAAAAAATTTAACCACATTTAAAAAAGAAATAGTAAGCCGCTCAAGGAAAACCTACCTTGCCTAGAAAATCCTGTTAAGTTATTACGGTCTACGAGATCAATTTACTACATAACCACTTTCGGGAATCGAACCCACGACTTCGGTCCCAATGAGCAAGCTGCTTACAACAATACACTCAAATCAGTGAGAACCTACAGAACCTACAGAATCCCACAAGAAATAAGTGATGGTTTTTGTACCACTAGTATGGGATTGATAGGTTTTAAACCGGCTTTAACTCAGTGTTAAAAGCGTTTTAGTGGAATCTAGTTTTTATAAATATTACTATTATGTATATAGTAAATTTTGTGCACGTTACTTTATATTATTCTAAGATTTGCTGGAAGAAATCTCCTGCAGGCATAAGCTGGCCTTTCTCACGTTATTTCGTATGAAACGTCTAAGAAAAATAAGGTAACGATAATTTCGGGGGTATGCATAAGGGCCTCCATACAGTAACACAAGGGCTTAAAATGGAAAAAAATATTACTTTTTTTTAAGATCGTTTTTTGCAATGTTTTTTTAAGACCCATGGCTAAGAAAAAAGAAAAGTTCTTATCCTTAAGGCCATGGAATAACTTTCTGACACTGTAAATTGTTCCAGTAATTAATTCCAAAAAGAAACTATTGAACATAGCATGCTGTAAAGCAAAATTTTATGTAGAATTCAGACCGCAGTTCCGCAGAACGTCCCGAATCATCTCGGAAACTTCCAGTCCCAAGGGAACACTTTAAAAACCGCCAGTGTGCCGGGCTGAATTTCAAAAGGATATTCTCTTATTTTAAACTACACTGAAGGAGAAAGATAGCATATTCAAATCGAAAAAAAAAATTACGCAAAGAATTTACATTCTGTTTGTTGAACGTCAATATGCTGTGTTATTCGCTGTCTTCCGGGTTGTAATTGAGAAAATGACAGCTTCAGGCCAAAATGCTCCACTCCGTCATCTTTTCTCAATTGATTTTAAGTAAAATACATTACTTAGTTAGAGCTGTGCTAACGGAGCGGTAGAAAGCTGGCTTCTGATTCGAGAGGTCGTGGGTGACTTAGTTTTCTAAGTTACGTACATTTGTGAAGTTATAGTAGCAATAACACTCGCTAACCGTGAAGGATAACATCGTGAGTAAACCTTAGTGTCTGAGGTATTTACATACTTCAGCACTTGCTACGTACAATGGCCCAACTATGAGGCAGTACGGAAATCTCCATTCGAACTAGAACTAATGCAAGAGGCGCGTAAGCCGGTGAAAGGAGTCCTGAGCCTCGATTCTGTTAGTGCATTGTAGTATAATGACAGGTACACTGTCGGGTCACGTGACGTGTTTTTTCGTACCATTGACACCTAGAAGGTTTGATGGGTGTGCCCGCGTAGACTTAAAGCAGCCATGAAATGAAAACCGCCATGTTCATGCAGTTGTCATGTTACTACAATGCATTAACAGAATCTAGGCCCTGGTTGGGAAACCTACGGGAGTCGACTGGAATCGCAACTGCTGCCAAGCTCTTCCGTCTTGCGAGAGACACAGATAGATATGCTGAGCTGACTCCCAACCTTGGCTAGTCGGAGAGGCACCTTAAGAAGAAGAAAAAGATACAGCCGTAGAGTCTAATACACACGCAGTTTTTCAATAGAATTATATGAGCACCAAAACAACTGTCTCTATCTGGTAGTCTGCTAAGCATAAAAACAAGTGGTATAACCCAGTGGTATAACCCGCGCAAATTAAATGCTAGTGCAATCAACTACATGCAATAATATACATTAGTCTATTCTTACAAAAGTACGAAAACACCAAAACTGCGGCCAGACGTCCGGCCAGCACCCGATAAAAAAGATTATTGGCATCCGCGCGAACGAATACAGACTTGAAAGACAGTCTTCGTTTTTGCAGTCTTCGATGTACAGAATCTAGTGCCATATTGCAGTGGTATTGTTATTGTTGAGTGTTATTGACTAATAATTAAGGAACATATTTAAAAAGACCAAGTGTGGAGTTTTTTGTCCGTTTTTTTTTCAAATGATCTACATTTTGAAACGGTCACCTAGTATTACTATTAACGTTCAATAAGGCGGTGCGGTGGTAGCCTAGTGGGTAGAACATTGGACTCGGAAGCGAGAGACCCAGGTTCGATCCCCAGTGCGGGCATGTACCTATGACTTTGTTATCTAAGTTATGTACATTTGTGAAGAAATAGTAGCAATCCCACTCGCTAACGGTGAAGGAAAACATCGTGAGGAAACCTGAGTGTCTGAGCTACTCACACACCTCAGCTTTTGAAATCGCCAATCCGCGGTGGGCATGCGTGGTGATTAAGCCCATACTCTCTCCCTGAGAGAAGGCCTGTGTACAGTGGGACGTATATAGGCTGCTATTGTGTCAATAATTCACAGTTCTTGGGTTACTTAAATATATTTTTTAAATTTTGAATTTTTATTGTCGCAACGGGCGAGGTAGGTTGAGTTTTGAGATTTTCAATTAAAGAATTGCTGTCCTTTGAAGGGGAAAACACTCCCCAGAGAAGATAACGCTGTAGTCTTTCCTTTACAGGGAGATTATAAATCCGTTTACGCGATATCAAATAAGCGGCCTTTATACCGGGCAGAAGGGCAAAAGAAAACTAGGAATGACATCAAAGAGTGAACAAAAAGGGTCCGCCCGTTTTCATGTCTAATGCACGCTTCGGTTCTTAGGGTTCCGTACCCTAATGGAGTAAACAGGACCATAGACCGTATTGTATTGTACTTATTAATATAAAAACCTGTCGAGTGCGTGTTGGACTACGCGCATTGTTTGGTTCCGTATTTATCATCAAAATATATGAATCTAGAAGGTGAGGCTTTTGATTGATATTAGGATTTTATTTTATTTACCTCCTTTACACAACTAACAACTTCGTCAAAGCAATTTTCAGTGGAATTTTTACGACGTTTTCCTTTCGTAATTTGGTCGACTATTTTTAGTTTTCCTTTTAACTTCATTATATCTGCCACCACCCTGAATTTTGTTTACGTTTTTGCAATTAACTGGTTAGCAAATGGATCCGTCAAGAATAACTAATTCCACGCTACCCCGCACAATGGAGTAAACGGGAAAAAAATCACCCCCGATAGAGCAAGAGGGGATACCAAAAAAAAAAAAAATTTTATTGTTATAATTTGGTCGGCGGCGTGATTAATATGTGTATAAATGTCAAATTTTAACTGTTTTGCACTAATCGTCTTTGAGTTAAGCCTTGAACAGACAGATGGACGGACATGGCGAAACTATAAGGGTTTCTTATTGACTACGGAAAGCTAAAAAAAAACGCAAAATCAGTTGCTTGGTTTGACTGTGTAAGCAATGTCGTTTATAATAAACATATTTATACGTAACCCATGTGCTACTTCGGTAATTGCACATTAATACTTTCTGTCATGTAGATAGAGAACTTTTTATTGCACGAAAATAAATCAGATCAGCAACCTAAAACCTGCAACCTTGCCAATTGTTATACCAACGACATGTATCTGTCCGTTCCAATAACAGACCTATCTATCTATACAGCCAATGAAAGACGTCCACTGTTGGGTATAGGCCTCTTCACCGTCACGCCAACCTCGCCGGTCCCCTGCTAATCTTGTCCATTGTCCTCCTGCTGCCTTCTTAATGTCATCAACCCATCGGGTAGGAGGCCTACCCAACAACTGACAGTTATCGGCCACTTCACAACTAGTTCTAGATAAAGGGGTAGACGGACGGGCAAACGGACTGGCGGACGGATGGACGGACGGGCGGGGCGGACGAAATGGCTGACAGACAGACCATTTAGCATCATTCGGATACGGAAGCCAAATAAAATACTACACGTAACTTGTCTATGAGTATCAATCGCCAAAGCGCACAGTGGACTTAATCACCCACCGTGCATAACCAACGCTGATTGGCCATTTGAAGCGATAATTATAATAATTATGTGAACAACTCAGAAAGTCAGGATTCCTCACCGTGTTTTCCTGCACTATTACATACTACATGCCGGTCATTGACAAATATTATAATACGGTATACGCTACTACAGAGTTGACCCATTGGTCAATTGATTTTATGTAGTTTCGACAACAAAAAAAGATAGGAACAGTTATTATACTAATATTTTAAATGTGAAAGTTTATGAAGATGTTTGTATGTTTGTTACACAATCACTATCAATGGAGATTGTTTGAGTACCGGGGAAGGACATAGGATACTTTTCTTCCCGGAAATTACTCATTCCATGCGGACAAAGTCGCGGGCACAAGCTAGTTGTACATAAAAAAGAAAAATAAAGCTAATATAAAGTGGAATTGTAATACGAAAGTCGAGTCATTGTCCTTGGAATAAATTCCCGGGGCGATAATGTGTCAAGTTTCTTTTTTCGCTGCGCAAATTGCTCTCGAGATGTTCAGGACAAAATATTTAGAGCCTATTTCATAAAACATAGGAGATATTTCAAACATCTTTTGCGTAGCAAAAGTTACAACCAACTGTAACTATGACTGTTTCTTATAGGTATTCAAGATGGGCCTACCGACAATAGATTTTTGACATTAGTTGTATTAAAAACTGTTAGAATAAATACCCAGTATCTTGATATACTGTGTGAACTATTTAAAAACGAAATATCTAATGGAATTTACTAAATAAAATAAATACCTAATAAATATAAAAAAACGTGAATTAGTAAATGTCTATGGAGAATAAAAATTGATGGACCAAGTGCTGAAAAAACTCATGTAGTTTGGCCACACATGTACTGTAAGCTGAAGTAATATTAGCAGTTTAATACAGACATGTACCATGAAGTAATAGAGTAGTTTGACTCAAACATGGACCGTGAGCTGAAGTAACATGAGCAATTTAACTCATACAACAACCGTGTTCTAAGGTAACATGAGTAGCTTGACTCATACAAAATATGTGTGCTGATGCAACATGAGTAGTTTGACTCATACATGGAACGTATGCTGAAGTAAAATCAGTAGTTTGACTCATACATGGACCGTGTGCTGAAGTAACATGAGTAGTTTGACTCATACATGCAACGTATGCTGAAGTAAAATCAGTAGTTTGACTCATACATGGACCGTGTGCTGAAGTAACACGAATAGTCCCTCCTGCTGCTCGAGATCACTTTACCACACTGTTTATTAATTGACGCACTAATCGAGTAGTTACAACACGCTATCCAATCAAAATAGAGTGTAACAAATGAGCAAATACACGTTAAGTGCTTACTGCGAACTCCGACTACACATTATCAGTTTTTGCGTTGGGCTTAGACGACGAAATCGAAACTGAACCTACAGAATGCCCGCATCTGACCACGCAGGTGGTCATTGAACTAAAGTCATGATGATTGTGCCCTCGTTCAATTGGCCGTCTTTAACGACCCTCACAGAATCCTGGCCTGAGTTTAGCTCGGATATGACTTAGTCTGAGTTTTTTGTTCTGTCACCCGAGTTCACCAAGTGTTCACGTCTGCTTTTCAGGTGTTCACGTACTTCAGCCCTTAAAACTGTGAGCACACGTAGTAACTAAGCTCATACTCTCTTTCTATGTTTGTCCTGTCCTTGCCTGGTTACCATAGTACAGGGTATCCTAGTTTGGGACCAGGTCAAGTGGCTGTGCTGTGTGGAAGTTATTATTATTTATTAGTAAGTGAAGCCTTGTAGTGGGACGCACATACGTATTCTTCTTATGCTAAGCTATGCAGTTGGAGTGAGTAGTTACGTCACATGAAGTGTAATGTAGTTAACTTGAAATTTATTTTAGATAAGGTTTGTTTGAAGTGGTAGTTGATGAGAGGCAGTATTTGTTTATGATAGATTTGACATTGCCTGTATTGCAACGTTACGTCTATCATAATAGGGGTTCAAGTATGAAATTGCCGTTTTATTGCAATAGGTTCTTTAAATTGACATAGAATCTTCATGGTTTGAGGTTTTCGAATGAAACTTTTTTCAAATGGTTTCTATGATGTTCTTTTTTTAAAAAATGTGAAACATTTGAATATCGACTTTCAATTGTTTTTGTTATTCAATTTAGACAAGAAAGATGGATACTGCGAAAATTCGAGTGATTTTTGAATATGAGTTCCGACGCGGAACTAACGCGGCAGAAACAGCCCGCAATATCAATGCTGCGTTTGGAGAGGGGTCTACTAATGAACGCACCGTGCGATTTTGGTTTAAACGCTTTCGTGATGGAAATTTCGACTTAAAGAACGAGCTACGAGGAAGACCGCCCACACAGGTGAATAACGATGAATTAAGAGAGATAGTGAAAGCCGACCCTAGTCAAACTACCCAGGAATTAGCGGCATGGTTTAACGTTACCTTACCCACAATATTGACTCACTTGCGTCAAATCAATAAAATAAAAAAATACGAAAAATGGGTGCCTCATAATCACTCGAATTTTCGCAGTATCCATCTTTCTTGTCTAAATTGAATAACAAAAACAATTGAAAGTCGATATTCAAATGTTTCACATTTTTTAAAAAAAGAACATCTTAAAAACCATTTGAAAAAAGTTTCATTCGAAAACCTCAAACCATGAAGATTCTATGTCAATTCAAAGAACCTATTGCAATAAAACGGCAATTTCATACTTTAACCCCTAATAATTATCGTCATATTAAGTCTTTAAGAGAAACAGCAGAGGGCTAAAAATCAGCGCAACACATACAACACATGCCTCCAAGCATTGCGAATCTAGTTGTCAACCGATATTGTGCTAAGAAATATATTAGTCTGTCTGAACTAATTGTAAAAAAAGAAGAAATAAGCCCCAAACTGATTGCGAAACTTAGTGCCAAAGCATCTAAAGGCAAAAATATGTGCGAAGCTTCCACGTCTTTCAAATTGGTGTCCATACTCATTTGCCCGTACATTCATCTGATTCCCAAGCGGCCGATTCGTTCACCGGCCGCCTTAGCTACCACCTCCATTAGCCGCATTAATCCAGTTAATGCCCGCCAAATTATACCCAACGCCTTTGGAGATGCGTGTTCACAGTTGCCACTAAGTAAACGATAATTCGTAGATACATTCAAGGTACATAATTATTCGAACAGCCGTCTCAGTTGGCTTGGTTAGGGCGCTTATACACGGGCGGCACGGTGCGAAAGATACTGCCAACGGCAGCCATCGACACTCGTCGACGACAGGCGTCGACACTCGTCGACGGGTCGACGCATTGACGGCAGCAGTGGACGTGTGTCGACGGCAGCCGTCGACGGCAGCCGTCGACGCGCCAACGCGGATGTTCGATATTCTGCCGTGTGGAGACGGCTGCAGTTGGCACTGTCGTTAGCAACGTGCCGCCCGTGTATAAGCACCCTTATTCACCGACTGGATCCTAGAAATTCCTAGTACATGCGCAAAACCAATTAGTGAAACCCGAAATAAGTACATTTGGTAACGATCAAAGCATTGAATCGACGCTTAAACAAGCCAATCAGCAGTCAAGAATTCAAACATCCTAAACCGAACTTGCAAATCGCATCTTAAGTTTCTTTGGTCATACGGTCTGGGGCAGGGAAGATAGTCTGGAATACCTCATCACCGGTGGCGCAGACGTGAAAAGAAGCACAGGACGAGCACCACCACGTGCTGAGTCGGGGCAATTTTAGGGGCTTAATACTTTAAGGTCAAGACAAGACAAGACTTTTATTAGGTCGGGTTCTCCAAGCGCACGGATTTGTATGGGACTTATTGCGCTGCGCGAGCGAATAGTTGATGGATAGGCAGGTATTTTTGAAATTATAGAAATACAAATCCTATTAATAGAATTTTGAGAACTGACGTCACTAAAACATTTAGTGATAGACATTTTGGTATATTTTTTATTATCCAAAACTCAGCTCAAATAAAACCATATATAGTGATAATTTAGACTCATGTCCGCGACTTTTTTTGATGCAATAAAGTTTAAAGAATCATAAAAATAATGACCGATGGCCCCAGATAAGAGACATTGAAAAGTAGTATATTTTTATCAGATTTTAAATACTAACCATTAGAGAGTAAAATGTATTTTAAAACACCTGATTTAGGGGTAATGTCGGAGAACCCAGTCTTAAACCTAGTCTTGAAAATGAAAGCTTTTCTTTTCTTTTGTTTTTGTGTTATCTTAATATTTGAGAACCTGTATATTTATGAATATGTTATGTTTCATGTCGTTTGTGTTGTATATTGTGTTTTTAGTATTCTAGTATAGTGCCGTTAAATAAATGTATTATCTATCTATCTATCTATCAATGCGATGGGTGGACACCACAAGCGGCCATACATCTGGCGACAATCGGACCTGATGGACAGCGTTGATGACAAAAATTGCCTCATAGTCATGTCTCACAGTCATGAGGCTACAACAAAAAAAATTAAATCTAAAAATCCCCCAACATAAAAAACTAACTCTTAAAAAGTAAACCCGCATCAATTGTCGCTAATTTAACCCCGGGGAGTACGTTGTTTAAGTCAAAGCACCATCCCTATATCTCTTACCGTTTATCAGGCAGTTGATCATGTCCATAAACGGCTGAGTGGATTTCCATCCAACATGGCTAAGAACCATCTCGATCAATCTAGCTTTCAATTTTAAAAAAACCGCATCGAAATCGCTTGATCCGTTTAGGCGCTACTACGAAACGTACAGACACACAGACATAGGCCTAAAACTTATAACACTCCTCTTCGTGTTGCGCCGCAAAGAGGCGTTGGAATCGAACACGCGACCTCTGATTTGGTAGTCAAGCATTACCGTTCCCCTTAGACAAACGAGGCAGTTAATACCTAACACTATCTAATGAACAACCGAAATTTTTATACAATCAGAAAATCCCACAATTCTGCGAAATACTGCAGCCATTTATATTCTGCCTATTACAATCATCGAACCGGAGCAACTACAGTCAGTAATCCGATTACACAAATAGATAATGAAAACTTACGGGAACGAAAAGACAAAATAAAATATAATTAAAATTCAAAATTGAAATATGATTTTGTGATTAATAAACATTATAAAAACAAAATGTTTACTTAAGTAATGTTAAAATTTTTGTTTCAGAATTAATAGATTAAGGCCGACTTGCACCATTTCTTAAATGTCACTTAAGTCGCCATTTACATGCGTTTACAAACACTAATAATAATAATTGGACTTTGCATCTACGTAATGAGATTATTTATACTGAGTCCATTTCACTCACACTAGATGGGTGAAGGGACCACTCATACGCTGCAATGCCTGGGACATTGTTTTTTAGATGGAGTAGGGTTGCCCGGCACCTATACCACTAAACACTAGACAACATTTATTTGGAACCAAGCCAAAACGTACTAGACTATTGATCATGAAATCATCTATGTAGATGAAATTCAGGGCACCCCAGCTTGAGCCCCGACTTCCACAACTTGAGATTTCTCCAAGATACAATACCTTTTATACCACACCGACTCAGAAAGTGTCATTGCTCGTTCATAAACGGGTTACAAATTTCGTCATTTCTCCCTTATAAATGTGCGGCGGGAAAATATACGTGGAATTGCCCTCCGTACCAGGGCAGGAATGTTGTATGAAAATCTAATCCGGCCCTGCTAGCTTTTTCTTTTTTAGCAGCGAACATAATAAAAATTCAAACGTGAAATCTCAAAAAAGTTTTACATAAAATAATTAGAAAAAAGAGGCGGTATTTTTTTTTTACTAGACTTTCAATGAAAGGATGCTGGAAACCTTTTTTCTACCAAAAAAAAAACAAGACCGGCAATGGGGATCCACACTGCCAATTTATCCCTGTAGAGGGCGCATAATCGATACGGCCAGGCTGAACTGTCAATTCTCATACAATTGTTGCACTTTTTTACGATCTTTCATAAATTTCCGTTAAATTTCTTTTGATATGTCTCTTTGTGCCGTACCAGATTGTAAAAAAATGGTGTTCACTTATTTCCTTGATTGCCACACTCAATGTTCTGGTGTAAACAAAAATATGAGGAAATAATATGGGGTTACTAAAATATTCAAGTTCAACATTTGTACGAATTTAAACCGATCTTGTAGACTACTACAAGTACCTCAAGAAAAGAATAAAAAACATTAGCATTAAACATAGTATAATTCTGTGGTTTCCACCGACTTAACCGGACTTTTCACAGGGTCAGCTTTCTTTCCAGTTACTTTTGTTCCTCGTTTATTAAGTTCGTCTTTTAGTTCTGTTAACTTCCATGTTGCGTATATGGTGAAAAACAAGACGTTGAACCCACAAGACTTTATGAAAAACAACAAATCTGTATCTAACCAAATCACAACAAAGTTTGACATGGCCGGATCGCCATTAGCGCCATCTTCGATTCGTTTTGCGTGTGGATCCCCATTTATTGTGTTTTGTTAAATTTAGTATTTTACTAAATTGATAATTCAACAGTATGCTTTTAACTATTCTAAATAATTTTATTTTCCTCGTAGGTGTAGTATAAAGCACTATGTATCACTCGGGAGCAAGTTCTATTCCTGTTCTCGAGTTTCCTTTAAGCCCTCGGCTGCGCGTCGGACTTAAACGTACTTTCGAACAGAAATAGATCGTTTTCTCCCCTCGGTGTACAATATACTATACCAGCTTTGCTCTCAGCTAAAAACACGCCACCCAACTCCTTTTATAAACGTCCAAACTAAATTTTCGCTTCTCAAATTCAAATTAAGTACGATTTACTTGATGACTTTTAATTATTGAGTGAAGAGGTTCTCTCTACGGCTGTCTCGAAGTCCCGACGGGATGTTTTAATATTCATCGCTGATTCCTCTCCAATTTTAATGTACAAGTATAATTTACTTGGGAATTTGCGTTGCTTACACACTTTTTCATTCTTCTCTCGATACTCATTCGTATACATTGTTGTCTGTCTGTCTGTTTGAATAGCGTGAAAATCAACTTTTAGTATTTTACTCTAGTTCACCTTACTTTACTTTAATTGTTATAGCATCATTTTTTATTTTCAAAAACATTTTACTACCAATACAAACAAACATTCATACACGCGAAAAACAGGACCCTTCTTTGCTTTCGCAGTCGGAAGAAAGGCATTCTTTGATATAATATATCTTGGTTAATTCTTAAAGTTATTTTTTAACTCATAACTAAGATAATTAAAGCCTCTTTCCCTATGAAACAATAAGTAAATATTACATCAATATAAATGCCTAAGAATTATTTGTACCAAAATGGCAAAAAAAAAGTTTCACCCTTTTTGTCTTTATCTTTTGCCTTTATTAAACCATAAAAAACGCTTGCAGGTAATTTAGGATAACACAATCTGTCAAATGATGCTAAAATAACTGGCTTGCTCTCGTAAGTTCAACATAAATAGAAGAACGTTTATGTTATTTAATACAGAGCATCATCTATGAGACAGCACCTCCGCAAAGCAGATTTCAGACTATTTAAATAAATAAAAAAACGCCCAAGTGTGAGTCGGACTCGCGCACGAAGGAACCCGTACCATTATCTATACAACATTAGACAAAAAGCCCAGGAAAAAACGGCAAACAATCACGTTTGTTCCATACAACAAACATGATTTTATGCCGTTTTTTGAGCCCCCTTAAATATTAATTTTGTTTATATTAATTGTTTATTTTTGAAGCGAATATACAGGCGTCCCACGACTATGCCACATGGAGGGAAAGTACCTTGAATATTGTAGATGGAACGTTTTACTGAACGAAGACATTATTTTAATTAAAAAAGAATATTAACCGCATTCATAGATTTTTAAATAATTACGTGGTTGAACCGGGAATCGAACCCGCTACACGAGAAAAAAAATACCCTGTAGCTTTATCATACCGATCGAAAGCTTCATCAAAAGGATTATTTTTTGCTAAATAACATAGTGTCAGAAATAAAAGGAAGACCACATTTGATGTGAAAGGATCTTGACCATTAGCAGTATCGCTAAAATCTAAATAGTGTCACCAGTTTTCAGTGTCCATAATTCATGTTTTCAATTATAAAAAATCGGGGTTTTCTTATAAAACCATGACTTCTCCGTAATTCTAAATTAATAAAGTTATACAATAATTAATGCTTCTGGTTTAACGACCGCTGTCATCTTGATACAAATCTATTGATCCATTCACAGACCTGTTTAAATCTCAATCTGTGCATTCAATAATGTAGTGTTGCCATCAGACCGACCGCTACTTTTCAAATCGAATGAATCGATACAGAGAAAAAATAGGTATATTTAGCTGAAAAAAAAAATACCATAACATTTGCATATTTCACATATAACATTTTTGCATATAACACCTACTTCATTTGGATATTTCTTTATCCACCTGTTCATTTAGATTATTTGCGGTTTACTTTATATATTAGGTACTAACACTAGATAACAGATTCAACAGTGTGGACCTTCATCATCATCATCATCAGCCATTTAACGCCCACTGCAGGACATAGGCCTCCTTCGTGGTTTTCATAACCATGAGGGGTTTTGCCATAATCGCCACGCTTGGCAGGCGGGTTGGCGATCGCAGTATGCGGTTGAAATCTCAAGAAAACGCTGCTGCCCATCTCCTGGTAATTTATTTCCTTAGTCGCCTTCTACGACATCTACGGAAGGAAATGGAGTGACGCTATTCTTAATCCAGTGCCACACGGATCTGTGGATCTTGTGGACCTTAATTTGACCGAATCGCTCGGATGCTGATCTTTAAATAAACCTTTAAATTAACTAGGAAAGCGGTGGTTATGTATTAACAGAACATTGTTGTTGTGTTGGGTGCGAATCGGACATTGTATGTGATTTTTTTATAGCAGTACGACTGTCTAACGTTTACGGAAAATATCGAGAGGAAACATGTGTATGAGGTACACCCCATGCCCCCATACCTCACCTCACTCCAAAAAAGCTAAGCATAGTGGCAGATTACACTCCTCAGTCTTTTGTACATTCTGCCACAGCGTATGTGTGTGGTCCAACGTATGTAAAGCCTTATCGGAAACCGGCTTGTTCGGGGGGCTGAAAGTCATCGAGCTTGCGTGCGAGACGATTCGTGCCCTAAAGTGGGAACATAACGTAATCAGTACCTACGCATGTAAAGATTTACATGCCTGACTGATTATGTTATGGATGACTTTGCAACTAAAATGTTATGGTTTATCTACATAGACTGCATATTATATATTATATATTATTATGTAAAGGTGATATGAGGCATAATCACCGAGCTTTACTCGCATCACGTAAATCATTTATATTACATTTCAGTTATATTTTGTGAAATGGTGACTGATAGAATCGAATTGATGATCGATATAAATTACATTTTGCAGCACTGAATGTCATCGTTCCTAATCTGTGCTACGTCCTGTCACCTATCATTATAACCACAGAGTATGTGTTCATATGTGTTCTGTGATATAATCACCACGTTTTCAACGGTTTTGTGATGGTTTTCTTCATGATCAGAATGTATATTTCTTTATTAACTATTTCGCATGAATTTTAGTATTTCTGTGAGACAGAGTCTCAGTAAAATAAATGCCTGTAAATGAGTTAAGCTAGAGACTTCTTGTGTTTTGGTAAGTCTCCATGCAATACTATTACATCCTCGTCCGCAGAATTACTTTAATGCTAACAATAGTATTTTAAAATTTTAAGCCAGTACTACAAATTAAGGTATTATTTCATTGTGGCATAACTTTGTTGCTAGCGATTCTAAGTGTCTTAATCACTTGATCTTTATCCTTTTGTTCAGAAAAATAAAAATAACTAACAATGCCGTAAGGCCATACAACTGACGTTACGAGCCGATTACGTGCTATTACTTATGAATCAGTACCCACTTGAGAAGTATGTGAATATTTCAAGCGTCTACCAGTTGCCGTTATTAGTATCGAGTAGAAAACGGCAAAAAAATTACGTTTGTTGTATGGGACCCCCCCTTAAATATTTATTTTTAGTATTTTTTGTTATAGCAGCAACAAAAATACATTATCTGTAAAAATTTCAACTGTCTAATTATCACGGTTAGCCGTCTAAGACAGCGGAGTCTAAGTAATAGGGTGCCCTACCCTTTGGGTACGGAACCCTAAAACGATAGATCTAGGTTATACGAAGTTGATCTAGTTTTTTTTTTGCACAAAAGATAGTGTACAAAAGTACAAAGTAGTGTGTAAGTTAAAATTATAAATTTTGATAAATGGCTTTGCTAGATAATAAGATTACGGACATTATAAATACATTTTTGGTTTCCTATATTAAATTTTAGTAGTTATATAATTTTATTAAATTATACTATTTTATTTCAATCATTAAAATTATATACTTAATGTGTGACCGAGACGGAATAATAGACTTAACAACCCTAAAAAGTAGGCATTCAAGGTTTTCCATAAATTACACAAAAAGTTGTAATTTCTTTCGTATGTTCAATTACAAAGTTTAACGGGGACCATTTTACTGGCTAATTTGTTACAGAATTTTTCTCGAATATAAAACGGGATTAGGTAAAAGCGAATGAAGTCTAGTTGTACCACGGACTGAGTACCGACTTAAATACCTTCAAATAAATTTTAGAGGTAGGTCAGCTCCAGGGCTCATAGGAAACTTAGTTTTACTAAAGTTAGTCTTACTGTTGTTAGTCCATTTTATATTGAATGTTTCTTTTTCTTTCTTTCTTTTAAGAAGCCATTTTAGCTCTGTTTTAGACGGCTTTATGATGGTAAGAGAAAAGAGACGTAAATACATTTTTTTAATGAATTTTGATGAAGCGAAAAAGGTGTGTCAGGATCGTGGCCCGAGATACAGGGCGGGTTTTATTTTTTTTCAAAAACAAAACTGTGTGACTCGTTTTTACAACGACGCGAATAAATAGCAAGTTACTGTATTATAAGCAATTAAAACTTCGTGTATTGTGCGGAGAGATTTTTTTTTAAGTTTAACAAAAATGGCCAACGATTAAATGCCTCTCTTTTCGTGATACCCTAATTAGACTTCATTACATCAATGATTTGCTGTTTATCGCAACATTTACATCTAGCACCAGTCGCCAGACTGAAAGAATATTTTTTTCTTCACTACGTTCATATCAAATCTAAATGATTTCTGTTCCAGTACCGGGCTACGAACGGAAAAAACATATTGTGCAGTTCACAGGTGATCATTTACATTTCTGTTACAATGTCGCCCGTTTAAGTAACTTAACAGAGTACATACATGTATAAAGATTATATTGATTGTGCCTAGTATAAACCCGCCTACATTATTTTCTGGATGGCTACATTACATTCCGGAGCTGTGCTTTCTCTATTTAATATTTTGTGTCATACACTGTGGCGAGCACACGTCAACGTGTCAACTCTGCGCGCGCACTACCTACACTGATATTCCTGCATCGCGCAAGCAAAATGTTACACATAACATAACATAAATACGACTTCCGACAAACATCATTCGGAACGGCCGTCCCCAAGAATACGATCTGCCCGCCGGGAAGTTCCCCTTTATAGGGGAAGAGAATGACTGACCGCTCTTCCCTCTTTACTTTGAAACAGAACAATTCGTTAAAAGTAAATTGTGTGCGCCCCGTAGATCCGTAATTAAATATCAGTGTCTTCAATAAAGTCTCAGTTGAACTTTGCAAGACAGATTGCTGTAACAATTGCAGCACTTAATAGTGCAATTAACATTGAAAATCCCCTGTAATTTAGCTGGAAGCTACTTAGAAGCAATTTATTTACAGCTTTACGGTTTTCGCCAGTGCCGCCTACGTGTATATGGGTCTATCTAACTTTAAAGAGGTATAGATCGCCCATTACAACTTATATAATTAGGTTGGTGGTAGTGCATAGGTAAAACGCTGGCCTCACATTCGGGAGGTCGTGGGCTCGATTCCTGGCATGTACTAATGACTTTGTTTTCGTACATTTGTGAATGTGTAGTATTGCTACTATAACTACGGTATAACTTCGAAGTCGCGAAGATATTATATCTGAATTGAATTATACACCAAATTTTAATCGAACAATTAAACACGCGAGGACCTATTCAAACATGAACGCAGCTTAATCATCTATGGCTCAGTGGCGCCACCTGTGTGATAATGGCGAGCCATAAAACATTCATTTCTTTTATCACATGTTCGCGCCCTCTGAGACTAACGGCTGACGTCATATGCCTCGGTCTCGTGAAGTTAGTTTTTCGAAATACTGGAAGTGGAGAACTTGCGACACGCCATGTTATAAGATAAATAAACCTGGTAATTTTTTTCTCTGCAACTAATATCTTTTATAATGTGACCTGTCGAAAAGTCATTCTAATCACGAGGTACAAAAACGCGCCATAAAAATCGGATTCAAACAATGACGTCACAACTTTCACGTAATACCTTATAATGTATGAAACGTTCATAAATATTAAAATTATATCGTAAAAAAAAGTTCTTATGCACTTACACCCATTTAGAAAACGTTAAGAATTTTGACGAAAAAAACTAAATCTATTACGTTTTTTATTATTAGAGTAAATTGACTTTTCGACTTTTTTGGGACTCCGAAAACCCCGAAGTAAATATTTTTACGGTAATTATTTTTTAATTTTTCTGTATTCTATGATGTAAAAGCAATGCCACTTCAATCTAAGTTTGACGCAAGTTCCCTATTGCCGGGCATTTATTTTCATTTTATTTTTCAACACACTTGCTCATAAAATGACTCTTATTGCACTGAATTAAGGCACATAATGTGGCTTATTATCAAAGCGTGCGTTTTGCATTACCATTATAACCAAGTGCGATAATGTTATAAAACCTTTTTGTTCAACCTCGGAGAAGGTTTGATATCATTTTGTTGTATAAAAAAAATGTTTAGAGTTATTTCGTTCAGTGGTACAAATCAGTATCTACCTTGATAAATTCAAGCATTTCCGTACAATAAAATTAGATTTTTAGCATTTTTAAGCAAACACTTTACAATAATTAATGTAAACCTAATAATTAACATAATAGTACATTATGATACAAGTGTGGTATGTTGGTCATTACACTCGAGTCGGTTTTTAAGCCTGAGCCGAAGGCGAAGGCTTAATGGAGACGAGAAGTGTAATGACCAATGCTCACGTGTTTCATACGACGTTTTTCAACACACTTGCGAGGAAAAGTAAATAAAAAAACAACACTAACGAAATGCAATACTGTGAATAAACTTAACAAACAGAAACCCATTTAAAAGATGGCGTATTTTTCGTGCGTGATTCGTGTTATGTATGGCGGTAAAATTCAAAACAGTATTCTTGTGCGCGCGCATCCATCAAAGATGGCTGCAATGCATGGCCATCTAGATATAATGAGGTTGCTAACCTATTCATAAATTTTATGTTAATTATTAGGTTTACATTAATTATTGTAGTGTTTGCTTAAAAATGCTAAAACAAGCAGTTTCATGAAATTCTTTAATTATTTATCACATTTTGAATTTAATTTTATATTTACGCAAATAACTACTTAGCTGTTTTCGAAACATTAATACTTCTTGCTAATATTTAAAAAGATATGTAATGAAAAGGCACTAGTGCGATAATGTAATGTAAAAGGCACGGCATGGGTAATATTCTGCATTATCAGTGTAAATACGCTGTAATAAGACCTACTTTACGAGCAGGTGTGTTGAAAAATTTATGAATAGGTTAGCCACCTCATTATATCTAGATGGCCATGCATTGCAGCCATCTTTGATGAATGCGCGCGCACAAGAATACTGTTTTGAATTTTACCGCCATACATAACACGAATCACGCACGAAAAAAAATATTTTGCAACTTTTTTAGTGAAGTATAAAGTAAATATTGTTTTGAAACAACACTCACTTTTTTTATTCACAAGTGTGTTGAAAAACGTCGTATGATACTCGTGAGATTTGGCCATTGCAGCACTCGGTTCCATAAAGCCCTCGCCTGCCGGCTCGGGCTTAGGAACCACCTCGACTGCAATGGCCAACTTATCACACATATATCATAATGTACTATTATCCTTCATCTACTTTACATAATAGCACTCTACGCCCATCCTAGTCATAGCGGTCACGATCCTCAGCATAGAAAGACCGACTGATTGGATTGGATACTTTATACTTACGCATTTACCTCCACATTTACTTACTTTAATTATAATTATCATTTATTGTAGTTCCATACCTCAAAGGGTAGTCCCATATAAATTTGGTCAAGAACACATACTCTAATTGAGGTTTTTCAGGAATTTATTCATTTCACTTATTGAAGTCAAGCACTCGTTACCATTAATTTGATCTTGATATAGATTATATTATCATCATTTCCTTCCGTGAGTGTCGTAGAAGGCGACTAAGGAAATACATTACAGGAGACGGGCAGCAGCGTCTTCTTGAGATTCCAACCGCATACTGCGATCGCCAACGCGCCTGCCAAGCGTGGCGATTATGGCAAAACCCTTCACGGTTAGGAGAACCATGGGGGAGGCCTATGTTCTGCAGTGGGCGTCAAATGGCTGATGATGATGATGATGATAGATTTTATATTTTCCCTCTTATTTATTACAAGTTTTTTTTTATTTACTCGTATATTTATTCTTACTATTTTAAAGTTGTTATTAATATTGTTTATATTACCACAGTAGTAAAACAAATTTCGTATAGTTGTCTTCCACCAATCTTAGCTTAAAACTTATTTTTCTCTTGTTTGATATATAACTTAGGTGTAATTAATAATTAATTAATCTTTACATGCTAAGCCGTCCACCACATTGTAATCCAATATGACAATTTTTTCAAGTAACTATAGCCCAGGTTCATCCTAGTTTGGTTGTTTCCGTGATCCATATTGTGTAAACTTATATTAATGAAGATATTTGTATTTATAAGTATTTCAAGGTCACTCTGCATATATGAGATTTTATACTTGAAGCGTAAAAAGTCAATGAAAATCCAACCTTATCATTAGGAACAGAATTTAAATTTAGTTAGGAGGTAACTGCCTTTGCAGTCCCTCTTTATTTTGCGGCCACAAATGTAAAATCTATTGTTTTGTAGCACAATTTAAGTATTTTATAGCCAGCAGAAACTCATTAAAACGTACAAATTGCCATCTTCCGCGAGAGTCCTGATAATTTCTCTCAAGACTGAAAATCACGTTACCCCCGAGAACCAAGTACCGCAGTATCGCTGCCCGAAATATTTATGAGAGAAGTAATGAAAAGGTCAGTAAAATGAATACTTGAATAGACGAAACACAGAAAAAGATCAGTTTGAGAAGTGAGTTATAATAAATGCTTTTAAAAGCATGTGTATCTCTTAAATCTGTCTTTTCCTAAATAAAGTTCACAAAAACCTATTTATTGAATAAAATTAATTTTATGGCCTCAATCAATCAATCAATCGGCCCGTATTCGTCCACTGCTGGACCTCTTTCTTTCAGTTCTCGGCCATCTTTATCCAGCCACTGCCGGCATATTGCCTCATTATATAGCTTAGCAAAATTTGTCAAAAACTCACTATTTGCTGGCTAGCAAAAGTGAACAAGCTGATCAATGTGGTATTTTCTGTTGCCCGTTCACTTAGTTTGGTGCTTAATTTCGGATTTTCCGCTAATCACTGTAGTTACTGCAAAAGACTTCCATCGGCGATAGAAAACATCTTAAGCTGACTAAAATCTTATTTTTTGCCGATGTTTTATTAAATTAGACCCTTAAATCACAAGTACCGCAGTATCATTGGCGGAAATATTATATAATAGCGGAAGAAAGAAAGAGAATACTTGTTTTATTTACGGGGTCGCGTTTTAAATATTCATGTTTTCGTGTACGCAGCGTAATGGGCCCGTGGTACAAGGGCACTGCCGGAAGGGTACAGAGCTCCCGTTTCTAGACAATGGTAATTACCCCCTGTTTTTCGTTCACCGACAATTTGTTATTTTCTTTTAACAGCTGTCAGGTTGTTTTTTGTATGCACTTCAGCCAGGTGCTAACAGTAGATTAACAGATAGAAGCCGAGGGTTAGACTGTTAACATTTAACCACGTATTTATTAAGCTGTGGTAGTGCCGTCGATAAAACTCTTGCCTTACATTCTAGAGGTCTTGAGTTCGAACGCCTTCATAAATCAATGACTTCGTTTTCTAAGTTACGTGCATTTGTGAACTTGTAGTAACAATACGACGTGAATCGTGAGAAAATCTGAGTGCCTGAGGTGTTTATCTACGTTAATAGTTAAATCGAAGATGAAAACTTTGATGCGACTTTTTACTGGAAGTGACGTATCATGATGGAATAATTTATTCGACTCGGTACCTACTTCAGATGAATGTAACCTTCATACTCGGTACCAAAAAATGTCTATGATTCTAAATATTGTTCTGCGAAACCAACAAACCATCTTTTTTTTAACCTATCGTGGGATTTTTTTCTTACAACGGTTCACCTCTCTGATAAAACATTAAAAGGCCCTATTTTTAGTGGTCACAGTCCACCTCAGACTTTGAAGAGTTTCAATGTCAAGGCGTACGGTGGAAAAAAATATTTCCCAACGAACACCCAGGTGAACAAAGGTGGTCCATTGTAAAAAAAAATCCCACGGATCACCCAGGTGGTTTCAGGAGGTGGACCATGGGTAAGAAGCGTTAAAAAGAAGGTTTGTTGGTGTCGCAGGTAAGAAGGGTTTTTTAATTTATGCAACAAATCTTTAAAAACAAATATCTAAAGGAAATCGTGTTACTGTCGTGCCGCCATAAATGTAATTTTAAAGGATGACGTCACGCTATGATTTTCGAGTCCCGAGATATTTTGTCAATGCCTTTTATATTTATCAACTGAAAAATTTTAAACTTTGGGAAGTGTTCAAGAAAGTCTTATCATCATCATCATCAGCCATTTGACGCCCACTGCAGGACATAGGCCTCCCTCATGGTTTTACAAACCATGAAGGGTTTTGCCATTGGAATCACGATTCACCATGTTGGAATCTCAGTAAGACGCTGCTGCCCGTCTCCTGGTAATGTATTTCCTTAGTCGCCTTCTACGACATCCACGGAAGGAAATGGAGAAAGTCTACTACTTCCATATGACATAAGATCACCACCTAATCGCACGCTCTAATTGCACGTTGAGTTGAAATGAAAAGATTCAAAACTCGCGCCAAATGTCAGTGGTAATCAAGGGACTGGGGGGATTCCTGTTGAAATCCTGACGTTTGCGATAGCAATTTGTAAGAAATTTGACAGGTAGAACTGGAATTGTTTGAAGGTTTTAATTTTAATCGTTTCGGATTTAGTGCGCGTAATATAGAAGAAGAGCAGTCTTTCTGAACCCTCCATCTTGTGTAATGGCCCCGCGAAACAGAGAAAATAATGGAGAGGGCGGTGACAAGTGACGTCGTGTCGTGTCGAGTTGCTTTTTTTGGCTTTTGTGTGCATTTTTTCAGAAAATAAAGACGTCTTATAGTCCAGCGTCACGTCTTCAGAAATGTCCAAATGGCAGTTTTTTTACTCACCCCCGATTATCGGGATTATTTAAGAGTAAACCTAATTACCTTAATTCCCGACGTTTTGGCAACGTTGCCGAAAGGAACGTCCACAATTAGGTTTACCTAAACAGTAAATCTAATGAATGTATAACTATGTCCAAATGGTAACCAACGGCCCGTTGGTTTGGCTAAACTGGAAACGTTTTGGATAAATTCTTCATCATCTTTGTATTCAAGAGTCACACTCTTGTCGGTGCAGCATCTTATAAGTAAGAACATTATTTCAGTTATGAAATTTTCATACTGCTTAATTTGGGTACGTAGAGTAGTGATTTACCACTTTTTACTCGTATGTATATAAGTATGTCCAATTTTAAGTTTCCTATAACCCAATCCAATTAACCACAGACAAATAAGTATAAGTGTAAGCTTGTTTCATGTTTCCCTAAATCAAATTCTATGTGCTTGTAAAGCGGTCTTGTATAGCAAAAAACTGGACGCATTTGAAATGTGGTGCTACCGTAGGATGCTATGAAAAAGTTGAGTTCATGAGGGTACGAACGAGAGGGTATTACGGCGTATCAATCAATCCCGAGAACTCAGATTGGCCACCAAAAAGAAGAAGATAAGTTACTTGGGACATGTGCTTCGAAGCGAACGGTACAGACTTCTTCAGGTTATCATGATGGGAAAAATTGAGGGGAAGAGGCTGGTAGAAAAAGAAAATTGCGGCTCCGTAACATCAGAGAATGGACTGAGGTTGCCAGCGTCGAAGATCTATTTCGCTTGGCAAAGAGAGAAGATAAATATACAAGGATGACGGCCAACCTTCAGTAGTGGAGAGGCACTGAAAGAAGAAGAAGATAGCGGTTGGTTTATAGATCTCTAAATAAATAAATACAAAGTATTAGCGCGGGTAAATGCTTAATATCAAACCTTGTTATTCTGCAATAAAATACATCAGGGCTTGCCAAACTGTGCTTCACTCACGATGCCCTAGGGTGTCGCGGCATTATACCAGGAGCGACGCGAAGCAATCCACACAGATTGCCTGTTGCAGTAATAAAAAAAAGTATAGGTCGCAAATAAATTTAAAAAAAGACATGAGGGTGACAATTTACAAACTTGAGCCTCGTCTTGAGAAGCTATGCTTAGAAGACATTGAAATGTAATTTTATTATTATGAATAAAGTAATCTAATCTGAAGCAAGCACATCCTTCTCATCAGTAGCCAGCTAATAAAGTAAAATAAATATATTCGTATTTATTTATCTGTAAGTTTTTATGGATTTTTTTTTCTTAACATTGTGTTATGTGGAGTTTTTTATAACCTAAATATTACTAGGCTAGAACTACACACTAGTAATTACTTTTTGGTCAGATGGGGAAGAAGCTGGGGGGGGGGTATTGAGTTCATACGGCATTTAAATAGATTCTTTCCCATATATTATAAAAACAAAGCGACCTTAAGATGTGTTGCTTAATTTCACCGTACTCTCATGACTTGACATCTCAGTGGTATTGTGTCAAGATCCTAATACGGATCCTCCGTAAATAAAATAAAATTGTGGTAGGGTTGTATGGTTAATACATATTAATATTATGGTGGCTAAGGTGTTATTCATTCATATTCATTTATTCAGTTTAGGTAACAACATCGTCAAATAGTAATAATAATAATAACACAAGATCTAAGCAGATACTTAGCTTAAATAACTTAACAGTAGCTTAGTAATAAAATTACAGTCTCATAACAAATAAATTTAAATCAATCAAAAATTAAAATATTAATAATCATAGATAATAAATTAATGTCAACTCGGTTGATCGTCCAGATATTCTTCAACAGAATAGTAAGCTTTTACACATAGATAAGAGTTAAAACTTGAATTCCTTAATTTCACGGCCACTTTGCAGACTCTTCAGTATAAGCCTAGCGCGTTGGAACATTATGAAGAAACCCCAGCAACAATCAAGTGTAAGCCCAACTTTACCGATGATAGCGTGAAGTCCGTTGTAGCATGGCAGCCAGTGTAAACATTTGACCGAACTTTGCTCGTTAACCAGTGTTGGTTTATCATTTAAATATTGTTATTTAATTTATTGGTTGCGAAATAACTCGTCGAATTCGGGCAACATTGGAGCACTGGTCGTACGGCTATTGCGGTATTGCGGTAGGTGAAAAGCGATTATTTGCCAATATTGAAATTAGCTGGAGAAACAATGAGTAGTGGTTACCTTTGATTTCGCTGGAAACGACCGAAAGAACAAAGAATGAACAATTTAAAAATTCTCATAAACGAATGAATTAGGGCACAGAACGCGAATTGTAATTACGATAAAAGTCATACCAGTGGACTACAAATAAGAATGTTACGCCGCCTGAGGCTCACACAAAAGTTGGCGTTTTTCAGGGTGCCGTACGCAAAGGGTAAGACTTTACTGTCCGTCTGTATGTCTATCTGTCACCAGGCTGTACATCTGTCTGTCACCAGGTCTCATGAACCGTGATAGCTAGACAGTTGAAAATTTCACAGATTATGTATTTCTGTTGCCGCTATTACAACAAATACTAACAACAGAATAAAATTAATATATAAGAGGGGCTCCCATACAACAAACGTGATTTTTTGCGGTTTTTTTTTCTCTAGGTATATTAATAACGGCAACAGGTAAACTCTTGAAATATTCGTGCGTCCGCCGGCTTTTTTTGTGAAGACATCTCATACTAGGTTTAGCCCGTAACTTCTTTTGCATGAAATTTGAAAATAGACGAAAATACTTAGTCAATTCAATTCCACTTACTTTAAGTCTTATTTACAAAAAAGGCGATTTCTTAAAGCACTCCTTAAATGCACTCTAAATGGTTAAAGACTTTACCTTTACCACAGTCAAGGGGTAAAAAATGCACATTCATACAAATGTCGTAAATTTTATATATATTTCAACTCAATCTCGCTCAAACTGTCCATGATAGGTAACCCACAAGAGCCATCCTCGTTTCTCTTAAGTTCTAGGTATTTGTACAAAAGTCAATTCCACTTACACACTCTCAAGACGGAGTTGAAGCTGGTTTATTAGAGGAAATCCTGCCATAATCCGGCTTTAACTCCGTCTTGAGAGTGTTTTAGTAGGATCGTATTTTTATGAGACTGTTAATAATTACAACGTAAAGACTTCTTTTAATTTGCAATTCTGTGGCATATAATCGCACAAACGAACTGCGGATACAATAATTAGTACCTACTATGTCGGAATGCAGCAGTAAGTACATTTAACAGCAGAACAATGTCACCCTTAACGTAACTGATTAGAGTGCACGTATCCAAAGGTTGATGTGCTGTCGATTGTAATTCATACCATGTTTCCGCTCTACGAGAACGTTGGAGATATAAGCTTGAAGAAAAGCGTTAAATTCAGTGAATAACTGGGCGGGATCGATTGAACGAAGACATCTATCTATCTATCTAATCAGCCCATAAATAGAGCCCACTGTTGAGCATAGGCTTCTTCTCTTTCACGACCACCATCCGGTCCTTTACTAGGCTCGTCCAATGTTTCCCAGCCGCTTTCACAATGTCGTCGGCCCACCGGGCTGGTGGTCTGCCCACCGACCGTCGACCCGTCCTTGGCCACCACTCAGTGGCTGCCTTGGTCCACCGGCTGTCTTTCCACCATATCATCATGCCCCACAATCAAGCTTCGCAATCGAAGAAGATAAGGTCTCGTCCATTCACAAGTACATTCTCCCTGCCCCTTGATTCTTAGATAATTCAATGATTGTTTGAAATAGACGTAACTTACCTCTTAGCAGTACCTACTATACTGAACCCAAGACCTTGTCGCAGGGCTAAGAGGCACGCACCCATTCATACATATACATATACTCACACACTCATACATACTCATACGCTCATACATACTCATACACTCATACACACACACACAGACTTAGCACGTTTCTTGTTTGTTTCTTTTAATTACCAGTAGTCGGGTGACTGCTGATTTTTAGTTAATGCATAATTGTTTTTTTTTTCTTTTTAGTTATTTATATAATTTTATATTTAACGTGTACCTACCTCCCTTAACTCCTGCTCTAAATGTCAACCTAAGAGCTGGGGAGTGCTGAAAACCAGCGTTGGTTAATACCCTGTGGTAGCCGACATGTTAGCTGAGCTCTCTCCAATTACCAAAATGGTTAGACGTAGTCTAAAAAAAATATAAATCTCTGCTATTATTGCTTTTTTAAATTGTTTTTCTTTTGGTAATAAACGATTTCTATTCTAAATATATAATAGCACGAAATTCACATACAATTATTTGTTTAATGCCCGCGTCCACCGCCAACGAGACCCTATACGCCCATGCGAAGTCAAAGTCGTTTGGTCAAGTTAATTGTCGGGACTAATGCCCGATAACTATTTTAAGAGAACCATGTACCAAACCTACATGATCATCTTAATCTTTTACCGTGAACCAGAAAAACATAAATCTCAATTCCATTTTTGCTCAAAGACCATCCAAAGGCCATTGTGTTCGCGACAATGCTAGTCATAACAACAAAAGTGCCCGATCACATCGCTTATTACATTGTAAATATTCAGCAGTATTAACGGCGAAGACGGGCATTTAAATATGTCGTCTGATAATCGCGGGGCATTAGACTGAATCCACAAAATAGGAAGGTAGAGAAGCTTCAAGGTCTCCCTTTACGGTATCACGTCTGATTACAATGCCGGAGGTCATGGGTTCGATTCCGCCCCTGTACATTTGCACAACTGACCCCAGTCTGGGTGTATTTCCATGTCTGTGCTATGGTATCCGGTACAGTAAGCATACTGCGGGTTCGGTGCCTCGTTATAATGCCCGATAAATAACCTGGTCGAATGACTTTGACATTGCAAGCACGTATTCCGGGTTTAATTGGTGGGAGTCGCATGAAGTGACTTAAAATTCTTCAGACTTTAGTTTTGTCAAATTGATAAATAACATTAGAAAATACGCTCTTACGTGTCCATCGCAGACTCATCCCGACTGCGCAGATTTTTGTTCAAGTTATCTGTCGGCCATTATACCTAGTTTTGACTTTTACTTCCTCTCGCAAGTGGCCTTTTGTACGATACAATTTTGCGCAAAATCGTTGCTAATACAAATTTAAGTCTATGTTAATTTTCTCGTAATAAAATACGATGCGCCGCGGCTCGAGGTGACGGATGAGAGATGTTTGTAACTCAATTTGGGACCGAAGGAGCAACTTGAGTTTCATTAGGGGCGTAATTAGGGTCCTACCTTCTTCATTTGTTTTCAGTGAGATCATTACACGTTCATTGTTTTCAGATGCTCGTAAGAAGGATGACAGCTGCTACGATATACTCGTAAGGCGATTGTAATTCACTGATTGTAATTTTTGAGTTTTGGCAATACATAGTCGATCGACGACTATGTGATACTACGCTGTAGTTAAGTATGTATCAGACTAGTAACGTGTAACTTCGGTGACTTTTCAATAGTGCTTCACACTTTTGATCGGTCATTTAAGGAGCTGCGTTGGTTTGGACATGATAATAAAACATTGATTGATTTCTGATTTCTGATTGACTTGTCCTGGTCCCAAAATAGAATATCCCGTGCTACGGTAACCAAGCAACGACATCACAAACATGGAATTAACACACACAGACTGAGGCCATTTTTACTAATGTACGCCGGTCTCCAGTGGGAATCGGCCTACGGCATGGTTATCAGACGTGACACCGCTAGACCAACGAGGCAGTCTATATAGAGACATATGGAGAGGATGACGGAAGAAAGATTGAGGAAGAAAGATGAATGAAAGAAATATAACGTGCGACTGTGGGCGGTAAAGTCGGTAAGGAATGCCCCAGGCGGACTCGCATCGACAAAATACAAAAAAAAAAACAAATGTTTAATGAGCTGAACAAACGGGATGTGTTAGTGAAGGGCAGCGGCTACCTTAAGCTGGTATATTCCAATCACGTAAAATAACCGACCGATGCCCGTTCCCGCGTTACAAACTGCGTCACTATATCCACCGTCACTTTGTAAAATTCACCGATCGGTCACGTGGGTTAGCTATAAATCGCGCCGCCAATTTTCAGTTTTTACCTTTCAAATCCCACTTGGAAAAGCTCCTGGAGCGGAGCTAGGAATTCTTTAATAGTGAAACACAGAAGATCTGTTATGCATCAAAAGGCGCCATGATTAATAATAATCATAATCACGATCATCTTTGGCTGGATAGGAAATACCATCGAGGTCACTATGTATGTTCACCACCTATAATATTAGTGTGGATTTTTTATCTATTAAAGGTTGTTTTAATAGATAAACTACCTGGCTACCCATAGCACAGGGAATCCTAGTTTGGGAGCCAGTAACCAATTGTTTTAACCCTTTTCTTAATGAAGGTTTTTTCATTTTCATGTTTTGCCATATTAATTTGCCTACGACCTATTCTTAAACCTACCAAATACACACAAAAAAAAATTATAAAAATAGGAGGAGCTCGATAAGAAACTGATAAAATAAATAAATCACACAATTTACAGTAGTACGGGATACGTAATTAATCGACCATAAAAACAACTCTGTTGGTACTCAATCTATGTGAAACTAATATTAATTAGTATTAGTAATTAGTATAACAGGTCATGCTGAATTTTGTGTACCTACCGCAAATAAATAAATTATTATTAGTAAACACTGTGACACAAGATTTTTCTATATTAGAAATTATAATCTCGTGTCACGGCTTCCGCCGGCATCCTCCGAAACGGGTTCACCGATTTTTACATATATATAAAAATGTTGTGTTATTATTTATTTACATTTTTAGCGATTTCGAAGTTTCCCCGCAATGAAAGTTGTTTATATTGTCGAGAAGGTGGGGGGGGGGGCATTTTTGAATGCATTCGGAGATTTTGTTATACCATGTAGAAAGATTATCTAATATATAAACACTGTGACACGATATAACATATCAATAAATAATATAGCTACATAATAACACAACACAACCACTTATCCTGTTCCTAAACTAGGATACCTACCATGTTTATTACTAACCAGGCAAGGACATCACAAACATGGAAATACAACCAGACTGAGGCTATTTGCATAAAATTACGGTGGCCCCCCGTGGGAGTCGAACCCACGACCTCCGGCATGGTAATCAGACGTGATACCGCTAGACTAACGAGGCAGTCAAACGAGGAGCTGTTCCTTACATTTTAATCCGTTCTTACGATTAACGTCCAATGATAATCCGGACATTACCAGCCCTTTCCCCTTCTTGTTCTATACTCGACCTTCTTTAGTCCCAACTCTACGTCCCCAGTTGGTCGTGAAGTTGCCGAGAGTAATGCAGGGGCGTGTTCCGAACATTTATTTCGCTAATGATCTGAAGTTAGCTGCGCTCCCCGAGCTCCCAAGAGAGCTGAGTATGGGATGAGAGGATGAATATTACACTCAGGATGCGGGGAGAATCACATGAGCTGGCGAATGCTTCAAGCCAACTTGCACCGTATCCCTATAGATCAAAGGCGGGGGTTTGCGCTTGGGTGTTAACTCTGATTTGTCATGTATGCGTATTTTGCAAATTTGATTGGGATAGATAAAAGATGTGTAGCACAGATTAGGTGTGATTAGACGACGCGATGAATTCAGCGATTTGGTAAGTTTGGGACTTTGATGAGGCAAGGGGTTTTTTGTTATTACTTTAAGATTGTTAAAGCAACGTAACCCTACTTGCTTTTTCGATGACTTCATTTAGAGTACACATTTCTAGATGTATGAGCTGTAAAAACACGGGGTTATTTCGAAATGTACAATTCCTGAAACCCGTCAATTGGAGTTTTTGTTTTACATCAACTTCTTTTGCTATGAGTTTTTTCTCAAGTTACATTTCGAAATAATGGGTTTACCTGGAACCCTGTATGAATCTATACGAAAATCGCGTTTATCAATCAATGATGCAACCTCCGGTAAATCATTGTCCTACATAATTTAAGGCTGGGTTCTCCGACCGCATCCCTAGAACAGGTGTTATAAAATACATTTTGTTCTCTGATGGCTAGTACTTAAAATCGCGATCATGAGTCTACATTGTAACCAAATTTAGTTTTATTTGAGCTATGCTGGGTTTTGGATTAAAAAAAAAACCAAAATGATTGTCACTGAATGCATTAGTGACTTCGGCCATCAAAACTGTATTATTTAGATGAATTAGAATTACAATTTCTGTTATTTCAAAAATGCCTTTAGGTTCCATAGAAATCGTGCGCTTACTCCATAGAAACCTAGCCTTAGAACTAGAACTTCTAAACATAATCTTCCAGACATCGCTACTACAAAGCAGACAACTTCACATAATAAGTAAATCAATCAGGAATCAGAAAAAAAACAGTAGTCCTATAAAAAAGGTTATTGTAAATGACAAAGTAGTTTGTAGGTAGTGGCATTCTTTATACGTACACATCTCGTATTGACGTGTTTCAAAAACAACATGTAATTTTAATTAAATACCCACTTGCTTACATCAGCTATTACATGTAAAAATACTAGATACCAACCGCTGGTTTTTAAATTGAGATATACATAGTTAACTTGAGGAATCAAAAAACAAAGTAAAATTCGTAGTAACATCATCACATTTCTTGATCAGTCTGCCAAAAAATATTTCCATGCATACCCATCCATAAACTCACGCCTATATCCCGGAGCGGTTTGCAGTGACCGGGGTTTACCACTTTCTATGATCCTGACAAACATTTTTCGCTTCATCAACGTCAAGTTTTAAGCACTGTTATATAGGGTTCCGTAGTCGACAAGGAACCCTTATAGTTTCGCCATGTCCGTCCTGTGCTGTCTGTCTGTCCGCGGCCTAGTTCAGAGACGATTAATACTAGAAAGCTGAAACTTGGCATAGACATACATATTAATCATGCCTACAAAACGGTAGAATAAAATATATTAAAAAAAAACATTTTTTTAGGGTTTTTTCTCGCTTAAACCAGTGTGAGCTATCGTTGGATTGGTCGTTTAAATATTGTGGGTGCAGGAAGACCATTTTTCGATTTTGGGTTTCGATTACAAAATATTAAGCTTTAAAGTGCAATTTTTTGTCCGAGCGGGCGGTCCAATCTCCTGGCTAAACGGTTGATTTTAGAAACGTAAAAAAATTCAGGGCAGTAGCACATATAATAAACTTATTAAAATGAAAACTATCACGGCTAAGTAGGCTTCACAAGTTAACGAGCAATAGGTGACCAACTTATAAAAAGAAAACTACGTACAAAATCCAATGAAATTGATGAAGTTGTTGGTTCTGTAAAGCAGACAAAAAACACTCTTTTTACGGAACCTTACACTGCGCCTGGTCTAACACGCACTTGGCCGGTTTTTTTATAAATTTACTAACCTCGTTGTCTTTATCAGCATCTTTGATGTGTTGAGCGATGAACCTGACGCTCTGCAAGGCTGCAGCTACCTCAGGAGATAGGTGACGAGGCAGCATATTCTCCGATTCGGTCACTGTGGAAAAATAACAACTAAATACTGTGACGAGCAGTGGCACAAATAGGCTGAGTGGTAAATGCCTACACTCGGTGCATAGACATACGCAGCCTATTTCTGCGAGCATTAATTTACTAATACTCTTACCGAAATACACGTATTATCTGAATTACTATGACGATTTTTCCAAAATAAGCATCACTGGATAATCAATGGCTTAAGAGATATTCATATTCTTTTTTTACCTTTTTTGCAAAAATTTATAAAGTTTCCTTGTATCCTGTTAGTCTTCTGCTAATTGCCTGCCTGGTTGGTACACACGCAGGTCTTTGGGCACTTCGTCCTTCCAGCGATATCTAGGGCGGCAAAACGGTCTTTCTCCTTTGGCCATAGCTTGCCTTCGTCTGGGGCTACCAAGCGGCCATGTTCACTAAATACGAAATATTAGATATATGACGATACGGAACTCTCGATGCGTGCAACTCGCACTTGTTTTTTTTTGTACCTACTTGAAGGTCCACTTTAACCGTTCATTAAAACGGGACTGGGCTAGCCATGTCTGATAACTACAGATAGGCAAGCCAAACTTGCGACCGACTGGGTTCCACAAAACGGACACGGCGTCGCGGCAGACCAAGACGAAGATGGCGGGACGACCTAAATGCATTCTTGCCGGGATCGTGCAAGGTTGCTGGGAACAGGAAGAGGTGGAAAGATAGATAGATAGAGATAGAGAACACTTTATTGCACAACCAGGTGAAAGCAGGAGGGGAGGCCTTGGAGACACAAAATAGGCTAAGTAAAAAAACCTGAAGGTCTCTGGTGGGCTCCAGCCCCCATCATGTCCTCCTCCGGGTTAGGAGACTTGCGATAGTCCCCACTGCCATCTCCCTTGCTGTCGCCAAATGCATCAGTCAGACTGTCCCTGCTGAAAGAAAAAACTACGTTGACCATAGTTCAGTCGGTACGGAGTCGTACGGGACCGAGTCCTCAAGACAAAACAGTAGTTTAAGAGGTGTTGAATTAAATAATAAAATGTAAATTGCAAAGTTAATCAAATTGTGTAAGCCCTGCTGTTTTGAAAAATATAAAAATACTCATAGAGAACAAAAGTTATTACCAAAAACAAACTCTAATTGGGTTGACGGAGGAATTGCGCATTTTAGATAAATCCTGTGTAAGTGTAAATCGTGAGGAAACCTGATAATAAATTAATGTCAATTCGGTTGTTCGTCCACTCGCTAACGGTGAAGGAAAACATCGTGTGGAAACCTGGGTGTCTGAGCTATTCATATACCTCAGCGCGTGAAATCGCCAATCCGCGGTGGGCACGCGTGGTGATCAAGCCCATACTCTCTCCCTGAGAGAAGGCCTATGCCCTACAGTGGGTCGTATATAGGCTGCTTATGCTTATGCTGTGTAAGTGTGTGGTTTTCGAATAGTGTTTTTTTTCGCCTCACAAAAAGTTCTGTAAGACATAGGGCAGATAGGAAGGACGTGGGACGAGGGCGCGGAAAAACGCGACGTGTTATAAAGAGTTAAAGAGTTCGCGTCCTCGCCCGTGCCCGTATCTGATAAGACGTTATCTGTGTGGGCTATGTCCCATCGCTTCAGTGCATTTAGTATGAAAGTGAATTGAAAGGACGCCGCGCCCTTCCTATATGCCCTTCGTCTAAGCTTTACAGTTTCTCAACTTCGTATCCACATACTATTCGCAATTTCGTACTCGCATTCCCCGTACCTAACTGAACATTCGGTTAGCAGATCAATAAAATTACTGGCCATTACAAATGCGAGCACCCAGTTTGTATTAACTATTCCGTGAAATACTGCCGCCAATATGGCGCCAGGACACAGATTAAGCCGTACAAAATGGGCGGTGCGATTGTTTGCGTATTAGTTCGATTAATGCCCGACGGCTGATCGGTAGCGATGTGAGTTTAATCGCTTAGCAAACAATTGGATGCACCGCGGTCCGCTCGGAATTGGAAAATGCACGTGTTTCCGATCCAAAACTTTCTCGTAAGTACTACCCAATCATAAATGGGGACATTCGCAAAGATGTCTTTGAATGAGGTTAGCATATTGACTCGTGCAAATATTTTTTTTGAAAGGAGTTATCATCATTATCTCATATCTTTTCTCTCTGAGACATGCTGTATCTTAGGCTTCTCTTTACTTTCCAAGACTCCGCACACAAATTAAGGCCAGTTAACACATTATAACACTTTTATTCTACTTCATAATAATATCCAGCTCGTACGGCTTTCTGATAAACAACCGCTCATCCTTTGCTCACGCGTATTTTTGTTTATTTATTATCTAGCGCGGGATAATCCTAATGAATTAAATAAGTACTTTGAAAAGACTAAGTTTGGAGTTTCTCTGTCCATTTTTCTCCAAAATGATCTGTATTTTAAAATGGATACCTAGGTTAACTTGTAACGCTCATTAATTCGCAGTTTCTGTGCTACGTTAAATAAATAAAAAATTCATTAAAAGAGCATTGGTAATGCAGTGGCAGAACGTCGGCTTTACATTCAGCAGGACGTGAATGCCAGCCGACTTTGTTTTTCTAAGTTACGTACATTTGTAAAGTTGTAGTAGCAATACCTCTCGCTAACTGTGAAGGAAAACATCGTGAGGAAACCCTAGTGTCTGAAGTATTTACATACCTCAGCAATTCCTACGTACAATGCCCCAACCATGAGGCTAGAATTAGAACACGCTACCGGTGTAATGCAAGTACTCTTCCAATAAAATTATCGGTGCGAGGAGGCAAGTACCTACTACCTACATGTGTCAAATCTAACTTAAAGTATTGTTTCTTAAAGTTTGTAAAATACTGGCTTACTAAATTAAATACAGTTCAATTCGAAAATTAGGGGTTTATATAAAAACCACTTTTACTATAGGGAAAAATTAGAATCGCAAAAAAATATCACCTGTTCCAAACATTTGAATGCCGTACTAGTAACCTTAGTAAGGAAAAGCATAGTATTGTGTGTATTGCGCGTATATTATCGGTGGTAGTGGTGCGGGAGAACGCCGGCTTCTCATTCGGGAGGTCGTGGATTCGAATACCCGGCATGTAGCAATGACTTTGTTTTCTAAGTTAAGCACATTTGTGAAGTTATAGTAGCAATACAGTGAGTGGTATTGCTTCTATACTATTGTCCTCACGCATAAACACACACTTTTTTAATGTAGCCTTTGAACGTGCTACTGCAGGGCACAGACCTTCTCTCAGAGAGAGAGAGAGAGTATGGGCTCAATCACCACGCGTGCCCACCGCGGATTGGCGATTTCAAGCGCTGAGGTATGTGAATAGCTCAGACACTCAGGTTTCCTCACGATGTTTTTCTTCAAAGTTAGCGAGTGGTATTGCTACTATAACTTCACAAATGTACATAACTTAGAAAACAAAGTCATAGGTATATGCCCGCTCTGGGAATCGAACCTGGGCCTCTCGTTTCCGAGTCCAATGTTTTACTAGGCTACCACCGCTATTTTCTATCTTCTATTTTCTACCATCTGAGATGTAATGGTATGCAAATATTCCTATACCTATCAATCAACAATCATCAATCATCATCATACCTACTTATATATTAAGTGTATAATCTGTACTCCTTCTAGTGATGGTGGTGCAATCCAAATGGCTAGCAGAAATAAATATACTAAACAACCTTATGGACGTTACAAATTTCACATTTAGGTGCCTAAACCTGGTCTTCCTCATAAATCTAGTTTCTTCAGAATATCTCAGCTAAATTGCTTACCTTGAGCCAATATATTGTCTCTTGTGCATAGAAATTTCAGTTTTGCGCACAAAGCCTGTTAAATTGGGTAAGTGAAACAGAAGATCGACCTCCACCCTAGTTTCCGGATCAAGATAACAATAAAATCTTTACCAAATAAGCAGCGATATACATCGTCGGGACTCTGTTGAAACCTGTATGACACATACTCCGCTCTTCCTTTTAACTTTGCAGTAACACTAACACCAACAATGGGATTAGATAGCATTCATGCCGAAACCGGCCGTTTTTGGCGTTCATGCTATCTGAACGCCAAAAACGGCCGGTTTCGGCATAAACAACTCTACCTATAAAACTAGGAAACAAAGAAACGCCCAAATACTTGCATGCATGGTTAGACTATCTATACCTCCCCATTCAGTGACAACCGACGGTCCCCGCGTTAATTCCAATGCAATCTCGATAATGCCAGTATGCACATAAATTTCACAGTACTCTGCGCTGTGCTTATATGTCACTTGTGTTTAACCACCCATGCACGTAAAATATACGAAAACGTGGGTCACCAGAGTTTGTGTCACCGTGGTCAGCCTAGCAAAGTAGGTAAACCGGATTTGAGGTAGATTTAATTTTTCTACTGCACCTTCTCAAATAGCTGACTGAACCACTCTTTATTTCACCGCTTTAAATCAATTAGGTATGTTCGATGATACCTTATGTGTCAGTAGCATTTATTCTTATCCTTGAATGTATAAACAACTTTAACAAAGCTCATTAGCAAATCGGGCACGCGGACGCCGCACGACACAGTGACAAAAGTTTTTATCGCGCGATACCATAGCGCCTTCTTGCTTTACATAGTGGAAAAAAGCATGAGAGCACTAGTTGATAGGACAATAACAACGTTGTATATACTTACTACAATATTTTAGTCCATATATGGGTCTTTTCACGTTACAAAGGGAACTATTTCAATCTAAAATAATCCTTAAATACTTAGGAAGTTAGATTCTACAATATAAATGAAAAAAGCCCGTTCCCGTGTCGTTCTCGTCAGTTTGAAAGTATTTAAGGTTTAGTTGCGGACGGTACCTTTAGCAAATCAGGTGCAGCAGAAAACCAACGCTGGTCACCCGTGGCCAACATTTTGCTAAGCTTTAGCCGTTTTCTTTTGTAGCACTTATGTTTGCAGGATATTGTATGATATTAATTTTTCTTCAAAAGTTTGTTTTATTTAATTATTTATTGATACTTTTATTGCACTTATCGTACAATGTGGCGAACTTAATGCCATAAGCATTTTTCTGTAATGTTTATTTGTGTTACAAAAGGTTCTTTTTTGCTTTCTTGCGGTAGCACGTCCCCGGTCCGTGTAATGTGGCTAGGGCTAGTCGCTTACCTAACATTTTTTTATCTGTTTGCTCAATTTTTTGTCTTATTGTTAATCCGTCTTGGCTGCCATTCCTAACCTCATCTCCAGCTCGTTGGTGTATCCGTTGGAGACGAAGGTGTCGTCGTAGTCAGGCAGCGAGTACTTGGTCCTCCTCATCATCAGCAGCTTGGGCATGAACTGGAGGAAGACCTTCTTCATCCAAGGAGACATGGTGTGAGTGGATGGGGACCTGCGGACAAGTGAGACTTGTTTAAGTTTATAGTTACTATCCGTAAAATTCTAGATGAAGCCATTTTGTCGTAAATATCATTAGTTGGAAGCCTCTAGTAAGAAGTAGTACTTAAATTAATAATTACTCCTTTAATTACTTATAGCACTTTATTGAGTGAACTGAGAGTTGATAAATCAGGAAGTTGTTTTTTGTAGTCTTTCTGCTTCACAAAGACTTTACGCTTACAGCGAGTTTTACGGCGTAACCCGTGCAGAGGTATTGCAGAGCTCCAGGGCTCGGGATAGACATGTACCAAGGAGAATATCCTCCTAGAATGCTCTCGAATAGCGAGATCTTTTAAATTGAAAAACGAACTATAATCATGGTAAGTTTTATTCAATTCTCTTCAGTGGTTTTTGCGTGATGCGAGCACAAAGAAACAGAGTGAGACAGACATACCTATATCAGACAAAAACTACAGATTTATTAGATGTATAAATTTAGGGCAAACCCAGCATATTTGTGGATAACAGTGAGTAAAGGAGCGGAATTATTTATTTAATTAAAGAAACTTAACTAGGTAACTATGAAATGAACTTCTGATCTTTTAATCATCGTTGTATTGGTAGTTAAAGGTTTTTGAACGTACGACCTCATTACATGTAAACGTTTTTTCGTGTTTACTAAAGTGTCATAAGTCAAAATTCAAGATAGACAAGGTAATAATATTAAAAAAAACAACTGATAGGTTCACAACTAGTAGATTGTACAAGGGCTTAAAGCGATTCATTTTATCAGATAAAAATGGATATTTATACACTCTGCTTTTCATTTCGATTGCGAGGAAAATTTCGGAAACCAAATCGTCGTACAGTGAAAAAACATAAAAAATAACCAATTCCCGCCAATTTATTTTTTTATGTTTTTTTTATTTTTACCATGTGAATTTAGATTTGTGTCATAAAAACATTTCGGCGCATTTTTAAACAATAATCAACTTCTATTTCATCTGATTTCATTAATTTATTTATAGAAAACGTACGGAATTAAAATAATTATAACAAGAATAAAACAAAACTACAAAATTCAGTATTCTCCGAAAGTTTACTGCTCAATTAAATAGTGCAATATATTTTGACTCTGTTTGGCTGTTAAGAATCATTATCTTAGTTTTAGAAGAAAAAATTACTGTATGCACTAGAGCGATTTTATGTCGTCTACGCACGACCTTTACGAGCATGAGAAGTGAAAAAAATCTAATTCGTGTATGTACCAATCACAGAACAAAAAAAAAACTAATAATCTTGGAAACTACATAAACAATCGAATATGTTGACACATTTTTCATCATTGACCCAAAAATATGTATGACAAGAAATGTGCAAGAAATGTCATTTGAAAGTAAAATTTTAATTAATTTGTTTGGGTGGCTGAGTCCAATCTAATCTATCATGTAAGCGCGAATATACATGTTGGGCATAAGCTTGCCCAACATCTTTCTATTCTCGACCATCCTCATCCGTGCGCTACCAACAAACTGCCTTACATCGTGGGTCCAGTGAGCTGGTGGGCGTTCTAAGCTGCATTTGGCAATATTTCGCAAACAGATCCAAATAAAATAATCACTGTATTATATTGAGCATTTCCATCAGCATGGGTAGTAACATCACATGGGCGCTGTAGCGATCTCTTCCCTCAGACTATGGAGCACCTCTCTGTGTGACCCTTATGCCAGTCCAAATCCACTCGAGAAGACTTGCTGGAGGTTACAGATACAGTTGTGGATACTGTGACCGAGTTCTGGGCCAATGACATCTCACTGTCATTCCTGTTTCATCATCATCATCAACCCATTATGTCCCCACCGAGGGGCACGGGTCTCTTCCCTGAGGAAGGTATAGGCCATACTCCACCACGGGGGCCAAGTCCGGATTGGTGGAGGCTTGTAGACTAGTGGCTCGTCTACTGTCAGAAGTTGTCAAGCCGCCCTAAGGCCTCTGACTTGGCTTAACGACTGCCATCTATCGACGGCAGCCGGCACCAACAGCTTAACGTGCCTTGCGAAGCACGGAACCGCTCGGAAAAATGCCACTAGCGTTAGGCATTCCTGTTTATTTATTGTCAAATTCCGACGTTTTAGCGCCAAAAAACGCGTGACTTACACTTTCGTACTACCTATAAAAATTACCATTATGAGTTTGAGCAGGTGACAAGCTGCGCCGGCAGGAGATGGCATGGTGAGGTAGGATAATAGAACAGTTAATTTAATGCAACCGCAAAAAGGTCTCGAGGTACGAAATTTAGAACGGAGATAGACCATGGCCTTGATTAAGGGGTAAGGGCACTTCATATTGTAATACAACGCGAACGTAGTTGCTGGCACAGCTAGTTATTTTTAACCGACTTCAAAAAAGGAGGAGGTTGTCAATTTGACGCGTATATATATTGCTATGTTTCTTCATAACTCTGTCAAATCTTAACCGATTTCGACAATTCTTTTTTTGTTCATATAGACATAACGTTCTATTTTAGACTTTAAGAGATGGAGAACGGAACTCTTCAATAGACAGCAGCAAATAAGGCCTAATGGGGCCCATCCATTATTAATATGCATGTTTCATAAAATATAGCGTAAATGTACTCCCAGGGTAATTTGGTGAAGAGTTTCGGAGATGGAAATTGATAATATAAAATTTTAGAGCAAAGAATTAAAAAGGGTAAATTATGGTTATAAGGGACTCGATTTTTGTCTCCCGCTCCCGCACTAATAATTGAAAAATAAAAAAAAATCAATAAAAAATAAAAACTGACTCCAAAACACTTCTGTAGTGTAAAAATTTATAAATAATTTAGAAGAATACCTTTAAATTAGAAGTACGTACCTACACATGTAGGTATTGTAAAAGTATAATTTTTAGTCGATGCCCAGTTTCATGACCAACACATATATTTTGGGCATCGACTCTAAATTATACTTCTACAATACCTACATGCTTACGTACTTCTAATTTAAAGGTATTCTTTAAAATTATTTGTAACTTTTAAGTGCTGTGTTTTGAAGTCGGTTTTAATTTTTTTCTTTTAAAATTTTAATAAACTTAAATTCTCGTCTTATGAGGAGAGGATATACTCCCCCGGCCATTACTCCTCCGAGAGCACACTTTGAGTATGGCAGCTCTAGATTATTCCACAATCGATAGCGAATCACCCGTTAGAAGGCTCGGTAATAATTGCCGTATAGTTCGCAGATGAAGCCGCCAATTTCGTTTTATCTTGGCACATCGCGCAATTTACACGAGCCATTGTTTCACGTTATGACTAAATTACAATGAGGCTCAGTGATTTACGTCTTAATCGCGGCGCGCCTACGGGATATTGCGGTTGGGGCGTCGAATTTGTTAGTGAGGCTTGATCAAATTGATTATTGACGTAGGCATTTAAGCCAATCGTTTGAGGCTGGTGTTACGTCTACTGCTGCGTCTTTTACTGCTGTCTCGCTCGCACAATCTAACATTTTCTTTCGGTGATTTTGATAAAATTCGTCCGAAGCCGGCGTGCATTCAACGACTAATGAATGTTGACGAAGCGAAAGAGATGTGTCAGGATCGTGGCAAATAGCAGACTCTGGACTCTGCCTACTGTTCAGGCGTCAGTTTATGTTATGTAAGTATACTTTTCTGGTTTCGGTGGCGGGGAGTCGCTGGATACGGGCAGCACAAGACCTGGAAGCCTGGAAAACCAGGAGGGAGGCTTATGTCCTGCAGTGGGCGTCAAATGGCTGGTGATGATGATGATGACGATAATGAAGTATACTTTTGATAAATGTGGCCTGAGGGTGTGACAGATAATAAAATTACGGACATTTTAAATGTATCTTTGTTTTCCTAAGTTTTGGATAAAGAAAAATTGATTTCAAAATATTTTTTTTTCAATACTTTTACTACGAAACGCAAATGAATCACCTGTTTATTGTATCATAGGGAAATTTACTTACGGTATCATGGAAAAGATTTTTTTTTTCTCTTTTTTACGTCATAAATTTTAAAAGGATTCGTTAAGAATTAACCCAAAATTGTGTCTTTTTCTTAGTGCATTGTTGCCGTTTTTATAGCACTACCAATGCCGCAGCCTTCAGCAAACTATTGTCTTATACATATACTAGCTGTGCCCGCGACTCCGTTCGCGTACATTTCGATTTTTACGAAGCAGCATTTGTATGGGGGCCACGTCTTATCATAACTGGAGCTAGAATTTAAATAGCCTATCCTGTGTCCCAGATGTTTATATGTTTTTATACCAAATTTCATCAAATTCGGATAATTGGTTTAAGAGTTATGGAGGAACATACATACATACACACATACAGAAAAAAATTCTAAAAATCGTGAAATTAGTTTCAGTATCATATATTGAGCCTATAAACACAATATCTCTGAAAACAAACTAACTTACTCCATGACCGACCCTTACAGATTTATTATTAGTATAGATAGAAAAGGTCTAAGCATCTAGATGATGCTAACAGCTCCGCTACTTTTTAATTTATAATTGAACAACAAAAATGTAATTGTATTAGAAGTAAAGTTGTTGTATATGACAAACTCTAATCACTGGCTGGCATTGCGCCCCCGCACATCCGCAGGGCTGTGGCGAGCTCCATGGAAAAATCCAAAATGGATACTGACGCACGACACCCCATCCACGGCTAAGCCCCAGTGCGGCAAACGCTGCCAATCCGACGCAGCTTTCTAAAATACGTCAACCCACTGACCAGCGCAAGCGAGTTGCAACCCCTGGGCCCTGGCGGTTTCTTTGCCTACCCCGTGTGTGGCGCTGTCGGAGGGCCTCCTGCCTGGACATAAATTGCCTTGGCCAATATGCAAATCCCTGAACCGGCTCCGATACTGGTATCGGCCGAAGTAGGATAACATATCCAGGGGGTTCGCGGACCCCGACAGCAATAACTTGAACTGTTTGTGCAATACTTCCCAGACGATGGACCATTTTTCATCGTGCTCTGCGTTCCCTAACACCTGCACTCAGGAGGACCTGATCATTGCAAGTGATAACGCAGTCAGCTTCGCAAAGTTCTGGGCCGCAACTGTTAACCTTGATGAAAATTGTTTTGTCATCGACACGCTAAGGAGAACTCTAACCGACTTGTTTCGAAAATAGTGAATTTAAAAAATAACCATGTACAGTATAAACGCATCTATAAGAAAATCTTTTATTATGTTAATATCAAACATTTCATATCCACATTAAGCCTAAACAGTAATGAAGTCATATTTTATCCGCAACCCCATATTTACAGCGCATATGTTTCAATAAAAAGCATTTTAGCTTAGAGTGCTTTAACATCGAACTATATTTATAATTTACAGATGGTCCTTTTTGAATTAAATCGAATGACTCTTTATAAAGTATTTTTCATCAGTTTCATTGCCTTCAATCCATTAGCAAATTAATGCCATTAGTGATATGGATACAGTAAAAATAACAAAACATAACATAACATAAACTCACGCCTGTATCCCAGAGGGGTAGTCAGAGACCAGGGACTGCCATTTGCTACGATCCTGACAGATCACTTTCGCTTCCTCAACATTCGTTAGTCGTTGCATGCACGCACGCCGGTAAAAATAATGTCTAAAAAAATCCTGTCAGTTAACTAGAACTTAAAGAGATCACACAACTGTGTTCTCTTTGTATAAACTTACGCTTTTGCTCATTTTTTATATTATGATTTTGTATGCAATTCAAAGACAAATGTTTTCGTATTTTACAAGCAATTTTCTTGTAAGATCCTCCGCACGCTTCCCGTCCGCCGCCATTTTTGTTTGCTTGACACAAAAGCACTAATCAGGTTTTTTACCTAGCGTGCTATTTTACCTGATTTTATGAAGTATGCTGAAAAAGTTTGAGATACAAACCTGGCTCCTAGAGGGTTATTTATGAAATTTCTAAAATTCCTACTAGAGTTTTTGTTTTACAACAACTTTTGTTCTTTGTGCATTTTCATAAGATCCTGGTATGGCATTATTTTGTACAATAAAGTGTTCTCCATCTATACCTAACGTATTAGCGTGCTTTTTTTATTTAATTTGAACAGGTTCTTCTACAAGCTTCTACTTCGCGATCAGACCGTAATTCACCGCGCGCCCATTGTGCTGTTATCGCGACGACAATATAACAATGAAAACCGGGAGATTTATGCCGCAGATATATGCTTTTATTCGGTCAGCCTGTACTGCCTACCCGCCTAGCTCTGTGCTTCGTTTGGGCGCCTTTGCTTTTTTATTGAAAAAGTGAATCATTACAGACGTTATCTGCGACTTGGTTCGCGTGAGAATCAGATGAGATGAAATGTATCTTATGGGTCTAAAGTATCTAGGATAAATCAAAACAAATATTAATATTTTATCATCGAATTCCAAAAGAATTAAAATTAATTTTTTGGGACTTTTTCACTGTTTCGTTACTTATTATATATGCGAAAATTTACGCCTGCAACCCGGAGGGGCAGGCAGAGAAGAGGGTTTTTCACTTGCCTTTGTCAAAATCCTTGCAAATCCCTTTCGCTACATCCACATGAACATGCCGCATCACACATCATCATCATCAGCCATTTGACGCCCACTGCAGGACATAGCACTTAATAACAACCGCATTTTATAACACACATAAAATGTGTAAAGCGCACTTTGGGCCAAAAGGGCTAATATAGCATTAAGGATTATTTCGATGACAAAGATGTCTGGAATTAAAGCCAGTTCAATGCATTAGTACTAGTTTTTAGAAGACTAAAATATCTAAACTCTGTTCATTAAGAAACATATTTGAAAAGGCTAAGTTTGGCTTTTTTTGTCCGTTTTTTCTCCAAATGATCTAGATTTTGAAACGGACACCTAGTTTTACTCGTCACGACCAATGAGTCACAGTTTCTGTGTTACTTGGAATATATATTTTTTTATTTTGAATTTTGAATACCTTTACTCTCTTTTGGCCATTTGTACAAATGTACGGCATGGCAATCGAACCCACGACCTCCGGCATGATAATAAAATGTGATACAGTTAGACCAACGAGGCAGTCAATTCCAACAGTTAGCCACTTTTGACCCAGTTAGACTCGGCGATACGGTCGATAGGCCAGTCACAATTGCCAATTGTGAAACTATCTGTAGGTACTTAAGGCTAAGTATCTCATTGTCAACCGTATTTTTTTATCCAATAGATATTATTTATTGCTATTTCAGATTTTGTTGGGTGTGTTATTATTTGACAATGTCGTTAAATGTCTACAATGTTGTTGAATTTCAGTTATACAACTGTTGCGGAAATTACCAACTAAACCGGATTGTCCAATCAACAAAATATCTGCTATTTTCATTGGAGTTGTACTAAAATGCTGCTTCCTGATTGACTGACTACGGTTGGCCAGAACTTTAGCCAATTGATCGTCCCAAGTATCGCTCATGGAGTTTAGTAAGGTCGTATCGCTGGATGGACGTAGTATAAAATGGTCCTGCTGCGCGAGCACCAGAAAAAGCGCGAACCTACATGTCAAAGGTCTCCACTTTCCATACGTAATTTGTGAAACGCTATTCAGAGGCTAAAATTTTTTTTTTTTTTTTTAAATTGTCCTCAGCACGGGTTAGTGCAACAAAAAGAATATATTTATTTATTGTGAAATTCTGACAAAACGCATGGCGAAACACGTAAAATGTCAGAATTTGTACTGTAAAATTAATGTACAGGAATATTGCGGCTTTTGATATTTAAGAAACGCGACTCGCGCCGTCATAATATGTAGCATATTTTGCTGGCCTTTAAAACGATGGCCTGTACCTACACATGCCTTATGCCAATGTTTTGAAATTGACATTGAAAAAACTTAAAATATTCCTTCGAGTGATTAAGAAAAACAGACTAGAATATTCTAAATAAATGAAATGTTTTTTAATCTTTTTAATAAATAAAAAAGTGTCAGTTCTCCATATTCTTCATTTCTTGCCAGGTGAAACAGATCTTCAACGCTGGCTGCAACCGTCCATATGGGCTGTTCTTTCGAGGAGTATGTTCTCTCTCATTTGGCTTTAACTCCTCGAAAGTTAACAAAGCGCACACTGACCTGAAATGCACGTTCAGGATGCAGACGGTCATCCAGACGGACAGCGAGACCAGGATCATGGTGAAGAGCAGGTATTTGCCCAGCAGGGGGATGGCCAGCGACGTAGGGGGGATGATCTCCGCCAGGCCGAGGAAGAACACTGTCAGTGACACCAGGATTGAGATGCATAGCGATATCTGTGGGGTGCAAAGAACAACTCTTAGATCTGCTTTGTAAAAAAACTTAAGTAGGCTTTTTGGGCTGAGTGTTCTAGACAGGTCCGAGAAAACATTAAAGGGGTGTTCTACTTATATACCTATACAAAAATTAATGAGGGCTTTTCAATGACAGCTTTCAGTTGACTTTCATTAAAAAAACTAGATGGCGCCGCAAGGAGAACAAATTTCATCATACGTTTTAAATGTTGTACATCGTTATTAATTTGTGATAATCTAAACGTCTCTCCTCTCGTCAACAAAACCAGCAAGCAACTTGACAGAAACCACAGAGAAGGTACAGTGATGTCATATCAATTTTGACATATTATGTGACGTCAGCACCTTCTATCGGTAACTTGCAGTACTGTATTTTTTTAATGACGCCTTGAAAAGCCCTCAATCGAAAAAAATATTAGTGAATATTAAAATATTGTATGGTACTTACAATTTTTTGTTATGCCTAATCTCATTTGTAATAAATACAAGTTAACTGTTTCGTTCGCAAAGTGAAGAAATTTGTCGTTCGTGAAAGATCTTATGTAAAACAAATTCGATTGTTTCATGTAATTAGATAAAATGTAGTAATTAACTTCTGCGTTTTTGGTGTTTGATATGTCTAATTACCCTTATAAAAATTAGGAAGCTAGATATTATTCATATATTTTTTTAAAACCATTCAACCCCTTGTTCCATTGAAGTTCTTGGATGCACAACAAGTACTCTTTTAATTTTAACTTGAATGTCTTTAAATGTGTGTGTTTTTAACGTGATTTTTCTACCCCTTGTAGGGGTGAGTGAAAAGGTTAACGTACCTTTTCACCGGAATCCGACGGCAGGTAGAACACAAGAACAGTCAGGAACGTCAATCCCACGCACGGTATGATCAGGTTCACGGTGTAGAATAGGGTCTTCCTCCTCATCGTGAGCTTGAATGTGATGTCTGCAATAAAAGACATAAGTAAAGTACCTACGTAAAATAAACTCACGCCTGTATCTCACAGGGATAGGTAGAGAGTAGCTATGGTGGATGTAGGGTGGTAATAAATAAAATAAAATAAGATAGAGTTTCGGAGTCACGGATGTTAAAATATAAAAGTGAAAAATATCAGAGCGTCCTTTTGACTTTAAGAATTTTCAGCCACAAGACGATAAACAAAATGGCTGCCCATGGCTGCCGTTCCCGCCCGCAAGAAGCTTCCGGGGGTGAGGCGGCGGGCGGGGGGGAAACAGCCTCATACATAGAAAAGGGGTTGGGCGTGGCTCGCTCTCCTTTCGACATCCATCGACCTTTTTATTGTTCACCTTCAAGGAGTTATTTACAAAAGAGTTTCGACTTATTTACAAAAAAATTTGGAGTTACATATTTACAAAGGAGTTTGGAGTTATTTACAAAAGAGGTTGCTACGTAGTTGCGTAGCCGAAACTATCGCTAGCCACTTGCCATGATCCTGACCTAATGATGTGTTCATAATATACCTTAGCGATTGAAATAGACATTCCGCAGTGGGCATACGTGGCGATTAAGCTTATACTCTCTCTCTGAGAAGGCCTGTGCCGGCCCTTTATAGTGGGGTTGTTTGATAGACAATGAAGGCCTAAGGGGCTCCAGGGAGTAACAGCAGCACCGAGCAAAAGAATTATATCTTTTTACAGATCACCGTGGTGTCTTTGGTGGCGCTAGTTAGCCCGCATAAAATTATTTAAGTAAATTTCAATATAAAAAGAAAACTCGTAGTAATCTATGTAGTATTTGTACAACACAAACACTATGTTGCGCATATTATAAATATAATATTAAAAAGTTCGTGTCACACACAGTGTTTGTCATCGAGCTCCTCCAAACCGGCTTCTTAAATTTTATTTTTTTTTTTTTTGTGTAAATTCGTAAGTCTGAGAATAGGTCGCAGGCTAATTATTAATATGGCAAAACAACATTTGCCAGGTCAGCTAGTAATCTTGTAAAAGGCTGCTTATGACTTATGAAGAGCGGTGGTAGCGGAGCGGTAGAACGGCTACTTCTCATTCGGGAGGTCGTGGGCTAAGTTACGTACATTTGTGAAGTTATAGCAGCAATACGGCTAACGGTGAAGGAAAACATCGCGAGAAAACCTGAGTGTCTGAGGTGTTCACGTACATCAACGCTTAAAATTGCCAATCCGCGGTGGGCACGCTCTCCCTGAGTGAAGGCCTGTGCCCTGCAGCGGGACGTATATAGGATACATAAAACTATGTAGCCTATATACGAGATATATTTCTTATATAATTATGAGATATATTTACCAGAGAAAGGCTCGGGACAGCAAGGGTAGTACTCCTCGTTCCTAGTGGCCGGTACTTCCAGTATGTCCCACTCCACCGAGAGATAAAACTCGCTGAGGTCTATGCCGACGTGTACCAGACTGCTACCGGACGACTGGTCCATGTGTTTTAGGTCCACCTAGTGAGGATAGGATAAGATAAGGTACGATAAGACAAGATCATTCTTTATTGTGCTCTGGGCACATGACAAAAGAAATTAAGATACAGGGTATAATTGGCGATCCCATTGCTAATAGCATCGTAAAAACCAACCAAGTGCGTGTCGGACTTACGTACCGAAGGTTCCGTACTATCATAAAATATAATATTACGTCACAAAAATGTTTCCCGCTAAGGGTCCCGCCGAAACTCGGTTCGGGATCCTCAATACTGAGGCTTTTTACTCACTACTGGCCATAGTGAGTTGGACGGGACTTTACGAAAGCGCAAAAACAAAAGAAAATTAAAAAATAATCACGTGACTTACTTTTTACTTTTTTTATTTTTCATTTTTGTTGGCCAAAGCACTTGTTATAGAGCTTTTATGCTTACAACGTTAGTTGTAGGAATAGTGAGCGACACCCTTTGGGACGGAACCCTAAAATCATGTTACTTGTTTTAAATTAACAATTTTATAAACTTACGTACATACAGCATACGGGGGTAAGCAGAGACTAGGGTCGGTCATTTGCCAAGATACTAGAATATAAATAGATTAAAAATTTACCTGAGCCCCGTTATAAGTCCAGGAGCCGAACTTCATGAAGCATGTCTGCTCGTCGAAAGGGAAGTACTCCACGTTGATCTCGCACGAAGACTTGTAGATCGCCGGCGGCTTCCAATTGACTTCGCCCGTGTATTTCAGGGTTGCCTTCGTCATTAAAGTCACCTGGAAGAGGTGGGATTATCTTCATGAGGCTGGTTCGGGAGCGAAAGTGAGTGTGTGATCCCCGCATGTGAGAGGTGAGTCAGTGATAGCGGTCAAAGCTTTCTAACTATGCACAAGAGTTCTTTTCATGGTTTTGATTAAGTAAAAAAAGTGTGACCTGAAACGAAAAGATATAACTAAAAAAATTAAAATAAAATCTTATTAAAATCGTTATTGTCAACAGTTAGTTATGCTATCAAACCATCTAAGGTATGAGTTTGGGGCCGTTTAAGTATTACGTAGGCAGCTTTATTACAATAAGCAAAGCTCTTAAATCCATTACCAAACATTGGTAAAAACAATGTCCTAGGCAATGCAGCGTCCGAGTGGTCCCTTCACCCATCCAGTGTGAGTGAAGGTGCCACTGGACGCTGTATAAATCATGTCATTTCGTAGATGCAAAGGTATATGCATTTTTCTTTTAATGTACCTTATTCAAATCTTCAATCGTACGAAACAAAAACAATACATTGGCGGAAGAAATTTAGAGAAGTGAATAGCACGCGGTAGTTCCCCTACTCGGTTCTATTTAAGAATCCCTGAAAATGCGTTTCGTTTTCAAGCACAGACATATGTGCCGTATGTGACCAAAGCAAAATCGACAAAATTTTGTACAAAAAAAGTAAATACCTACTGCTGACGTAATCACCATACAGACCAAAGCCACCCACGCTTTTAAAAAAGGCTGCTGTGGAATATGTACATGAAGAAGATGCATGGCACGTTGTTAAAAGGTTATTTTTATTTTTGTGTTAAAGAGTTGTCTTTGGTTAATTTTCACACCCATTACTAGAAGGTTGTGTCAGTATTTTTTCTATTTCTAAATTAATTAATACAGTCCACTTATACAATAATTTCTTATGTTTGATTGCGACCCAAACATAATTTGGTCCCTTACGTAATACTTGAATGGCCCATTATGACTGACAAAGCATGAAGTACAGACATATTTTCTGTTATTATCTATTTGTATGACGCTTAGCGTAGTTAGCGTGAGACACAGGAAGAATTGATATACAGAAACATATCATATTATCATCTATCTAGCACCTTTATTAACATCGTCTCCAGCTCCTCAGATTAGGGATATTCGATATACATCGATGCATCGGATTCACTCGATGTTTATAATGCGATGCATCGGATCGATCCGATGTTTTGAAAAACTGTTGATGTACTCGATGTATCGATGTATTTTCATAAAACATCGAAACAACGGTAATCAGCAATTTATTACTTTATAATCAGCAATTTATTACAAAAATAAAACCTTCATCTTTTTTTTTTGTTTGGCTGTTTGGAAGAATCTAGAAATTGATATTGGCCACACTGATTACGCGAGAGAGAACTAAAAACATCGTTTGTTTTGTCTCTGGTCTGTTGTGAACTTAACTTGGTAAAAAATGCCTCAATCTCCGGTTTTCTCTTTTGGATGTCCTACCTGATAACATTGTCCGACCTACTAATCTTAAACTGATCCTCTTCCAGGCAAATTCCCCTCTTGTATACATTATAGGTAAATTTCTTTCAGACAACAATATCAAACTATAGTAAAGCAATCGGTCTAAAAACCATAATCCTTCTATAGCCCCCTGATAAACAGTTCTGATTGCCTCAAAATTCTGACCGAGCTTCATTCGCTTGTGATTGGCTATAGTCTTGCAGCGTGGCCACTTTTAGTAGATTTCTACTTTTTTAGTAGATTTGAGGCCTTGAAAACTATTATTTGGTAGTTCAAAATCGTTTAGTAGATTTTAGTAGGAAAATCCAAGCTAAAAAAAAGAAAAAAGAATATCTGAACTGGCGTGAAAACGTTTAAATAAGCTTCTGTTTTTGCAAAGTCTTCCAAAAGAACACTGGATATAGGACTTTAATACCGGAATTTCTATAACTGTGGATGATTTTTATTTTTTGTGTACTATGAAAATATACAACTTTTACGGGTAGCTACAGGATTTATTTGTAATTAATTTTTCGGTGTTTTTGGGGTTTTCGGACGGTTCGACACTTTTGCAGCCATGGTAAAAGTTATTTAATTTCAATGAACAGCACGCGCGAAAATCTAAGTTTTGTAAGTTGTTTGTTCTTTTTGTGATTAATTATATATAACAAAGAATATTGTCAAATTACCTAATTTTTGTTAATAAACCTCATCTGAATGTTTGCATGAAATGTCGTTTTTTCTTATAGTAAAATAGATTCCTTGAACCTTGTTTAACTCACAATAGGCCTGCGGACAAGAAAAGCATTGATGAAGGTGTGGTAGAATGAATAAATTGTGTTTTGTTTATTTTATTATTACAATGTTAGGAAAAGTACTCGATTCTGAGAAAACATCGATGTTTCTAACCGATGGCGATGCATCGGAAAATATCGATGCACAGCCTCGATGCATTGCATCGAACAAAACATCGATGTTTTTTTAAGTGGACACACCTACCTCAGATTAGCAATCAAAGAAGTTCCGTCGAAGCAGAACTACACAAAAATCGAAAGACTCATTTGAGTGTTCCTCTCCACGGAAATCTTTAGTAAAAGGCGAAAGATTTGTGCGATTTGAAGAGAAACCAGAGTTCTTAGAGGACAACCATTCCTACCGTCATATATAGGCGATAAAAAAAAATTGCTACCACGATGTAAGACGTTACCAGCGCCACCTGGTGTAAACGTATTGAAACTTATTTTACTACACGCAAGTACTAGGAGCAGTCAAGGACTTTACTAAGTTGTTACTTCATAATTTCCATCCCAGTTGTTATAGAGGACTGTGCCAGTCCACCAGAATAGATGAGGGTACATGCCGCCATAAAAGAAAGGCCGTAGTAAAATTCAAGTAAATTGAAGCTTAGTGAAAAGTGATGCTAGATCCGTTTCTAATAACTTTATAGACTCAGGTGGAATTCCGTTCTAGTCCTCCTGAAAATGCTTAGATGAAAAGCCATGGAAATTACGGCTTTCTAAAAAAGGATCGAAAAAAGTAAACAAACTTATTAATAAAAAAAGTTAATGACAATAGACTTATGTAAGAAAGCGTGAAAGATAAAATGAAGGCCTCTCACACAAGTAAAACGTTTTTACTAATATGATTAGCCCGAAGAAGAAAATAAGAGCGTTTCTTAAAAATAAAAAAAATTACGCCCCTTTATGCCAACGTCTTCGGGTTGAAAGGACTTAGTGCTTTGTTGCAAAGACGAAAAGATTATTTTGCTCAATCTAAACGTGTTACTCAATTTTGCTAAATTGCGGCCCTTCTTTCTTGTTATGATGACGAAAGCATCATTTCCAATTTAGCCATCAAAAAAGTCCCGCCTAAGCGGAACTATAAAAAATCGTAAGAGAGGACTTCAATGATACGAGACAGGCAATTGCCATTTTGGCCGAGGCATATATAGTGCTTTTCTTAAAAAAATGCAAGGAATTAAAAAGGGGGCCTTTTACATAATAAATTTTTCTTTTGATTTTGCTGGAAGCAGATTTTCCATCGCTAATTTAGCTTCCGATCTTAAATCTGGTGGAGTGCCGTCAATGTTCATTTCATTTTCACTTTCAGAATCATCGGAACTCATTTGAATTATTTTATTAACAAAATAACAACGAACTCCGCTTTACCGCCAATTTTTATTTTTATTTTACAGTTTGTGCCGAAAGGTAAACGCATCTGTGGCTATACAGCCACGAGAACGCAATGTGTACGATAGATGAAAGAGTTCTAATTCAAACAGCACACCGTTTCGTACAACATTGCCGCCGGCGCGCTCTTCGTTCCAAATTCAAAGAACGCGCCGGGAAGTGATTTTGGTTTTTCAGTCTACGTAAATATGATACTTCGCGTGTTCTTTATTCAAAAGTAATGACAATATTTCCGCGCATGTTTAAGAAAAAAAAATTACTACCACGATGTTGACGTTGCCAGCGCCACCTGGTGTCAACTTATTGGAACTTAATATACTGAACACAAGTACTTGGTGTAATCAAGAACGTAAATAAAATAAAATTAAATGCTTACTTCATAATTTCCATCCCAGTTATTATAGAGGACTATGTCAGGCAACCAAATGTGTTCTGAGGGCACATAGAGCATTTCCAAACCGCCATAATCTTCAGGGGTCCACTGCAGTTTGTAGTCGAACCATTTCTGAAATTTATGAATTTTTCGGGTAAACGTACAAATCGCTTACCTTAATCGTCTACGTTTTATCAAATCGGGCATTCAACGTGGGGAATTTCACAATCGTATTGTGTGCACACGTCATCGAATAGAATGCAGTGCAATCAACAGTGAAACACTAACAGTATACAGTGCACAGAAGTGGCGAAGGGTGAACTCATCGAGTGGATGCAAACGCCAATTCTACGAATTCTTGACGTCTTCTTCAGAAAATAAGGCCCCACTTTCACCATAAAAATACGCTGATGATTTGATGATGGTAGGGTCTTTCAAGTAAGTAGGTATGATAAAAGTGGCTTTAAAAAAAGCCTTATTGACGTGCGCAGAATCATCACATGCATGCTTCTTAGTAACAAATTGATTTTTTGAATTGATTGTAGTTTGTAAAAGTTTTTAATATGGTGCTCCGCTCGCTTCGTTTACTCCGCTGCGTCAGTTCACAAGCAACCCCACATAACCTAACTACAGTTTCTGTTTTTTTTTTTATGGAGCGAAGTTTCGCCAACTGAGCCCCACTTGCAGGGTGGATGCAATTGGGACTCCCCTGTGGTCCCTCTATTTAACCATATTTTTTCTTTTTTAGCATGAAAGTGTTTTTTAATCTATTTTTTTATTTTCTCTGAGAAAACGAATTTCCTCCGGGCAAATTTATTTTTACTGATTAGGATATCAAGAGCTCTATTTGTATTATTAATTTTAAGACACAATCCAGCATCCCATAATACCCCTGTTTTTGGCAAAATTAGTTAAATTATTAAGCTGCTCCAAACTGAGGGAGTCGGAAGATAATAAGCACGGAAATCGGAACATTTTGAACAGAACAGTCCTTTCCAAACCATCACAAAAATTGTGATCTGGCAATATTTTTTTTGTACTTCGTATCCATATCACGCGCGAATGAAATTGTCAAGATCTGGATACATCGCATACGTTTCATTCGAATCACCTAGGTATTAATACAACGATACTACTTACGATTCTGATATAATGCATTGCTCTATGTAATAATAGGCTCACCTGTTCCACCCACAAGTTGGTGGTCATGACCTGATTCTTCAAATTTACTTCCATCAGCTGAGACAGCTTCAGGCCCAGGCGGACTGTCAGGATATCACTGACATTAGTGACAGGTCGGATTAGCCGGTTGTAGTTTGACAGAAGATCGTCATATAGTCGCTTCACGTCTGGATTCGCTTCTAACAGTTTTACACCTGAAATATCGGAATAACTGCCTTAGCTTTTGCATCTAGGTAATGAGATGATTTATACTGCGTCTAGTGGCACCTTCACTCATATTAGATGGGTGAAGAGACCACTCGGACGCTACAGTGCCTGGGATATTTTTTTTAGATGGAGTAGGCTTGCCCAGCACCTATACCATCATGACAGCTTAGTCGGCCTGGCCCAGAGGAAAGACAAGTCAATACGTGGAATTACTACATGCTTAGCAAATGCAAATAAATGGATTACAAAAACAAATATACACGACCGTCAGTTTTGATGGGTACGATGAGGATTTCAACAAGACCATACACTTCTGCACTGGTTCAAGCAGTTAGAGCAGACAAACATGCATAATTATCTCATAGGATCTTTAGATAGTGCGGACCTCAGCTACTATCCTAGGTCATGAGAAAACAGTATGTTAATAGAGATGTACAGAATTATTTCTCTATCGTCCTAGGATTTTGGCTAAGATACGTAAAACCTCATGAAACCTCAAAAAAATCACACTGTTTGTTTCGAGAGTCAGGTGAAATTGTTCAATAATGAATTTATAAAGTATTTATACACTCAAGAATCTCGGAAACTAATACTGTTACAGAAATGAAATTAATTGTGTTTAATAGACAATAGACTACCGTGTGGCGCCGGATTAAGAATAGCGTCACTCCATTTCCTTCCGTGGATGTCGTAGAAGGCGACTAAGGAAATTAATTACCAAGGGACGGGCAGCAGCGTCTTCCTGAGATTTCAACCGCATACTGCGATCGCCAACCCGCCTGCCAAGCGTGGCGATTATGGCAAAACCTCTCATGGTTATGAACACCATTAGGGAGGCCTGTGTCCTGCAGTGGGCGTCATGGGGCTGATGATGATGATGATGATGAATAGACAATTAAATACTCCTTAAATAAGGGTATTAAAACTTTTTAAGTATCTATCCAATCAGCTCATGAACAGAGCCCACTGTTGGGCATAGGCTTCTTCTTCTTCTTTCAACCCATGACGGTTGGCGTGAAAGAAAAGAACCCTTTATATATAAAAAAGTGGTATAAGAGCCCTTTTTGCACAAAGTTGGAATCTCAGGAAAACGCTGCTGCCCATCTCCTGGTAATGTATTTCCTTAGTGGCCTTCTACGACATCCACGGAAGGAAATGGAGTGACGCTATTCTTAATCCGGCACCACACGCCTTTCTTAATCTTACCAAATATGGCAAGGAAATTTACTTTAGCATACGCAAGAAGCCTGGCTACCCATACAACAGGAAATACTAATTTGGGACCCTTTTTACAATTTTTTTTTACCTCTGTGGCAATAAGCTAATCTAATACAAACTTCTTATAAATTTTATTTAAAAATTTATACTTACCTAAAACTGATTCTACTTTACTTGGTAGGAAATTACTTAGTGAATAACAAAATCACTCAACAGAAAATATGAAATGACATACCCAGACAAATCCTGGTATAAGCTAAGAAGGCCAACAGTATTCTGAACTTCATTTTCGCTTTATTTCCTAGTTATTTCGTCCAAAAACCATGTTGTCAACACAGATGCTGCACGCCTGTGAGATGTGGGCGAGATTGGCGCATGCGAAATCAATACAAGTGCACTTTTACCCTAGAACTGTGCAGTTAGACCTAAATACTTGTGCTGTAAAAGCTACTTTACTAAAAACGATTTTAATGCATTTCAAGTTGGTTTTTAAACCCTATATCCTTGGAAATAAAAGACGTTTTCTAAATATTGTTCTGGCGCTACAAAGTGATGCTACGCGGAACTTCCAAGCGTAGTACACGCGTCGTAGCGGTAGCTACGATATTTGCGTAGTAGTTCATTCGGGTTACAATAGATGGCGCTAGGTGTTTTAAAATGTTCGTGATATTGTAAATTTTATAAAGGATAGAAAGGATGTTAATACATCCCCTATTTTCCCCTGTTAGTATCCTACGCGAAAGGCAAGTTAAAAAGCACGTAGCAACTGCTGAATGTTAATGAAGCCCAAGAGGTTTGTGAGGATCATTGCAAGTGAGACTTCGTGTCTGTCTACCCCTTCCGGTTACGGATTTGAGTTTAGTATGTGTAAGTATGGATGAAAGTAATTTAAACAGAGTGTGATGTCAAAATAATTTATCTTCTAAAAATTTACAGTACTTACAAGTTAGAAGAAAACAAATTAACCTAAAACAATTAGTATTATTAATAGTAGGCAATCACTATCTTTTACTCAAATTATTGTATTTCTTATTTTCTAGGCGCCTTCTCAGATGGAATGTCTCGTGCGACTCTCCAGAATCTGTAAAACAAAAAGGTTTTAATTTAGAGCGGTGGTATAACGCCTCACATTAGGGCGGTCGTGGGTTCCAATCCCGGCATGTACCACTGACTTTGTACCACGTACATTTTGGAAGTTGTAGTAGCAATACCTCCCACTAACTGTGAAGGAAAACATCGTGAGGAAACCTGAGTAATAATAATAATAACTTCCTTACAATATAATCACTTGACCTGGTCCCAAACTAGGATACCATATATGTGCTATGGTAACCAGGCAAGGACGTTTTAAACATCAAAATACGCCCAGACTGGGGCCATTTGTACTTATGTACGGCGGCCCCCAGCGAGAATCAAACCCATGACCTCTGTTTTGGTAGCTAAGTGCCTTAACGACTGGACTAACGAGGCAGTCTGAGGTGCTCACATACCTTGGCGCTGGAAATCGCAAATCTGCGGTGGGCACGCGTGAGAATTGAGCCCATATTTTCTATCTGAGAGAAGGCCTGTGCCCGGCAGTGGAACATATATAGACTTTGTAAAAAAACGACACCCAAAAATTTACGTATTTTACGTCGTCTACGTCGAGTCTTCACATCGCCAATCCCACAGAGTCTAAAGACGACAGTTTTCAATCAGTGCGTCCTACCCGTCATGACATACGGTGCCGAAACGTCCGGACACTCACGGTGGGGCTGGTCCACAAATTTAAAGTCGCTCAGTGTGCTATGAAAGGGCTGTGCTCGGGGTTTCTCTGAAAGATCGAATTCGAAACGAGGTGATCCGACAGAGAACCAAAGTCACCGACAGAGCTACCGAATTAGCATGCTGAAGTGGCAGTGGGCCATTTGATCCGAAGAACTGATAACCGATGGGGTAGGTAGACGTGTTCTACGACGAGTTCTTGAGTGGAGACCGCGGATCGGTAAACGTAGTGTAGGATATCCTCAGACTCGGTGGAGCGATGATCTTCGCAGGGCGGCTGGCAAGAGCTGGATAAGAGTAGCCGAGGACCGTGCTCAATGGCGTGCTATAGAAGAGGCCTGTGTCCAGCAGTGATGATGAAAACATTACGTACGCAGTGCAAATTCGGTTTATGGCGAGTTCGGACGTGTTCCTTGTGGAATTATTTTACGTACGCAGTGCACATTACTGGTTTATCTTTAATTATGTCATCTACAAGACCAAAAAATGGGTCACGCATTTATATGCAAGATTGAACCCCGACTTAAGCCACTTCGACTTACACGGCTATCTCTTGGTCCCACCTATCGCGTCCGGAGGTCTATAGAGTCCGGGGTGTTCCTTAACGTTACGTACCGATTCTCGTTCTCCCAGGATACTTGGGTATAGGCCATAAACTGAATGGGTAGGTAAAAGTCATCGGTAATCTTCTGACTTGTATCGACTCTTTCAAGATCATCTTGGGTTCTGAAAATAACAAACAAGTTAGCGTTAGGACAACACTTTTTAGGGTTTTCTGTAAAAGTGTACTCTTGTACCTTGTTCCTACTCTTGTAGCCCAGAGATTTATTGAATGTCGTTGACATACGTTTTAGGGGTCGTACCTAAAACGTTTACCTCTGAGATCGCTCTTGCTTCAGTGCTCATTTCAAGATGCTGTTCGAAACAAAACAGCAACTTAACAGCGCACTTAAAGACGATCTCAGATATAAAAGCGCTTTAGGTACCTTTATCTAGTAATCAAGGTACCTAAAGCGCTCATGCTATTCATGGGTAGTACCCGGTGATAGTAAAAAACATGAAAAATGACCCCACGTTCAATCGTGGGAAGGCGGGCGGGGCTTGTCAATTGTGTTACCAATCGGAGCGACTTCAGTATTACCCGGCAAAATATCTATGCACCTGCCGCCAGACCACCATCTTGCGACGAACATAGATATTTAGACGGGTTATATCAAAGGCCTCGCTTTTTCTTGTGCAACCAATCATCAGTTACGCTGTCACTTACTATCGCCCAATCAACGTTCACGTTGTCTCACATGGCGCACAGAATGAACCAATCACAGAGTAATTTACTCTACAGCACATTTTGCGCTCATTTCATTGGCAAAGACTAATCGAGAGGACTGGGGCCGTTTTAGAGTGTCAATTTTGTGGGAATAAATAATACTATGGTTTTTTTATTCGTAGGTAGTACCTGAATGAATGAATGAATTGAATTTGGGACCCGTTTAAAGGCTCCTTACACATAATTATAATGGAAACGTACCTATGACTTTGTTTTCTAAGTTATGTAGGTACATTTGTGAAGTTATAGTAGCAATACCACTCGCTAACGGTGAAGGAAAACATCGTGAGGAAGAGCTATTCATATACCTCAGCGCTTGAAATCGCCAATCCGCGGTGGGCACGCGTGGTGATTAAGCCCATACTCTCTCCTTGAGACAAGGCCTGTGCCCTACAGTGGGACGTATATAGGCTGCTTATGCTTATGCTAATGGAAACTACTTTGAAAATATTGACTATTGATAAATAATGTTGCTTCGTAGTGTGAAAAAATGTCAAATTGCAATAAAATTTACCCCCTGTAATAAAAATACATACCTAAATAGATGGCTTTTACTATAAATAAAAATTCCAATTTTGAATCGCGCGTTAAAGCGTTTTTACCGGAGAAGGAGGCCTTAAAATATATTGCTTTACGTGCTGACTCGGCAAACGTTGTTTTGCCATATTAATTGGCCTGCAACCTATTCTTAGACCTACGAAATATACACAAAAAAATTCATAAAAATCGGTGAAGTAGTTGCGGAGGAGTTCGATAACAAACACTGCGACACGAGATTTTTTTTTTTAATGGCAACTCGAATCGGTCCTTTCTTGGACGACTTTACATATTAGATTTCACACTCTTGACAGCTCCGTGATATTGTGTCAAGATCCTGATACGGAGGATCCGGGCTCGGTCCCCAACCATTAATCTTAAAGTTGACAGACTAATTCTTAGTTTAAAATGGAAGACTTGTTAGTTTCCGTTTCTCAAACTACATGCTATCTGGGAAGTATTTTAATATGTATTTGTGTGTTTGCGCCCGCAAGTCGCCAGCCCTTGGGCTGTGCGCCATCAGTTATCACATTACAATTACTAATGTGGAGACTTCTTATAAGAGGGCATAGGTTCACGGTTCACTTACAGAATAGCAGTCAAAGCTTTACGGCTCAAGCTTTGAGCCATTCGGTGGCCATTCGCAAGGGCATAAAGTTCAATACAGATCAATGGAAAGCGTGATGTGTTTATTGTCACATGTTATTTATAATGGAAGAGACTGGCTCCCTTAAATGCGCGTCACAGATGAGTTATGTAATTGTGTTGAGTGAAAAATAGAGGTTCTTCTTCGTCGACCAGGAAGAGCTATTATACTGTCAGCTCGTGAGTTATTATTATGGAAATTGCCAACAAATAACTATTGTTACATTTTTAGAACTACAACTGGTTAACTGACAGCTAGTTTTTTTTCCAATTCACTGTTGATATTAGAACAAACAAAACTGTTATGCGTAGAGATTCGTCAAATTATAGAAGCCTACTTGCCCGTTACTTATATAATACCATATAATACTACACTGCACTAATTGTTATTGTAGGGGACTAAGTTAGGTGATAAGTACCGGTTGTCAACATTTTTCTCTTTCTCATGTGTAGTTGAATTTTTTTCCTGCTTTTCTTTTCTACCAGCTTTTTGCTGTACCTATTTCCTATTTCTAAATTACACTTCTCTTTGAACTTATAACACCTTCAATATGTCACGAACCCCTGGTCGGGTGAAGGAGAAAGTGCGCATATTAAAAACCGGCCAAGTGCGAGTCGAACCCGCAGACCGAGGGTCCTGTACTCGCGCTTGGCCGTGTTTTATTACTTGTTAGAATATATAATAAGTCCCACAATCACGCTAAGTTTGATGCCTGTATGTATTACCGTTTTGACGATAGCGCATAAACAAAAAACGGCGAAAAAATACGTTTATTGTATGGAAACCCCCCCCCCCCGCCCCCCCTATTTTATTATAATTTTAAATTTTATTATATGTTTATTATTCGCCGTAATTACACAAATTCTGTGAGAATTTCAACTGACTAACTATTACGGTTCCAAAGATTGAGTCCTTTATCCAAAGATAGACGGACAGACAGATAGCGGATGCAGAGTAGCGGACGGAACCCTAAAAACTATGGAGCAGCTGAAATTTCTTTCATGATTTCAAATACGATCAATGAATCAGCTACTGGTCTTCCCTAACTCTTTGCACGCCACTTCTTTACCTCATATAAATGAGTTTCTTTCTTTGTCCACACTAATATTATAAAGAGGAAAAGTTTTTTAAGTTAAGTTAAAAGTTAAAAGTTTTTTTATTATCAATAGATAGGTTTAGCACATAGGTAACAAATAACATTTTGTAAGTTTATGTGTTTGTATGTCGGGAGCAATCTGCGAAAGTACTTATCCGATTTCAAAACATCCTTTACCAGTATTTAGAATGGACCTTCAAGGCGGACTTAGGCTTTAGGCCAGTGCTGGCGCATCAACGGAACATAATAATTCCAGTTTGGAATCAAAACGTAATCGAAACAAGCAATGGAAAGGGAAAAACTAAAGATAAATAGTTATAAGTGCCAGTACTTAAATAATGGAAAAGTGTAATTATATGCACAGTAAATGCAAATTTATTGATGTTTATTATGTTATCTATATCGTTTTATTTGTTAGTTAGCAGCAGGCCACGCTCCGCTCTAGAGCACTTGGAGCTATCGGCACTGACTGAAAATCAGCGCTGAGGGTTCACACCTTCAGCACTATGCTGAGTCAGTTGCCATTTGCAGCAGCAGAGACATACCGCGACCAATTCTGAAAAGTGTTCTTATTATATTTTACTGTCCATATTTTGTTTTGTTTTAAGTTTTAATTAATGTGTGTTGTTTGTTGCGGCATAAATGTATCTCTTTCTTTCTTTCTCAATTAAATTCCATTCACATAGGTAGGTGTCTGAAAACCCCGGCTGGCTTCTTCAGAACAAGTTGGCACGTCATGGCGACATGTGTATTTTTTAATAAAAAAAAGTGCACGTAATCCCACAAAGGTTCGCGATTCCTGCTGTAGGCTAATCAGTTTACCAAACAACCGTATCGCGGGCACTGTTAGGTATCTACAATAAGGCCTAACTGTAAAGTGTACGCAAACTTCCGACTCCGTAGTATTATCAAAACAGCTGACGTTAACGACGGGCAAATGAGGACAGGGTGATAGCGTGGCTATGGACTATAAGTGAGCATAGGTTCACGGTTCGCTTACTGTATAGCAGTTCAAGCTTTACACCTAAGCTTAAGCTTTGGGACACTTTATCGCAAAGAAATAAAGTTCAATTCGGATCAAGGGAAAGTATGATGTGTTTGTTTTTAAACGTTATTCCGACTACGTAGCATCCGTAGTATCAACGAATCAGCTGACAATAATCAGTGAACGGCGGGCGAATCAGGAAATGCAGACCGCAACGTAGGTAACCAACCAATAATCCAACGTAACACGCTTGATGTAATCGGGAACCAGGAAGATAGTGGGTTGACGGAATCAAGGCCTGGAGTGTCTCAGTTGAGATCATTTCCTGATTGGATGGGATGACTTGCCAATATTACACATCTTTCAATCTAATACATAAAAACCGGCAAAGTGCGAGTCGGACTCGTGCACGAAGGAATCCGTACCATTATCTATACAACATTAGAATAATTCAAGCGTCTAACTGTTGCCGTTATTAATATCAATAAAAAAACGGCAAAAATATCACGTTTTTTGCATGTTTTTTTTGCCCCCCTTAAATATTTATTTTATTCTGTTTTTAGTTTTTATTTTTTGTCATAGCGGCTGTCTGTGAAATGTCAACTGTCTAATTATCACGGTTCATGAGATACAGCCTGGTGACAGACGGAAGGACGGACAGCGGAGTCATAGTAATAGGGTCCTTACCCTTTGGATATGGAACCCTAAAAATCTCGTGTCACAGTGTTTGTTATCGAACTCCTCCGAAATGGCTTCACCCAGTTTATGGTTTTTTTTTGTGTAGGTCTGAGAATAGGTCGTAGACTAATTAATATGGCAAAACAACGTTTGCCAGGTCAGCTCGTAACGTTATAATATATTTACTTAGGGGATTTGATTGAAAAAACAAAACGAACAAGTCAGTCCTATCGTAAGCTGACTGTACAATTACCAAAATGTAATTGATTTTACCAATAAAAAGTGTTCTTTAATAGGAAACTGCATTGTACCTATAACTATAGTTCTGGTCGATCTTTACATTTTTACTTTGAGAGATATATTAGATTAGATTAATACTCTTTCTTGCACCTCATACATTATAAAGATACATGAAAAATCTTAAATATCTAAGTTACAAAGTATACAACTGGCGGTCTTATTGCTAAAAGCGAGACTATATTAATTACGATAGTAGCGATGGTAGCGTACAAATACAAATCATTATCTTAGATATCTTCCATATTTTTGGTACATACTAACTGGTTTCATCTTTTAAGCATGTAAATGCTTAATATACTAGGTGATACCGCTCTTCCATAGCATTGATCTAGTTTAGTTTGAAACATCATTACCGTATCGGTAGAACGCCTACCTCACATTCGGCAGATCTTAGGTTCAGTCCTGACATGTATTTATGTACCTAACTACATTTGCGAACTTGTAGAAGATAGAGTCAGAAGCTGGTAAGAGCAATATATGTGCCTCTAGAATATCCCTAGATATTTACCCACCTACTGATTACCATACATAGGTACCATACACCATCATCATCATCATCAGCCACCCGACGCCCACTGCAGGACACAGGCCTCCTTCGTGGTTTTTATAACCATGAGGGGTTTTGCCAAAATCGCCACGCTTGGCAGGTGGGTTGGCGATCACAGTATGCGGTTGGAATCTCAGAAAGACGCTGCTGCCCGTCTCCTGGTAATTTATTTCCTTAGTCGCCTTCTACGACATCCACGGAAGGAAATGGAGTGACGCTATTCTTAATCCGGCGCCACACGGACCAGCTTTATTTACCTATGTTAATAAAGCTGGTCAGTAAAAAACCGGTAGATCAAATTGTTCTACCCCTCCGGAATTCAGGCGCTAGTTTATGTGTGTATACACGTATGTATCTGTGATAATTTATACTGTTTTCACTATCACTGTCATTCACTATCTGCGTAATATTTTGCACTGAATGCCTGGCTACAGCCGCAATGCACCATGCAATTGTTCATTTGTTCTAAATCACCTAACACCTAAGTCAAAGTAAAACATTACTATAAAGCGCAGAGTTACAAATTACACGAGGTGTCCAATTCCATTTCAAGAACTAGATAATTTAGAGAAGAAATGCCTAAAGAAAATCTATACAGTTTTTTATAAATTGGTTCCTAAAGAACTGAAATTAAGGGTACTTTTTGCAAAATCGATCTGTGAAAGATCCGAAGTCATGATTTTTGTTTTTCATTGTTGAAACCACCAATAAACACATTAGCACCACCAAGGAAAAAAAATGTATGTCTTCTCTTACGGATCGTCTTTGCAAAAGTATCTTTCAATCCTCTCAATCATGGACTTAGGTTAGCTGATAGATAATGCTAAGTAGCATTAAGCTCGCCTATGTGCAAAACTGCCTGTTTTTAATGCAATAAAGGATTTAATAATAATAGATAATAATAATGGAGCCCCTAAAACTCTTATTCTATAACCTACAGCTCAGATACGCATTTAACTAATTTTAATGCTAGACATTTTTGTCACCTAATGACATCTGTAAATGATTGCTTAGTTACCTACCAGTAGGTAACAATCTACATTTAATAATCTGTGATAAAGTTTCAATACTCGTCACCGTACTTACGATAAAATGATAACTACCTAGTTTTTACCCGTAACTTCGTTTGCGTGGAGTTTGAAAATAGGCAATGATAATGATCCACGATTAGTTCCGATAGAGATGAAATACCGAGAGACAATACAGGAACTCAGCTACTTGTTTGTAAAGCATACGAACATTAATCCGTTTTTAAAATTCCTATCTAAATGACCACCGAAGAATTTACTGTAGAAAAAAGGTATGGATTGTCGCTTCGTAAGACTAGACTTAACAAAACCAGACCTAGCTAGACGGTAGCCCTCCACAAAAGGGTACCTACCAATTTACCACTTAGGGTTCACACACACCGTTCCGGGCCCGACTGCTCGTAAACTCGCCATGACAGTGACCTAATCAAGTATCGCGAATGTTCAATCTGCTCCCTCCTTATGCCTGACCTACGATAATTTGCGCGCAAAAAGTTCCGTACCTAGATGGGTTTCAATGTCAACCTGTTTACTGAGTCTAGCCAATGTCAAGATGGTGAATTTGTTTCGTTTATTCGCGTAGGGTCCAAGGTAATGGACACCGGAGGCGAGTCTGGCCAAGGTAACAAGATGGATAAACAGTGAGCTTCAGAAAAGTGGTGGAAGACTTATCACAAGGCTTTATGTTGCGTAACGCTGATACATATGGTAGATATACAATCACAGACATGTATATGATGTGAGTCTGGTACCTATTCATAGTGGGATACACAACACAACGAATCTGTCATACCTAATTACCTATTCAGTAGGGTCATTAGTCTTAGAAGAAAGAAAAGATCTTACATAGATTTATAAATTCACGCCTGTATATTTTGCTTCTACCATCGAGTCCGATACGAAACTGCTTACGTAACTTCCAACTATGATTAACATGATATCACTGCTTCGGATCACTGCCCTGCAACCCAACCTGGAAAGTACCGAGCCCTAAGAAGAAAATCACCCACAATCACTCAATAATCTCAACCTAAGGGCCAGAGGGTCCGAACGAGATGGCGAAACAAAAAGCGTCTATAAATAATCACTTGGCAACATCCTGTAACCGGACGTCATGTGGAACGGTGACCCCAGAGTGTTAAACTGTGTTAGCCGATCGAGCCGATGATCGAGTTATTGGTTTCGTTTAAGACTTATTAGGTGCTTAGGTTTTTGCAGACACAGGTAAGGTAGATTGTAGTTGTATAGTATTTGGAGCAGGCGTGGTTTAGGCCAATACTGAATTAATAAACGGACTCTGCTTTGAGGTGGACGTTGCTCGAAAGAACTTAGATACCCAGATAGCATGAATTTTGGCGTGCAGAAATGTTTCGTACAGTAATACGAGTTTTAAATTGTCTTTTTATTTTCGTACTCACGACACATCTTGGGGAAAGTTGATGTGAATGGCAAGAGACCGCCAAGGATGACGTGATGGGGAAAAGGCCCACACCCAGCAGTGGGCAGCGGTGGGCTGATGATGATGATGATGACACGTCATATTTGAATGATTCGCGTATTTTAGACGATAAAAGTTTATTCAGCCTGGTAGCAGAATACTCGCTCTGGAGGTTTCCGAGCAATCTTCGCTGCAACTTTATGGTATCTGGGTAAGTGCCGGTGATCTGACAGCGTGACGTTTGATGATCGGAGACTAGGAAGTTTGATTCAAATTTGCAGCAAGCGTTTCGGCAGCAAAGTGGCTGCTAGGTTGAATCAACTGTCTAGTTTCGGTGGTGCTCTGATGAGACTCTCTCACAGGGAATAACTCCGCAGATATAACGGAGGTGGAGTCGATAGATTATCATGTGACATCATTATGTCCTCGCTGTAAACCTTTACAGTTTTCTTGGAATGATAGGTAATTTCTGACCTGGTTCAGGTCAAGATCAGGACGTACATGAATGGTCTCATCGAGGATATCTTCCGTTAGGTCTGGCGAGACCCAGAAAAAACCGATCCTTCCCAATACTAGGTCGAAGTGTTACCAAGTAATTTTGCTGGGCAACAAAATAGAAGCGTATCATTTACTTTGCCAGCGCAGGAAGTACTGAGCCATAGGGATCACATTGTGAAAATATTGGTACGGATTCAAAGAAGACAAAAGCACACGAATCGTTCATCTGCCTCGCAAGCTGAAGAATTGGCCATCAAACTTCTTATGTTGTATCTCCTATCGGAGGTATGTTAGGGGTATCATTATGGCTGTTGTGACCCGTGATGGGCAGCTCAGAAAAAGTCGATGCTTCTTCTCTGAAACTACTCAGCCAGACTAACAGGTTTTCTGCGGTTTTGTATTGTTCTCTGCAAGATCAGTTGGAAGAAGTGTATTTATGACCGCTCGTCATTGTAGTGCATGTATTTCATCAAACACACATAGGTTTGTGTCACATCACCATTAAATACCTACAACTAACTTTACTCTAAGAGCGTTATAAATTAACTGGGTCACGCAACGGATCAAAGACGCCGCGGGAACGTTGACTTGCGCACGAGTGGACCCAATCGGATTGGGCTCAACGGCGTGTCAATTGCATAACCGCGTAACGACGTGCAGTTCCGCCGAGTGGTCACTCAGCCGATAAGGAGTTCTTAAAGGTGTCGAGTACATCTAGGCATAGATTATGACTAAAAATCAGCGCAGAGGGATCACTTCCTCAGCACAACGCTGAGTCAGCTGCCTTTTGTGGCAACTTAGATACACCACAGGCTACATCTATGGTCCTGTTTTATTTATTCGTTTTGTCTGTTGCGTATTTAGTTTTCTTATTGTTGTTGTGCATATTATGTTACTTATCTGCTTATTTTGTTTCTGTGATGTATCTTGTTGGTATAATGTCTTTCTTCTTCTTCTTCTTCTATTAGATCTAGGCATTACTTAGGTAGGTCAGACTTTTGTAATGGATGTCTCAGGTGAACATACTTTGGGCAAATAGGGAATGTCTTAGCAAAGGGAATGATAAAGTATCTACCTTAACCGGCGAGGATCGTGGCTAGTGTCATACCTTAGTATCTCCCCTGCGGTACCTACGTTATGTAATTACCTAATGCGCCAAGCGGTCATACATCGGGTAAATAGGGGATGTCTTAGCAAAGAGCATGATAAAATGTAATGCACAGTTCGAGACCGTGCCGTACCTGATTAATGTATATGAAACGAAAAGGTTTGCCAGGATCTGCAAGTGGCAAACCTTAGTATTTCAAGTGCCTTTTCCTCCGGGATACAGGCGTGAGTTATACAAATGAAGTAGGTACTCGCCCAATTCACCCAGCTGACATTCAGGACGAACAAATTCGTTTCACAACAGCCCCGCTCGTAAAAAGCAAATCAGGTCCGATTCAGGAAAGCAAATCACCCTCCTGACCCGAATTTCTCCGAGTAGGAGATGCCGAATTGAATGTCAAGAGTGGGCCAATGAATAATCAGTTGTTTGGGAGCGAGGCTGGAAGCGCTGATGGCCCCAATTGTATGTAATGACATAACAAATGTAGGTAACACACCCCACACGTACGTCACCTAGGACATAGGTGTGTCGTTGTTAGGGTAAACAGATACAACGGTGGTAGCGAAGCGGTAGAACGCCGGCTTCTCATTCGGGAGATTGTGGGTTCGAATCCAGCCATGTACCAATGACTTTGTTTTCTAAGTTACGTACGTATTTGAAGTTATAGTAGCAATACCACTCGCTAACTGTGAAGGAAAACATCGTGAGGAAATCCTAGTATCTGAGTTATTTACATACCTCAGCACTTGCTACGTACAATGGCCCAACTATGAGGTTAAGTGCGGAAATCTCCAGTCGAACTAGAACTAGAAGGGCAGACACTAAAAATGCTAGTGTTTCGTTGTTAACGAGGAACCCTGACCCTTTCGCCATGTCCGTCCGTCCGTCTATCTGTCTGTCCGCGACTTAGCTCTACATATGATATGACATATATATTTAATAAGGCCCTGTAAGATATTGATCCTAAAGGTTCTAAAAATAGCTGTCACAGTCATTGCGACTTATCGTGTTCACTTTTTGCAAAAACGTATAAAGATGAAAAATTTTTTTTTTTTTAATTGGTGGCGGTAGTTAGCGCTGGGTAAAACGGGGTAAAACCTTAAGGCTCTTTTACGCCTTACATCGCGTTACAGTGCGGCACGCTACAAATTGTGGCATCCGGCTGTTGCATGTTACAATCGCCAACATCATGCGGCCGATGTAGCATGCGGCCGTCTATTTTACGCCGAGGCAACGTTGTGTTCGGATACAAGCTGCGACAGTCTGCCGCATGACGCAAAGTGTTGCTATGCCGCACGATTTTTGTTACAATGTGCGACTTTTTTTTTATTACACAGCCTTGTGGCGTGCCGCAATGCCGCACAGTGTTGCACCGGCGTAAATGGGCCTTTAGACGTGCCAAGCGACAACTGCAATTGGAGCTTTACTCAAGATGTCCTAAGCATACCTAACTAAGCCTGACTTGCACTACTTTCTTAAGTGCGGCTTAAGAATAATTTAAGTAGGTAAGTAAGTAAAATTCTTCATAGAAAAGTCAATTTAAATGGCCGCTGCGCTGTAACTAATCCAAACTATACACGCGAAAGTTGGTCTGTCAGTTTGCTACGTTCTCTTTTCGCGCTTAAACCACTTGGCGAATTTTAGCACAGAGATAGGTAGATTGCGTGTTGAGGAAGGGTACAGGCAATTTTTTTATCCTATGCCTACACGAGCGAAGACGCAGGTATACAACATGAATTTTGGGTGGTTTGAAAGCCATCGCGAAATGAATGTGCCTTAACAATAGCTACTAAATACCTACGCAAGTTTGTTTTTTTTTAAAGCAAAACTATCTTGACACAAACTTGAAACTATGAGAACCATTATGGTAGCCAGCATAGCGGTGTGTGTGTGTGTGCCATGGGTCCGCGGTTGATTGTTCTGATAGACGGAGAAGCTGTACTAATTCTCTTAACTTGAAACAAGATTTCTCAATATTTTTTTATTATTTTAATTTACGCCTATACTTAAAAATAATAGTCTAAATTGGTGGCATTTTTATTTACAAATCGCATAACCGTGGATTTCAAACCACCCAGATTTCAGCATGTACCTAGCTAATAACAATCCACAATCACACTTAGCCTTATGAAAAACAAGGATAGTTAAAATAATAGTAGGTAATAACTTCCACACAATACAATCACTCGTCCTGGTCCCAAACTAGGATGCCCTGTACACACAGTTACACATTTAACGGCTTTAATGTCTGTGCGTGTACGCATCTAACCGCTGGGCTTACGACGCACGCAGTCGCATTACAGAATATTTTGTGACCTCTAAATTCCAAATTTTAAACAATCTATTACCGTTATTGTAGTCTGTCAATTTATTTGACAATGCGGGGAAGCACATCACTAGGAGTTTTAGGAATTAGGCTAATAATTTTAAAAACCTATTTAGTGGCTTAAAATTCCACTCATGCCGGGACTTGAACCCGCGACCTCTGGCTAACCGTGCCAGCGCTCTTCCAACTGAGCTAATGGGTAAGTACAGGCATCAGCGAAATTTCGAGCCTCTTTACAAACTTCTCTGTATTACGTACAGGCAGCGACACTGGCTGAAGCAACGTAATACAGAGAAGTTTGTAAAGAGGCTCGAAATTTCACTGTTGCCTGCACTTACCCCTTAGCTCAGTTAGGAGAGCGCTGGCACGGTTAGCCAGAGGTCGCGGGTTCAAGTGCCGGCATGGGTGGAATTTTTAGCCTCTAAATAGGTTTTTAAAATTGTCCTCGGCACGGGTTAGTGCAACAAAAATTATAATGTCGTACTTAGTACTTACGAAAGTTTTAATTCGAAAATTTACAGTCTTACCTATTTACAAGAACAAGATTCTGTAAAACACCCCTCATATGTCGTCTGTGGTAAAGGGAAAGACTTGACCGCAGACTATTTACGCTGCATTCGAGGAGCGTTTTAGAAGAATCGCATTTTTATAAAAAGCACCGTCAATATAGAAGATTTATGGTGTTATAAAAACCTTGGCTTCACTTACCTGCCCTTCTATCACTCAACTTTCCGCTCTATCGGATTAAGCATTTAGACGACTCTAAAGTGTCAAAATATTTATGTATTTGATAGTTCGGAGCAAGCTAAATTACACAACTCCATACAGTGGGGGACTTACGTGGTCGCACTCCTGGTCGGACTCTTCCGACAAGAACAAAATCAGGTAAGTAAGTGAATTCGGAATAAAGCTAATAGGTAATTAAGATTGAAAATGTTTTTTATGTAACCTAGATACGTCCCACAGCAAGGCAAAGGGCTTCTTTCAAAGAGAGAGATTGAAAATTTTATATCTAGCCTTTTATTCAAGTCCGCCAATTGTACTGTGTATTTTTCAAATTTGTATGTCATGTGCTCTAGTGTGCAATAAAGAATTTTCTTATTTATATTGTCTTTAAATGTGCCACCAACCTTTCTGGCTCTTCTGCGCGCGTCGAGGCGGCGCGCACGCGGCCCCGACCAGCAGTGCGCACGCGCAGAGCAGGGCGTAAGCGCGAACGTGCGACATGCGGGATGATCTCACAACTACTGCACCGGGTCGGCGAGCTTTGCGTGCCTAGCTAGCATACGGGGGATACACAGGGATAGTGATATACAGGGGGGGCGTTATGAATCGCCTTACCTTGACAGAAATGTGAAGCTTCATTTTACCAAGATTTTATAGAAGTGAGAACACACACACACACACAGACACACGCACGCACGCACGCACGCACACACACACACACACACACATTTAATAAACTCACGCCTGTATCGCGGTTGGGTAGGCAGAGACCAGGGTCGAGTTTCATAAAACTACTCTTAGTTTATTATGACAATTCGATGTAGGTACATAGCGTATAGTAACAGTCTTCCTACTTGTTAATCTGTGCGTTATTCGACTTTGCAATAAATTATACGATGAATTGTCATACGCCGGTTTGGAGCACTTTCTATCTTGCCCTACGCTTGCCCTACCCTTACCGGCCCTTCCATCCACATTCGTTCGAAGTGAGAACTATTAGAGTGGTGAACAGTCAGACCTGTTATTTTCGCACTTAACCTCATAATATCGCATACTGCGATCGCCAACCCGCCTGCCAAGCGGGGCGATTATGGCAAACCCTCATGGTTATGTCCTGCAGTGGGCGTCAAATGGCTGAGGATGATGATGAACCTCATAATTGGGCCATTGCAATTCGTAGCTATTAGCAAGTGATTTTGCCACAACAAATTAACAAATGTACCCACGTAACCTGGAAAACAAAGTCATTAGTCCATGCCGGGAGTCGAACCCACGACCTTACGCACGTGAGGCATGAGTTGTACCGATGCGCTACCACTTCGTCGTAATTAGTAGCAACGAGCCGGAATGACGGTTACGGTTAACAGGCTTGACTACTAAAACAGAGGTCGTGGGTTCGATTCCCACTGGATACTTGATTTGTACAAATGGCCTCAGTCTGGGTATATTTCCTTGTTAGTGATGTGGGTGGTCACCGTAGCACAGGCCTGGGGCCATTGTGTTGGTTGCGTGGTTATTTGTATTATTAGTTAGGTTCAGTGGTAGTCAAAAACATAGATGTCTAACTAGCGCTAAAAAATGACCCCACGTTCAATTGTGGGAAGGCGGGCGGGGCTTGTCAATTGTGTTACCAATCGGCCCAAGTTCAGTACTACCCGGCAAAATATCTACGCACCTGCCACCGTCAGACCGCTATCTTGCGAGGTGCCTAGATATTTAGACGGATTATACACCAATGAAGTCAATGATTTTTTATTCGTAGATTATTCGGTACTATATTACTAGTTAGGCTATTATTACATACATACGTACATAAACTCACGCCTGTATCCCAGAGGGGTAGGCAGAGACCAGGGGCTGCCACTTGCCAAAATCCTGACAGATCACTTTCGCTTCCTCAACATTCATTAGGCGTTGCGTGCACGCACGCCGGTTTCGGGTACTTTTTATCTTGCCCTTTGCTAATACATCCCCTATTTGGTCGAAGTATGTCCGCCTGAGTCGTCCCTTAAAGATAAGATAAAACATTTTATTTGCTAAAGCATGGTAAATACATTAAAGTAGCTGGTAAAGTAAATGAAAAGAACATGCATGCTCTCTGGCCCTTCCATCCGCATTCGGTGGATATATTTGTTTCGTCAATCTTTCTTCCTTCATCCTCTCCACATGTCCTAACCAACGCAACATTCCTTTCTCAATTCTAGTCACTACATCCTATTTCAGTCCACAACGTTCTCTAATCAAACTATTGCGTATCGTGTCATTCAAAGTAACACCAGACATACTTCTCAAGGACCATTTCTACTGCATTAATACTACTTTCTTGCTTCTTTTGCCATACCCAAGTCTCGCTACCATAATAAGTGTTGGGTTATTATTATTACCTACTTACCTATTTAACTGTCAGAATTTGAGTCCACCATTATTCATCTGTGTCATCACACATCTATATCTAACCCCTATGTAACAGTTTTCTAGATTTTAGTTAATCTTTGCTAAACGATAATTTCATTAATTAGATTAAGATTAATGCTGTAAAATTGTATTGTGTTCATCCACTATTCTGCAACACCATTCTAGATGTGGAAGACCGGTGTCTACTGCTACAGGTACCTATTTTTATACTTACAAGTAGATACCGTCAATGTATGTAGACTAAGATGTAGTGGATAACGAATAAAGAATTTTGTACTTATTTGTATTTGTATCCCTGTGGTCCGTGCCGTGTGGCGCCGGATTAAGAATAGCGTCACTCCATTTCCTTCCGTGGATGTCGCAGCAGGCGACTAAGGAAATCAATTACCAGGAGACGGGCAGCAGCGTCTTCCTGAGATTCCAACCGCATACTGCGTCATGAAAGCCACGAAGGAGGCCTATGTCCTACAGTGGGCGTCAAATGGCTGATGATGATGATTGATCATGCTGAGGCCACTGGAGACACAACGAGCAAACTCAGCCTTAGCGTGCAGCTAAAAATATTACTCACATAAAACAATCCGTTTTACATGCGCAAAACATTTTCGTTGCAAGGGGAAGCAACTAGGTAAAATAAAAATGACATTATGCTCATTGAAAACTGTGTTGTTTACACGATCCTTCTAAAACACTCCTCAGGGGCAGTATAAATAATCTGTCGTTACGTATTTCCCTTAACTGCCTCTGAAAAGTGTTTTTGTGAAGGATCGTGTTTTTGTAAATAAGTCCGTGATCGTTTTTATAGAAACACGTGCATTGGACTTTTTTATCTAATACCTACTTATTTTTTTGTGGTTTCTTTTATCTCCAATTAGTTATTATTGTACTTCATCGCACACACGAGAACACAGTAGGTACAGGAAAGGTAACAAAGTAATTACCATGTAGTTACAATGGCGAGCTTATCTCTGTAAGAGATTTCTTCCAGCAAACCTTAGTTTTACAGCTATAAGCGGAGGCTTGTTTCATACAACTACAATTCATGGTTTACTATGACAATTGGATGTAGGTACATGGCAAAATCGATCAACCCACATATCGCGTTGCCATAATAGACTATGAATTGCATTTTTATGAAACAGGCCCTAGGTGCCCATAGTGGCATATAGAGTATGATCTTCCAGTGATTCAAAATTAGTAGCATTTTGACTAACTGCTCAGACACTACTCTCGGCGCTAATTTAGCCAACTTGCGTTGCAATTGAGTACCTACGTTTATTTCATAGTTTGGCCAAAATATGCTTTCAATTTCCGATGCGCTCTGAATTCCAATAAGTTAAATGCTATTTCTTACAAATAAAACATTTACTAAGTCGTTATTTCGGACTTATTGCATTCGATTGTGACGTACTTTGAACACAATAGTTGTCGAAAATCGTCGAGACATCTCAATCATCTTAATAGTAATTTTTAGGACTCATGGCCGTGAACGTAAGGCAAGAAACCTAAGACTATAAAGCATTAACGCCAGAAACGGCAGTTTTTGGGATAAATGCTGTCTAGTCCCAGGTTCGTGATCCTAGGTTCTTTGTTGTGGGTTCTAAAAAGAACTGTTAATTATGATTGAGAGATTGTACCGACACTTTTTGCGAATACGATCTTTAATTAAAAAAATTTTTTTTTTTCATTGTTCGCGCTAGTTAGCTTACTGGATCCCCTTAATGAGTTGAATCAAAACCATCATTTACTTACAGAATTAGCTACAAAACAGTGCGATCTACGCACTTCCAGGAGGTAAGTGTGTCAACATCTCCCACCTCTGCCTACTTTGTTGTCTTGCTCATTCATTGAGGCAATTGATCGATAGCGACCAGGCTCCGGTGCGTCCATTCCGCGTTGCATCCAACGTGATCCGCCAGCGCATGTTAACTTGTAAGCGCCTAATACACGGCGCTTATAAACGGAGGTTTAAACAGACGTTTAAAAGTGTACATTTCAGTGTAGTGGTTTTATGCCAAATTTCGTTTGACCTTTAAACGCCCTTTGTAGCGAGGCATGCGTTGCAACCTCAGAACACAAAATTGTGTTCAGAGGTTGCAAACCATTTGCAGAAGTGTTGGTTTAAAACATGTTTGAGACCGTCTAGCTAGCCGTTTAAAACGACGCGAACAGTCGCGCTTCTGCAGGCGGAGAGCGCATATGCACGCGTCTCTGCGCACAAAATGGCTCCAGAGCAAAGTAAACATCAACGGTCTTATTTATTCCTTAAAACAGTCCTCAGAGGCCGTTTATTTAATCTATGGGTACCTAAATCTTTTCCTTGTAAAATCTCCACCGCAGTCTTTTTTAATTGGCGTTTATAGTGTGTTTTGAGGAATCGTGTTTTTACAAATAAGACCTAATTAATGTCTTTATCCATTCTTAGGAAGTTATGTATGTCGTCAAAATCCAGTAGGTTAATTAAGTTCATAATATGTCCGAGGGTTAATCTTCCCTTTAAAGGATGACACACACCAATGCGGTGACGGTGACGGTGGCGGTCCATACATAAATCATTTACGGCAGTAGTGTTTTATATGGACCGCCACCGCCACCGCGTTGGTGTGTTTTATCCTTAACCACCGCTTCATCCATAATCTGTTTTTCCTTCACTTGCACACAAAAGTGCAAGACTCACCCCAGCTTTTTGTAGTTTAGATGGGTAAGGCGCCATAACGTCGTTGTAGTGAATGTACTGTAGGCGAGCGTAGATACGTCCTCTCTGTGCAACGGTCTTTAAACACTGTTGGTTTTAACATTGTAGCAAAAATATTCATAAATGTTCGGCATATTCGCTGTTCATGAACGTTGTGCAGACGTGGTGGAGACTGCATTGCTGTTAATCGGACTTCACCACCAATATAGCGAACAAAACCGAAAAAACGCGAACACCGAATAGCGACGTGAAGTGCCACCATGACAGTACCACAACAACAATATTTGACACAAATGTAATTTTTCGGACGTCACAAAATTCTCTGGCGAAAACACAAAATTGTCCCGCGTAGCAAGTATTCACCGTAACATGAAAAAACAAACATCTCTTTCAGACTATAAGAAAACTGTGCCATCGGACTTGGAATCGAAATTGGATAAAATACGCAGTGAAAATACTCAACTGAAACGCGACCTGTTAGAAGCCACGGAGAAACAGCACCAGGAAATGTCCAGGGCTATCGGCCTCAAGGAGAAGAACAAGAAACTACACGCACAAATTGCTAATGCCAAGAACGAGGTATACAGGCTACGCGATCTTAACCACAGACTACAAAGTTTGAAGTTCTAAAGCCGCTCGTGATGATGCTTCCCTGCTGCGTTTGTCGCAAAACGCACCTGATAACAGAGAATGAAGCTTTGAAAGACAAAATAAACTATTCCATAAACAGAAGACTTGAAGCCAGCTGTGTAGCCAAAAAACTAGCCGAAGCAAACTTTCACTTGGAGAACTGCTACTGCGAACTCTGTACAGAGATACAGAGATTGAAGGAAGAGAACGAAAAATTGATCTATCGCGTACAGAGAAGGGCTTACCAAGTGGAATCTGTGGAACTAACACCTACTACTTATTTCTAGTTGGAGAAAACATGTCAGTAATGTCGTATAAAATCTATTTAAATGTAACAATATGTAGGTAAGTTATGTAACAAAGCGTATTAAAAGTTTACTCAAGTAGGTGATTATAAAACCTTTGCATTGCGTTTGCGTTACACTGACCGTTTCTAAATTGGAAAGTACTTAAGGAACCATGGTTCTTCAGATGACGAGACCTAAAGATACGTATATTCACTTAAATGGCGAAGTTTTCAATTAAAAAATCGACGAAATTTTTAGTACAAGCAGTGTATTAAATGGAGGCGAATTTAGCTTCGCTTGGATACAAAATTTATAAATTTTTAATTAATCATCATCATCATCATTCAGCCACAAGAAGTCCACTGCTGGACATAGGCCTCCTCCATGGATTTCCAAAAAGACCGGTTGGAAGCGGCCTGCATCCAGCGCCTTCCTGCCACTTGGATGAGGTCATCTGTCCATCTTGTGGCTGGTCTTCCTACGCTGCGCTTGCCGATTTTAATTAATGATTTGCGGTAACTCACACATTACTATAATTTTATATGTTTAACAATCGTGATTAGACTCATTAAATTGATTATTAATTCTCCTAAATAGTACCCTTGTCACGACATTCTTTCTTTTATCTATACTTAGTCTTGTCTCTAGCCTACGAACGTTCAGCAGCAGCGAAGGTTGGCTGGAAGAGACGTCTCTTAGAGATAAGTTCGCCTTTGTAACAATGCTATATAATTAATTTTATAATTTATGATTTGCAATAAAGAATAACATTAGTCCCCCTTAGAAGTAGACAGAGGTCGATACTACCCCTGCAGGTTTCTCGTACAGTAACCCTCAATTTCTCATGCAGTAAATACTTAGCGGTTAATACTGTTTATGGTTGTCAATGCATTAAGCATGTGCACAATATGCACTTTGACAAAGTAGTCAGTTTTTTTCCATAGTATAGAAAAACAACGGACTACTTTCAACAGCCAATAAATTGCTGTGTAGTCATTGTATGAAAAAAGTTAAGGCCCTATTTCATAGAACAAATTATTCATGGTTTACTATGACAATTCAAAGTACATCGCACATTAAACCCACAGATTAACAAGTAAGAAGACACTGCTACTAAATGTAAACCAACTGTCATAATAAACTATGAACTGTAGTTTTATAAAACGCATCCCTGGTAAAAAATATTGACACTTACATTTTGTTATATGTTATGAGCAACAAGGAACGATAGATGCTGTTAAGGATTGTAGTACAGTCAACAACAGATCAACCTTTACATTTTGTTGCAGTCGTCCTTAGGCTGAATTTAGTCTCGCGCTAACCGTCAGCGCTCATAGATCAGCGCGTAGTTCATCAGCGCTGAGGCTCAGCGTGCTGACCGTATTGTACTGACCGCTTTACTGTACAGACGAAGACCAAAATGCAGTGTATTAGTTATTGCTGCTTTGTACTACCTATCTCAAAAAAGTAAAAACCGGCGACGACGAAGACTCCATGTTCATCCATTGATTGAGCAGAGCCGTTGCAGGAGACTTTGTCTTGTTATATGGCACTTTGAGGGCTGACGAAAGTAAATTCTTTAATTACTTTCGAATGTCAACAAGAACTTTTGACGAATTACTGGCAAAGATACACAATAAACTGGTCCATTGCAGCTTACGACGTGCCTATACGCCATGACTGTACACGCTGACGACGTCCGCTCCGTTTGACACTACAACGCTCACTGAAAGCAGAGGCGCTCTAGCGATCGTCAGCGCTGACAGCTACGCGGCGCTGACGCGCGACGCGTACGGCCGCGCAGCCATCAGCGCTGACCACCGTGGGCGCTGATAGCTACGCGTCATTCAAAAACGCTTCCTAGAAGTTCATATATCTCGACCATCAGCGCCGATGGTGTGCGTGCGGTCGGCGTGAGACTAAATTCAGCCTTAATATAACTGATTAGAGTACGCATATGTAAAGGTTGATGTGTTGTAGTCTATATAAGCAAAAAAATTACACTAAACGCAACAATTTCATGCTACTTTTAGTTTATGCACGACATATATACATCCTGTTGCCTGGTTGTAGAATTTATAAAAGTGCTTTGTAGTTAGTTTAAAAATTATTAGTCCGTAATTGGCCTATCTTTGTTGTACCTTAATTCACTGTTTTTTATAATTTTGTGCTGTGGATTTTGTAAAAAATAATAGAATAAAATAACATGTATCTAAGCTCTGTAACCCTAGGCATCAATGAAACGACAACACATGTCACATGCCCAAACACTGAATATGTAATCTAATATGTGTCAGTGTTCTACCGCTTCGGAAGAGTTCAGTACTCTTCCGAAGCGGCTTCACCGATTTTTATGAATTTTTTTGTGTGTATTTGGTAGGTCTGAGAATAGGTCGTAGGCTAATAAATATGTCAAAAAAACGTTTGCCGAGTCAGCTAGTAGTCACAATCGCGGCACAATCGAGGCAGAACTCACCTAACAAAAACCTACAGAAAACCGCAAAACAGCCACTCCGCAGGAGCCCTTCACTGAAAAACTCGCCAATATTTATCTGTAACAGTACTGTAATGCTCCAACCGAATCGAGTCTCAAAGAATAACCCGCTTACCTAACGAAAAAACTTCACTAAACCCCGAAACAAACCCTTCACTAAACACCGCGAGAACCCTTCAATAAAAACCGCCAATACTTTAGCAAGTACTTTATTAACCCTTAGCCGCCTACTCCCTCATCATCTTCTCCTTCTGGCGAGCCAGTTTCTTCTTGGAGAGCTTCTTCTTGGCGGGCGCGGTGTCGGCGGGCGCGGCGCGGGCCACGGCGTCCTCGCGCTCGCTGAGGCAAACCTCGATGTGGCAGGGCGACGACATGTAGGGGTTGATGCGACCGTGCGCGCGGTACGTCCTCCGGCGCAGGCAGGGGGCGCGGTTCACCTGGAATTGGACGGGGTGAAATGTGTTGAGTTTTGAGGGTTCTCAAAGGTCAAAACGCAGGACAAGTTATATTTTAAACAGTCGCGATTACACCAGTTTAATATATAACTACTAGCTGACGCGGCACACCTTGTTTTGCCATATTCAATTAGCCTACAACCTATTCTCATACCTACAAAATATACACAAGAAAATGGAGTTCGATAATAAACATTGTGCCAAGATTTTTATATATTAGATTAGATTTTTCTATCGAATGCGGCGACGGCCAGCTACTTGTCACATTAAAAGAAGAGTCTACGTTCGGTTTCTAGAAGAGCGATCAAATGTTAATCTCATGTTAATCTCACGTCAAGCTAATTTCAGCCAATCACGTGCTGGTATTTTGAATTAATCTTAGATTAATCTCTTGTTACATTTGAACACTCTTTCAGAAACTGAGGTTTAGAAAATCTCTGATTTATCAAATAGAATTTCTGGTTCTCTGCCTCATCAGTGTTTTAATTAAGTGCTTGTCAAGCAATAGAGGTTGTGGGTTTGACTCCAGCAAGTTGCTGGTGTTATTGATTTGCACAAAGGGCTGGCCGGGTCAGGCCTGTTTGAGGAATGCAAAACCAGGTGACAGGAAGGCTAACTTTAATAGAAAAAATGTTAGCTAAGATTAAATTCTCAGTTACAGACACTAACAATAGAAGCAGTGGTTGCCTAGTGTATAAAACATTGGACTCCGAAGTGGGAAACTCAGGTCCGATTCCCAGTGCGGGCATGTACCTATGACTTTGTTTTGTAAATTATGTACATTTGTGAAGTTATAGTAACAATACCACAAGCTAACAGTGAAGGAAAACATCTTAAGGAAACCTGTGTTTGAGCTATTCGCATACCTCAATGCTTGAAATCGCCAATCCACCGTGGGCACGCGTGATGCTTATGACAGCTTTTTAACCGACTTCAAAAAAAGGAGGAGGTTATCAATTCAACAGATACAATGTCTTTAACTTAACTATGGATTCACTTACTCAATATTTGTCCGAAGAGTCTGGCCAGGTTTCAGGTAAGTGAATCCAGAGTTAAGTTAATAATGTGTAGTGCTTACGAAAGTTCTAGTGCCAAGATAAACTGTTAGTGAACAAAGAACAAGGTGTTAGTGGCAGAAGGGCCAGTAGTCAATAATAAAATCACATATCTGGAAATGTCAGGGACACATAGAAAGAAGAATAAAATTATTCAACCTTAGATTAATGTCATCACTTTTAGTTTTTGCCTCTTGAAAACAGATTGCCTATGTAAAAACAAAATGTCAAGCTAAAAGGCATGTTACACAATTATTTTATGGTTGTTTTGTTGAGTAGTTCTAGTTCGATTGGAAATTTAGCCTCATAGTTTGGCCATTGTACATAGCAAGTGCTGAGGTATGTAAATACCTCAGACACTAGGGACTAGGGTTTCCTCACAATATTTTCCTTCACAGTTAGAGAGTAGTATTACTACTATAAATTAGAAAAACGTATGTAACTTACAAAAAGAAGTCATAGGTACATGCCAGGATTGGAACCCACAACCTCAGAATGAGAGGCCGGCATTCTAACGCTCCGCTACCACTGCATCATTTTGTGCAGTACTGTTGCAGGTAAGCAAAACATCTTCAGCCATTTACTTAAGGGGCTCCATAGAGTAACACCAGCACCACCAAGGGAAAAAAGCCATATCTTTTGTTACAGACCATTTTCTCAATCTTGTGATTTTTAGGACCTATGACTGTGAGCCTAAGGCCAAAAATCTATTACTATATAGCATCAACGCCAAACTCTATATAGTCCCACATCCATGAACCTAGCTTCTCGTTTGTGGGTCCTTAAAATCGCTACTAAAATGACTAAGATATTATACAGACACTTAGAAAATTATCTGTAAAAGATATGATTTTTTTCCCTTCGTGGCACTAGTGTTACTCTATGGAGCCCCTTAAGACATGAGCACATTCCACGGACTTGTGCCATGTTCCAAAAACAATCAATTTACAACAGACAAAAAGATTATGCAGTAGTGTGGCATTATGAAAGTTATATACTATTAGATACAATAGAAGTCAAGGACCAGTATGAGCTCCAGGCAGGCAGGAGTCTGCACAGGCCACACAAGTGGTGACTTCTTGTATCGGAGGCCATCAAGTAATTACCTGTTTGCATAATTACTTGATTGGAATACAGTCACTTTAATCTCCCCACTCATAACAGCAATAGATCTATTCTCAGTAGTAAACTGATCTTCACCTTGTCAGCATTTTAGGTAATAACCTATCCACTCATGAGTCAACTATACATAATAATATATATTTTTACTAATATTGAGAAGTGGTCTATTCCACCATGAGTTATTGTCTAACACTGTCTAGCAATACACCTTGATCCTGTTCAGTTCACTGAATATAACCTACAAAGTATCACAACAAACACAAACCCATATCACCACTTTACAGATAAAATTATATACAGAAATCTAGATCACAGAACACAACAGAACATACCTGAATGTGGTCAATGACGAGCCTGTCAACGTCCAGACCTTTGTAGTCAGCATTCGACTCAGCATTCCTCAAAAGCTGGAGGAGGAACTCTGCAGATTTCTTGGGCCAGCGACCCTGTGTTGTTCCGAACTGCTTGGCCTGCGCACAGCGACCAACACCACCGTTGAAGCGGCGGAAAGGAATGCACTCCTTCATTTCAGTCACATTCTTCAGGTATCTGACGGCACGGCGAAGGGGCAGCTTCTTGATAGCCATAGCGGTCTCATACGTGTTCTGTAAACATAGAATTAAGAGTTTGAGCGCCTGTCTCGACAGGAAGGTGATAAAAACAACTTCGGTAAATGTGCATGTGGAATGTGAAGTTTGGTGGCAGAAAAACATTATGTTTACGCACCTTGAAGTGAACACGCAGGTTTGACCCTCGCGCTTTGCATGACTTTGCTGGGTTATCCGGTTCCCGAGAGTAACGACCCATTTCTAGTTTCTGAAACAGCGGCTTGATGTTACAAACAGAACGCACAGAGGTTATCAAGTTTTGGGTGGTGATCTTCCGCTGGGATAACGAAATATACACATAAACAAGAAGATAGTGACATCGTAGATCACAACATCGAAGGATTGCATTCAATACACAGAATTTTATGAGATAAAATAGGATTTTAGTTAGCAAGAAACCAACCTCTCAAGAGAGTTTTTAACAGGAAAAGGCATAGACAATTTATTTTGACACTGACGTTTGTCAAGTCAGTGTTGCCACATTACCACAACAAGATATGAAAATTCTACCCTCGCAAAAAAATCTTGTCTGTGCATTTTTGTTGATTAGGTCTGTGCAAACCATATTACGTCCATGGTGCTAACGCAAAGAATGAAGCGTCTATTCTGCAGTTCCATCTTCCACCCTACAATGTAGAGTCAAAACTTTAAACTCTCTTTTTCTCGATGTAGAGGCCAAAAAGCATACAAAAGAAAACAACGGTATCTAATTCAGTCGAATAATTTTCGATGGTTCAGTCAGACACAGATGATTACTCGATGCGTCATGCGGTCGCACCCGTACCACGTGCACAAAAGAGAAAGTCGCGTCCACACCGCATCTCGCGTCGAATGAACACGGTTTTGTTCTATTTCCTGTCTGTACTATTACAGTGTTCTGCTCAATCAACCTTTACATTTTTGTTGCAAAGTCGCCCATAATAGTAGAGGGCACGTGTAAAAAGGTTGATGCGCTGTCGACTGAACCAGTACCTACTAGTTTGCAAAACAATGACTGTACATTAGGGTCTACATTGGTCTCACTTTACTTTTGGATATCGGCTCGCCACTAAGGGGATCCGGGGATCCAGTGGGCTAACTAGGGCCACCAATGAAAAAAACATATATGTACCTATATATATATACTTACGAAATAAATATATGTGTAACTATACGTGGGTACTTATTTATTTAAGTAAACGCTTTAGAAGGGTTTTGATTTGCTTCAAACTTCTGAAAAACATCGTTAAAATACAGACTTTGTGAAGAAGAAGCTACCGCTTTTTATACTCTCAGACAGCTATTTATTTTTCAGGATAAAGAATAAAAAGAAACTCCGTAATCGTATTTTTATTATTAGGTTATTAGTGCACTAACATCCAGTCAAGTCAAGTTACATCCAGTTACACTAATAGAATCGACTGTCCTTTATAGTTAAAATAAAATAATTAATTATTTCACTAAAATAATTGACTCTAGTACGAACCAAATTGTAGGTATCAGAAGCTATTATTCCCTGTAGCCAATACTTATATACAATAACGAATAGGGTGTTGCAGAAACGTCAACATAATATACTTTTATTGTAGGGTTAACTCCGAAATCAAAAAATATATAATATTTATTTTTATCCTAGCTAGTAGGTAGTTCAAATACTCTAATTTTGAAATAGATTCTGTGTTATTTTAAATAAAAATACTTAGATTTGATTTTCTTTTGCTATTTTAGATTTAGAAAGAATTGAAACCGGGAGTGAGATCTAGTTGTTTTACCGAAGATTAGTAATATTAAAATATAATTTTTATTTCCTTTACTTAAGCATGGGCTTTAGTTTTTATTTTTATAACTCATTTAGTGTGGGATAGGTCAAAAAGCAAAAGTTTACGCAAAATCTTCCTGTGTTTGAATCTGTATTAAAGGGAAACAGGCTATTTAAACTTCTATGTATGATGGGATTTAAATAGGTTCATATTGAAAAATAATTAGTGAGTAGGTAGTTTAAACAACTTAGAAACTTTCTGCCTCACCCTAGGTTCTTCTACTTCCTAATTAAATTTAATAAGCCTATAGATTAGATTTTAACAGTAATCTTAACCTTAGAAGTTTTTTGGGAGTAGCTAGCAAGACCAATTAAAGGTTAGTTATGTATGATTGACTACAACGAATAACTACTAATTTGTTTCAGCTACTGTAAACCTACTTAGAAATAACATACCTACAACAATATTACATTGCTATCAGATTGCTTTTCTGAACTATAAACAAAACTAAACAAGATATGTATGTATTGACTTAAGTATTTTTAAGATATTTACAAAGAATTTTACAGTTTTATGACTAGATTCATGAGATACTTGCTATTACAAGAGTCGTGCATTATTGCCAATGGATCGAGAAGAAAACTGCGTCATGCATGTTATATTGACACCTTGAGAAGAGTTGGTAGTGTGAACAAGGCTAAATAACTTGATCGTCTGTGAAATACATAGACAAGACAAGATAAAAAGCTCAGACAGATTAATGATTACTATACTCTATGCACGGTGCGCAAGTTTAAAATAAAAAATGTTCTTCCGGGAGGGAAACGGGAAATAATTTGAAGAAAAACATACAATATCTTCATAATGATCGCCACTGCCACTTATCACTTACATCGTGTACGGTACGATAGCTATAGAACAGTAGATATAGTAGCATCTTAATGCCAGACTTTCCAATTGACTGCCATCCTTGCTTTTTGGTTGGTGGGTAAAGTTGGGGGCGGGTTGGTAGGTGTTGGGGTGTATGCATGGGGGCACTATAGGAGCCCTATCGGACGCAAAAATGATAAAAAACGTCCTTAAAAAAAATTTTAGGACAGAAAATTTTTGCAGAATTTTTTTCTTAATTTTTTTGTTCTGGCATTGTGTAGGAGCGATTTTAGGGAGCACAAAAGGTCCCGTAACTTGGTACCGTAAAACGCACCGTTTCCGAGTTATGAATAAAAAACGAAAAACCACGACTCGAAATTTCCTGTTTTGGAAAGCAGTTCCTGTACAGCCTTGGGGGTGATTTTTTTTCCTTTCTTTTTGGCCGGGAATGGGTCAGGGAGGTCTGAGGGAGCAAAAAAGGTCCCATAACTTGGTACCTTGAGGGGATCTTGGTGCAGAAGTGGACCACGCTTCTTGGATTTGGGCTCAGGTCGGTTTTCGGACAATGCCGGTTCCACCTTCAAAAAGAGAGGAAAAAAAAAATCACCCCCAAGGCTAATACAGGAACTGCTTTCCAGACCTTAGGAAATTTCGAGTCGTGGTTTTTCGTTTTTTATTCATAACTCTAAAACGGTGCGCTTTACGGTACCAAGCTATAGGACCTTTTTTGCTCCCTAAGGTCGCCCCTATACAATGCAAGAACAAAAAAAATAAAAAAATATATTGCAAAATTTTTCTAAGTCCTCGGCCCATAGCGCCCCTATGGCTACACCCCAACCTTGCTTTTTTTAAAAACCTATTTAGAGGGTTAAAATTCCACCCATGCCGGGACTTGAACCCGCGACCTCTGGCTCACCGTGCCAGTGCTCTCCCAACTGAGCTAATGTTCAACTGCAAGCATCGATGAAATTTCGAGCCCTTTTACCTTTACTCTTTACCTACTTTTTACCTCTTTTGCTTTAGCTTTACCTTTGAACATATTTTACAATCACTCCCTTTGCCTGTATTATCTTGGTAGGTTAAGTTAAGGAAGGGTTACGGTAGGGACTGAAAAACTATTTGCATATCGTGCACACAATGACCGAGAGGCAACTACCCAGTTGTACAGTCCGTTTCTTTATTGAACTGTGTTATATAGGTACCTTATACGTGTACCTACCTACAGTAGGTAATAACAGAGGTAGGGACGAAACTCCAGTGTTTGTAAATACTGGTTCTTTTGTCTCTATAAGTTCATCTTCTGTAAAATATAATTTTCGTGGTATGAATAGCACTGTACCTATAGAGTTGCCGAGGATTGATCTAAAGCCAAGGCGCTATTACATTTTACCATTGATGACTTCTTTGAAAATACTCTACTTTACTGTCTACTCTACAACATATAAGTAGGTGTTTATAACTAGTTAGCCTGGCAGATCTACTTATGTACAAATATATAATTATACAGAGTAAAAAGTAATCCCAAAGCCTTCTTCCACTATTGGGTAAATCTAGATGGCGTAAAGAAAGGCGCAACTAGTGAGGCGCCGGCGGCGGCGGCAGCAGAGGGAGAGGCGCCACGCAGGCTGAACACGCATCGCGATCTGAAAACAAATAAACAAATAAATAAAATAACTTCCACACAACACAATCACATGTACAAACTACGATACCCTGTGCTATATGGTAACCAGGCAAGGGTATCAGAAACATGGAAATACACCCAGACTGAGGCCATTGGAGAGTACAAATGTACGGCGGCCCCCAGTGGGAATCGAACCTACAATCTCTAGTATGGTGATCAGACGTGATATCGCTAGACCCACAAGGCAGTCAAAGAAACTGAATAATTAGGCACTTATTACCGGAGGAGGAACCAAACCTGAGCTCTGTGAGGTGTCTCAACTACGTAGTTATTCGGTAGAGTAATGTTAGTACAGTAATCTACGAATAAAAAAATCAAACTATTACTGACGGTAATGGTAGTTTCATTGACACTATTCGTAGTCTCCTAACCAACCACATTCCAATGGTATAAATAAACCATGCAACTTAACTCGACGCCTCGCGCGATTCGATCTTCTTCGCGAGATATGCTTATTTAATTTGCGCGGGTTATACTATTGGAATGACATTGTACTGCTACCTATTGCTTAGTAGACTAGAGGCAAGTGACAGCTACTTATATTGTCGTGCTACGTAATATCATTCTATTGAAGAACTGTGTGTGTATTAGTCTCTAGGTCCTGGGCTGAGTCTCATAAAACTACAATTCATGGTTTATTATGAAAATTCGTGGTACATTGCGTAGCAGAGTCTACTTCTTAATCTGTGAGTTAATCGACTTTGCAATTTACCTACGTCGAATTGTCATAGTAACCCACGAATTGTAGTTCTCCGAAACAGGCCCCTGGTTTCTAGGTAGGGACCGGGGTCTGCCACTCGCCAAGTTCCTAACAAACCTCTTTCACTTTATCCACATTCATTGATCGCTATAATTATGCAAGCACGCAGATTCGGGTAATTTCAGGGTTCCGTACCTCAAAAGGAAAAATCGGAACCCTCATAGGATCACTATTTTTTAAAGACTCGCGATGCTCATACATAGTAATATATTAAACGTCGTGAATCACAGGTAATTAAATTTTACCTAATAAATAATCGCGGTTAGAGCCGTTTAATATATTACTCCTAGGATCACTTTGTTGTCCGTCCGTTCGTTCTGTCTGTCAAGACCCTTTGTCTCGGGAACGCGTGGAGGTATCGAGTTGCAATTAAAACCATATTGGTACTCAGGTCTGCAGTCCCTTGAAGCTGTGAAAAAATCAAACTTCTATGTTAACGTAAACTCTTCTGCAGGACAAAAATGGTCTCAATGTCTGTATACCATAGGACATAACACTATGAAAGTATTTAAAATAAACAAGCCAAGCAGTTGCGACATCAGTTAGTTTCCAGGATTCATTTAAGTGCATATGCTGCAGATCTGAGCCTATTTGCCAATTTTTCTATATCAGGACCCCATTGCAGCTTTGCATCAATTGTAATACCTAGAAATATAGTTTCTTCTACAAGGTTTAGTTTCACCATCAGCCATTTGACGCCCACTGCAGGACATATGCCTCCTTCGTGGTTTTCATAATCGCCACGCTTGGCAGGTGGGTTGCCGATCGCAGTATGCGGTTGGAATCTCAGGAAGACGCTGCTGCCCGTCTCCTAGTAATTTATTTCCTTAGTCGCCTTCTACGACATCCACGGAAGGAAATGGAGTGACGCTATTCTTAATCTGGCGCCACGCGGAAAAAGGTTTAGTTTATCATTCCCCAATATAACATAAGATAAGATAATATTTTTTATTGTATATACCAGAAAAACTGTTACAGAAACAGCAATGACAAGAAAAGATACAATTGTCGGACTTATTGCTAATAGCAATTTCCTCCAGGCAACCTCATATTAGAGAATTTGCCGAAGGAGAAATAGATACGCGTAGTCGGTGCAAATACGAATATTAATAGACATACATACTAATAATAAAGCATACTAATAATAGCTACATCATACTTGAATATGTCCCCTCATCATCATCAACCCATTATGTCCCCACCGAGGGGCACGGGTCTCTTCCCTGAGGAAGGTATAGGCCATACTCCACGTCCCCTATTTTTGTCTATTTTATATCACTGTTTAGGCATTAAGGAAACCTGTCACACAATCTACGTATAGTTAAATGTAATGCTCAGACGTTACACAAACAGTAACCTCTATCTACGAGCATATCGATCCCCGTTACCTGGAGTCGGTCTAATCCCCGCATAATTGCGGTGTGACTCGCAGGGGCAGGCAGGCTTAATTAGTCTCTGAACTTGCGAATAACGCACAGAGGAGCTTCTATGAGTAAATATACACGGAATAGATAAGTAGGTATTGAGGAGTGTGTATTTGAGAAGAATATATCTCTCGTTTGATTATGCTATATTAATATTTAATACTTTTATTGCATTTAACCTAATGTACAATACGGCGGACTTTATGGCATAAGCATTTTCTACCAGTCAACCGCAGGAGGTGGAGGTGTATGACTTTGAAAATAAGCGACATTTAAAGCCTCGATGGTCTAGAGGTTAACGCGTTTGACTGCCAAAATAGAGGTCACGGGTTCGCCGCCGCACTTAATTTGAACAAATCGCCTTAGTCTGGGTGTATTTTTATGTTTGTGATGTCCTTGTCTGGTTACCATAGCACAGAGTACCCTTATTCGGGATCAGGGACCAGTGACTGTGTTGTGTTAAAGTCATCTATTATTCATCATCATCATCATCATTCAGCCACAAGAAGTCACTGCTGGACATAGGCCTCCTCCATGGACACAGTTTCTATGCTACTTTGAATAAAAAACATTTTGACTTTGACTTTTGAGTTCATCGATATGATTCAACGCTGAGTCAGCTGCCTTTTGTGGCAATGTAGATACACCACAGGCTACATCTATGGTCCTGTTTTATTTATTCATTTTGTCTGTTGTGTATTAAGTTTTCTTTCTGTTGTTGTGCATATTATGTTGCTTGTGTGCTTGTTTTGTTTCTGTGATGTATCTTGTTGGTATAATAAATGTCTTTCTTCTTCTTCTTCTTCTTATTTCGAATTTCCACAACCCTTGATTTTACTTTGTAGCATTACCTCAGACCACTTTGGTCAAAAGTGTAACTCATTATTTTACAATGCTTATAAACCGGCCAAGTGCGAGTCGGACTCGCACACCGAGGGTCCCGCACAAATGTATAGATAGGTACTTATATATTATAAATAGTTCAGGAATCGAGTCTCACAGTTTTTTCCGAGCTTTTCCCGAACTTCAAAGACAATTTTGAATGATTTAATTACAAATGTATAGTTGTCCCCTGTTTTTGTAGTATAAGACGATAACGCTTGCCAAATTGTATAGTTCTAGGTCAACGGAAAGTACCCCATAAATTGTGTTGTCGAAATATACGTTTTTTGCGTTTTTTACGTTAGTTTAAAAGTTTGATTTTTTCACTGCTTCAAGGGACTGTAAACTTGAATATATGGTTTTAATTTTAACTCGATACCTTTACGCGTTCCCGAGATAAAGGATCTTGACAGACCGACGAACGGATGGACGGACGGACAACAAAGTGATCCTATAAGGGTTCCGTTTTTCCTACTGATGTACGGAACCCTAAAAATTATACAATATGCGCGCCTGTGGGATTCCAGATGTAAAAGCGGACTTAAGTAATAAGCGCCCCGAGGGGCAAGTCCCTAAATGCATAGTTGTTTAACAGAGTCATACTAGTGCGGTAATAGTTGTTTCATTGACACTATTGGTAGTCTTGTAACCAATCGCATTCCAATTGTACAACCCTGCAACTTCGATCTTTTTGGCGAGATGTGCCTATTTAATTTGCGCGGGTTATACCATTGGAATGACATTGTACTTCTATGGCTTAGTAGACTGTCATCAAATGAATTAAAACGAGGCAAGTAGCAGCTATTGTCATGCTTACATAATTCTATTGAAAAACTATGCTTGTATCAGACTCTAGGGCCTGTGCGAATGCATACCTACCAGGGTCGCGCAGATACGGCGGTGGTGGGCGCAAGGTGGGCAGGCGCCACGGCGAGAGGCGGTCCTCCTCCTCCCGTTCTACCTTCGGCACCAGCGAGCCCCAACAGTCCTCGCGGGCAACCAGGCTGCGGCACGGCCAGGGGCACGCCTGAAAGTAAAAAGGATACATGATAAACTCACGCCTGTTTCCCGGAGGGGTAGGCGGAGACCAGGCTCTGCCACTTGCCACGATCCTGACAGATGTCTTTCGCTTCATCAACATTCATTAGGGAAAAAGGATAACAATTTATCGACAGTAATTAGTAATTAACAATAAAATGGAAAAATAATAACGTAAAATTTGTTACAAGGCGAAATTATCTCTAAGAGAGATATCTTCCAGCCAACCTTAGCATATGGCGTTTAAATGAAGACAGCGGGAAAAAGGGAGGTAGATGTGAGTATAACGACATACCTAATAAGAAAAAAAAAACCATATGCATACCTATAATTTATTGTACTCGCCACTTCAGTCTACCCGTGACCACGGCAGCTACAACGTTGCCGAAACGTTGGGAATCTTACCTAAAAATAATTCGAGTTGGTTGTGCGATCCACCTACTTTAGGATTTGGTTCAAACAATCTTACAAACAATTTGTATCATACAATCGAACCTAATGCTAAAGTAGGTGCACGATGAAAAAAATATCACGGTCCGGTAACGGCTTCACTCTTCATTTACGTATCACGAAGGTATGTTTGTAGGTACCTATATTTTGGTAATGTGATTTAATTTAGGTAGATCTAAAAAATGGGCATTTTTTGTTCATCTGTTAACTCCCAAAGCACAAACACATCTTTGCAGGGCGGCCATTGACTAACTTCATTTGTGATTCCAGGAGACTCCCTCCGTGTTTTTTTACCTCCGTGGCCCCATCCGCTATTTTATGTTTGTTCTGAATTTAAATCTCAACCAACGACTAGTGATTACATACTCTTTGCCAACGACAATATAAATTACCATAGACTTTCCCACAATAAAATTCCATCTCTCCAACATGGCATACAAAAAGAACTAGTTTATTAATATTTCGTAGTGATTTTCTCGACCCCTGTGGGCTTAAGCTTGATTTTATATATAAATGTTACACGGGAATCTAAGCTATAATCATGGTAAGTTTTATTCAATTTCCATTAGTGGTTTTTGCGTGATGCACGCCCAAAGAAACGGAGTAAGCCATACATATAACAGACAGAGACAACATTTACACATTTATTATATGTAAGTACCTACAAAGATACAAAATCTGAGAAATAAATAAAAACAAAGAAAATTGAGGAAATTCTACTAGACAATAGCAAATTTTAATTGGTGTAATCCAGATCGATAAAAGTCTACTTCGCGTAACATTTGTTCCAGAGCTTGAACAAGGCATCTAATCAGCACAAAACATCGGTGCTATAACTAACACAATAGAGAGCGCACCCCAAAAGAATTACCGTTCCGGACATACGAACATTAGCACAATAAAACCCGATAGTGGAGCCCCCAGTCGAAATGCCATCTCCCAAATGAGGTAAATAAAAAATAGCATTTCTTAAATGTCACGCCGACCTTTGACTAGCGATTTTTATGGGCCACGCACACGAATTTTACTATAGGTACTTAAGTACTTATAAGCAGATACGTTGTTATTTATTGCCCTAGATTTTCATGCACTGCAAAAGAGCAACTCCGTGGAATTTATTCCATGTATCGGGATACTTAGATAGACATCGACATTTGAACTAAACCACTATCACTTGTATGGATTTGAAAGTTGTGAAGACACCTAGTATGTACGTAGAGTAGTTTGACAGAAAAAAATATCAAAATTGTGATAATGAGCTAATTATTGTCAGCGATATTTTATTATTCTAGCACTGATTAATATGGGTTATAACTAGTATTCATTATTATATTAAAACAATTATAAAGCGTTGAACCTGCCTTCATTTATTGATGTCGAAACTGTTATAAGCAGCCTATATACGTCCCACTGTAGGGCACAGGCCTTCTCCCAGAGAGAGAGTGCAGAGAGGGCTTAAACGCGTGCCCACCGCGGACTGGCGATTTCAAGCGCTGAGGTGAATAGCTCAGACACTCAGATTTTCTCACGATGTTTTCCTTAACAGTTAGCGAGTGGTATTGCTACTATAACTTCACAAATGTACATAACTTAGAAAACAAAGACATAAAAACATGTCTGCACTCGAACCTGGGTCTCTCGATTCCGAGTCCAATGTTTTACCCACTAGGCTAACACCACTTTTAAAGATTATATAAGAATGTATCGAACCTTCACGGCGTGTCGTCGGTGTAAAAAAGGTTATGTTGCCGACCGACCAACCAACCTTTTTTATGTTTTTACTTCTTTTATACTTTTTCTATATTATTATGTCTAATATTTAAAAAATTGAAAAAGAACCATGTCAAGGAGAAAGACAAATAAAACAGATTCCTAAAAGTTACTCTCGCGTTTTCTTAAATATTTACGTGCATGCGTTTCAGGTTAATTGGGTTAACTTTTTTTACACCCGCCTTTTTTTCGTGTTTAGGTTGTAAAATTTTTCCTTTTCCTTAAGAAAGCTAAAAAGCTGTAAATGTAACAAAATTAAGGGAATCACAATGTTTAGTTGGTGAAAGTTATTGTATCGGATTTATGAATAAAAAGTGTCATGGAGTATTTTATTTCTTATACTTTAGTTTAGGTTCATTGCCTAGCATAGAAATTGTGGCTAGATCCAACATTATTTATCTACCTACATAATTTTATGTTTCTAAACACTCCTCTGAGGCAGTTTAAATAATATTTGTCTATATTATTTCATGTTTGTGACGTCCTTGCCTGGTTACCATAGCACAGGGTATCCTAGTTTGGGACCCAGGTCAAGTAATTGTATTTGTGTGGAAGTTATTATTATTATGTATTTTCCTTTAGCACAGACTAGTTATTTAAACTGCCTCTTTGAGTGTTTTATGGAATCGTATTTTTATAAATAATACCGTTAGTATTTAATAGTCTTGAACCAGACTATAAAGAAAAACAAGGGCGAATCAATAGCAACTAAATTTATATTTCTATTGTCGACAATATTGTAGCCACATTTAATTTTGTCCGATAAAGATCTTCGTTTTGTTGTTACAGTCGCCGTTCAAACACTCGGAAAAGTAATTTGATTACTGCTGTATTGTTGCTTGAATCGAAATTCGATGATTTTTTATGATAGTGACAGTTTTATAAGAGGGGTTTACTCTACAAATATATTACTGTCTAGTAGTGACACTCTGTAGCCTTATTCTTCGGATTTTAGAGGTCCTTTGTAAATAAGACTCCGCATATAGACTTTAGAGTATGTAATGTAATTTTGGGTCGGACAACTAGTCTCGATCAACAGGTAATTTTTAAAAAAGGAGCAGATAGAGGTACTTATGGTACCCTCAAAAAGAACATAATAAAATTATAAATAAACTAACTTAAGCTAAAGCAAATGTACAAATGAAAGAATCATTGCTTTCGCTAACTGGTAGGCGTTAGGCCTAAACATCTTCCCCGCCGTTGAAAGGCTCGACTTTCAAGCCTCAGAGGTCTTCACTCTTCGGCAAGGGACAAAGCCGGACCAAAGGACGTCGCACGCAGCCTCGAACGGTTTGAATGTCTGCCACTCGGGATATTCCGTCACGGCCTGGAAACAGGCATGAAACTCTTCCGAGACGCCAGGACAGTGGAGGCACGTTGTCTTCTTGAAGCAACACCAAATCATTCAGCTGAAGACTGCTAGTGCTGCTCTTCCATTTGATGCGCTGTTGTAATTCGGCTATATATTCGGCCTGCCATCGCTGCCAGAAATGCTGACGAATCTGTTCCAGGCGCTCATACCGACGCAAGGAAGACTCCTTATAGTGCTCCAAAGCAGGGGTTGGGAGAGCGGTCAATGGTCTCCCGATGATGAAGTGCCCAGGAGTGAGGGTGAGGAAGTCATTTGGAGAGGAAGACATAGGACATAAAGGCCTGCTGTTTAAAATTGATTCCACCTGAGCGAAAAGAGTGGAGAGCTCTTCAAATGTCACATGGGTGTTACCCATGACGCGCCTAATGTGGTGTTTGGCAGACTTTATGCCGGCCTCCCAGATGCCGCCAAAGTGAGGAGCGTAAGTAGGAGAAAATACGAATTTAATACCCTCTTGGCAAGCAAACTCAGATATAGGCTCGTCATTAGACTTTAGAAAATTGCCTATCTCTTTCGCGGCAGCTACAAAGTTGCGACCATTGTCGCAGAAAATTTCCGCTGGCTTTCCACGACGAGCAATAAATCTACGCAGAGTCATTAAAAATGCGTCTTTCGTCATATCACTCACCGCTTCTAGATGAATGCATTTATATCGCAAGCAAACAAATAAACAAAGATATGATTTTTGTAATTTAGCACCGCGTCCTTTGCGATTTAGCACCAAGAATGGACCCGCAAAGTCTATTCCTACGGTTATAAAAGGAAAATCCGCTGTTATACGCTGGGATGGAAGATTTCCCATTTTGGGGTTCAGCGTTTTGCCTTGTAAGCGTCTACATGTTACGCAATTATGCACCGTACGACGCGCTAAGTGCCTACCATTGATTGGCCAAACCCTTTGCCTAATTGTAGCCAATAAAAGCAGTGGCCCCGCGTGCAAATTGCATTTATGTTCCCTTTTAAACATAAGTTTTGTAAAATGGTGAGAAGAATCGAGCAAAATTGGATGACGTTTTTCAAATGAATAATTTTTTGCCTCATCGATTCTACCACCCACCCTCATCACTTCATTTTCGTCAAGAAATGGCGACAATGCCAAAATATTGGACTTAGGTTTTAGTGGTTCACCTTTAGCCAGTGCCCTGTATTCCATTGGAAACGATTCCCTTTGAGACATAAGGCTCAAAATAGTAAATGAATTTCGTAACTCCTTTAATGTCAATCTACCTACAGTTTTAGAACCGGGGTTTTTCGAGTTGAAAATAAATCTTGTAACATACGCAAATGTTCTTTGGAGCCGATCAAAATTTGAAAATCTATGAAAATCGATTATTGGTGTAGAAATTGTTGCTGAATGGACCTTAACTTCAGGTAAGTTTTCAATTTTATTTTGCTTAAGAATTGGCCACTCAGATTCATGTTTCATTAGGTAAACAGGACCTGACCACCATACCTCTAAATCACCCATGTGACTGGCATTAACGCCACGAGAAATTAGGTCAGCTGGATTTTCAGAGGTAGGCACATAGCGCCAGGCTGAAACCTGTGTAGTCTCGATTATTTCGCCGATCCGATTCGCAACAAATGTTTTCAGTTTACTTGTCTCGCCATTTAGCCACCCCAAGACGATACTGGAATCGCTCCAGTGTACGACTCGACTGAAATTATATCTTAATGATTCGGTAACTGCCTTACAGAGTCGGGCAGCCAGCAGTGCGGCGCAGAGCTCCAGACGAGGAATCGTCGTAGGTTTCAAAGGGGCTACCTTTGACTTCGCACATAGTAAACGCACGGTAATGCGATTGTGCTCATCAATGGACCTAAGGTAAATACAGGCACCGTAAGCAGTCTGCGAGGCATCACTAAATGAATGCATTTCAACGGCAACTGGGCAATCACAAAGTACTGGCCTAGAAATTCGAAGATTTGAAAGAACAGGCAATCCAACGAGAAATTCATTCCAAGAAATTTGAATACTTTGGGGAACAAGTTGGTCCCATTCGATTTTTGATGTCCACAGCCTTTGTAGCAACATTTTAGGCACTATAATAGCGGGACTCAAGAGGCCCAGTGGGTCAAATATTTTAAACGAAATTGATAAGATTGATCTTTTGGTTATTGTATTACATGCAGCTGGAATACTTATAGGGAAATGTAGTCTGTCATCTACAGGATTCCAGCCGAGCCCAAGAGTATTTGACGATTCACTGAACGTGAGCGTTTGTTTATCATCAACGCTAGTGTTTTTAAAAATGGATGGAGCATTACTTTTAAACTTTCGCAGCTTAAAACAACCAGCCTCTAATACATTTACAACTGCGGTCTGAATGTAGCAAAGTTCTTCTTCAGTATCGGCGCCTGTAATGAGATCATCTACATAGAAATCATTTTGTATGATTTCCTTTATTTGATCGTCTCCACACTCCTCTCCGGTTTGCCACAGACATCTTGTGCTTAGATAACTGGCACTTGCGGTACCATAAGTGACAGTATCCATTTGCAACAGTTTAATTGGTTCAGACTCGTCTTCTCTCCATAAGATGCATTGCAAATGAGGATCGAGACAACGCACTTGGCGATACATTTTTTCAATATCGCCAGTCAAAATGTATTTATGCTGGCGTGCTCTTACCAATATGGAGAAAAGTGAGTTCTGCACATTCGGACCAACCATCAGGATGTCGTTCAGAGAGTAGCCGGAGGAACTGGCAGCCGAGCCATCAAACACCACTCGAAGCTTTGTAGATTCGCTGTTTTCTTTGAAAACAGCATGGTGGCATAGAACATAGCCTGAATTTAGAACGTCTAGTGAAGCTTCAGACAAATGCTGTAATTCAGCATATTCACGCATGAAAGCCACGTACTCAGCCTTCAACTTAGGATTTTTTCGAAATCTTTTTTCTAAATTCAGAAATCGTCTTTTTGCCTGTCTATAGGAGTCACCTAAACAATCAGGTGAGTCACGAAGGGGTAGTCTAACTCCAAACCTACCCGTGTTTAGTCGTATTGAATTAGAAGAAAAGTGAGCTTCACACAATTTTTCTTCTTCGCTTAAAATTCTTTTTTGTGGGACTTCTTCAAGCTCCCAGAATGTTTTAAGCATTTCGTCAATTTTTAGTTCATTTTTTGCGAATGAACTGGAAGAACTGGCATCCACAACAGCATGATTGCATAGTACCTTCTTTGATGGATTTTGTGAACTAATCGGTCCTGCTATCAACCAACCAAGTCTGGAGCTTCTTAAATAGGGATTGCCTTCGCCCAATGAGAGTTGTTCGCTCCCCAGAACATCCCAAAAGATATCGGCACCAAACAAAATATGAACTGGCGCTGGTTGGTCGAAAGCAGGGTCTGCTAATTGTAGCCCTTTAGGTATATGTAGCTGAGACGTATTTAAGGGAGACTTTGGCAGTTCGCCTGTTAAATCGTTCAGAACAAAAAGTGACAAAGTTGTTTTGTATGCATTATCTGCGGATTTTAGTTGGGCTGTACAACTCGCAGTCACATGGTTTGACGAATTGTTGCCGATCCCCACCACCTTTAAAGCAGGGACGGAATTAAAATTTAGCGATAACCTTTTTGCTAAGTCATTGCTAATAAAGCTTGATTGGCTACCGCTATCTAACAAAGCGCGCACCCTTTCTGTTTCGTTTGTAACAGGATTTAACACCTGTATCATAGCGGTAGGCAATATGATTTCCTTGTAGCCTTGCTTACAAAAGGCAACAGCTACAGAGTCGGACTGGGTGACGGCGGAATTGCTGCCAATTGACGCTGGGGTGTGCTCATGAAGTAGACTGTTGTGTCTTTTATTGCACTCTCGACACGGACCCATGCGACATCCACCAACATTGTGACCCTGTCGTAAGCAATTGACGCATAACTTGTACTTTGTTATTGTTGTCATTCGCTCCCCGAACGTTTGTGACTTAAACATAGGGCAATCGTAAATCCGATGATTGCCGTCGCAAACAATGCATTGCAGAGAGGACGTGTTATTTGAATTGTTTTGGCTTATGCTAGCAAACGCTTTAGTGTTATTGAAACGCTGAGTCCGCTCCTGCCTACCGGCCAATTGTGCATTTCGTTGGCCTTGAAAATGCAGCGGCTGTTTGTTATAGCTACTGACGCTTGGACTAGAAAACTTGTTTTGACTGAGTGATTCTAATACGTCAGCTCGATCCGTCAGAAATTTATTGAATTGTCCCAGCGTAGGCACGTCGTCGAAAGTGTTGCGTAATTCCTCCCATTTGATAAGAGAACGATTGTCCAATTTGGAGGACAACATGAAAATAAGCAATATGTCCCAGTGCTCTGTAGGTTGACCTAAGCTAGACAAGGCACGTAAATTCTTGGTGACGTGATCGACTAGAAAACGCAGTGATTTTTCGGATTCCTTTGTGATTGGCTGAACATTTAAAAGTGAACTCAAGTGGTGATTTATTAAAAGTCTTTTGTTGTCATATCGCTTGCATAGTAGCATCCATGCTTCATCGTAATTTGACGAAGACACTTCTAAATTAGCAATTAAGCGTGCCGCGTCGCCTTCTAAATAGGAAATCAAGTAATGAAATTTGTGTATTTTTGTA